>CAWUFW010009572.1:0-600000 GCA_963921515.1 Calotriton arnoldi | reverse complement strand
GTTTAGGTGGTTTGAGAGGTAACTCCCACCCCTCCTTAACCAAACATAAGGGACCCCTAACTGGATGTCCAAACAGAAGTTCAAAAGAGCTATAGCCAACCCCCTTCTGAGGAACCTCTCTGTAGGCAAAGAGAAGGCAGGGCAAAAGGATATCCCATCTACGCCTGAGCTTGTCAGGGAGACCTTTTATCATGCCCTTGAGGGTTTTGTTGAATCTCTCAACTAACCCATTGCATTGAGGGTGATAGGGTGTGGTGAACTTGTAATTCACTCCATACTCCTTCCACATAGCAGTAAGATAACCAAACATAAAGTTTGCGTCTCTGTCTGATACCACCTCCTTAGGGAAACCCACTCTGGAAAAGATTCCCAGGAGGGCCCTGGCCACAGCAGGAGCTGTGGTGGTCCTAAGGGGTATTGCCTCTAGATACCTAGTGGCATGGTCCACCACCACTGGTATGAATCTATGCACAGATGCAGTTGGAGGATCCATGGGACCAACAATGTCTGTCCCAACCCTCTCAAAGGGAACCCCCACCACAGGTAGTGGCATCAGGGGGGCCTTTTTAGTACCACCTGCCTTACCACTGGCTTGGCAAGTGATACAGGAGCGACAAAACTCCTTTGTGTCCTCTGACATGTGAGGCTAGTGAAAGTGAGGGACAAGCCTGTCCCAGGTCTTGCTTTGGCCTAAGTGTCCTGCTAATGGGCTGCCATGTGCCAGTGTTAATAGGAAGCCTCCAAACTTCAGAGGTATAACCAACGTCCTGGTAGCACCAGGCTTGGGGTCTCTACCCTCTGAATATAGAAGTCCATCATCCCAGTAGATACTGTGGGACCCACTGGCACTCCCAGCAGCCTCAGCAGCTTGCTGTCTGAGGGGTTCAAGAGAGGGGCAGTTCTGTTGCTCCTGGCTCAGCTCTGCCCTGGAAGGGCCCCCTGTCCCCAAGAACTCAACCTGGTCAGGTTCAAGTTCCTCTGAGACAGTTCCTTCACAGGGACTGAGATCATCTCCCTCAGGATACAGATCCTCACTCTCAGGCAGGGGGGGGGAGACATTGCCTTACCCCTACTGCTCCTTCTCTTGGAGGGTACCTGGTCCATCATTTCAGGATTCAGGGCATGTTCAATGGAAGACATTTTTGCCTGTGACCTAGTCATGGCAAACACATCTGCAGGGATGCCCAACAATTCTGCATGTGTCCTGAGTTCCACTTCAGCCCAAGCTGACGTTTCTAAATCATTGCCCAACAAGCATTCCACAGGGAGGTCTGAGCTAACCACAACCTTCTTAGGGCCAGTTACCCCTCCCCAGGTGAAATTCACAACTGCCAAGGAATGGTCTGTCCTGACATTGCTTGTATTGGTCACTTGGTACATCTCACCAAGTATTATCTGGTCAGGGCCCACAAGATCTTTTGTCACCATGGTGACACTTGCTCCTGTGTCCCTGTATGCCATGGCCTACTTACCATTGATTAAAGGCTGTTGTCTGTACTTGCCCAGGTTACTGGGACTGACAAATAAGGAGGCAATATCCATGCCTCCATCACAGACCAAAACAGCCTGAGTTGGAATTCTGACTAGGCCAGAATCCATCTCAGATCCCAAGGTTAACCCTACTATTCCCTTGTTCTGTGTACCACCACTTGAGACTGTGCAGGGGGTGACAGTTGCCTTAGGGGCAGTGGTGGTAGGAGTAGAATCCTTGGCCCTTGGACAATTGGCATCCTTTGTCCAATGGGTCTTCTCTTTACAGATATGACACTAAGGTTTCTTTTTGCTTTTCCCTTGTTAGATTGAAACTCCCCCCCCCCCAGATGCAGGTTTTTGGGGCCCTTGTGAAGACTTCTGGTCTTTACCCTTCTCCCCACCCTTATCTGAGGTTTTAGCATCTTGCTTCTTTTGGTCACCAGCTTGATTCTGAGTTTTCTGCTTCACCCTGGTTCTGACACATTTGTCTGCCTTCTTTCCCAATTCTTGGGGAGAGGTCAGATCAGAATCAACTAAGTACTGATGCAACAACTGGTTTTGGCAATTATTAAGGATCTGCTCCCTCATAATTAAATTGTACAATCCCTTAAAATCATTCACTTTACTGCCAAGTAACCAGCCTTCCAGAGCCTTAGTAGCACAATCTACAAAGTCTACCCAGTCCTGAGTCTATGTCTTCTGGGTGTCTCTGAACTTAATCCTGTACTGTTCAGTGGTTAAGCCAAACCCATCAATGAGAGCACTCTTCAGGACTGAATAATTGTCAGCATCCTCTACTCTAACAGTGAGGAGCTTATCTCTACCTTTGTCAGCAAGGGAGAGCCACAAGATAGCTGCCCACTGCTCTTGAGGGACCCTCTGTACCTTACAGGCCCTCTCTAGTGCAGTTATCCATTTGTGGATGTCATCCCCACTTTGTAGGGAGGGACTATCTTGTTCAGGTACTTATGATCATGAGTATACTACTTAACCCTAGGGACACTGTTGCTGCAACCATGGGACTCTAGTCCCAATCTCTTTGTAGCTCTCTGGAGCTCTAGGGATTCCCTGTCTAGGGCCAACTGCTCCTTCTTGAGCCTAAGCTTGATTTTCTCATGCTCCAGAAGTTGGCACTGTCTCTCATAAGAGGATTCCCTCTTATTGGATATGGAAGTCCCTACAGAAGTTCCTGAGTGCAGAGATTCTACAGAGGGAGATCTAGATCTCCTAGGTAAACTCTGTACTCTTCCTGGTGGAGTAAAGAGAGGGCCACTGGGGCCTTCTTCCCTACCTGAAGGAAGCTCTATGTTGCCCAGGTTAGAATCATCTTGATTCTCCTGGCCAGGGTTTGAATCCAGGTCAAAGAAGGTTTCACTTTCTGGCCTTTCCTCATTCCCTGTCCCACCCACTCTATCTACCTCATCAGACCCTGGGTTCTCCCTAAGGTCATCCAAGAGCAAAATCTCTATGAGACGTTGGGTGTTTGCACCTCTCCCTGTCCTCAACTTCCTAGACACACATATGGCTTTCAATTCCTGGAATGGGAGGCCATTGTACCTAGTTGGCAGAGAGCCACTGACTTCTCCTCTAGAAGACATACTAGTGTTATATGGTGTAGGCACCTAACTAACCTAGTGGAGACTAAACTCTCTTGAGTTGGAGAAAGGGTATGCTAGACCCTTGACTTACCCAACTCCAAGTTCAGTAGAACTTACTTATTCAAATCTTGATGTATTATGTGTGCCTAATACTTAGTGGTTTTCAGTTAATCACTCAATGAGATTCATCTGGTAAAACAATAGCAAGCTTGAATCCCACCGCTGCCACCAATGTGAGAAGGTGGCCTAGTATATGCTGTCCACTAATTAAAGTGGGCACCTTGTACCAGTCCACACGACCCTTATGATGTATGAGGTCAAAGATAACCTTTAGAAAGCTATCCTAGTGGTAGCTGTGGAGAGCAGCCTTCAGGCTTAATCTTGAAGGAATGGAAAGCAGCTTGTTTTACCAGAATATCGCCTTCTGAATGACTAAATGAAAGGAGAACCACACAGTAGTTATATAAAAATATATATTTATTAATATAACACTCTCTACTAATCTCTACACGAGATTAGAACACAAAGCACACAATACTGAATCAATAGAACATTCGTAAGTAGCACAATACACAGCCGGCTCCAGGGGGAGACCGAACCATATACTAAAAAAATGGTATAACAATCATGACTTACTAGACACAGTGCCTAGAGCACGTACAATCGCTGGGACCCCGAGGAACCACCCAAGGCAGTGACACAGGGAGCCCAAGGAGGACGGCTGCAGTGAGGAAACACGACCGCGTGCTCCATACAACTCTATGGTAAAGTCGTGGTTGAAAGGTTATAGTTTAAGTTCACTTCTACGAGGACTTCAAGCAAACCCTTTGGAACATAGGAGGTTCTAGAGCCAACTCACCAGTGAGTACCGAGGTACCCGTGTTACCTATCCCAGAGGAGCCGGGTGCATAGGGGTGAAGTGGTGTTGGAAACCTTCGTCGTTTTCAATGGAGAGTTGCGAAGACGTGCTGCTGCCAGGAAGGCAAAGAGTGTCCGGTGAAATCCAAGCCTAGATTCTAGGTGAGAGGAGTCTAAAAGCAGAGGGGACAGAGTCTGGGTCACTTCAGGTGACCAGGGGCTCGGTAGACGAATGCCCACCGATGTCGGGTGCTTCAGGTGCGAAGAAAGGATGATTGACTCTGCAGCCACGAGCACAAGGAGACGTCGAGGACAACCAGGGCCTGGAGGTAAGCTGTCCCATGAAGGATGTCGAGTGCTGAGGGGTCGGTGTCTGGCTGGAGAACCAACAAGCCTTGGCAAATGCAACCCACACAGGAAGGACAAACAGGTTACGATGTGGACCAGAAAGGTCCAGGGGACTCTCCAATCAATGGGGAGTCAGGGCACGTGTGGAGCAACCAGGAAAGCCCAAGAACAAACAAGGTGACCCTCGCCAGGAACCACAGGCCAATGGACCAGGGATCGCAAGGAGACCTCAAGCAAATGTACAAAGCCCCAGCCCACAGAGCACTCGGTGAGTGGAGGCTGGATATCTTCAGTGAAAATGCTGCTCGGGTCAGGACTACATGAAGTCCAAAGCACAAGCTCGGGGATTGCCAACAAGTTTATGCTTTTGCAAATGTACGCGGTGCACAGCGGTTCAGGTTGCACGGTCCCCACGAAGGATACTGGTCCCAAAATCGCTGGGAGGTCAAATCAACCTCAGGGACCTTCGGGAACCCACCTCCTGTGTTGCTGAAATCTTCAGAGTCTGCAGGGGCTCTCGATAAGCAAGCCGGTCAGATGCGCTTAGGTGCCTGCTACTGCAGGGGAGTAACTCCTATACTCCAAGGGAGATTCTTCAGTCGTGCAATCATTGTGCAGGCAGTCGAAGTACTTGGTTTCTTCTTAGCAGAATCTTGTCCAGGTAAAATCTAAAGTCCTGTAGCCAGGTAACCCACTTTATACCCATGGGAAAGGGTTGGACAGATTCTGGGGAACCTTCTAGGGGAGGGGCAGGACAGAGGGGTGGCTACACCCATGTCCTTTGTCCCGTTTCACACCAGAGCAGGAGCCAATGGCTCCCAGAACTGGTTTGAGCTGGACTATGCACAGGTACACCAAATGTGCCCCCAATGCAGACTTTCTGGCACTCTCAGAGTGCCCCCACCCAGCCCCAGTACACTTAACCCTGTCTGGGAGGTGGTCACACCTACCTGTGACAGGATGCCTATTGTCATGCCTTCCTCTGCTCGAGCTTGGCTCAGCAGCAGGAGAGCAGAATCGTGTCTGTGGCTGGCAGCGTCCATTTTGTGCTGCCCGGGTCGAGAATGCTGGTACCGGGTAGACCGGTGAACCACAGTAGTGGTTTCAGAAGGGTGGAATCATACCTCCCACACCAGTTACTGGTGTGGAGGTATGATTCCAAGGTGTTTGACACCAAACACGACATGTTTCTAAGCAGCCGTTTTAAAGTTAGCATTAACGCGAGGTTATAATGCAACTTAACCTATATGTCTGGCTGCATCACTGACAACCCCGGAGAATGTCTCCGAAGGCTGCAGAGGGGCTCTGCTCATGCAGGGGCACCCTCTCACGTAAAACCCAGCACCCTGCCTTCAGGAATGATAAGGCCTGCCATAGGGGTGACTGATAGGTTTTTAAGTGTAGTGATTTAGATATAGTGAACCTATATCTAAGTAAGTGGTGCAAGCACCAGCTTACACAGGCTACTGTAGCAGACCTGTTGTGTCATTTTGAATGGCCTCTCATGGGTGGCATAATACATGCTTCAGCCCATGGGAGGCCTCTGGGGTACCTATGCCCTGGGTACATGGTGTACCATATACTAGGATCTGATAAGGGTACCCCAGTATCCTATCTGGAGTGTACCTAAAGTACATACATTGCAATTTAAGGGAGAAAGCAGATAGACTGGGGTCCTGGATAGCAGGATCCCAGTCGGACAAGTCCAAAAACAGTGAGACATCAGCAAAAAGTGGGGGTAACCATAAGAAGCAGATACTACTTTCCTACACACTCCATATGAGGTCCTGTTTGGGACAAGAATGTGGGTACCTGATCTTGATTGTGAAGGCACAGTGGCGGAAAAAAATCATTTTGACATCCATGATCGTTTGGCTGTTTTACAGGATCTAAATGAATCCAGGACACAACAAAGTAATGTCCACCTGAAGCAGATCGCCACTGGGGAAGTCAAATCAGTCATGGCAAGGCCTGTCTGGATCCCAAAAGTCGGGGATCTGGTCAGAGAGAAGATAGCGGACAAAAAAGTAATTTGGGCCATCATTCAGAAAACCTCTACCGGTCCTAGCAGTCGAAGGAACAAGAACTGTACTTCTACCGCCTCTTGCCGGAAAAAAGGAGAAAAGATTTGTCTCAATCGACCTAATCAAACCACACTATGTGGCCAATACTAAGCAGTAGGCCATGTGGACTCCAAAGTAGCAGACGCCCTCCTCTCACTACAATGCAAGAAGTTCAAACGGAAAGACTCATCACGTTCGAAGTGCCTCCAACACGGAATGAAGGACTAAGCAACAATGCTATGGAACTCGTCACTCTTGAACCTGACGTTCAACTTCAAAATCAAACTACTAAAAAAAACCACTCGCTATTCGACCAAATACAGATGTCTACGTCAACATGCCTCGACAAGTGCAAACCACGATTTCTACAAATCCTGATGGAATACCAACAATTGATCGAACTGCTTCTGGCTACTTCATAAACTTTGATACCTTTCTTTGGATCCAAGCGAACCGAAAACGACACCAGCCAAAAAATCACGCAAACAGCAAATAAAAGGCTTTCTGAACTTTCTTAAAAAGACTTACCTGGTGTCACCCTGGGTAGAACTATGGATAATCACGGGGATACTTTTCTTTCTTTTCTGGGTAGGCTTGGTAATAGTTTTCAGTATGCTTATTAATGGGAAATACATTCAACAAAGCTCTGCAGCCCAAAAGGTGAAATTACTTTTAAAACCACACCAATCATCTCATCGAGAACAAAGAGACTTGTCATCAGTGAAAATTACAGCAGTTCCTATACCTGATGGTGTAGTGTGGGACAAAGTTGATTTCGATATATTTGGTCCGACTGAAATTTTAAGAATTCCACATTTATTTACAATATCGTTAAGTGATTTCATTACCTCAAGTACATTTTCCGATGATTGGGATTTTGAAACTGTTAATAAAATGATATCTGATTTGGAAAAATCTGCTGCGTTTTCTAATAGTGAAACATTGGAAGACACGTCAGATTTTGAGGCTATGTATTGTTATCAACATTATGGTCATCATTTTTTACATAAATCTGCTAATCCTAGAAATGTGTTCACATTCCACCAGTGGGAACATTGTCCAACACCACCGAAAGGCAGTTAAAAAACATTTACACAGAAATTTCCATATTTATCAGGGTTTAATATGTTTGACCCAGCCTCATACTTTTATAAGGTTGCACCAACATCAGCACAGAAAAATATGTTGATGAACATAAAAAAGATTTACTCTGCTTCCTTTATTGCCCAGTTGTCCGAACAAGGTTTCGACTTGTGGAACGACACCATAGACCTAAAATCAGTCTGGGGTACTAGGGAATGGCAGGTACAGGGAACAGAAGCTTTGTTTAGAGCATGCCTCATCCCTCAACAAATCATGTTTTTGAACGAGACTTTACAACAGAGGTCTTGCCTTGGACTAGCCAAGAAAAAAGACTTGAACACACCTTGGTTGCCAACTCCATCACACACCGAGGGCAACATAACATCACAAAAAGAGATTACAGTTGATGACATCATACAATACAAAGGCCAGATCCACGTTATGTACAAAGACAGCATCCAGGGGTAGTGACATCCTACAGTGTTGGGAAGTTGTGCCTTGATTGGCTAAAAACCTCAACACTCACACAGGTGAAACAACACTTATCCTTACTGTCACAGGATGTGGATCTTAGGGATTTTCTAATGGGTCCCAGGAAGCCACATCAGAAGCGTTTCTATTATGCTGTCTACAATGAAATTTGGAAAATATCCCAACAAGAGGCCGCAGAGAGGTTACGGGAAATAGACTGCATAAATCTAGAAACATCTCTAGCAGTGGAAGACAATGGGTTAACCACATTGACCTCCAGGATATATTCCTTAGGCAACATTGTATCTTCTGCGATAGACATACTAGAACAAGATTTGGCCATTTTACAACACGGGCAATCACAGTTACATTCTATTATGTTGTTAAGCTGGAAGGTGCAATCTTTGTGTGCAGGCTGCGTGCCTTGGTGTTTTATCAACAGCACGTCTCTGTTTTCTGAATACAATATAACAGATAAACAGATAGAAATGGCACAAAGGGGAGCAAAATATACAATGCTGCGTATCGAAAAACTGGATAGATTACCATTCACAGTGGCAGAATCACTGTCTACAGAATGGCTAATCCATGGCCACATAACTCTACCGGTCACTACGCTTCAGTTTCAATATTGCCTTGAACAAAAGCAGGCAGGCAGGTATGAAGAAATGGGTAAGGAATACGTTAAGGAATCTTGGGAATTACCATACATATTTTGATGCCGGAGTGGGGATCGATAAGTGTTTCTAAGAGGTACAAACTGTGAGAACGCTTTAAGTGGATCACTCATATGCCAGGATATAATGTTGCACAGAGCTTGTAATGGTTCTGTAGCAAACCTGTCCTGTCATTTGAAGGGTGCCCCAGCTGCAGTGATTACTCCAGCATTCAGGCTACTTTCAAATGGGAGTTACTTGATGCTGAACAGTCAAGGCTGCTGTGGCATGCTCCCGGGTATCGCATATCTGGTAACCGTGAGCTCCAGGGTTACTTTTGTATGCAAGTATTGTTTCCTCCCACACATACAGTCAGGGAGGCGCCGTTATGGCCTTCACTGAATGTTTCCTTAATACGGTTTGATACTCTAAGCAGAATGAAAGCCATGCTTCTACAGAAGTCTGTGCCCTTAACCTCCGCTCGAGAGACTTTTGATCTCCAGATCGCAAGGTCTTCGGCAGAGATACAGGCACTCATTCATACAAACTGCCCTTTCCATTTCACAGAAATGGTAAATCGTATCTTTAACATGTCTGATACGACAGGCATTGTCCACCTATTTAAGACCATAGGTTCTGGACTTCTGAGCACCTTTCAGACGGTACTTGGAGTTATACCAAACTTCATACACTCTGTATTCGGAAGCATCTTTGGAGGACTTCCGCTGATCCTGTTTCTAATAGCAGGTATCCTGATTGTTTTCTATTTGCTACGCAATGGACGTCCCAGTCACAAAGGCGATGGGAAGAACACTCCTGGAGCATAAATACCGTGACCGCATGGTACAACTTCTAGGCACGCCTCGCCTAATAGAACTAAGTGAATCTTGGTTCTTGTCATTTCGACCGGTCTGAATAGACTGCATCTTACATGTCCTCCGATGCCTGTTTTGCGGAGAAGAATGCGTGTTAGATCTTTGTTTAACACTACCATCATGTGCGCCACCGGACGTGAATGCTTTACTGGACCCGATAACGGCCCATGTTCTGCAGTGTGTTCAGCGTCTTCCAATGTTGATGGCAGCATTCCTTGAGCCACCATGGGTAGTAACTGCACCTGTTGGTCCAAACACCGGATCCTCCTCTGACACCGAGGCTTTGAACGGTGCACAGGCTGCCCCAGCAGTGGCTGCGGACAGAGTGGAACATCTGTGCTCAATTGATGTGCTCTGCGAAGTGCTACAGGGGCCGTCTACTGCAGAAGCAAGCAACGAAAATGTTGCATCTACCAGCCAGGACACATAAACATTTGAACTCATTTGGCTCGTCGTGTGCTGGGAAAAATGTGCCCTTTTTTAAAACAAGCTCAAATTTGGAACTTTGAAACTAAATTGACTTTCCTTTCATTTTTTGGGCATACATGGCTTTTTTAATGCTTGTAGTAGTCCGAACTATAAATCACGGACACTTTTAGAGCTAGAAACATTTCCTTTTAAATCTTTTTAAGTGTTTAGAATTTTTAAAGAATTTTTTAAACATTTTAGCTAAAAAGCTGTCTTATAAATCTTCGTGCGTACCACTATCTAGTCATCTTAGTAGTACAGTAATGGTTTACATATGTTGTCCATTCAGAAGAGGAGTGGGTGTTATATTCCATATAGGTACCCTATATAGACGCAGGTAACATTGCAACCTTTCACCTACATCCTTCCCTACATTACATACCTAACGGTTCTTAGGCACTGACCTTTTACCTAGATATGACACTGCATTCAGAACACGTGTTTTTCCCTGGTTCAATTCTCATACATTATGTATGAGGCTTCTTGGAAGCACAGCAGGACTAACAGTAGGATTACCATCTCCTGTACAATATCTCTGTATAAAGTTCAGGCCCAACGTCATCCTTTAGGCCGACACAGTAACACAGCAAGGTAGGACCCCTGGGAGACCTATGGGTATATATACAACACATCTTGCTTAGGAAGATAGAGGAGACCGTGACTTCCCAGCCGACACACTGACCAGAGACGCTGAGGTTCCTGCATGCAGACGCTCCAACTAGCAGTGGTCTAACATTCCTCGCGGGGTGTCCAACTCAAGACCAGGACGGGGCCCACATTTTCTAAACTCTCAGGTAATGGGGTGGACTAGATCCTAGAGGGATTCTTGGCATAACACCTACATAGATGCTAGGTACATTTAGGTACATCTAGTTAGGGAGACATCGTAGGAGTACGCACTTTTTATCATGTGTTTTATGTACATGTATATATTCATGATTTCTGCAAGATGGTAGTACTTTACCATCATTTTACTTTCGTAGTATTGCTAATCATATATCTCTGCTACTGTCTAATAGTTGTTGCAGCTCATCTATTATACACTGGAATAACAACTGTTCAATAAATACTTATTGAAACGCCCAGCCTGTTTATTCTGTGTAACTCTCTGAGACAAACTAAGTGAGCACGAGTGACTGAGCGAAAGGTAGTATATTGTTTCCACGATCCTGGGGGATCAGGGTTGTCATGTTCTGGGTTTGCCAAGAACTATTCTCTCCCCGATAAGAGGAAACTCTAGTGGCACTGTGAGCTAGCTAATACAGACAGGCTAACGTATCCGGTGGGGGTGCACAGAATCCATCCGCCACCAATCCCACAGTTTATGTTATCCGAACGCGCAGATCCTGTATAGGTAATATAGGAACTACACGCCAGATCTGGCGGTTCGTTGTGAGCGATGAGACTGGTATGATGTTGAGGTTCCGTGCGTGGTCCGTCAGGGTGGGGGGATTTCCGAGGGCAGAGGGCTACCAGGAGTTGTTCCACGCAGACGGCTGGAGCCAAGGATGAGGGCTTCTATCTTTTCTGAGCTGAGATTCAGGCAGCTGTTCTTCATCCAGGTGGCAACATCTTTCATCCCTTCTTGGAAGTTGTGACTGGTGATGTTGGGTTCGTTGGTGAGGGAGAGGATCAGTTGGGTGTCGTCGGTGTAGGAGACTATGTTGAGCCCATGGTTCCTGACGATGGTTGCAAGGGGGGCCATGTAGATGTTAAATAGGAAAAATTGATTTCAGGATGAGTGGCTTTGAAATTGTTAAACCTGAGGAACAGAGACTGGCAAGTGGTCTTTGGCCAACTGCCTATCTTTATGAATGTAGGCTGGGTTTGCCCAACAGCTCACGGAACGTTTTTGGATTTAAACCTGTGTATGTTTCTCATCACTGAAGCGTAGAAGAGTGGTGTGGATCTGTAGAGATGCCCACATCATCCTGGCTAGAACTAGCCTAAGACCCTACCTAAACTCTACCATGATTGCCTGCTCTTCTGATGTCCTTACCTAGCATAGTAGTACCCAGCCTGCCAAAGAGGTTCAGCTCTGTAATGAAGAGCCTGACTGTTAGAAGTGGGGGTCTCTAGTTGGCAGAGGTATGTACCTTTGTCCAAATAGGGACCCTTGCTTCTAATCAGGATAAGGGGGATACACACTTTTGATAATCCCTGCTCACCCACTTGGTAGCTTGGCACAAGCAAATAGGCTTACCCCAAAGGCAATGTGTAAAGTATTTGTTCTCAAAACACACAGTAATACAGTGATAACATCACAAATGGACTCTGCACCAGTTTAGAAAAGTAAAGCATCTTTATCTAAATTCAACAAGACCAAAACAACAAAAATCCAACATACATGTAGTGAGATATGACTTTAGAACAGTTATTGCAAAAATAAAGGTTGTAGAGCACAAATAGCTCCACATGGGCTATTGCGACGTCGTGACAGCAATAAATCCAAAGTACGGCATTGACCACGAGGGGCGGGTGTCGGGCAGCCGAGGTCGAGGCCGGCTTCCTTGCTGCCACGGGGGAGGTGAGGCGTTGTGTCCATGAGGAGGCGACGTGTCGTGTTCAGGACAAGGGAAGACTTTTGCGTCGTCGGTGAGCCGTCGGTTCGGGTGACGATGCAAAGTCGGCGAGTTCATGGAGTCACCCTCGGCGGTTATTGGCGCCATGATAACAGGATGCTGGCGCTGGTGATGACAAAGTCAGTGCGAGCGCTGGCATCAGGAAATGCCGATAACTGCAGGCATCAAAGAGCGTTGGAGCTACGGTGCAGGCAGAGAGGTGCATCATGCACTTCACAAGTGGTGCCCTAGGTCTCGGTGCAGGTCGCGGTGTCACAGCGGCATCTCTGACGGCATCAGGGTCATGTTTTCTTTCTTATCTTAGGTTTCTTCCAGCTCCCAACAGCAGGAACAGCCTCGAGAGCTACACAACTGGAATAGGCACTTCCTAGCAGGTCAGAACTCTCAGCAATAGAGTTCAGTGGAGCTGGGGGGAAGTCTTTGTGTCCCTTAGACTTCATAACAGGAGGCCAGCACACTCAGGCACTTGGAGATTCTTCTTCAAGCAGGTTCACAGCAAAGTTCCTATCTTTGTACTTTCCTTGGCAGAAACAGCAACTGCAGGCCAACCCCACCCAGCACTCAGCACAGGGGCAGTACCCCTCCTAACAGCTCTTCAGCTCTTCTCCTTGGCAAAGGTGTCTCTTGAGTCCAGAAGTGATCTAAATTTCTGGGGTTTAAGGTCTACTACTTATACCCCATTTTGTCTTTGTTCTCCGAGTGCAAGTGTCTCTGAGCCCAGTCCAAACCAGTTCTGTTCTCAATGGTGACCACAGACAGCATTGTGGAAGGGAGACAGGCCCTATTCAGGTGCAAGGGAATCTCCTCCCACTACTCTAAATGCAGCCAAGCCCCATTCAGCTCAGCTCTGAGTCATCCAGGAGGGGCCCGGCACACCTCAACCCCCCCCCCGAGTAGCTGTCTACAGTGAATGCACATCCCCAGCCCTTGTAACTCCAAAACCAGACAGTCAATCCACAAACAAGCAGAGGCACACAGAATGGTTAAACAAGGAAGTGTCTACTTTCTAAAAGTGGCATTTTCAAACACATAATTTAAAAACCATCTTTACTAAAAGATGTGATATTAAATTCTGAGTTCAGAGAGCCTAAACTTTATTTCTCTATTTATTATCACAATGGTAAGTTATACTTGTAAGATGTTACAAAGTACTTTACAATCTATCCTATGGAACAGATAGCTTTTCAATAGTGAAAAACAAATTGGGCAGCATTTCACTATCAGGACATGTCACACTCATCAGTACATCTCCTACCTCTCACATACACTGCACCCTGCCCAGGGGGGTACCTTGGGCCTACCATAGGGGTGCCTTACATGTAAGAAAAGGGAAGGTTAGGGCCTGGCAAGTAGGTGCACTTCTGTCAAGAATGGAGCATATGAACGCTCCTTAACGGACGCACAGCTGATTCCTTTGAAGAAACGATAACTCCATTTTATCCATTTTTTCTGTATATTTATTTCCACATTCCTCCAATGTTTAGAGCAATATTTAAATCTGAATCAACAATCACATGTGTGACAAAGGAATCAGCTGTGCGTCCGTTAAGGAGCGTTCATATGCTCCATTCTTGACAGATTTGTATCCTAGTGGTTGGAAGGCAAAACCATAATTTTCGGGCTGCACGCAAAAAAGCTAAAACAAAAAAGTGACTTTCAAATAACTGGATAATCATGGTGTGCATTTCGTCATTCGTGTATGAAGTAGGTGCACTTGCCAAGTCGACATGTCAGTTTAAAACTGTCACAAACACTACAGTGGCAGATCTGAGATACCTTTTCAGGGCTACTCATGTTGGAGGCACCATCAGTGCTGCAGGCCCACTAGTAGCATTTGATTTACAGGCTCTTGCACACTCAGTGCACTTTACTAGGGACTTACTAGTTAATCAAATATGCCAATCAGGGAAAACCAATTGTATTCACAATTTACACAGGGAGCACTTGCACTTTGACACTGATCAGCAGAGGTAAAGTGCCCAAAGCATCTAAGCCAGCAAAAATGAAATCCAGCACAGCATCAAAAATCTAGGCGGTAGACGCAAAAAGTCAAGGGAAACCACACCAAAGAGGCCAATTCTAGCACAGACCATTTAGCACCCTTCATTAGCAGAAAGAGCACTGCAGAAGATTCAATCTCAATCTCTAAGGTTTGTGAACGCTGCCTAGCATGTAAATTACTGGAGCAGCTGTGGAAGTGAACTCCCAGAGAGTCTGAGTACTGTAAAGGCAGTTGAGATGGTGACCTTGTCACTCTTTGCACCTGCTTTTGTTATTTTATTCAATTGTCATCATTTCCCAAGGTCAGCATAAATCCACTATAACCCTGAGGTCTGTACCTCTGTGACCCGTTCCTCTTGCGTTCCAGTTCACCCTTGGAACAGTTGATACCATAGTGTTTGCCTTTTACTGATGTATTTTAGTGTTTAGGAAATATTAACAAACAGATACAATCCATCAATCTTTAGAGCACTGCTTGTCGCCAATCTTAAACCTCTTGCAAAATTCTGATAGAGTGGCCAAGGCCCGGAGGTGTAGGGGGGGGGGTTCATTCATGACTTAGCTGAAAGGTAGGAGAAGGAGTGTCCTCCAGTCCTGCTTCAGTGGATGCGGAGGGTGTGAGCTAATGCGAGAGAGGTGGAGCGGAGGTGTCTGGTTGGTTGATGGCAGCTTAGGCGGCGGTTGATATAGGCTGATCTGGAGTTGTGAAGGGCCTCTGCATAGGTGAGTAGCATGAACTGGCATCTCATCTGAACTGGGAGCCAGTGGAGCTCTCTGAGGTGTGGGGTGATGTGCGTTCATCCTGGGAGATCAAGGATGAGTCTGGCTGCAGCGGTCTGAATGGTTTAGAGTTGTTGGAGGAGATGAGTAGTAATTCCTGCATAGACAGTGTTTCCTTAGTCCAACTGGCTGGTGATCAGGGTCTGGGTGATGGTGTGTCTGTAGTTTTGGGGGAGCCACTTGGACCTCTTGCGCCTAGCATGCGCAGGATCAAAAAGTGGGATGAACATACAGCATTGACCTGAGATGTGATGGGGAGCTTGCTATCCAGGATGATGTCTAGGTTTCTGGTGTGGTCGATCGGGGTTGGTATGGGTCCTAGATCAGGAGACGTTCCAAGGGGAGATTTTGTTGTAAATGATCAGTACTTCTGTCTTGTCTGTGTTGAGCTTCAGGAAAACAGCTCCTGCTCACTGGTAGCAGACTTTTCATCTGTTCTCCTACCCGCTGTCAAGTGGGCAGGAAAACAGATGAAAGAATTGCTCCGCACACAAGGAGCAGCATTTTTTGCTGCTACCTGCTTGGAGGCAGGAAGCCAGCATTAAGGTTCCCCGTGGTCCCCAACACTGCACAATGAGTGCTCTGAGTGGGGCAGGGCACCAGGGACAAGGGTTGGGATCCCTGGGGCCAAAATTGGCCCGGGGAGGGGGATCAACCTGGCACCCCTCCCTCCCCTTCAACTAATTGGCCGGACCCCAGGGGATGGGGTCTCCAGGTCTAAAATCGGCCCAGGGAGGGGGGCTGCATGCCCCCCTCCTTCTAATAATTGGCCAGGGCCTGGGGTCCCCTGGGCCAAAATCGTCCTGGGTGGCACAACACGTGGTCCCCTCCCCTTTTGTTTATTGACTGGGGCCCGCAGGATGGGGTACCTGGAGCTGAAATTGACCTGGGGAGGTGGGCCATGTGGCCCCACTGCCCTTTAAGTAATCAGGTGGCCCCAGGGGCTTTAATTGGCTCGGGAGTGGGACTGCATGTCCCTCTCCTGGAGTGCCTACTTATGGGGGTGGGACACAGGGCGTGGGCAAAGGGCGTGCGAGGCATGGGGTGGATGCCTGTGGGGATTGCAGGCCCTGTGGCCAACTGCCACCACGCATGACAAAAGGTCATGCATGGTTGGGTGCCGGGTGCCTAAGGGGGGGTTGGGCGCAGAGCCTGGCCACAGGCTGCCGGGGATTGGATTAAAATTAAGGTAATTAAATATTACTTCACGTCAAAAATACAAAGAAATTCACTCAAATAACCAAAGGTTACAGGGACGTTATAGTTAGGAAATAGAATTTAAAAAAACATTAGAAATTTACAAAAAACCAAGGTTAGATGGGCAATATAGGGAGGTTTCAGAATTTACGCACACAAATCCATAGAAATTCAACAGTAATAGATATCTCAAGAAACTTTAACTCATGCCCTACTGTAACTTTAACTATGATTCCTCACAAAGACATATCAGTACTTTAGATAAATTGAATTGGTGAAGGGGAAAGCCAAAGTGCTATCTCACAAAGCCTAACCTGAACCTTGTTAAAAATAATTGGTCCCAGGGACTATCAATCCATTCCAAATATGGTTTCATGGGTTAGTGAGCTGTGTAGCTCCACATATTCCCTAACAGTAGGCTTATTAAATTCATGTTCCTCCCTAAGACCGCTCATCCTTAACTTAAATGTGGTGTTCACCCAGGCCAAGTCAGTTTTAGTCACAGCAGTTGAGTTAGAAAAAAAAGTTGGCTTTCCAAAATTCGTCAGTTCAGACTTAATGTAATTGAGCCAAGGTATTTTCAGACCTCTTTTGCAGAAGAGACAGCTCTTGATGATCTCCAAGTTTAGCGAAGCATGTGGATTCACCCAAACTGAACCCCTCAAGAGCAAGGGGGCAGCTTAATAATATCGTCAGCATAATCCACCTCAAGCTCTCAGTGCAAAATAAAAGTAGAATATCTAGGTGAAAAGCCCAGGAGTCGCCTAAACACCCTATTTTGCTCACTCAGTGGAGACGAATATTAGAGTAACCCCAGATTCCTGAGCTGTATGTGAGGATTGGGATGTATTTTCTTCTATAAACCTCCATGAGGGGGGTATAGGTTTTTTCCCAATGTGGCTAGTCAGATTAGAGATAAACCCCACCGAACTCACACATTTCTGGCACACATTAGCAATATAGGACATTACCCCTTGCATCCATAACTACACAAAGTATGGAAAATCCTATGTCTGGGTGACAGGGTGACCATGTAAAAATATGCCCCTCATCTAATGTTGCCAAGGACTAAAGACCATGAGAAAAGTTTTTGTTTGAGTATTGACTAAACAAAGTGTCCCAATAAAAGAAACACATTCTTGAAATAAAATATTATGGCCATTGGGGGCCCTAGAGAGTAAAACAGCATCATCTACATATAATAAAACTGGGACTTTTTTCCTACCATTTGATGGGGCATCCAAACTTTGTTAGAAAGGGCTGTGCCTAGGCCATTGTTATATAAAAGAAACAATAGAGGAACCAGGACACAACCCTGACATGCCCCTCACAAAACCCATACTGCACCCCCGATGTCAGGCCCGATTCACAGAACTAACTTAAGACAAAATCCTAAACTTACTACCATTTTGGTATTCACAGAAGGCACTTACTCATTTTGGTATTCACAGAAGGCACTTACTTACTCATTTTGTGTAACTTACTCATTTTGAGTAACTTACTCATTTTAGTATTCACAGAAGGCACTTACTCAATGATGAGTAAGTGCCTTCTGTGAATACCAAAATGAGTAACTACTCGTTTTGAGTAACTTACTCATTTTGGTATTCACAGAAGGCACTTACTCATCAATGAGTAAGTGCCTTCTGTGAATACCAAATGAGTAAGTTACTCAAAATGAGTAAGTAAGTGCCTTCTGTGAATACCAAAATGGTAGTAAGTTTAGGATTTTGTCTTAAGTTAGTTCTGTGAATCGGGCCCAGCGTATCCATCTTCCTAACCCAGGTACGAAGATGCTCCAGGACAACTCTCCCTGCCAACTTCACTGCTGAGTACAGCAGGGATATCGGCGAGTAACACCATGGTAAGTGAAGGTTACCCTTCCTAGAAATTAGAACAATAACAGTGGTGTGCCTTGAATGCGGGAGTCCCACCTTCCAAATAATATTAAAGCAACTACACAACAGCGGGGCCCGTGGGCAAACCATCCGGACCTGGAGCCTTATTTGAGGGACTCTTATTGATCGCCTCCATAACCTCATCAAGAGTAAATTCCAGGGCTAATGGGAAGGCCACCTTCTCCTCAACATAGCCATTAAAAATACTAGACTCATAAACTTCTTTAAAATAGTTAACCCAGGCTTCCAGACCAATGGTGGTAATAAGAGTTTTAGATTTAACACTCACAGTTTTGGTATTGCTAGCCTCCAGCTAAAAAGGCCCTTGTATCTTTCAGCCTGCATGCCCTACACAACTTTCCCCAGGATTAATGTTGTAAATCTTCACTCCTAGTCCTCAGACCGCCTTATACTCCACTCTACATCATTGGATTTTGTATGAATTCCTAGGTATCTCTTTGAGTGCCTCGTGTAGGTGCACCTAGGCCTTCCTACAATGCTGACCAAACTATTTATCCTCATGGGCCTCTGATTTACTTGGATTCATAAGCAATCTACTCACGACTGAATTCAGCTGAACAACTGATTGGCCACAGCCCAGTGATCATCACAGAGAGTAAGACAATTAGACACCAAGGGAAGATCTTTCCAACAAAGTTTAGACAAGAGCATTTTCAGGTCAGCATTTATCCAGGCCAGGGGCAAATCTTGGGTCTTAACTGTTAAAGATTGCATGGCCACACCCCCCCCCCCCAAAGCGCTCATTATTTTCATATATGTGTCAAACCTTTATTTAATGCTTCCAACTAATGAGCTGATCAGCTGTCCTTGCTGAAGCAATGGTAGAATGCCAGACTAGCAGTGGACAGGCTATTCGTCTGATTCTTTTGCCTATCAAAATGCACTATCTCACATGCAGACAATGTTGTTTCTTTCTAATATTTTCCTTCCTGAGATTGCATGCTATCTCTTAGCAGGACAAGAGATGCATGTTAAAATGTCAACTACTTGTAGTGCTTCACAAGGGAAGACAAATTGATGACAGCTGGTTAACTGTTATGGTTTATAGTTCTTAAAACGTAAACAATTAATCTGAAATGTCATGGCATGTATGCATGCTCTCCTCTTCAGTCTTAATCTTACATGCTGTATCTAACTTTTATCGCCATTGCTGTGATGACTGAATATGCTATTTTATACTCCTGTACTATACATCATAATAAAAAATAGATTGCATACTATCTCTTTAGATCCTTAAAATCCTGCATGAAAACTGATCTTATCTTAAACTTCTAGTTGTCACCTCTGCACATGCCTCCTTCCTCTCAGCACAGCCCACCCTAAGTTACATGCTTATTTGCCTTCATCCCTTTTATCTGATTTCTGCAAATTTCCCACAACTCATGTCAAGGATCACCACCTCTGCAGCTTTGAAAGTCATACCACGGCAATCTAACAACACCTAATCTCCTCTAGCTCATCGATTAATCCTACCAATAATCTGCATGTACTCACATATCCTCACATTAAAGATCAAACCTAAATCCTTTTTATTTAAACAGCCACAAAGAAATTAGGGTGAATGCATGAAAGGAATGGATTCCTTGAGTGCACTAGACTAATATCAACAACCAAAATTAACCAATAACCATTGGATTAACCACTATCCTTGGGTTCCAGAGCAGCATTTTGGCCTGTGTAAATCACTCCAAAGCCTCACGAGGGTAGTAAGCCCTGTATAAATAAAATTACAATATAATACAGTAAATGAGATATAGGGCTAGATGTATGAAGCAAATGAATACTGATTCATAATTTGTGATTCTTACCCAATCGCAATTTACGAATCGGTATTTGGTATGTACGAATGTGAGCGACTGGCCATTACTGATTTGGTATGAGTCGCATTTAGTATTTAAGGAATTGGAAATAGCGAATCAGTAAACTGCGAATCGAGTCTCAAATACAACATTTTTACCTTGCAGTAAGGGATGACATCACAAACAGGAAGTAAAGTAGCAGCAAGCTATAAGAACACTAGAGAGCTTTGAGACATGTGATTGTCAATTCAATCCATTTAGGATCAGCACTAATCTCAGCCACCCACCCCTGGAATGCAGGAAGATGTTCCGACAGAATCCTGAGAGGGAGTGAACCCTTGGAGGGAGGAAGGGAAAATTCAATTTTTCAGAGAAAGAGTTGGAAAAACATATTCAAGAGTGTGTTTCCAATCATGATGCCTTGTTTAGGAAAACATGCATCTCTGTGCTAGAGGGACAGAAGAAAAAACATGCCTTAACATCCAGGAGCACATTAAATCTATGGGAGTCAAACAGAGATCTATAGAAGAGATCCGCAAAAGGTGGTATGATCTCCGAACCAGGACCAACCTGCAGAACTGAGGCCCATGCAATAGGAGGACGACCTCCAACTCAGCCACCACCAACTCCTCCTAAGGACATGATCAAGTTACCTTGGTGTCAGAAACTGTGTCTTGACTCAGAAATATTGGCACTTCAAAGGCTCCTGATACTTCAAAAGGTAAGAGTCATACATGCACTTACAGTGTTATGATAACTTGTTTGCAGCAATGTGTGAGGCAATATTGTAACCATGCTAGGCTATGTTTACCTACGATAGAATACAAGAAAGGCATCATTAGAAGTGTTAGGCCTACCCTAGTAGTGTATTATGGGTTATGTAGTACTCCATTATGAGCACCTAAAGCACAAAGCAAACATAGTGCACTTCAAATTATACAATCAATTGTGTACATACAACATTTATTTAGACATATTTTCACATTGCATTTCTATACAGATATTCCAACACAAATAGAAAATGAGTCTGAAGTAGAGGGTCAGGAAGATACACAGATGTGCATAGAAGAAGAGAATTAGTCTGTTATGGCACATCATCACCCATGCAAGATCATCTTTTTCAACACATCTAGCATTATTTCTTTTAAGATGAAACATAAATTTAAGATGAAAAGTTGTTACACTAGCTTTAGTAGATTTACTGTTATTGAGAGGCCTGAAAAATATTTTTACTTTTTATATACATTCCAGTATATCTAATGCTGTAAAAATCAGTTCCATGTAAGCGTGGTGTAAGTTATTGTTCTTCCGCAATTACTGTATCATTGGATAAATGTATGATTTAGCTTCTGTTAATATTCTTGTTCGCGTCTATGTTCTGTTTTTGCCTCGTTTTTCTTTTAATTTTGGGTAAACCTCTAAAACATAACGTGTAGGCATGGTATTTCTTGTTCCTCACATTGAACATTGATTGTAGATAGTCATGCTGTCCTTTGTATTTGGAATAATGGTTTCTTGTTCCACAGTTATGCTTGTTGTACTCAATTTTTCCTTTTCCATGATTGCTTATTTGTTTTATCTTACCGGTTATTTGCCCAAGAATAAACATCATCATGGTTGTCATCATGGGTATCTTGTTGATAGTTGCAAATTCTTTTGTTATTTGTGTTCATCAGACATCTATATAATTTGGCTTTTGTATATTTGAGTGTTAATGAACAATGCTGTTTCTGTTATAAACAATTTCAGATTGTGGGTATTTCTTCCTCCAGTTTGTCCGTACATTTGGATAGTTTCAATAATTATTCACTTGCATTAAATCAAGGGAACACTTGTTCAGGGGTTGATATTATTTTAAGTCAAATTCATTCTGACCTTCAGAAAGCTAGTTTTCAAGAAGGTTCCTAAAACAACTATGATGATAACGAGTTTCTCTTTATCATGTATCAACTTTGAGACATACAAATAATGTATTATTTCATTTTCATATAGGTAATCTATTTTGTCACATTTCAATACTGTCTGATATTAAGCTGTTACATCCATTTCCATAAAAGTCAACATCTTTTGAGAAACAGGTATATCTGTCCTTTCAATCAAATCAAAGCAGATCACATCAAACTGGATTTACAGAGCATTGCTAATCACCCTGTATCCAGGTGCTTGCAGTTCCCCGGATGCTCATTCAACCTGCAGGTCTTGAGTGCTATTCGGAAAT
The DNA here is from genome assembly GCA_963921515.1 of Calotriton arnoldi. Taxonomy (NCBI): domain Eukaryota; kingdom Metazoa; phylum Chordata; class Amphibia; order Caudata; family Salamandridae; genus Calotriton; species Calotriton arnoldi. Next base: position 577,611 of record CAWUFW010009572.1, on the reverse strand, counting down.
CAGGGTGAGAAGAGATAGTCCGGAGCTGTGTGGGGAGGCTGTTCCAGGTATTTGTTGCTTCTGATTTTGGTGGATTTGACATGTGTGGGCTAGTGTGAGGGAGGTGGATCATAAATAAATAGGCCACATTACAACGCATGCAATACATCGCATGCCATTACAACGCGGTCATTACAACGCTTGCATTGTTACATCGCATACCATTACAACGCAAGTCGTTACAATGACTTGCTGTAGGGGGCCCTCTGGACTTAGGAATAGTATAATTTACTAGTCCAACTCCAGTCTGTGCAACAGTAGGGAAGGTGTTGGATTTTAAATCCAGCACCTTCTGCCCCCTACAGCAAGTCGTTGTAACGACTTGCGTTGTAATGGTTTGCGATGTAACAACGTGGTCGTTGTAACAACCGCGTTGTAATGGCATGTGATGTATCGCATGTGATGTAAACGATGTTTCCCATCATAAATTTCTTGACGGCTGGACGGAAGTTCAAGTAATTGATGTAGGCTAGTCCTTGGTTGTGTAGAGCCTTGTGGCATGGGTCAGCATCTTGAATTGGCATCTTTTCTGTACAGGGAGCCAGTGGAGATACCTGAGGTGGGTTGTGATATTGTTCATCATGAGAGTTTGAGGAAGAGTCTGGCTGCAGCGTTCTGTATGGTGTAGGAGGTGTACGTAGAGGGCATAGTCCAGGTTGCTGGGGATGAGGGCCTTTTTCTCGGTGCATCTGGTGTGCAGGGGTAGCCACTTGAAGATCTTAAGTAGCATGCACAGAGGGCCTGATTCACAGAACTAACTTACGTCAAAAAAGTAAAGTTAGTACTTTTTGGTATTCACAGAATACACTTACTCATTCTGGTATTCACAGAATGAACTTACTCATTTCGGTATTCACAGAAGTTAGTAGTCCTAACTTTAGGACTCCTAAATGCCTTCTGTGAATACCGAAAGTCTTAAAGTTAGGATTTTTCTCAGTTTAGGAGTAGTAAAGTTAGGACTCCTAACTTTAGGACTCCTAAATGCCTTCTGTGAATACCGAAAGTCTTAAAGTTAGGATTTTTCTCAGTTTAGGAGTAGTAAACTTAACAGAAGGCATTTGGGAGTCCTAAAGTTAGGAGTCCTAACTTTACTACTCCTAAACTGAGCAAAATCCTAACTTTAAGACTTTCGGTATTCACAGAAGGCATTTAGGAGTCCTAAAGTTAGGACTACTAACTTCTGTGAATACCAAAATGAGTAAGTTCATTCTGTGAATACTAAAAAGTACTAACTTTACGTTTTTGACGTAAGTTAGTTCTGTGAATCAGGCCCAGAGTGATGAAGCTGACAGAGGAGATGGTGTAGATCTGTAATTTCATGGTGAGCTTGTTATCTATGATGATTATGAGGTTCCTCATCCAGTCGGCAATGTTTGTCATGCATCTGTGGAAGTTGATCCTATGATGGTAGGGTCATTGGAGAGTGAGAGGATAAGTTGGGTGTCATCTGCGTAGGATAATATGTTGAGTCTGTGGTATCCAAGGATGTTGGCGAATGAGGTCATATAGGCATTGAAGAGCATGGCTGAGGGATGGGCCAGCTGGACACCACAGACAATATTCTTGAGTTTGAGGTGAAGGGTGTAGGTGGACTCCCTGAGTTCTTTCAGGGAGGAAGGAGGCAATCCATCTGAGTGCGTCACATTGGATGTCGATGTGATGGAGTCTTATGATCAGCTTATGGTGTGATATGGTGTAGAAGCCCACTGACAGGTCGAGGAGGATTAGAGCTGCTGTTTCTCCTCGGTCGAGGAGGGTTCGGATGTTGTCAGTGGCTGTGATCACGGAGGTCTGGGTGCTGTGACTGCTGCAGAAGCCAGATTAGGAGGCGCTGAGTAGCTGATTCTGCTCAAGGTGTGTCGCGAGTTGCCTGTTGATTGCTTTTTCCAGTACCTTGGCCAGGAATGGGAGCAGGGAGATTGGCTAGTAGTTTTAGAGTTTACTGGGGTTGGCTTAGGGTTTTTTGAGAAGAGGTGTGACTTTGTTTGTGTTTCCAGGCATCTGGAAATGCTGCAGTGGTGATTGAAGTGTTGAGCAGAGTGGTGAGTTCTTGGCCAATCCTTTGGTTTCCGAGGTTGAAGATGTGGTGTGGGCGTGGATCTGAGGGAGCTCCCAAGTGGATAGACTTGGGTGGAAAGATGGTTCCAGGTCGTCAGTCTATGGATTGTGTCGGTTGTGGTGGGGTAAAACTGTTGAGGAAGTCCGTGGGTGAGGGCTGGGGTTCGAGGATTTTTTTAAATGGTTGCATTCTTGTTCTGGAAGAAGTTGGTGAGGTTGTCGCACAGCTGTGTGTTGTTGTTTTCGCTGGCCGCCGGGTTGGAGACGTCCTAGTGATGTTGAAAAGCTCTTGTTGGTGCTGGTTTCCTAATGGTGATTGGTGGTCCATGATTGGCATATTTGATTTACTGGTAAGACCATAACAAAGGGCACTGTGTGTGCCCAGGGCCTGTAATTTAAATGCTACTAGTGGGCCTGCAGCACTGATTGTGTCACCCACACGAGAAGTCCTGAAAACATGTCTCAGACCTGCCTCTGTGAGTGCAGTTTTAAATTGCCATGTCAACCTGGCAAGTGCCTCCACTTGCCAGGCCCAAACCTTCCCTTTTTCTACATGTATGGCACCCCTAAGGTAGGCTCAAGGTAGCCCCATGGGCAGGGTGCAGTGTATGTGAACGGTAGGACATGTGCTGGTGTGTTTTACATGTCCTGATAATGAAATACTGCCAATTTCAGTTTTTACTATTGCAAGGACCATCTCTCCCATAGGTTATCATTGAAGTTAACTTGTAACATCTTACAAGTGTAACTTTCAATTTGGAAGAGATAGAGGTTTAGAGTTTGGGCTGCCTGAACCCAGAATCCAAACATGCATTTTTAGTGCAGATGGTTTTTAAATTGTGTGTTTGAAAATGCCACTTTTAGAAAGTGAAAGACAACCAGATGATGGACGGAATGGAGGGCAAATCAAGCATTCACCCCAGTCAAGAGACCTTGGTTAAATCCATTGTTCTTTCGCTCACCATGCCAACCCAGTTTAGACCCAGTCATATGAAAATCAGTCTTGACCCTGTTCCTCATGGGAACAGTCAAGCCCGAACTGCCAAGCCAGTTCCTCCCTGGACCGGAAACAAGCATCCTGGGACTGGTTTCAGGGCATCAGCCCTCATCAACCAGGCTAGCTTGAATCGAGTGGCACAGTGAGCCCGGGACCCACGTCTGGGCATACCCAGCGCACTTAGAGAGAGACAGCAAAAGACACACAGATGATGGACAGAATGCAGAGCAAATCAAGCACTCACCCTCAGTCAAGAGATCTGGGTTAAATCCATCGTTCTTTTGCTCACTATGCCACCCCAGTTTAGACCCAGCCATGTGCAAATCAGTCTTGACCCAGTTCCTCATGGGAACAGTCCAGCCCGAACTGCCAAGTCAAGTCCTCCCTGGACCAAAAAACAAGCATCCTGAGACCTGGCTGATGAGGGGTAATACTCCGAAACCGGTCCCATGATGCTTGTTTCTGGTCCAGGGACATCAAACTGATCACAACAGGAGAACTCTGCTCATTGGACCCAGCAAACGTTTGCAGATATTTTAACCACAGGTTTCAAGCCATGATGTCTTTTATTTGCAACAAAACTAATACTCCTCTTGGTGAAGTAACTGTTCTTTTTTTGCCCAGAGAGTACCAAGCTAGAGGTGTTTCAAATATTCACATGCTGTTATGCCTTTCATCCATGTGAGTTTGATAAAATGAATACCATTGAGTTGGATAACAATGAACATCTGTCATTCAGCGCCAAGATACCCTTGAGTGAATGTGTGCTTTACAAATACACATGTTAAGTTATGGGTAAAATATGCACCAAAATTTGGAACAGACACTGATGAGTCTGTCTTGACTTTTATACAACAGTATGTGACATGCGCAATACCAAAAGACGGTGCTGATAAGGGCTTGAGACACCAAGTTGTATGGTTTCAAACTCATAGATGTGAGAAGTCAAAAATACAAATGCAAGGAAAATTTTACACACCCCATGGTCTGATTACTTTAAGGGTAGGGGGAGCATGCCCATCTCCCTAAGCAATTCATGGCACTGTGACCCCCATCCCCCAGAGCCGTCTCAGATGCTATGTCCCAGGGAGCCCACCCCCAGGAGACAGCGGTTTCCTTGACTGCACCAAAATGGGCAGGCAACCCTGTGCTTGCTCCTGCTTGGCGTAAGAATTTTTGAATCTCTACCCAAGCAGAAGCAAACAAATGCCTTTGCCTGCTGGGAGTGAACTTTTGATCTGTTTTCCTGCCTGCTCTTAAGTGGGCAGGGAAACAGATTAAAATATTGCTCGCACCTGGAGGGAGCACCATTAGGAGTTTGCGATGACGGCAGGATCAATTCTGCTCCCGCTGTATGCAGGAGCTGTCTTGGGCCATGGGGGCCTTGCAGCTCCCCAGGTTGCCCCCAACAAGACTACGGTGGGTGCCCTGGTTGGGCACCAGGGAACCGACCATTAAGTATCAGGGCCCCAGAGGATGAAGTCTCCGTAGTCGGAATTGGCCCAGGGAGGGGGCCATATGCCCCCTTCCAACTCAAAATATCACCAGGCCCTAGGGGCTGTGGTCACAGAGGCCAAACTTGGTGTGGGCATGGGGGCCATGCAAGCCTCCCTCCCCCTCAAAAGAATATCAGGCCAAGGCAGATGGGGCCGCCGGTGCTGAAATTGGCTTTGTGATGGGCCTTGTCCCCCCGCCCCCTCAAAAGAATGCCAGGCCCCAGGGGATTGGGTCCCCAGTTCTGAAATTGGCCCAGGGAGGGAAAATAACAGCTCAAGGAATGGGGGACACATGGCCATCTCCCCCCCCCAAAAAAAATACACAACCCTGGTGGATGACTTATTTAAATAAGTGGCCCCTGAGATGGGGCCGATAACGGCTCAAGGAGGCGCGCAGCATGGCCCCCTCCCATTTATTTTTATAAATGGCCCTGTGGGATGGTGTCCCCAGGACATAACAAGACTTGGGGAAGGGGGCCATGTGGCCCCCTCCCCTTTGAATAAAAAACAAATGGCCCTGGGGATGGGATGCCCAGGGCCCTACAAAAATCAATGGAGGGGGGACCCCCTTTCCTTTTAAAGTGGCTCGAGGAGGGGGACAACACAGCCCCCCTCTCATTTTAACTTAAGTGTAAAGAGGTTCAGGGAGGGGGGCTGCGTGGCCCGCCTCCTCTTTAATCAAAAAGGCCCTGGATGATGGTGTCTCCAGGGCCAGGCCCTATGGCTAATCCCTGCTGTATGGTCGAAGGCTGTGTGCAGTATGGGGTTAACCCTCCCAGGGTGTATGGCCGAAGGTAGTGCACAACATGGGGTTGGCTGTATGCAGGTAGGTTGGCTACAGGCCATATGGCTAACCCCCTGTCGTGTACGACTGAAATCACTGCACAGTGTGGGATTAGCTACCTTTGGCCAATCCTCCACTGCACACGGCTAAAGGGCGTGAACAAGGGAGGGGTGGCTGCAAGGCCTGGCCACAGGCCAGGCTCTGCAGACAAGACTCTGCTTCACACAGCCAAAGGCATTTATGTATGGTAATTAAATATTGCTTTACATTTAAGAAACTAGAAATTCACTGGACAAACTAAAGGTTAAATTAACGTTATAATTAGGAATGATAAAAAGATGAAATTGACAGTGACAACATTAACATTTTTCATTAAAAAACTCCAGAAATTCACCAGTTATAGTTAGCAGGGCTAACCATAACTTGCATCCCCATCGTGCAGTGCAAGAGAGAGAGCTTTGAAAGGAGAGGGTAGTCCCTCCTCACTCCCTAGTATGCACAACAATTATGCAAGCAAGGGTTCTCTAGCAAGGCTAGTTCCTCCCATATACGACTGTTGTCTTACAATTGGGTTGCAATCCTGGGAGAGACTTGCACGAGTAACATACAAGCTTCCGCAATTAAAGCTTGCCACATGGGGTTAATTCGATCTTGCATGGAAAATTACTGGGCCTGCCAAGAGAACCAATAGTTACCATTTGTTAGAAATGGGATTCCTGGTTGGCTGAAGTATGCACCCAGGCAGGAACCACCACTCTAGTCAGAGTAAGATAGATGAACACTAAAAGATAACCTGTGCTCACCCTCTGGTAGCTTGGCACAGAGCAGTTAGCCTTAGATAAAGAGGCAATGTGTAAAGTATTTGTGCAACACACAAACAGTAACACAATAAATGCATCACAGAAATATTCCACACAGATTTAAGAACATAGGAAATATTTATCTGAGTGAAACAAGACCAAAATGACAAAAATCCAAACAGTAGAAGTCGTTATATGATTGTTTAAAGATTAAATGCAAAAGCAATGCTTAGAAGTCACTAGCGGTGAAAAGGTTACTTGAGGTCATGAAGGACTGGTGCAAATCCAAAGTTCGGGCCGACCGCAATGTAGGGCAGGTTGGCTACAGGACCCAAGCTGGGCCCGCTGAGAAAGTACCTAGGATGGAGCAAAGCGATGACTCTGCGGGGTCGCTGCGTCATGATCGAGCTTTGATGAAGTGAAGTCAAAAGCATCATTGTGCCACACAGAGTGTCGTCACCAGGCCACAAAGGATGGGGAACCGCTGTCATCAAGCAGCCTCTGCATTGGCATTAAAGGGCAATGCGTCAGTTCCGACTGGTGCAGTGGTGCCGATGCGTCAATTTTGTAGAAAACAGCTGCAGAACCAACTTCTGAGGCCCAGAACTTGGAGAGGGCATCTCAGGTAAGGGTAGGACTCACAGAAGCCAGAGTTCAACATCACACGCAGAACTGCAAGAAGTATTTTGTATCTGAGGAGGTAAGTCAGCAAACCCTTGGAGGTCACTTGGAGGGAAGGCAGAGTCCAACTCACCTTCAGTGGAGTCAGGGAGCAGCAAGCGCAGAAAAGCAGTCTTACCAGAAAGCAGTTCAGTTGAGTACTTTAAGCAGAAGTCCTTCTGACAGAAGTTCAGTTCTTTATCCAGAAGTGTGACATTTGGGTATACATACTGACTGCTCTCTGCCAGGGTAAGCCTGACAGACAGCAGTCCAGTCTGCCAGGCTTGCTGTCTGCCAGGCTAACCCTGGCAGATAAATCAGTGCTTTGTGTGTGGACAGGACAGTATCTATTGAAGTGTAAGTGTCAGCCCCTCCCATTCCTCTCTACCCAGGAAGACCCATCAGAATGCAGATGAATGCAGAGTAGTGCTCAGAATGAGGATGAGCCCCACTTTCCTGAGTTTGTGGCTGCCTAGAGGGAATGTACAAATTGTAGCTGTCACTCACCCCAGATATGTATTTGGAGACAGACTGTCAGGCACATAGAGCAGTAAGTGCAGAGAAATATCCACTTTCTAAAAGGGGCTTTCTAAAACAGTAATGTTAGATCCAACTTCACCAGTAAGGAGTATTTATCATTACCATTCCAAAGATATGAAACATGAAAAAGCTTCTTCTCTCTGATCAGGAATTACAGCTTAAAAGTGTATTAAGGAATTCCCAAAGCTGGCCTGTAAGAGGGGTAGGCATCACAGTAGGAATAAAGAAATAGGTTGTTTGTCACTACCAGGACATACAAAACATAAGATTACATGTCCTAACTTTTACTTTCATGGTACCCTACCCTGAAGGTTGCTTAGGGCCTACCTTTGGGTGACTTATATGTAATAAAAAGTGAAGTTAAGGTCTGGCAAGTAGTTTTAAATGCCAAGACAAAGTGGCAATAAACTGCACACACAGGCTCTGCAGTGGCAGGCTGAGACAGGTTTGGAAGGCTACTTCTGTGGGTGGCACAATCAGTGCTGTAGGCCACTATTAGCATTTGAAGTACAGACCCTGGGTAAATGGCATACTACTTTACAAGGGACTTACCAGTACAACAAATACATCAATCAGTTATAAAAAAATGTTATCATGTTTAGGGGAGAAGCACTTGCACTTTAGCACTGGTCAGCAGTGGTAAAGTACTCAGAGTCTGAAGGCCAACAAAAAGAATCAGCAAAAACAAGAGGCAAAAAGTCTGTGGAAAAGACTTCCCTAAAGATAACAGGTCTAACACCATTCTTATTGAAGTAATACTGTGATGTCTTTGGGTGCAGAACCTGAGATAGATCAGTTTGTTCTTGGTCCTTTTGAGGAAAAGGAAGTCTGTTTGAGTTGTGCTCAGCAGAAGTGAATTTATTTGGAGCTGAAAGAGATGGGTGTGTTCATCTCCATTTAAGAAAGAACTCCAAGTTCAGGTAAATAATAATATATTTTATAAACTTGGTCGTGAAGTGTCAGTAAGTGTACCAATGTTGGTAAACATATTAGAGCATGTTTACCGAGTGAAAAGTTGCTTGGGGAGGTATAGATCTCTTAATATAGCTTTTGAGCGTTAGGCGTTAGAGAGTAGAGAGATCAGCAAGTATTGCAGTTTGTGTTGAAAAATGAAGTGTTCCAATTGAATGTACTTGTAAGTAGAGGAGGCAGTCTTTCTCAAATTATAAAACAAAGAATGAGAAATGTGTTATTACAAGCCCTGTTGTTTTTATGAAACTCACTGTACATAGACTTTAGCCCTATGAGGTGTTTGAGTATTGATATTGATATTTCTAGAGTAAAACACCGTGCTCAGTGTTAGCAAAGGTGTCTCAAGAGGAATGTGCTACTTTATAAACTTTTATGAAGTTTAATGGCATATTGTAATTTATTTGTGAAAAAATAAATGCAATGGGAGAGGGGGTGGCATTTTTCTGGGGAAAGGAATAACAAGTTAATGATACACTAGATACAAATATGTTTGTGTGGGTGAAAGATGTAGAAAACTTTGCAGAATACAGTTAAGAATGACTGTTATGATGTTTTGACTAGTATGTAAGTTTTAATTTTTTGATTATTTTGTCTTTTTCTAGGAAGAAAATGGAAAACAAAGGTTTTCAACGAGAAAACTACCATGTGAGAAAATACATTGAAGATAAAAAGAAATCTTTTTCAGTTTTGAAGAAACAGGAAATAATGACTCAGTTGAAACTCACCAAAAAATATTAGTTGGAGAGATGATCATGTTTGTATTGCATGGGGGCATTTGTGATCTTGGACAAGCTTGTCCTGTGTAGGTCTACTTGTCTCTGAAGAAATTATTATCTGCTTACATAAGCAGCAAAAAAGAGCCTTGTTAACAGGAATAATGTCTTGTTTAACAGTAAATACCTGACCAGGTAGAGATTATTCAAGTTCAAACTATGTGGAAGGACCTGAAGAGCCTTCCAGTTCCACAGCACGAGCTAACACTGTGCATGCTATACTTTGTGAGCTCTTTTTAAAAAACTGCACTTTATATATGTGCTACTTTGCTGAGACTAGTTTGCCACCTAGCCTGCTAATAAATAGGAGGATACTCAAAAATCTTTGGCAGGCTAAGGTGGCTAAAAGGCAGGAAAAGAAGCTCTATGAACATCAAAATCTGGCAGGGAAATAAAGCAACAAGGGGGGAGACATTAGTGCGTGCTGATGAGCATCAGAAAAAACTTATGTATTAATAAACCTGGTTGTTTTGTTTGTTTTACAGCTGTTGATATAGTTTGCTAAAATAGTTGTTGTAATTTTGTATTGTTGTTAAATTGTTTTGTTGTAATAAAAAAGTTTAAAGTTACTTTTGATTTCTTTGCTTAATACTTTCAATTTTATTATAGTATTGCAGTACTGACTAAAACTGGCAGTTTCATTTTAAGGGACTGAAAATGTGTTGCTGCATGTATATGTATGTATATGGTACTATGCACATCTTTTATGCTACACATAGGCTACACATGCGGTTTGCCCAACATCTGCCCCTGAGGTCCGCCTGTCACATTATGATGCGGGGCAGAGGCATCTGGGGGAGGGACCATCAGCTGCTGTTACAATGGGTTGCTTGAGCCCTTCGGAGAATTGGAAATGCTCATGATACCTTAATGATGGCGGAGCCAGCCTCTGCTCTGCCGTCGGGATTATGATGTCATTTTCTGACAGCATTTCCATGTCGGCCTTTCTGGCATAGAAAGACTGTCGGAAAATGACTTTAGGGGCCCCTAGCAGGGCCCCCTTCTTTCCTGGCCCTCCGCTATGGGGTCTTGGGAACCCCCTAAACATCCCTGCACAGTGTGGGAGGCCCCTCACTGTGCCTGCCACGTGGTGCAGGAATGTTTAGGGGGCACCACAGGTTTCCAAACATTAATTTTACTATGGCAGCTTGTGATGTTAGCCTTTTCTGCCCGCCGCACAAGCTGCCATAGTTAAATTGATGTTTTCCAAATACTGGGGTCGGAACTGCCGACCTAAGGTCAGGCGGTTCCAGACCGCTAACATCTCTGCCTGACATTGTAATGAGCCCAATAGTTGGTAAAGGAGAAGCCAATTATTTTGTTATGCAGCTATGGTAACTTGTCATGCAACAGTGAGGTGTCAGTAGAGAGATCAGCAGTCCTTGTCCATACTGTAGCACAATGACCTCTGATACAAGAGAGAGGTTTTGGCACAGACTGTACTATGCACTCCTACCAGCTGCTGGAGATACCATCATGGAGAGGGCGAATGTTTTGCAACTGTTACTATATACGTTTGTGCCTCTGAAGAGAAGTTTAAGTAAAGTGGTATGTCCATGTGCACACCTTACTACATACGGCTGTCGCCATTGGTAGATGTCTGAAAGAAAGGTGAGTATGTTTCCACAATCAAATATGGACACCAGTTCTCTAAGGCAGTTCTCAACAGAGAGGATACTCCATTTTATACTCTACTATGGAATTTCATGACTATGAAGACAGGTATGCACAAAGAGAGCAGTCTCTATTCACTGCCTACTTTGCACATTTATTACTCTGGGGAGATGTCTCATCTAACAGGGAAGTGTGTTTAAACATCATAGTCTCTATAGTTATTATGTAAGATAGACGTCTCAGCATGGAGGTAATTTCATCCCCACACCTTACTTGTACATCTGTCATGTAGAAGAGCTGTGACCAGAGAGGTATGCTCATTTTCACAGCCTAATTGCACACCCATCATCCAAGACACAAGTCACAGGAGAGGGGCCAGTCTCTCCCCACACTAAACTATGAAGACTTATCAGGCAAGAGAGATGCGTCAGCAAACACGGCACTTCCTCCCCACAGCTTCTATACATACCTGTCAGCATAGGAAGAGTTATGAGTGGAGATATATATTTTTCTCAATCCCAATTACAGAAACCTCTCACCCTGGTAAGATTTAATAGTGGGCAGTTTACTCCATTCCTAGACAGTGCTGAATATCGCTGTTGCTGTAGCGAGAGGTAGCAGTACAGAGGCCATTGCTTGCCCACACCGTACTTCACATCCATGCTGTCCTGAGATAGGTATTCGTGGAAAAGGCAATTTTTCCCTACACACAAATTTACATGTCTGTATTGCTGGGGAGAGCTGTGGCTGGACAGTCAGAGCCATCCCCATACCCTAATATATATGATTATGTCCCTAGGGAGAGGTGTCAGTGGAGAGGCCAGTATTTATTATACTTGGTATGGAATTGTGAATTCTTATATTTGAGATGAATACCTTCCCCACCCTACTATGCATACTACTGAGCCTGGAGAAAGGTGTGAATTGAGAGGCAGTGTCTCTTTACACCCTACTCAACACACTGGTTACCTTCATGGAAGGTCTTACTGGAGAGACCAGTCTCTTCTCATAGTCTACTATACATAGTTGTTAGGCTTTTGAAAGATGTCAGTGAGATCCCAGTGTCTCCTTACACCCTCCTATGCACAAATGTTATACTGTGAAAAGGTCTAATTTGAGAGTCTACTTTCTCCCCACACCCTATTAATGGGGACTATAAGGCTTAAGTACTGTAATGAAGGAAAGTGTAAATTCTTCCTCTAAATAAAAGTTTACAATCTTGCAAGACTCTTGTGGGATCATAAAAAATGTAGAGATTGAACTTTTATAAATAATAATAAATGGTCTTAAATTAAATAAATGAGTATCAATGTGTGGTATGTACCAATGTTGGTCTCATGCACAGAAAACATGTTTTTTTTTTCATAAAGTTAAGCAAATTATTTTTCCCCACAATTTCATGCGAGGGATTGCATGCCTCACTCTTCTGAGCTCTTGTGAGAGGTTTGTGAGAGCTGCTGCTCATCATGGGTTTCTCAGGCTCTTGTGAGAGTTTTGCAAGAGATTTGAAAAAGGGAAATAAAGAGAAACATAGTACAAACAACGTAGATCATGACAGAAGAGTGCATCTCTGAAAAGAGCCATTTTTGTTCAAAGTTTTCATCAACTTTAAAAAAAAAATTTCAAACATTCTTTTATATTTTTTGTATTTTACATATTTTAAGTAGGGTAGGACCAACATATACAACTTTTGCCGTTAAATACCAAAAACATCTCCTTATAAACAAAAAAGGGACACATTTGGAAAAAAATTATTTAAAAAAAAACTACTGCCTAGGGGGGCACTTGTGATCCTGGACAAGCTTTTCCTGGAAAGACCTGCTTGTCTCAGTTGAAAAAATTATCTGCATACACAAGCAGCAAAATAGTGTTTCATTCAAGGAAGCAGCATTATTGTCTGCTCGTGCACTTAGAACCTGTGCATGCACAGTATCTCCCAGAGCAAATGAGGTGGAAGCCCCTGTAGAGTTGTCTACCTCCGCAACACAAGCCATCTCTCTCTGCTCATGCCCTTGCGAATGCATAGATCTATAGTGTCTCCACATGCTGTTTATTTCTGCGCCTCTGGCCGAACTCCTTCTTGTAAAGTTTACAGATGACACACGTTGCAGCAACTTTGTTGCTACCTGGCCTCATATCAACAAATTACCACACCAAGGATTCCTTAGGAATCTGAGATGGCGGAGCCGGTGAAGGTGCCCCGGCTGTTCATCAGAATCTGATGAAGACATCTTTGTGATGAAAGGCAAACAGGAAAGGAAAGCAAGTCAAATATGTCTACTCTCACTAAAACCCAATAGCGAAATTATGGAAAAAGGATGGAATCATCTTCTTCTAAATAAAGACATCCATATGAACCAATCACAATCCTTCCTTAGGGTGTGCATCCTCTCCCAGACCTGTTGCGACAGGCTTGCGGGCGTCTTGAGAGACTGTAATAAAAGTACTTGATTTACATCTTCTGTAGAACAATACATAATTATATTTTCTTACTTATTCTGCATGTTTAATGTTCTACTTTTTTCAAAATTACATCAAAACACAGTCATTCACTTAGTTCTAAAAGTGCGATCTTGCGAGTGCTTCACGAGAGACGAACAGGAAGTACAGCCCACTGGGAGTCCACGCAGGGTGATTGGGCATCCTGCTCCTGCAAGAGTCTAGCCTAGCGAGAGCCATTACTGAAAAAAAATATATATATACCCAACCATCTCTTGTTCACTATTCAATTCTAGATCTGCATTAAATAATAACTAAAACATGATAAACAACTGTATACAGTAGATTACATTGACATTTACAACTCTATGATCTTGAAAGTGTCCCACGAGCATCTCGTGAGGGTCTTGCAAGGGTCTCGACACCTCAAAAATACATTGCTGGTAACATGTCTTGATATGGGAGTTATAAGATTTGAACAAATACACAATCAATATTGAATATTTATCTGTTTACTACTCACTCATATTTAAGAGACATTTTTTCAAACTGTGAACTATATCTTATGTTAAAATGAAAAAAAAAACATTCTATATATAATGCCCGCACGCAACAAATATTATAATCATTCTACCATTCATAAACTCACAAAATAAATTCATTTACTTTAAGAAAAACCCTAGAAATTCACTGAAAAAAACAAAGGTTAAAGTAACGCTATAGTAAGGTATAATAGAAATCTGTTTTCTATTAAAAAAAAATCTTAGCAATGCACTGAATAAACCAAAGGCTAAAGTAACATTATAATTAGGTGCATTTCGAGTGGCAACATTAACGTTTTGAACTAAAAAAACACTGACATTCAGCAGTTATAGTTAGCAGCACTAACTATAACTTGTGCCCCTGCAATGCTTCTGACCTCACATATGACATCACTCATGACGTGTTCTATGACATCATTGATGACATCACTGATTAAATCATCCAAGCTTTATTTTCCAGCATAGTGCTGTTTAAATTGCTATGGCTCTTCACGTAGCATACTTCACATTAACTACCAACCACAGATTATGCAAACCCCTCATTGCGTATGGTGTTCAATCTGTATACAACTGTTCTGAGAAACCAAAATAGTGAATGCCAGTTCCAAACCAAATGCCCTACTATGGGCAGCATTTATCTGTATCAAACCCCTGACACATACCGATTCTACATTAAGAATCAACGTTGATATCAGTAAAGAACTGAGTACTCTAACAGTGTTTACTCTATTGAGAGAGTTCATTCTATAGCACACGGTTTGCAAACACTGAAACTCTGATGAGAAATACACCACAGACTATTGAAAATAATCTATTAAGTACAGCGTGCATTCTTTGAAACAGTTAACAAAAAAGACACTATGTGCTAAAAATACCAAGATCTGAAGATGCTAAAGATCATACTGCATGCACCCTCAATACTGTGATGAAAACTTCACTGATAGCCCTTCTTCAGAAGCAAAAGAAGCACGCACACATCGGTTAGCAGCTGGTGCAGACACTCTTCCATGTTAAGTATGAATTATCATGCTGACTCGTTTCTCTCTAATAGCTCAAGGCTGCTAACAGGCAGGAAACTCTCAGCCAGCAGACAAAGTATCACACCAGGTTTGGGGGATATATCAGTACTGTTTCATCCCATCTTCGGAACGCACGTTCTTCAGTCTAGGAAGGATATCCGAGCCAGTGCACTTTGAAGTCAGATATTTGTATTCAGCTGCAAGCATGTTGACACAACTTGACATTCGAACACCCTACAATAATGGTAAAAAATGTTGCCTTGGGATACCAATCTTAACCCTTTCCAGCCCCGTGCAGCACTTGTTCCTGGCCATTCAGAAAGGAAGTACATTTCTTATGATCATTCTCAGTAAGAATGTATGTAATTATTTCTGCAATTTTTTTTATCACTGTAAATGGTTAAATGTCATTGCTTAACACTGTTTAAATGTGGTTGATTTTACTTTAAAACAATCTATATTTCTTTGCCAATTCCTAAAATGCCTGGAAGTATTAAGATAACATTATCAGGATAAGAGAAATGAATGTTCACATTCCGTTCTTGCTTATACCACAGCTATTCAGAGGTGTTATTTTTTCTTTGCTGAAATCCTCCAGACTAGACTTGGTAGCCTACTAGACAAAATGTTATTGCTAGCAAATAACATTTCCACTCAATCTAAACAATGTTCTTTCTACAGTTAGCCTATGCTCCTGCACTGCGCTCATTTATTCCTAGAAACTATGGCGGCGATTTGCAGTTGCCTGGGCTCAAAAAACTCGAGCTTACACAAAGTGACACAGAATATTAAAACAATTTACAATTGTGACCTCTGTTCCGCAGAAAGAGACTGGTCGTTTTTTCCTGCTGAATTGGTGCCAGTTTGGTACAGAATGCAATGTAGTCACACCCCGCTGCATTCCTACACAGTGGTCACTAGGTCCAAAGTGTTATTTAATTCCAAATAGCACCCCCAGCAACTTAAGGTTAATGTGTTGGCTTGTAACTGATTGGCTTCCATGAACCCAAAACAGGCATGTACACAAAATGCTTTCACTTACTAAAAAAGATTCTGAAAGGATTATGGATGTTGCTAGTCAAAAGAGATACAGTTTACCTAGGAAATAGAGGGGGTGGGCATACCAGGCAACTTAACACGTATTTATTCTCACAAACAAAAACCCACCGATTGGTCAGACAGCACACATTGCATATATTCAGCATTTGTACATATCGGGCCCGATTCACAGAACTAACTTAAGACAAAATCCTAAACTTACTACCATTTTGGTATTCACAGAAGGCACTTACTCATTTTGGTATTCACAGAAGGCACTTACTCATCAATGAGTAAGTGCCTTCTGTGAATACCAAATGAGTAAGTTACTCAAAATGAGTAAGTTACTCAAAATGAGTAAATTACTCATTTTGGTATTCTAAGAAGGCACTTATTCATCAATGAGTAAGTGCCTTCTGTGAATACCAAAATGAGTAAGTGCCTTCTGAGAATACCAAAATGAGTAAGTGCCTTCTGTGAATACTAAAATGGTAGTAAGTTTAGCATTTTGTCTTAAGTTAGTTCTGCGAATCGGGCCCATCGAAAGTATTATGTTCATTATATAGTTTTTCTCACATTTCAATATTCCATATTTGTTTTATATTTTAAACATATTTGCGTATAAATACAAATGCAAAATCGATAAACAAAGTCAATTCGATATTCAATCAATTAAACATTGAATCAAAATGATAAGAGGCTTGATTGCTGAACCCAAAGCTACTTGGACCACATGTGATCAGATACTTGTGAGAGGAGGGGATCTTGAATTCACTGGGCCTCACTACGATATCAAATGCACAGTTACCAATCAAGAGCGCCATATTTCAGAGGACTAGGAACATGTCAAGTACAGATGTGGTGATTATTTTCAGTGTGCACACTAACATTAGAGAGGCATAAAAGGTGCCTCCAGTGGAATACTTAAAATGTTTGTCCCCCATGGGGTGATTAACCTTTAAAGCTACCCCCGGCATATCATTTATCTGTGGACACGGAAGGCCCAGGATACTTCGTCTTTCCCCAGGGGAAAGAAAGGTGTCATGAACGGAAATGCACACAACTCTCCACTTTCAAAGGTTAACAGGAACAGAGGCACATAGCAGAACCTTTTTTATCCGCCTGAGGCTATTCTGATAATATTGTACGAAGTGTATCTTGAAAGTGCAGTGATTGTACACTCCAGCCAGAGTGTGTGCCGTTTTATACTGCAATGTGAGGGCCTTCAGCTCCAATTTGTGTTTGTTGTAGTCCTTAACTTTAGAGACAGGTGGCTTCATCCAATGTTCAGTAACTAGTTCCATGTTCTCATGCATACACATAGAGGATGTGTGAGCATGCCCGTGAGCCTGTTCATTTTGTTTAATGGTAATACAATGCCTAGGTGTGACTCACTGCCAACATGTTATGTTATGTTAGGAGTATTTGTAGAGTGCATGGCTACCCGTAGGCGTCCCACCGCTAGCAGAGGCACCAGACAGATCACAGCAGCTTAGTAGGTGGGGTTTTGAAAAAGCCATGTTTTCAGAAGTTTCCGGAAGGACATGTTTGAGCTCTTGCACATTCATGCATCATTTGCCACATAGCATTATACATTATCCATGCCCAGATAATCAAGACAGTTTTCAAGCAGTTTTGGCTGGTGTTTATTGTGCAAAGACAGGATAAGGTTGCTCTCTGAAGTTTCAGATGTGCCTACGAACATGAATCCATGTTCTTTGTTAATGGTTATGTGCAGTGTAGTTAGAGTATATATGGCGGCCGCTGCATTCAAACGAATTATATGATATAGAAAGGGGTACTGAAGGCTCCTTCAGACTCTATTACATATGCCCCTGATATCTTAAATTATTTATGTTATAAATGGGGTTTCTGGTTGGCTAGGGTACGTACCTAAGCAAGGCAGAATCCACCACTCGAGTCAAGGTAAGGGAGTTATACACACAATATTATATAACAATATCTCATATATTGTATATAGCACATAGACCAAGCATGACATAAACCATACATCAATTTACCAACTAGGCAACCGTCATAACATCACCGATGTGGTGATTGGGCCTATCTCAGAAGGTCCATGGTCGATTTGGAACTGCCGACACACCCGCTGGTCCGAGGGCCGGGCTGGGCAGATGAGCCTCATAAGCCTGGTCAGGCCCTGGGGGTGAGGACTACGGAGAATAACAGAAACTACACATGGTGGTCGAGGCTCCCGGGGGGATATTCCTGCAGCACTTGCAGTAAAACGGCAGTGACTCCCACATGACCCAGGCAACTCGCCTCACTGGGTAGAGGCGCAATTCAGGAGAGAGACTTACCTTCTATTTAGAATATCACCAGCACTCCAGCAACATGCGGTGGATCAGGCAGATGGCCCAGCACTGCTCCCTCAAATGAAGTGTCCACCACATGCCAATTCCTGGTAGGAGATAAGGCCACAATGTAGCGCTCACCACACACTCCAGAAACCAGCAGTAGGAAATGGAATCCTCTAGGTCGCTGGGATTCCAGCAAAACAGGGTAAGGGACACAAGCCCACAAGCCCCTGGAGAGCACTTGGGGGCACATGAGCAGGGAAACAGGCAGCAGACCAGCCCATAAGCCAATGCAAAGTATTAGTTCCTCCTACAGCCCAGCAGACAGCAGGCCACACAACAAAGCAGGCAGTCCAAATGGTGGTTCCCCCTGGCATCACAATACTCCCCTGGCAAGGCGCAGCATGAAGAGCCAGCAGCGACTGGTTAGACGTCCCACACAGTGTCTAAAATCATGGCGTCAGAGCCCCTGTAATTATACTCAAAATGCTTTTGATGTGGAGGTAACTTCAAACAAACTTTAGAAGTGCACAACACCTCCAGTCACACTCCAGACACACTACAGGGGTTGAAGACAGCATTGTGAGCGGAAAGTCACAGCCATATTCAGGTGTCCGTGACAGCTCCTCCCATCACTCTAGCTCAGGAAGACCCATCAGCCTTGTGATGGGCCATCTGGATATAGAGGGCACATCTCTGCTCCCTTTATGCTACTGTCAAGAGTGAATGAACAAACAGACCCTGTCAGACTAAACCAGATGTTGATTGGAGGCAGGCTGCAAAGCACAAAGAGCCATAAGCACATAGAAATGCCTACTTTCTAAAAGTGTTTTTTCTCAAATAGTAATGAAAAACCCACCTTCACCAATAAGCAGAATTTATTACCACTATTTCAAACATACCAAACTTGGCAATGCTACTCCTTCCAGATCAGAAATTACCAAGGAAAACATATCAGGGAATTCCCAATGCCAACCTATGAGAGGAGCAGGCCTAACAGCAGTGACAAACCAAATAGGCTGTTTGTCACTACCAGGACATGCCACACAATGAAGGCACATATCCTACCTTTAAGCTACACAGCACCCTGTTCAAAGGGCTACCTAGGGCCGACCTTAGGGGTGACCTATATGTATTAAAAGGGGAGTTCTGGACTTGGCAAGTAACTTTAAATGCCAAATCAACATGGCAGTAAACTAAGCATGCAGGCTATGCAGTGGCAGAGGTCTGAGACAGATTTGAAAGGCTACTTCTGTGGGTGGTACAAGCAGTGCAGCAGTCCCACTAGTAGCAATTAATTTTCAGGCCCTGGGTATATTGGATACCACTGTACAAGAGACTTAGAGGTAAATTAAATATACCAAACAGATGCGAGCCAATCATACCAAGTTAAAAGGAAAAAGCACTTGCACTTTAGTACTGAATAGCAGTGGTAAAGTGCCCGAGTCCTAAAGCCAGCGAAACAGGTCAGAAAGAATACAGGAGGAAGGCAAAACGTTTGGGGATAACACTGCAAAAAGGGCTAGGCCCAACAATTTCATACTTCTTACTCTACTAAATTAATTAATAACACTCCTCTTATTTAATGATAATTGTTCAGCAGAGTGGGAAACCGGTAACTAGTGACCTAGCAACTTCTACTATTCCATTTCTTGTCACACATACATGACGGTTACATTTTTCCCATCTATGAAACATTTTCAAATATACTGATGCTGAGTCTTTAATATCCTCATTACCTCATTTAACAACTTGCCATTTATTGGGAAAACAATCATGCAGATATTTTAAAATTATGTTATTTGACCCTCTAGTTAAATATTAAATTAGAGTGGGCAGAAAGAAAAATAAGCAAATCGTCAGTCCACATGTCATGGCGTCTATACTGATTTTCAGTACTCTGTTGAAGCTGTCTACATATTGTGCAGTCACTGATAATGGTGAAAAGGTGAAACGTCTGGCAATATTCACACTTGAGTGATATTCTAATGTTTGTTCATTGATTTATGGGTTACTCAACAAAAATCTAGGTGCATTATTCTTCCTCTGGAGAACTCAACAAAACTTGTATTTTCTCTCTTTAGAACTTGAATAAAATCAATCCCTAAGTTATTTTTTTAATCAAACTTAATGGCATAAATTCTCATTTGAATCCCTTTCAACGTTGCAAAGACACCTTTCTTGAAGGGTCTTGGATGCCAAATCTATATATCTGGATTTGTTAACATACTGTGTGCTCTGTGATCGCTGCACTCAACTAACCCCTAGAAAGTGCCAGTTTTACCAGATGAGCATGTATCTTTCTGCTGCCATTGGAAAAACCTCTCTCACTCTGGGTGCATATCAGCCTCTCACTCACCCTATCAAATATAATAGAGCCCATGCTATCGATAGTCCAGAGATGATAAGCATTGTAGAACAATACATCTAATTGTGAAGCTCATTTTTTTCAAATATAATATGCAGAAATTCCTAGATCAGCTTAGCCTTCTGAAATGTGTTTTGGCCACTGCATTTATGTGTGATATTTTCCCTTCTCCCATGCACCTTACATGGTCCCATTGACTTCCATTACCACTGTTGAACCAATCAACATTTGTGTACTCAAGTTTAAGTTTATTTCACTAATTTTGCTTTATTGTCCCATTTTTATGTTTTAATGCAGGTTGGTTAGCATGGCCTAGAATTTAGCTTGAACTGCTTTTGCTGACTATGCACTTACCACTGCTAACCTGTGGTAAAATGCCTGTGCTCCTGTCAATATTGAACAAATCTATGTTGGTGTACGCAAAGATATGTGTGTATATAAAAACCGTCTTGCATCACTGTTGTTGAATTCTCCGGCATGACCTCTCTATCAACCCGAGTCAGAAATACGTGGTCAGACAGGCCCTGCATCCCAGGATTGAGGCCACTGTTTGACAGATCACAGGTGGGGTGACACATAGCCAGCAGAACAAACCCAGATCAATCTCACAGATAGGCAGTGGCACCACAATGGTCCAGGGACATTGGCACCAATAAAGCACATACGGCGAAGGGGTGCACACATTCCCAAAACACCATAAAGTTAGATGCCACATGAAGTTAGGAGCACTCAGCCAATCAGCACACAGCACACAAAGCACATGCAGTGATCATGCGCTCCCCCGTCAGACATCTGGACACGTTATTCAGTGGCCCTCATTGTGTCCACGCAAGATTGAGGCCCAAATGCATTTGGTATCAGGTGGGAGTAATCTATATCCACAAGACTAGGCCCGCATTCCTTTTCCTGAAAAGTATCTCTGAATTGTTTCATGATGCTCCAAGAACTGTATATAATGGTGTTCAGATCAACTGTACTTTGAGACAGTCCTCAGACCTCAATTCTGTAACTGTTCCCCGGGCCAACTGTTCCTGTTTTGCCAAACGCCTCTTGTCTTTTGATTTTTCAAGGTAAATTCATTTTAGAGCAACATTTCTCTTTTCAACATGATAAAATTAGTATATCCTAATTAGCATAGTTAACTTACCTATAAGTCCCTTATATATGATACAAAGTGTACCCAGGACCTGTAATGTTAAATGTAACTGGAGGCCTCAAGCACATATTGTGCCATTCACTACTAGTAGCAAGGCAAAATAGGGTGTCAGTCCTTTGAATCTAACCTGACTAAATCAGCTTGTAAAATGCAATTCAACCTGTCAAGATTAACACTATTGACTGGTCTAAACCTTCCTTTTTATTAATAATAAGTCACACCTAAATATGTCTTACCACCCATGAGACATATAGAAATGTAATGCTAAACATGTCCTTACAGTGAAAGAGCCCCAGGAGATATTTTCACTGTATTAAGGATGGATGCTTCATTGGGAAGCACTCGGACGCAATATTAAATTTAATAATGCTGTCTCCAGCTAGGAAACACCTAAAATGTAATTCTTGAACTCTATGTAATATTTATTAAACACCCGATTCACTGGTGAAGTTGGTGTTTTAATAAATATTGGGGGAAATGTACTTTTAAAAAGTGACTTTTTCTTTAACTAAAGCCTCTTGAGGCTAATTTGTATTATACTCCATCTGCAAAGCTCTGAGTGCTTAACCCAGAATGAGGTGAGAAAACTGCTCGCACCACATGAGACCAAGTCTTGGAGGTAGGGAGATGTTTCCGCTGCTGTGATAGGATGACAATTTGCACAGTGCCCAGGAAATTAAGCGTCTGAAAGAGCCTCTCCTGTCACAGGCAGATGACAGTTGACACCTGCAAAGGTCCCTTCTTTCTTCCCCAGTCAGCCATGCACCAATCACGCGAGGAGGGAAATACCCCAGAACTGGTTAACAGAGGAGGGGTTGCTCATTTCCCTGGCCACACATCTGGGGTGGGTAAGCAGGCTCTTCACAAGTGGAGAAGGGTGTCACAATATTGAATATAGGCAGACGGGGGCACTCTGGGGTGTTTCATGTGAGGCACACAGGAAATGCTGAAAAACAGGGTTAAGCTTACTCCTCTGAACTTTTACCCTATTTGTAAGAAACTAGGGTACAGGTTGAGGAGGTGAAATCCTTCTCAAGCAGAAAACACAATTTATCCCATGGTGATGTCATAAGCAAGACCAAAATCAACCTGTGCTCAACCTTCGGGTAGCTTGACACAGAGCAGTCAAGTTTAACTCAGAAGTAAAGTGTAAAGAATTTGTGAAACACTTCAAATCGTAACACAGTGAAAATACACCACAAAAGGATCCCATAATGTTAGAAAATAGAGTTTCTTTATTAAATAAAACAAGAACAAAACAACAAAAATCCAATCATTAGAACCAGAGATATACATGTTTAAAGATTTTAGTAAAAATAGCACCGAAAGCACAAAGCACCAACTGTGGATATCTGGTTCACCAGGACAAAGTCACAAGTTCAGGCCCATTGCAATGGAGTGTGGGCCTACTACAGAGACCAACTTAGGCCAGCTGACCAGAGTACATTATATCCTGGTTTGCGGAGCATTGCGAGGATCCACAGCGAATATGCATTGTGCAGCCGAAGAGATGCATTGGTTCCAAGATGCAGCCAGACTGCAGTGTGAGGTCCTGCATCATTGTTGAAGATCCTTTCGATTATTCCCTGGCGTAAAACTCCGCTCACGGAGTTTGCAGAGTTTTGGCAACTCCGTGTTCTGCATAGAACACGGAGTTGCCGAAAAACTCCGCACAAGAGTTTTTTTTGTTTGTGTGCCCGAAATGCATTTTTGCGAATGCGGGAGCAACTTACTGGGTGCCTGCGATCACCAATGAGATTTCCCAAGCCGTTCGCGAGCACCACAAGATGAGCTAGGTGGGCGCATGGTTCCACGAGAGTTTGCGATTGCGAACACGTCATTCAGGCGTGCCATCGGACTTACGACAGAAGTTTTGTGAAGAACGCAATCCCGAACACGCAGAATCTACCACGATTCCAATCTGGAGAACGTTCTCTCCCCGAGCAGCATCAAAACCTTCTCGAAATGATGGTTTGGACTAAAAAAGCTCCTCAAATTGACATTTGGCTGTACTTTTTTGTGCAAGAAGTCCTTTTTCATTTTTTACTTTTTTTTTTAAGAGGAAGGAAGTTCCCCAGAGTCTCCAACTTCCTGTTCCTGTTCAACAGGCTCCTCCCAGTACCTTGTCTATCTCCTGGTCACTTTTCATTTGAATTTGGAGCTGGAAGGATCACTCTTTGTGTCTGCTGCATCATATATCATTGGATTTGAGGACTTTTGAATTTGAGATTTCACAAGTAAGTTGGAAAATTGGTGTTTGTTTGATTGGGGCCATGCACGAGATTTATTTGTACTTTTCATTGTTTTTTAAAAATGTATTGTGGTGGGTGGCCTGTAGTTTCAGTAGGGGCCTAGTTGTTTCTTTGTAAGTATTTTTTCTTCCTTTATAAAGGAAACATGTTGCACAGTTCACTACATTTTCTCAATGTTTTGAAATCAATTTGCAATATTGATTTAATTCACTATGTAGCCCAGTAGTCTGCCAATAGGCCTTTCAGCCAGTAGGCCCAGAGCTACTCATGAATACATGAAACAACTGTTTCTGTGGTTTCTGTTGAATTTAAACATAATTTGGGCCATGGATGACATTGGATTGAAACACAAAATATGTTTTTTTGTGCTATTTCAGTTTTTTTCATCTGTGTTAATGCTTTTGTTGGATGTGTGTGCTTGTAACTTGCAAACCTTTTTAGCCCTGTGGATTTTCGTGTTTGCTTTTGCTCATTGTTTTCCAGGCCTCCTGCTTGTTGTTGTTGTGTTGTGACCATGTGGCTGGCAGCTATTTTGTGCAGGCCGTTAGTGTGCTTTTGCCATAGGCCTGCATTTCTTTCCTTTGTTTCTCTTGGTTTTTTGCTTCTTGTTGTGGTAGCCTGGCCATGTGGCTCACGGCCATTTTGTGAAGGCAGCCAGTGTGCTTTTGCCATAGGCCTGCATTGTCTGTCTTCCCTTTGTAGGCTTAATGCTTGTTGTTGTGGCCTGGCCATGTAGGTGGCAACCATTTTGTGAAGGCAGCCAGTGTGCTTTTGCCATAGGCCTGCATTGTCTTCCCTTTGTAGGCTTATTATTGCTTGTTGTTGTGGCCTGACCATGTGGCTGGCGGCCATTTTGTGAAGGCAGCCAGTGTGCTTCTGCCATAGGCCTGCATGCCTTCTTTGTGGAGGCCATGTCTTCTTGCTGGTTGTTGTTTTGCATGCAATTGTTTCTTCTTTTATTCAGCAAAAAAATGTAGCACAGTTTACTACATTTTCTCCATGTTTTTAATAAATTTGCAATATTGATTTGAACTGATTCACTATGCGGCATTGTCTGCCAATGGGTTTTCCAATCAATAGGCCCAGAGCTACTCATGGGTGCATGAAACAACTGTTTCTGTGGTGTCTGTTGAATTTAAACATCATTTAGGCCATGGATGGCATTGGATTAAAAATACAAAATTTGTTTTTTTGTGTTTCACCAAGGTTTTTTTTCATGTGTGTTGTTAAATGAAATGCCTTTGTTTGATGTGTGTGATTAGGAACTTCGGGGCGTTTTCTAAGTGTGGACCTGGCGCCTCCCAATTATACGCAATTCTTTCTGAGAATTATCTGTGCGGTGCAGAGGTGAGGGAGACTAACACCCTAAACCCTCAATCGGAGACCCAAGACGGGGTCCACTGTAAACACAATGTAATCCTGTGCACACGCTATGTGTTTGATCCGTTATGGCGTAGTTCTACCACCTTAGTTGTATATTATACATGTAGATAAAAAAATGTTATTCTTGCAATCACGACAAATTTGTTGAGTGTTCTTTCTTTCTTTTATTCCGTAAGATAGCCCAGCCAACACGTGTTTCGTCATGGGAAATTTCCCAAATGACTTCTTCAGGGCTAGAAGATAAAAATATATATATATATTTGGGATCAGCCGATCCACCACTCCATTACGGATAAGCAAAAGTATATAAAAACTGTTCACCCGGTGACTTATTCACATATATATGTCTCATATACATTCACATTGGTGAGTTGCTGATGCGGGTCACAGGATTGTGAG
The DNA here is from genome assembly GCA_963921515.1 of Calotriton arnoldi. NCBI lineage: Eukaryota > Metazoa > Chordata > Amphibia > Caudata > Salamandridae > Calotriton > Calotriton arnoldi. The sequence goes on along the minus strand of CAWUFW010009572.1, from coordinate 551,964 downwards.
TAATCACAAACTTCTACCACTTATTCCCAATCAACGCTATCCAGACAGTAAGATAGTGTGTCACAACATCAGTAAGTATGTGATTAATATGGGGTTATCGTATGATAAAATTTTATCCCTTGTGTTTATGCAAGAATAACATTTTTTTATCTACATGTATAATATACAACTAAGGTGGTAGAACTACGCCATAACGGATCAAACACATAGCGTGTGCACAGGATTACATTGTGATGTGTGTGATTGTTGTAACTTGCAAACCTTTTTAGCCCTGTGGATTTTCGTTTTTGGCATTGTTGCATTAAAGATGTGTCGTTTAGCATGTCTCCTTTGTCTGGCCAGTGTGTGTGTGTTTGTAATAGTGGGCCATCATTTGCCTTGGCTGAGCCTCCCCATGTGGCCAGGGGCCATTTTATAAAGTCTGTGTCCATAGTCCATACTCCATATAGGCCTGCTTGAGTTCATTGCTTTCCAGGCCTCCTGCTTGTTGTTGTTGTTGTTTGACCATGTTGCTGGCGGCCATTTTGTGGAGGCAGTTAGTGTGCTTTTGCCATATAGGCCTGCATGTCTGTCCTCCCTTTGTTCCCCTTGACTTATTGCTTCCATTGTCATTTGTCAGCTGCAGCTCCCTGAGTGCTGCATCCCACGTGATGCACAATGCCAAACCGTTACATTTGTATTTTTGTTGTTGTTCTTCTTCTTTCCTGAGTGTAGTGTACACAGTACACCATGAAAGCCCTTGTTGTTGTCAAAGTCTCACAAATGCTTACACTGTATTGTTAATTGTTTTAATAACTGAGGTAATAACACTAACAAGTGTCACCACACACACTAAATTATATTATATTTGTTTGTACAAGTAATTGAACCACAACAATGCCACGTTTCACTGATGTTCTTCTTGCTTCTTTGCTTTTAGGTGTACAAAAGAGGAGGAGACAATATCACCCATTGTACTGCCAGACAGAAGGCATGATTTGACGTGTGACCACAGACAGAAATCTCTTCAACTTGTGCCACTGCATGTGGTGCTAACTGACATCTTCAAGATGGCCCCAAAGAAAGGTACCAGGTTCAGTACCAAGAAAGTTACCAGTGAGAAGAAGAAGGCACTGCCACTTACCACCACCAGTATGGAGCCCAAGACCTTTTTTGGGAAACCAAAAATTGCAGCAGCGGTGTCCGGGTAGAAAGCTGGTGAGCGGCACCCCTGCATTAGTGGACCCACCCCACCAGCCTAGGCCCAAGCCCATGTCTGTCATAGAGGCAGCCAGTCTAATCACGACAACACCGGCGAGCAGTGATGTTAAAATTGACTTATCGTTGTCGCAAAGTAGTACCCAATCAATGCAGGACACTCAGATAAGTGGGCAACAACAGCCGCAACCACCCCCAATGGTAGTTGTTCCTCCCAAAGTAGGGGCAGTTCAGGAGATCGAGCTTCCTGCTGAGGAAGAAGAAGAGCAAGCCACTCTTTCAGAAGATCCATTGTCTTCCAGAGCCCCAGCAAGGAAATGGAGGGTTAGTCCATCAACTTCTTCTGCAAGTCCCCCTTCTGATGATCTAGTTGCCACTTGAATCCCACCTCAGTCAGAGAGTGAGACATGCCACGAGGCAAGGCTAGGGAAAAGGAAGGTTACAGAAAGCCTTAGAGTTATGGAGGTAGATGTAGAAGAGGAGGATGATGATGAGCCAGTCATCATGGGCATTAGCCCTGCCCCAGTGGAGACCGACATTACCCCATCCCAAATTGCTGTGAGGGTTGTGGCACGGATACCACCAACACAGATACCACCAACACCACCTCCTGCTGCCATATTTACAAAGTACCGGCAGCGACCTACATCCATCACAACCACCTCAGTAGAAGTAGGTACTGCAGAGAGTCAAATGTCACGTCCACCTACCAGTTCATCCGACATTGCTAGTGGCACAGCAGCATCAGAAAGTTGACCACCCCAGTTTTGGGACTTCTTTTTGGTTAGCAGGAAGGAGGTGAACATTGCTATATGCTCCATTTGTGGAGTAGGTGTTAGTCGGGGTAAGCTTGGTACAAACTATGGTATTGGAGGCCAAACAACCCATCTGAGAAAACACCACTTGATCTGCTGGGAGGCGGACCTTATCGGCCAAAAAAGTGCAAGTGTTGTTGGTGGAGGGGGTAAAGAAGATCAGATCACGGTGGAAGGTGAACAAGAGGGAGACATTTTCTCTGGTACACAAAGCAGCCTGGTCCCCAGCAGTGCAGTGGTACCGCCCACATCATCATCAGCAACATCGCAATGGCACAATAGTCAGGCTGAGACACCAAGGAATCCAAGGCAAGAGAGTACTGCAATGAAAAAACACGCATTGAGCCTAACATCTGGTGTCAAGAATTCACCTGCATCAGTGGCACCATTAAAGAAAAAAATCCAGGCTACCATTCTCAGCATGTTTAGGTCGGAGGGGCAGTACAAACGCAACCACCCAACAGCACATTTGTACAATGCAAAGCTGGACCTCCTCCCGTTTTCTTTTGTGGAAGGGGTGGGTTTTCTTGAATTTGTGGCAGCCATCTGCCCGAAATGGAAGGTTCCTAGCTGGTCCTATTTCACCAGAGTTGCTGTTCCAGCACTACATCATGACATGCTGGAATTGCTTGGACAAGCTTTGCAGCAGAGTGCTGTTCACACTATCCACCTGACAACAGACATGTGGACCAGTTGCCAAGCCACTGATGACATGTGCATCACTGCACACTGGATCTCTTTTGTGGGGGTTAGAGAAAAGATATCTTCAGGTGTTGACACTGCTGAGATTTTTAATGCCGCTCGGAAACATGCAACAGTAGCCATGTTCGCCATGGAGAAATCTCATACTGCTGTAAACATTTTGGAAGACTTTGACAACAAGGTCTTTGAATGGCTGTGACTAAGAGGGCTTAACATTGGTTTTGTTGCCACAGACAATAGCAGTAATATAGTTAAGGCCATGGCAGATGGTGTCTATTTCAGGGTCCTGTGTTTGGCGCAATGCATTAACATCATTGTTCAAAACTTTGTGAAAGAAGAAGACTGAGTCAGCTACTTACTGACCACCTGTAGAAGAATCTGCACACATTTCAGCCATTCTTTTAAAGCCCGGAAGCAGCTGAGGATCATTCAACATGATAATAGAAAGCCATTTAAAGCACTCATCCAGAAGGTGCCAACACATTGGAACTCAACTTATTACATGCTTGAACGTCTGTTTGAGCAGTACAGACCAATCAATGAATACATCATGCAAAGAGGGGATGTGTAAGGCATGATCATTGAGCTGGACCAATGGGGCCTAGTTAAATGCCTGACGGAGATGCTGCTTCCTTTTGAGGTCTTCACATGTGAAGTCAGCAAGGAGGACTGTACTCCAAGCTATACCAGTGTTGCACATGCTACAAGAACAGCTAAACAAGGTGTCTGCAATGTACGCAGGTGTGGAGGAAAAAAAGAAGCATATGAGTTGGTGGAGAGCATAAACCTTCGCTTATCTGAAAATGCAAGGGTGCGAAGAGGCATTGTGTTATCCAACCATTACATTTGTGCCACAATTCTTGATCCACGGTACAAACTATTGCTGCACACTTTCATTCCTTTTGCAGATGGGGATTTTGCCAGCTATAAAACTTGGATAGCTGTGCAAGCCAGTCAGCTAGAAAAAGAAAGACCGGGAATTAGAGGCCCGCTCCTCCAGGGCACAACGAGTACTGCAGGGCAGCCGGCTTCAAATTTAACTTCAGAGCCTGAGGGCAGTGCGGTTGGCTCACAGCAGCCAAAACTACCAACAACATCAAGAACAACAACAACAAGAACAGGAGCATCAGCCCCAAAATCGGCACAGGAATGGTTTCTACAGGCAGGGCTTAAGTCCGGTGCCGAGGCAAAGGCAAAAGAGGCCGAGCAAAGCGGAGCACCGATGACCATTGATCGGATAGGCCAGGACTATCAGGATGACCCAACAGAGGTCTACTTTGATCAAAAGCCATTGCTGTATTGGTATGGCAAAAGGCACCAATGGCCAGTGCTCAGCAGGCTGGCGATAAACTATCTAGCTTGCCCCGTGGCAAGTGCCTCTGATGAGCATGTTTTCAGTGCTGCTGGTGCCGTTCTGACAGTGAGAAGGACCAGTCTCTCGCCCCAAAACGTGGGAAGGTTAACCAGGATAAAAATGAATCAGTACTTTATACCACCGGATTACGCCATACCTGAAGTAGCACAGCAGAAATATGATGATGGTGACTCAGGTCATGGAATTAGTCTGTTAGGTGATCTACTTCTGGGCGAATCACCAGAGTTTGAGGACAAGCTCTACTTCCCTGACAACTACTAGGCTCTTTCATTTTTCAGTTACTTTCTATCTTTCTTTGAGGTCCCAAAAAAAAAAGAAAAGATATAGCTGAGGGACATTATTTAGTTTATTATTTGTGTGTGTCACTGTCTTTCTGGTTCACAACAAATACATCCCCATGCCTTCCTCTTTTATTGCCGGATTGGAGTTGCAACTGTGTGCAGTCAGTGAAGAAGTAAGTCCACTCCTGACTCGCCCTAAAGCCATTTTCCTCAAGCCAGACATTGGATGGAGGATACAAATGTGAAATGTGTGCCTGCCTCCAAACCTGGGCCCTGACTATATATCTATCCTTTCCGAGCCTAGAGTGACTGCCCCGGAAGAACAGGTAAATGATGGCATGCATTGCACGCTGAGTGATTGTTGTTTGTTGGGCATGATGTCTACTACTCTACACACAAAAAAATGACTCAAGTCAATCTTTCCCTTCTTGTTGTTCAATAACAAAATTGTACTACTTCAGGCTGATCCATTGAATTTTGAGTTGGGACGAATCAGGAGGATTGGAGATGATTGATGGAATAACTCAGGGTGTGAAGTGGCCTAAAGGTAAACAACAACACCAGACCTACATGTCTGTGTAGAGGTGGTGGTGAGTGTGGTGTGACTGACAGCGGTGCATTGATTTCTTTACTTAATTTGTAAAATGCTATGTTGCTGTGTGTGTGTATGCTCAGTGCTGTCTGGCTTAAATTCGAAGCTAAGTTGAGGTTGGGTGGGAGGACCTGCTCCTTTTGTTGGCGGTAACTGCCAGAAACAGACATGATTTAGCCATGCCGCCTCTGAAAGTCTTCTTGTTGCACTCCTCCTTAATTATGTAGTTTAACTTTTCTCCTTGATTTTTCAATATCCTTTTTGTTTTTTCATCTACACGCCATTTACCCTGTGCCATACTGGTAAAAACAACTCGCACTTACCTTACCAAACCGCATCCGCCAGGCACCCAAGATTGACGGACAGACAGTCCAAGGAAGGACCAAGAGGAATGCGGAGATGAAACTCCTAATTTGGCAATAATAAAGTATAATTTCATTTGATTAATTTTTTCTCCTCAATCATTACGACTGTGTGTGTTGTTTATGTTTGCTTATATTTGACTCCTACAGATATTTTTTAATTTTATTTGCTATCTTTCAAAGGAAGCCCAGTACAACAGAACATAAAATGTATGTAACTTGGGTCTCTCTGGGGGCAGACAGGCAATTGCATAATTAATATACTGCCCTGTACTAGTCTAGTACTACTCATCATGCATGCATTTCCTTTTTCTCCCTTAACAGATTTATGATGGTCGGCTGCCAAGATGAATGTGTGTTGTCCATTTGTACTGTTTGTCTTTGTCAAATCTTTCCTAAATTCCCCTTCCAAACCATTCATCAAACCATAACCCTCTCCCGCCGGGCTGTGTGATTTATATTGAGGTGTGACTAAATTAAATTTAACACCAACCATTGATCACACACTTACTGGCGCAGATGTGGTGAGAGCAACACTAACTCAAGGCAGGGCGAGTATCTTCTTCTGCTTTAAGTATATTTACTATAATCCACACTGGCAAAATATAGATTAGATTGCCCACCCATGCACAGTATTCGGTATTTAAATTTTTTCCAGAGAAACATAATCCATCATAATTAATTGCCAGCATTGATTCATCATCCTAGTTCCAGCACTAAAGGTTACGCTTGTCCTCTTCATATCTCGAGTCGACTTCAGTTTGTATTGTAACTTGTACTAGGCCAGCCTACCATTCTGTTTTATTTTACTTTAGCATTGCTTACATTCATGGTTTCTTGTTAAGCAGTCTTCTTCTTGTGTACTGGACTTCTACTACTCGTTCCCTAGTCTCCCTCAGGTGACTTACTGTCTCATTTTCTTTTCTTGCAAATGCTACTGTCAGTGTCTACTACTACTACCACCAGCATGGCACCTTGGGAAACCAAACCATCACTATGCAGCCATCGCTTTGCCTAAACATCAATCACAGGTAAGAGAAGAAGTGTGGGGGAGGCATAATGTATATACTATGGAAATTAATTAATTCACACACCCACACCCTTCCAAATCCATAGGGGTTTTAGTTGCAGACTGCATAGACTAGGAGGAGAGACTGACAGCAGTAGGACAAGTGAGGGCACCACATCTATCTGTTGGTATGTTACACTATCAGCAGATTTCAAAACGGGCTGCGGCCCTGGAGAAAAAGAAACAGTGCGAAGTAAAAGAGTAACCCCCAAAAAAGATTTACATCTTATGTAAAAAAACTATAAATAATATATTCCCCTAACAAATAAACTAGAATGAAAGAAAGAGACCCACAACACCTGACTCACCCCTCTCCCTAACCCCACCCAATGTCCAGTAAAAACTAAAGTCCAATTGTCCATAGATGTCCGTAAAAAGAACACCCAAGTTTTCACCAACTCCCACATTCCCACCCTCTCCCCAAAAAGTCCCACCCACCCAAAAAAAGATTTAAAAAGTGGCAAGGGTCAAGACTGAGGTCTAACGGCGGGTGTGCCAGATCTTACACTCTAGGGAGTGGAACCGCTCCTCAATCCTGGCCTCTAGGCGCGCCATCCGGAGGAGCATGTGGCGATTACATTTTTGCAGGAGCAACAGGGGTAGGCAGCAGTGTTTGAATTTCGGCGGGTGGCTGCCAGACCACGGCGCTGTACCACCGGAGGCATTGGGGGGCCTGGCTGGAACCCGGGGCATTGGAGGCTGCAGCTGCTGCCTCCTCCTCCGCCAGAACCACCAGCGCTGATATTCATCCCTGATTGCATCCAGCTTCCGTTGCCGGGCCCTGGATGCTAACACCTGCCTGTTGGGTTATACACATAAAATTATAGTGGCACAGTAGCAGTACATAACATTTGTGGTATCCTCACTTCCTCGGCCCCTAAGATTTGGATGTGATTAGAGTTTCAAGCATTGGGCACTATGGAGTAGACACGTATTCTTCTTCTCACTCTTGTTTAGCTAAATTAATCTTGTAGGCATGCCAGCTCAGTCAGCTTGCGCCCTAGACAGACATACTTGTGTTGCAGGCTCACTTTACTTTACTACTGTCTGCAGGTGGGGCAGCTGTACTACACAATTATCTATTTTTCTATTATGGCCATACTCTGTTAAATCAATGGTAAATGCTCAATTTCACTTTCACCCTGACTAATACAACCAGGCAGATGATATGATTACTAATATGAATGATGATATACGGCACAACGTGAGGTACTACTATTGTTTTATTGTAACCATGCATCCGATAGGCCACCCATGGCTGACACGGTCAAAATGAAATGGGTAGGGAGCAGGACTGGACCTCGGAGTAGGAGGGAGGCGATTGATGATGGGTGGGTACATACACAATATATATGTTGTGCTTGCAAACTACTGTGATTCAAGCGAGTATTCTGAAATACAACCTTGAATCAAAAACCTTGAAAAAAAAAGTCCTTGTTTATTCTTCTTCCCAGCGATTTTTCCATTTATCATTGCATTGCTCTTCTAGCATTATTGGCTTTGCTACTCTGGCACGGTTTAATTTTCTTTTACATTCACTTCATCCAGTCTCCACCTATGCTATGATTGAATACCATCCAGGCATCCATCCATTCAAACATGGCTATCATTCTCAATCTCAAAAAACCTTTCACCAACAACATACATTTGTCATTTTAACCACCACCCATGCGTCCTTGCTTGCCTTTGAGTTTGACCCATCAAACCACCTGGAGTATTCCTTTCACCCATACAGTTTCACCCACCCAGGCAGGCATCCTTTCTTTCACCTTTCACCCATCCTTCAACCACCCATGCATCCTATCAGCCACCTATATGCATCCTGGGACCCCTTCCTCCACCCACGCATCCTTCTCTGCCAGTAATATATTACATATTACCTGTCCTTCCTCTTTCCATCCTTCTTTCCCTTTTCCATCAACCCATCAAGGTCATCTGATTCTTAGTCTTCTTCATAAAACTTTCTCTGCTGAGTTGAAGATAGAAGAGGCCATTAGTTACTCAACTTCTGCTAATGCTAATGCTAAGTAAAGGGTGTCTTCTACAGCTGTTCACAACAACTTAGTCTCAACAGTACAGTGTACAACCTTGCAGCAAGTGTATTGTCAATAAGTAAGGAATATGACTTACCACCGCCCGCCACTGCTGCTGGCTCACCCACTGCAGCTGCCGCATCAGCTCCCTCCTGACTGGCATCGCCTTCGCGGCACTGGTGGCCGGTATGCCTTGAAAAAGCATTTAAAATTGTTAGATGCCATATACTTCTCCTCCTATTTATTTTTCTCACTAGCAAGATTGAAAATACAATACATACACCACACCCATCACTACAATTCGGGTACTAGAGTAGAGTAGACAGTATGTCCTATCAAAAATAATAAAATATGCGGTTGGCCATTTTGTTGGTGGCAGTTTTTGAAAAGCCTCTCAAGAAGAGGACAACCCAAAGGACTGGACTCAGAGGCTAGAGCTATTGGTGAATCTGAGTTTTTGAAAAGAAAAAGAGTGGCCAACTGGGCGGACAATCGGACATGAGATCTCTCTTGGTTGGAAAATATAATGGTGCCATCCTCTTCCTCCTCCTCCTCATACTTTCTTCCAGCCATGGTGCATGGTAATCAGTTGTTCACCATCAACTGCTGCTAATAAAAATAGTACTAGGCCTAGACGAGAAAAAGTAAAATACACCACTTTGGGGTGTCCAACGAGACCATCATTTTATTTACTGATTGAGCATGAGAAAGTAAAAGCAAGCCTTCTCATCTCAACAAACATGCGTAGAATACCTTACTTGGGCATGCAATCTGCACAGCAGAGTAGTAGTACTAGTACTAGTAGTAGTGAGGACCAGTGGGTTCTCTGAGTCTTACAGTACCACCCTTAGGCAGTCAACAAAATATATAAGGGAAGAGGGAAAGCTGACTGAAAAACCAGAAGCAAGCTACAGACAGACTACTAATACAGAGTCAGAGGCAGTTTGATTTGATGTAAAAAAATAAAAACCAGACACTAGAAATATAAATAACTAAGTTGTTAGGTAATGCAGGGATAACAAGAATTTAGAAACAGATAGATCAAAGAGGATTTGGTAAAAAATAAAATTAGGAAACGGAAATAGTATTTCTAAATATGGTGCGGTAAAAGTTAGGGAAATATATATTAATATTAAAAACAGGAGGACTTACTGGGGCCAGCAGAGCCATCTGCAGAGGAGCGTTCCTGCTGGGCGGTACCTCCAGCTCCTGCACCCGCCTCGGCAGACCCCGTCTTCTTCTTGCCCCTGGACGTTGATCATGTAAGACATAATTAAAGAGACAAAAACTGATTGGTGTTAAATAAATATTAAAAAATCGCTCCAAAAAGATTTTTTGACAAGAAACGGCAATTGCAATAACATTGACCTGTCTAATCAGATTGACTAGTAGTAAACTAGTATCGCAGTCATGGACCTTCCTATCTTTATTATTCCACAGTTCCATTCCGATTCCTGAATCCTAAACCTACCTAGCCCGCCTATTCCAAAGACTTTGGAATGAACTGCAAAAAAAATATGTTTGCTTCTAAGTTCTGATCTCATTCGCAATCGTCTCAACCACCCTTGATGGGCCAATTCACTAAGTCTGCATTTAGTCTTCTTAAATGCATAGATGGACACATACATATTACATACACCACATTTGTTGGTTGAGAGGAGGACGCGTCACGCAGGCCGCTAAATTACCAACTAATACTAAGTAAGTAACTAACTAACTAACTAGCACTATCTTAGTGACAGGACAAAGGAAAGGAGTCTCTATTCTGCATTACCTAACTTACCTCTCTTACATAATCAACCCAAGCAAGCACAAAGTTGCAAACAAGTAAGATTAGTAGTGCTGAGCACCTGTCTAGAAGAATAACAATCACATAATATAAGATTTTTAAAAATAGCGTACCTGCATATAAGCAGCAGCAGCATTCTTGCTGCTTGGGAAAAAAATAATATTTGCAATAACACAGAACATACAAAAGTAATAAATAATTAGCTACTCACCAAGCCCCATGACCTCAACACCTAGCAGGTCCAGCAGGTCCTGCTCCTGGTCCAGGATGCTGGACCACTGGTGCGTCAGTTGGTTATGGGTGCGCCGGACCTCAGAGCAGCGAAACACTGCCCAGCACACCCTCACCCACCGCCGGTGGCGCTCCTGGATCCCCTACCCAGACCCAGGCCTGCCGCCTGCTTCCAGGCTTAAGGGGAGATGGCGCTGCACAAACAAATCCAGTGCAGTCACCTCAACCGCAAGGAAGGCGGCTCTTGGTCGCACTCTGCGTTGTCTTCTTACTCTTAGCCATGGTTCTGGGGGCGGGGGTCGCAACAGAGAATGTAGAAGTAAAAAATAAAGTCAGGAGAAGAAGTAGGGAAGTAAAAAATAAATAAAAATCAAGAAATAGAAAAACAGTACAAAAACACAGTAAAACACACAAAAAGTAGGAAAAAACCCTCAAAATATATAGTTAGGAAGAGAGAGGGATAGATAATAAATAAAAAACGAAGGATTGAAAAGATATAGGGAGGATTCAAAACAGACCCCAGAACCATAAGAGTAGAAAAACAATATGGCCGCGCCCATCGGTGACCACGTGGTGAAGTTCGCACGATATTTCCCCCGAGCACGCAGTCTACGTTGCTGAATGTCAGAAACGTCTCAAGAACGGGCGGAGCAAGCAACTCGGCCCGCTCGCGGAACTCTGCATAACGTCACTGAGGTTTTTTTCCACTTCGCGGAGTTCCGGTAGCACCACTACGCGAACTCCGCCTAGGCTTCCTTTCGATGATGGTTTGCAATGAGAATGCATTGCACAATCGTGGTGATGCATAGGTTCTGAGGACCTACGAGGGAGAAATGCAGAATCAGGCATCACCATTAAGGCTGCTGTCAGCGATAGATGCGAGGCCCTGCACTGAGAATGCATCACATAGTGGGGGCTCTGATGCGATGCGATGCATGTCTTTGCATTGGTTCTGCTACACAGCAGAGGAGATGCGTCAGTTCTGCTGGATTCACAGAGGCTGGTAAGCACCTTAGGCCCACTTCGAAGGGTCCAGGACTGTGGTAGCACTACTTGGCAGGGTATACTCACAGGTGGCAGAGTCCAGGTGCAGAGGCAAGGTTGTTGGAAGCCTGTTCTGTCCCCGAGGCTTCAGATCAGGAGGCCAGTTAACCAGCCTTTGGAGTCACTCTGGCATTCTGGGTTCAAGAGAAGCAGGTTCAGTCATTCTCACCCAGGCAAGAGGGCAGCAGGCAGCAGGTCAGCACAGCAGGGTAGGTGTCCTTCAGAGAGGCAGTCCAGCAAAGTGACAGTCCTTTAAGCAGTGCAGCAGTCCTTCTTCCTGGCAGAGTATCCACAGGCCCAGAATTGTACTGAAGAGTTGGTGTCTGAGGTCCAGTATTTATACCCAGTTTGCCTTTCTAGTGGAGAGAAGCTTCTAGAGGTTTCTGTTTGAAGTCCTCAGGCATCCCGCCTCCATGTCCTGGCTCAAGACTAACCTCAGGGGGTATGCGGCCCCATGTGTGGAGACAGGACAAAACCTATTCAAGTATAAGTAGGTCTGTGCCCTGCTGTGCCCTCCCAACCTGCCAGTTATGGCCCATGCAGGCACACCCAAGTTCTCTATTGTGAGAGGCTGTCTAGGAGGCATACACAAAATTGTCAGCTACACCCTGTCATGTGACCCAGAGACAGGCTACAGGGACTAAATGGCTAAGGCAGAAAAATGCCTACTTCCGAAAAGTGCCATTTTTAAAATTGTGATTTAAAATTCGACTTCACAATGAATTAGGATTTTCATTGCAATTCCAAAGACACCAAACATGGACTGGGTACATGCTCCCATTTGGAAATTACAGCTTATTAAATGTAATACGTTTACTCCAATGGTATCCTGTGGGAGGGGTAGGCCTTGCAGTGGTGAAAAAAGAACTTAAGAGATTTTCGATACCAGGACATGTTAAACTTAAAAGTACATGTCCTACGTATTGAAATCACTGCACCCAGCCCTCTGAGCTGTCCAGGGCCTACCCTATGTGTGACTTATATGTATTAAAAAGAAAGGTTCGGGCTAGGAAAAAGGCTTATTTTGCCAGGTCAAAATGTCAGTCTAAAAACTGCACACACAGTCTGCAGTGCAGGCCTGCGACATGTTTAAAGGGTTTAAGTACAATAACTGCTGCAGGACCACTTACAGCATTTAATTTACAGGCCTTCGGTACATATAGTACAACTTTACTAGAAATTTTTAAGTATATTAATTATTAGGCCCGGGGGGGGGTAAACTCCGCTCTGCTCACGGAGATGGTGGAATTTGGGCTCTGCAGAGTTCCTGAATTATGCCTTTCACACCCTCGAGTTTTGCTTTGGCACTTGACCGCGAGCACCAAAAGACTCGGGCCACTTGCGAGCACACGCAAGACTTCTCGCACTGCTAGCAAGCTCCCGCAAAACTTCATGCTCAGTCACATAGCTTTTGCCCGTGACGGCACCAATGAAGTGCTGATCAGAAACAGAGCGATCAAGTAGCTTTTCTGCTGGAGATGCAGTTGAGAGGTTTTTGGAGTAGATTTTCTTCTCAAACTTTGTGCAAAAAGCCTTTTTTCCTCCTTTTTTTCAAACAGGAAGGAAGTGCCCCAGAGACTCCAACTTCCTGTTCCTGTCCAGCGGCTCCTCCCAGTGCTTTGACACGCTCCTGGTCACTTTTCATTCTGACTTGGAGCTGGAAGGTTCACTCTCCTTGTCTGCTGCATGTATGCCATTGGAATTAAGGACTTTGTATTTGAGATTTCACAAGTAAGTTGAAAAATTGGTGTATAAGGGTGTTTTTTTGTTTGTTTGGGGGCATGCACCGGGATTTATTTGTACTATTAATCAATTTTTAAAATGTATTGTGGTGGGTGGCCTGCAGTTTCAGCAGGGGCCTAGTTATTTTTGTTCATGTCATTTTTCTTCTTTTATAAAGGAAAAATGTTGCACAGTTCACTAAATTTTCTCCATGTTTTTTAATACATTTGCAATATTGATTTAATTCACTATGTGGCTTAGTCTGCCAATGAGCCTTCCAGCCAGTAGTCCCAGAATTAGTCACGGGGGCATGAATCAAGGGCCTGATTCACAGAACTAACTTACGTCAAAAACGTAAAGTTAGTACTTTTTGGTATTCACAGAATACACTTACTCATTTGGTATTCACAGAATGAACTTACTCATTTCGGTATTCACAGAAGTTAGTAGTCCTAACTTTAGGACTCCTAAATGCCTTCTGTGAATACCGAAAATCTTAAAGTTAGGATTTTTCTCAGTTTAGGAGTAGTAAAGTTAGGACTCCTAACTTTACTACTCCTAAACTGAGAAAATCCTAACTTTAAGACTTTCGGTATTCACAGAAGGCATTTAGGAGTCCTAAAGTTAGGAGTCCTAACTTTACTACTCTAAACTGAGAAAAATCCTAACTTTAAGACTTTTGGTATTCACAGAAGGCATTTAGGAGTCCTAAAGTTAGGACTACTAACTTCTGTGAATACCGAAATGAGTAAGTTCATTCTGTGAATATCAAAATGAGTAAGTGTATTCTGTGAATACCAAAAGGTACTAACTTTACGTTTTTGACATAAGTTAGTTCTGTGAATCAGGACCCAACTGTTTATGTGGTTGAATTTAAACATCATTTAGGCCATGGATGGCATTGGATTAACATACAAAATTATTTTTCGGGGGTATTTCATGTTTTTTTTCCCTACAAACAGTGTATAGGTGGGGTAATGCCTTTCGAGGATGTGTGTTGTTGTAAACATTTTTAGCCCTCTTAATTAAATTTTTTGGCATTGCTGAATTAATGCTGTGTTCTCTGTGTTACTATGACTCCTTTGTCTGGCCAGTGAGTGAGTGTGTTTGCCATGGGCCACCATTTGTCTTTGTTCTCCATGCCATGTGTCCAGGGGCCAATTTGCATAGTAAGTGTCCATAGGCCTGCATGTGTCCGTTGTTTTATAGGCCTCCTGCTTGTTGTTGTGACCATATGCCTGGCGGCCATTTTGTGTAGCCAGCCAAAGTGCTTTTGCCATAGGCCTGCATGTCTTCTTTGTTGTGGCCATGCCTCCTTGCTCAGTGTTGTTGATGATCATGTGGCACTGCATGGCAGCCATTTTGTGCATCCAGCCAGTGTGGCCCTTTGCCATAGGCATGGATGGGTGAGAATGATAAGAGTTTAATAAATTAATGTGCTTGAGGATATTTTCACGTATTTATATTTTTTTTTTGAAATTTTGAATTTTAGGTTATTTGTTTTACATTTTTTTGTTTTAAGTTTTATTTACATTTTTTAACATCTGTATTTCAATTTTTGCATTTCATTTTAATTTCTTTTATTTTAATTTTGCTTTTTTTTTCATTTTTCTGGCATCAACTTCATGTCTGCTATAGGTGCACTGCACAACAGCATTCATTGTCTAAGAATTATTCCACTGTCACCTGCACCTCCCTGAGTGCCACATCCCAACATGATGCACATAAAGCAAACAGTTACATCTGTATGTTGTTGCTCTTTCAGATCCTTCCTGAGTGTACTGTACACCATGAAAGTTTATATTGGTGTGGCTTTACGAATGGATAGTTAGACTATATTGCTAATTATTTTAAAAAACATAAGTAACCACACTAAATGACATTGTTCGTCTGTACTACAAATTGAAGCAACAATGCCATGTTTCACTAATGTTCTTCTTGCTTGTTTTCTTTTACGTGCACAAGAGAAGAGACATCACCCAGAGTACTGCCAGAAAAAAGGCCTGTGCACGACGTGACGCGTGACTGACTACGCAACTTGGGCATCTCTTCAGCTTGTGAAATTAAGTGCCACTACCAACTGACAGCTTCAAGATGGCCCCAAAGAAAGGTGCTGCCAAGAAAGTTGCCAATGGGGAGAAGAAGAAGCAGATTTCCACCACTGGTGTGTCGACCACAACCATTTGTCAGTAAAGTTGGGTGTGCCACACAGGCCTCAGGCGAGCAAACTGAGAGCAGCACTCCTGCATTAACAGCACCACCCCACCAACCTTAGCCCAGGACCATGTCTCTCAGTGAGGTAGCCAGTGCAATCATGTCGACACCAACGAGTAGTGATGTTGAAATGGACTTGACCCTTCCGCAAAGTAGTACACAATTGTTTCAAGAAACAGAGCTAAGTGGACAGCAGCCACAGCCGCAACCAGCAATAGTACATTTACCTGATGTTGGAGCAGAACAGGAGGTTGAGCTTCCTTCCAAGAAAGAAGTTGAACCTCCTCTTTTAGAATCATTGGCTCCCTGATCTCCAGCAAGGAAAAAGAAGGGTACTACTGCACCATCTTTCCCCAAGCCCCACTTCTAATGATGATGATCGGGATATTGAGTGGACCCCGGCAGAGTCCAGGAGACAACAGGAGAGGCAAGGGAAAAGAAAGTTCCCTAAAGACTTAGACTTATATAAGGGGATGATGAGGATGACAACGACGAGGTATTCATGCTGGAAGGAGACACAGAGGAGTCTGACATTGCTATTCAACCTGCTCCACGGGATGTAGCAAAGGTAGCACTGCTACTAGCTCCCATATTTGCAAATCCCCAGCTGAGACATCCTGCACCAACCCCTACCTCATGAGAATCAGAGATGCAATCAATGACATGCCCATTTACCTTCAGTTCTTCTTCAGGTATTGGCAGTGGCACAGAAAAAAAGGACTCCTCCCCAGTTTGGGACTTTTTTACGGTTAGCAAAGAGAGGGAGCACACTGCAGTATGCAGCATTTGCAGCAGGACTGTTCGTTGAGGTAAGCCTAGTACACATTATGGTACTGGAGACCAAACGGCACATATGGAAAAAAAAACACAATTCAGTGGGAGGAGCACCTTAAAAAATTGCTGAACGTGATCGTGGTGGTGAGGAGAGCTGGGGAACATCAGCTACAAGTCCAATCACAGTGGAAGGTGATGATGAGGAAGAAGAGGGTGACATAGTCAGACAAAGCATCCCTGTTCCCAGCAGTGCACCAGCAGATTCACCCACCTCTGTGACTTCACAAAGGCACAAGATTCAGAGTGAGATGTAGACACCACGGCATAGAGTGACTGCCCCACCACAATGCACATTGAATGTACCACTACCATCTACTTCTCGAAATATGCCTGTGTCAGTGCCCCAAGAAAAGAAGAAAATCCAAGCTACTATTGCAGGCATGTTTCGGCAGAAGAGGCCCGATGAGCGGAACCGCCCAACCACATGTTTATACAATGGGAAGCTGGATCTCCTCCCTTTAGAATTTGTGGCAGGTATCAGCCCAAAATGGAAGGTACCAAGTAGGACATATTTTGCCATAGTTGCTGTTCCAGCGCTTCATCATGCTGTTCTGCAGTTGGTTAGACAAGCTTTGCAGCAAAGTGTTGTTCACACCATCCTCCTGATGGCAGACATGTGGACTAGTTGTCAGGTGACTTATTAAATGTGCATCACTGCACACTGGGGGCCTGATTCACAGAACTAACTTACGTCAAAAACGTAAAAGTAAACGTAAACGTAAAGTTAGTACTTTTTAGGTATTCACAGAATACACTTACTCATTTTGGTATTCACAGAATAGTACTAACTTTACTTTTACGTTTACGTTTACGTTTTTGACGTAAGTTAGTTCTGTGAATCAGGCCCACTGGGCCTGATTCTTGACGTAAGTTAGTTCTGTGAATCAGGCCCACTGGGCCTGATTCACAGAACTAACTTATGTCAAAAACGTAAACGTAAGCGTAAACGTAAGCGTAAAGTTAGTACTATTCTGTGAATACCAAAATGAGTAAGTGTATTCTGTGAATACCTAAAAAGTACTAACTTTACGTTTACGTTTACGTTTTTGACGTAAGTTAGTTCTGTGAATCAGGCCCTGGATCTTTTTGGCAGGGGTAAAGCAAAAGATATCTTCAGGTCTTGGTCCTGAAGAAAGTTTTAAGAGTGTCTGGCTGCATGCAACAGTGGCCAAGGAGAAATCACAGACAGCTGTAAACATCTTGGAGGAACTTAAAAGCAAGATGAGTGAATGCCTGTGACCCAGACGTCTCAGAATCGGATTTGTTGCCATGGGGAATGGCGGTAACATAGTCAAGGCCATGTCAGACAGAGGCTATTTCAGGGTCCTGTGTTTGGTCCATGGCATCAACCTGGTGGTGCAAGATTTCCTCAAAAAGGAAGACACAGTCAGCAACATACTGACCACCTGCAGAAAAATCTGCACGCATTTCAGCCATTCTTTTAAAGCCCGAAGCAGTTGCGGATTATTCAGCGTAATAATAGAGCACCAGTTAAAGCCCTGTTACAGGAGGTGCCAACACATTGGAACTTGACCGTTTACATGTTGCAACATCTGTTTGAGCAGTACAAACAGATCAATGACTATGTCATACAAAGAGGAGGGGATGCAGTTGGGAAAGCTATGACCATGGATGTGGACACATGGAGCCTAGTCAAATGTCTAACACAGATGCCGCTCCCTTTTGAGATTTTCACACAGGATGTTAGCAAGGATGACAGTACAATGGGCCAAGCTATCCCATTGTTGCATCTCTCCCAGACCAGGTAAAGAAGGTGTCTCAAAGGTTCGCCCCCACAAGTGTGAATGAAAACACAGAAGCGCATGCCTTGGTTGAGACCTTAATCCTTTGCTTGGCTTGTAATACAAGTCTACAACATGACATCATTGAGTCCAAAGAGTACATCTGTGCCACACTACTTGATCCATGGTACAAAAAAATTCTGCCCACTGTCATTCCATTTTCTAAAGGGGATGTTTTAAAATACAAGAGGTGGATTGTAGAGCAAGCCGGATACTTGGAAAAAGAATGGCTTGAACTCCGAGTCCCAGAATGCAGTTATGGGGTGCTGCCTTCAACTTCCAGAGAGGGCAGTCATGTCTCACAGCAGCCAACAACACACCAACCAGAACAACGGCAACAACAGCAACAGAAGAACTGGACCCAACCTCTCCATTGTATGGGTTTCAATCGGCAGAGGTCAAGTCCAGTGCAGAGGCAATGGCAAAACAGGTTGAGCAAGTGGCAGCACCAATGATCATCCACAGGATGTTACAGGAGTATCTGGATTATCCAAAAGAGGTTTATGTGGATCAAAATTAATTGATGTATTGGTATGGGAATGGCCAGAGCTCAGCAATGGCCAGAGCTCAGCAGCCTGGTAATAAAGTATCTGGCTTGTCCTGTCACCACGTGTCTGCTGAACGAGTGTTCAGTACAGATGGTGCAGTTGTTACAGTGAGAAGGACCAGTGACTCGCCTCAAAATGTGGCGATATTGACTATGATCAAAAGACCCCTTACCCTCTAACCTTGTCCCTGCCCTTAACCACATCATCACCCCATACTGGACCACAATCATCAACACCTCTCTCTCCACTGGCTGTGTCCCCACCTCCCTTCAACTGGGAAAAATCTCTCCCATAATCAAAAACCCCAATGCTGACCCCAATGACCTAAACAATCTCCAACCCATCACTAACCTCCCACGTCTCTCAAAGGTCCTTGAAAAATGTGTCCTACTACAACTAGACAAACACATCGAAAACTTCAACCTACTTGATCCCTTTCAATCAGGCTTCAGGAAAGGCTGCAGCACCGAAACGGCGATGCTCAATGTCGTCGATGACATCCACCACTCACTTGATAATGGCGAGACCTGTCTTCTTATCCTCCTTGATCTCTCCGCAGCGTTCGATACAGTCAACCATTCAGCCCTACTCAATGTGCTTAGGACTCGTTTCGGCCTCAATGATACTGCCTACAAATGGTTCGTCTCCTACCTACAACACCGAACTCAGCAAATCAAAATTCAAAACTGTCTCTCTAACCCCACTCCTGTCTCCCTTGGAGTCCCCCAAGGGTCTATTCTCTCTCCCTCCCTCTTTAACCTCTTTATGGAACCCCTCACCCTCATTCTTAAACAAGCAGGCATCAACTACCACCTCTACGCCGATGACACCCAAATCTATTACAAGATTAAAACTCATGCCGACATCTTACACCTGAACAACACCCTCACCAAAATCCAAACCTGGTTCCACTCCAATCATCTCAAACTTAACCCTAATAAAACTGAAATCATTCTCTTCTCCCCTAAAAACAACCCGCTCCCCGTTCAAACATGGATCTCTGACCTTAACGCACTCAACTGCTCATTCACCTTGTCCAACTCCGTCAAATCTCTTGGTATTTCTATCGACAACACCCTAACCCCTAACGTCCACATCAAAAACTCTGCTAAAGGAGCCCTCCTCACTCTCCGTCACTTCAAGAAAATCAAACCCTTTATACCCAACGATGATTTTAAACTTGTAGTTCAGTCACTTGTTCTTTCACGTATTGATTATGGTAACGCTATCCTCAACGGAATCCCCAAGGTCCACCTTGCTCCAATCAAAGCTGTGCTCAACCTGGCCGCCAAGCTCATTACAGACTGCAAACGCTTCGATCACATATCCCCGGCTCTCAAATCTCTTAAATGGCTCCCTATTGAAGGCAGATCTGCATACAAAACTGCCTGCATCACTCATAAAGTCCTCCACCAAAACACTCCACAGTACCTCTCCAAGAAACTCCTCATTGCGGGCACCACACGTCCCCTGAGAAGCACCAACTCCCTCCTCCTATACCACCACTGCATAAAAAAGAAAGCCACACAATCACGCTCCTTCTCTGGGAATGCCCCTATCATCTGGAATGCCCTCCCAAAAAACCTGCGCTGCAACCCCTCCTATTTCAGCTTCAAAAAGACCTCAAAATCCACCTCCTCAATTATTATTGGGGATCCTAACCTGCGACCTGCACTCGACCTCCAATCTCACCATGTTATATTAATTCAGTAATATTTGTCCATTTCATGTATAGCTCCTGCCCGTTTATCTATTTGATTCATTTATCTAACTGTTTGATTTGTTTATCTACTTGATTTGTGTTAGATTTGGGGGTCTCTAGTTGGCAGAGGTAGGTACCTTTGTCCAAATAGGGACCCTTGAGTCTAGTCAGGGAAAGTAGGTACACTCCCGAAATAACCCCTGCTCACCCTCTTGGTAGCTTGGCACGAGCAGACAGGCTTAGTTCAGAGGCAGTGTGTAAAGCATTTGTGAACACATACAGTAATCAAGTGACAACACTACAAATGGACACCACCCAGGTTATATATTTATAAAAATAGGTATACTTTATATAGATTTATCACAAGACCATAAACGACAAAAATAATCCACAATACTGTTAAGAATACTTAGTTCTGATCAAAAAGGCTTAATTCAAGGTTCTGTGCGAGTCGGTAGCCTCCTCCGGCTACGGCGATGTCGAGAACAAACAGAGTCTAACAAATCCAGCTGACCGCGTCGAGACGGGCCAACACAGCGTAGACAGACTCGGTCACAGTACCTTTTACTTGAAGCGGCAGGCACGGGCGTGCGAGCCGGATGGCGGTTCGTCGCGGTCGCGATGCAAAAATGGAAGCGTTGCAGGACGCGTTGTCCCTCGATGCGGTGCAGGCAGCGGCTCGTTGACGTCGTTGAGACGGAGTCGGTGAGACCAGGGCCGTGCGTTGCAGGGCGAGACGGTGCTTCGTTGCGGTGCTGGCAGGTTGCAGTGCGGCGACGGAGCCGGATTCAGGAGCTGGCGTCGATCAGTCCGGACAGCGGTGCGAAGTCGGGCGGTGCGTCGCAAAGCGTGCGGCGGTGCCCAACTCCGGTGCGGTCACAGGACTCGAACTCAGCAGCAGTGACCGTGTCGGTCGGACCAGTTCGATTCGGCGTAGCGAGCGTTGCAGGACGCGTTGTCCCTCGATGCGGTGCAGGCAGCGGCTCGTTGACGGAGTCGGTGAGACCAGGGCCGTGCGTTGCAGGGCGAGACGGTGCTTCGATGCGGTGCTTACAGGACACCGAGTCGGTCGTGAGAGTCGGTCACAGCTCCCTACCTCTGCAGCCACTGAAACAGAGTTTCCAGCAGCAATTCACAAAGGGGGTGAAGTCCAATGGTCCTGGGACTTCGGTCAGGGGGCAAGCTCTCTTCCAAGCCCTTGGAGATCCTTCACAAGTTGATGAAAGTCACAGCAAAGCAAAAGTTCCTTTCTCCTTTCTTTGGCAGTCAGGCAAACCACTGCAGGCCAATCCCCCAAGCAGCACTTCAGCTTAGGGATAGTCTCTCCTCAGTTTCTTCTTGGTTCCGCTCCTCAGCAAAGGTTTCTTCTTGTTCCCAAAAGTGATCTAATCTTCCTGGAGTCTGGGTGCCCCTCTTATACCCTGATTCTCTTTGTTCTCTGGAGGCAGAGAGGCCTCTGCCTAGTCCAAAACCAGTTCTGGTCAGTTCTGGAGCACTTTGTTTTTCTGACTCCTTCTTTCCTTTCAGAATGTGGGGCAGAGTGCTCAGCCGCCCGGCAGGAGGTGGAGCCAGCATTGTGGAAGGCAGGCACAGCCCTATTCAGACCCAGGTGCAGCTCCTCCCTCCACTCTGGATGCAGATCTTTCTATTCAGCCCTGCGCTGACTCACCCTGTCTCCTGTAGCCACCCCCAGCCCCTGTCACTCAATCTCCAGACAAGGAATACACAACCTAGCAGAGGCAGGCTTGGATAGTTAGGCAAGAAAATACCCACTTTCTAAAAGTGGTATTTTCGAACACAGAATGTTAAAACCAACTTCACTAAAAGATGTATTTTATCATCCTGAGTTCAGGCATACTAAATTCGTTTTTCTACCATGTTCCCTGGGTCAGTTCTGACTATAAGGTGTAATAGTCAGTCTGCCCATTCTGGCCTATGGGGAGCAGGTAGCCTTGCAATAGTGAAAAACGAAACTGGATGTAATTCACTATTAGGACATGCCACACACACCAGGGCATGTCCTACCTTATACTTACAATGCACCCTGCCCTAGGGCCTACTTTAGGGGTGACCAACATGCAGTAAAGGGAAGGTTTAGGGACTGGTAAGTGGGTGTACTCACCAAGTCGACATGGCAGCCCGAGGCTGCACACAGGCTCTGCGATGGCAGGCCTGAGACACATTTTACAGGCCGCTTCTGTGGGTGGCACAACCAGTGCTGCGAGCCCACCAGCGGCATTGGATTTACAAGCCCTGGGCACACTGAGTGCACTGTACTAGGGACTGACAAGTAAACCAATCATCCAATCATGGAGTCACTAATACATAGGTCAATTAACGATAGGGAGCACTTGCACTTTGGCACTGATTAGCAGCGGCAAAGTGCCCATGAGCATCTAGTCCAGCAAAAACATATCGGCAACAGTGGAGGCATTACGAAAAAATGGAAGGGAGACCCACGCCAAGGATGCCAGGTCTAACACGTGTCCCCTCCAGCTGAAATGTGGGGAGAACTATCCTACCCCTAGGGAGTTCTCATCGCTAAGGCGGAAAAATCTGGACAGTCCATCAGCATTGGCGTGTTCTGTACCAGGGCGGTGTTCCACCGTAAAGTCCATCCCCTGTAGGGAAATGGACCACCTCAACAGCTTTGGATTCTCACCCCTCATCTGCATCAACCATCTGAGGGGCCTGTGGTCTGTCTGAACCCGGAAGTGAGTCCCAAACAGGTATGGTCTCAGCTTCTTCAGTGCCCAGACCACAGCAAATGCCTCACGCTCAATAGCACTCCATCTCTGTTCCCGGGGAAGTAACCTCCTACTGATGAAGGCTACAGGTTGGTCTAGGCCCTCCTCATTGATCTGTGATAGAACAGCCCCTACACCATGCTCTGAAGCGTCGGTCTGAACAATGAACTCATTGGAGAAGTTGGGTGCCTGGAGCACAGGCGCCGTGCACATGGCAGTCTTCAAGGTGTCAAAAGCTTTTTGACAGGCGTCAGTCCAAATCACTTTCCTGGGCTGCTTCTTGGAAGTCAGCTCTGTCAAGGGGGCAACAATGCTGCCATACCCCTTGACGAATCTCCGGTAATACCCGGTGAGTCCTAGGAAGGCTCTCACCTCTGTCTGGGTCTTGGGGGCTCCCAAGCCAGAATGGTATCAATTTTCGGTTGGAGGGCGCCACCTGGCCGCTCCCAACCTGGTGTCCCCAGTACACCACAGAACCCTGCCCAATCTGGCACTTACTCGCCTTGATTGTGAGGCCTGCCCTCCGCAGCGCCATCAACACTTCCCAGAGGTGACGCAGATGTTCTTCCCAACTGGCACTGAACACTGCGATGTCATCCAGGTAGGCGGCACTGAAATCCTCCAGTCCAACCAACACCTGGTTGACCAACCTCTGAAAGGTGGCAGGGGCATTCTTCATCCCAAAGGGCATCACCCGGAACTGGTAGTGCCCATCTGGTGTGGAGAATGCTGACCTCTCTTTTGCCCCATCAGTCAAGGCGATCTGCCAGTACCCAGACGTTAAGTCAAACGTGCTGAGGTACCGCGCAGCCCCTAACCGATCTATGAGCTCATCAGCTCTGGGGATGGGGTGGGCGTCAGTCCTGGTGACGGAATTGAGTCCCCTGTAGTCCACACAGAACCGGAGTTCTGGTGTGGCACCAGGCGCGGCAGCCTTTGGAACCAAGACCACTGGGCTGGCCCAAGGGCTGTTAGAGGACTCAATGACCCCTAGCGCAAACATCTTGGAGACCTCCTCCTTGATGCAGGCTCTGACCCTGTCAGTCACCCTGTAAGCCTTGTGCTTCACAGGAAGACTGTCCCCAGTGTCCACCTCATGGACGCACCAATGAGTGACACTGGGAACCAGGGAGAACAGGTCAGGGAACTGTCCCAACAGTTGGCGACAGTCACCCTGCTGCTCAGGTGTCAGGGAGGTAGAGAGGTTTACTCCCTCCACTGATCCATCTTGCTCTCGGGCTGACAGGAGGTCAGGAAGAGGCTCGGTCTCCTCCTCCATTCCATCATCTGTAGCTAAGAGCATGCCCACTTGGGACCTCTCCAAGTGGGGCTTCAGGCGGTTCACATGCAGGACCCGCAAGGGGTTCCTGGGAGACTGCAAGTCCACCAAATAGGTAACTGGACTCTTGCGCTCCACCACCATAAAAGGGCCGGTCCACCTGTCCTGGAGCGCACAGGGCTCCACAGGGGCCATGACCCACACTTTCTGACCAGGCTGAAGCTCTACCAGAGTGGCATTCTGGTCGTACCACCGCTTCATCTCCTCCTGGCTGGCTTCCAGATTTGCCTCAGCAAGCTCTCTGAAACGCCTAGTCTGGTTCCTGAAGGCCAGCATGTAACTGTATACATCCTGGGGAGGTTTCCTGGGAGATTGCTCCCAGCCTTCCTTGACCAAACTCAGAGGTCCTCGCACCGGGTGTCCATAGAGGAGCTCAAAGGGACTGAACCCTAGAGACTTCTGTGGCACCTCCCGGTATGCAAACAACAGGCATGGTAAGAGGACGTCCCATTTACGCCTCATGGGTTCTTCCAGACCCATAATCATGCCCTTGAGGGTCCGGTTGAATCTCTCAACCAGACCATTTCCTTGAGGGTGGTAAGGAGTGGTGAACTTGTAAGTTACACCGCACTCCTGCCACAGGGACTTCATGTACTTGGACACGAAGTTGGTACCTCTGTCAGACACCACCTCTTGAGGGAATCCCACACGTGAGAAAATTCCCATCAGTGCCCGTCCCACCACGGGGGCCGTCACTGTTCTCAGAGGGATGGCTTCAGGGTACCGGGTGGCATGGTCCACCAAGACCAGGATAAACCTGTTGCCCATGGCTGTCTTGGGGTCCAGTGGCCCCACAATGTCAATACCCACCCGTTCAAAGGGGGTGCTGACCACAGGGAATGGCTGGAGAGGAGCCTTGTGCTTCCTCCCACTCTTTCCACTTGCCTGGCAAGTCTGGCATGTCCTGCAGTGAGTGGCGGCACTCCTGCGCATCTGGGGCCAATAGAAATGGGTAACAAGCCTGTCAAAGGTCTTGTCCTGCCCCAGATGTCCCGCTAACGGTACATCATGAGCCAACCCCAGTAGGAAGGCTCTGAAGCGCTGGGGTACCACCAGCACACGGGCTGACCCAGGCTCAGCAACCTTAGGCTCTGAATACAGGAGACCATTCTCCCAGTAAACCCAATGTGATCCAGACTGATCACCTGCTGCCTGGTCTGTGGCCTGTTGCCTCAGACCCACGAGAGAAGGGCATGCGTTCTGCTCCTCGCAGAACTCTTCCCTGGAGGGTCCTCCTTCTTGCTGCCAATGGGTCAGCTCAGGTAGGTCCCCCAGTTCAGCTACCTGTTCCCCTGTAGGCTCCAGGGCATCCCCCTCAGGGTCTGCCTCCTCCTGGACCGTGGGAACTTCGGGGGCCAGTTTCCCGCGCCTCCTGCCTCCTCTCTCTCCGGCAGGCACCTGGGCCTCCCTCTCAGGCTCCAGGTCCTCTTGAACACCTTTAGCTGCCATTGACCGGGTGGTCACACATGCCCAATCAGGCAAGCCCAACATTTCTAAATGCGCACTCCGCTCCACCTTAGCCCAAGGTGAGCTCTCCAAATCGTTCCCTAACAAACAGTCAACAGGCATGGCTGGCCTCACAGCTACTTGAAGAGTACCCGAGACCCCCCCACTCAAAGGGAACCTGAGCCACCTTGCAGTGACTCTCTGTGTTGTCAGCGGCAACAACCGGATAGAATGCATCAGGGATAACCTGCTCTTTAGACACCAGGTGACACTTGACAGCTGTCACACTGGCTCCTGTGTCTCTCAGAGCCTCCACCCTATGGCCATTGATGGTCACCCACTGCCTGTATTTCTTAGTGTTCTCAGGCAGCGGGGTCCTAGGGACCATCTCAGAGTCTCCTAATGAGACAAGGGAAAACACTGTGGGATCCCCCCCACCTTGGGCACCCAACTTCTCCCCCAGGGCTACACTAGCCAACTGCCGGGGGACGGCACTCGTGGGTGCTGGTTTTCCATGCAAAGGGCAACGAGGATCGTTTGCCTTGTGGCCAGGGGCGCCACACTTGTAACATACCAGTGGTCCCTGGTGAACAGGGGGGCCTGTCAGGGCCACTGGCTTCTTCTCAGGGGAGGCTGGGAACCTTTCCCTTGGTTCCCTTGGGGTCTACTTTGGGGCCCTTTATGGAACTCCTTCTGTTTACCCTTGTCCCCCCACTCTTCTGCTGGGGACCCTGCCCACCCTTGGCGGAGTCTCCCACGTGACCCTTGTGGACCCGGGTACTCACCCAGCGGTCCGCCTCCTCAGCAAGCTGCCTAGGGTTAGTCAGCTTACTATCAATCAGGTGCTGGCGTAGCTCAGGAAAACAATTACCGGACAAGTGCTCCCAGGCAATTAAATCAAAGAGCGCCTGAAAATCAGTTGCTTTGCTACCCTTTACCCAACCATCCAAGGCTCTGCAAAAGAAGGTCACATATTCAACCCAGGTACTGCTTTCAATCTTACTACAGTTCCTGAACCTTTGCCTATAAAGCTCAGGGGTCAAACCATACCTAGTCATTAAGGCATCCTTCATGTGGCTGTACGAATTATAGACTTCAGAGGGCAAATCCAACAAGGTATCCCGCCCTTCACTAAGGAACCGTCCCCACAACCCCGCTCCCCAATCCTTCTCAGGGACCCGGTGGGAAGACATGGCTACCTCATAGGCTTTGAACCACTGCCCTATGTCATCATTTTTAAAAAACTCCTTCACCACATCTTTGGGAATATACACCCTAGCTTCAACAGGCACAGGCGGTACACTGCCACCAGAGGGAGTAATCTCTAAGCTCTTGGCCTTCAATTCCAACTCCCTCCAAACTTTCTCATGTTCAAACTGCATTTTCTTTTCCTCTAGGGCTAATTTCCTAGTTTGCATTTCGAATTCTAACTGCCCATTCAGCTTGAGCTTGGTCATTTGCATTTCGTGCATCCTACTCTCCTTCCTGTCCTCCAACTCCTCTGGAGACAGTCCTCTGGCAGAAACACTGCTACCTACTGGGGAAGGTGGTCTTCTAGCCCCTAGACCCAATAGCCCCTCCAGCTGCCCTTCTGCATTCTCAGCCCCCTCCACAGGGGCACTCCTTGATTCGACCCAGGCCCTCAGCGCCTTTTGGAGGTCCTCCTTCCTGGAGATCCCGGTCATGGACACTTTAAACTTTTTGCAGAATTGCTTGAGCTGCTTAAGGGTGTAGCATTCTAGCCTCTCTTCTTCCCAATCACACTCAACAGAGGCTACTGATGCTGGTTTCTCCATAGTGACTGATCTTGGCATTTGCAAAAATAGGAAATCCCAGAAAAAATGCTATAAAAGTATGTGGTTGCGTTTTGGTCTGCACTCACTAAGTAGTGTTCACCAATCACTGTACATGAGTCACAAATGCAAGTCCAGAATCCTCACCGCTGACCACCAATGTTAGATTTGGGGGTCTCTAGTTGGCAGAGGTAGGTACCTTTGTCCAAATAGGGACCCTTGAGTCTAGTCAGGGAAAGTAGGTACACTCCCGAAATAACCCCTGCTCACCCTCTTGGTAGCTTGGCACGAGCAGACAGGCTTAGTTCAGAGGCAGTGTGTAAAGCATTTGTGAACACATACAGTAATCAAGTGACAACACTACAAATGGACACCACCCAGGTTATATATTTATAAAAATAGGTATACTTTATATAGATTTATCACAAGACCATAAACGACAAAAATAATCCACAATACTGTTAAGAATACTTAGTTCTGATCAAAAGGCTTAATTCAAGGTTCTGTGCGAGTCGGTAGCCTCCTCCGGCTACGGCGATGTCGAGAACAAACAGAGTCTAACAAATCCAGCTGACCGCGTCGAGACGGGCCAACACAGCGTAGACAGACTCGGTCACAGTACCTTTTACTTGAAGCAGCAGGCACGGGCGTGCGAGCCGGATGGCGGTTCGTCGCGGTCGCGATGCAAAAATGGAAGCGTTGCAGGACGCGTTGTCCCTCGATGCGGTGCAGGCAGCGGCTCGTTGACGTCGTTGAGACCAGGGCCGTGCGTTGCAGGGCGAGACGGTGCTTCGTTGCGGTGCTGGCAGGTTGCAGTGCGGCGACGGAGCCGGATTCAGGAGCTGGCGTCGATCAGTCCGGACAGCGGTGCGAGTCGGGCGGTGCGTCGCAAAGCGTGCGAGCGGTGCCCAACTCCGGTGCGGTCACAGGACTCGAACTCAGCAGCAGTGACCGTGTCGGTCGGACCAGTTCGATTCGGCGTAGCGAGCGTTGCAGGACGCGTTGTCCCTCGATGCGGTGCAGGCAGCGGCTCGTTGACGGAGTCGGTGAGACCAGGGCCGTGCGTTGCAGGGCGAGACGGTGCTTCGATGCGGTGCTTACAGGACACCGAGTCGGTCGTGAGAGTCGGTCACAGCTCCCTACCTCTGTAGCCACTGAAACAGAGTTTCCATCAGCAATTCACAAAGGGGGTGAAGTCCAATGGTCCTGGGACTTCGGTCAGGGGGCAAGCTCTCTTCCAAGCCCTTGGAGATCCTTCACAAGTTGATGAAAGTCACAGCAAAGCAAAAGTTCCTTTCTCCTTTCTTTGGCAGTCAGGCAAACCACTGCAGGCCAATCCCCCAAGCAGCACTTCAGCTTAGGGATAGTCTCTCCTCAGTTTCTTCTTGGTTCCGCTCCTCAGCAAAGGTTTCTTCTTGTTCCCAAAAGTGATCTAATCTTCCTGGGGTCTGGGTGCCCCTCTTATACCCTGATTCTCTTTGTTCTCTGGAGGCAGAGAGGCCTCTGCCTAGTCCAAAACCAGTTCTGGTCAGTTCTGGAGCACTTTGTTTTTCTGACTCCTTCTTTGCTTTCAGAATGTGGGGCAGAGAGCCAGCATTGTGGAAGGCAGGCACAGCCCTATTCAGACCCAGGTGCAGCTCCTCCCTCCACTCTGGATGCAGATCTTTCTATTCAGCCCTGCGCTGACTCACCCTGTCTCCTGTAGCCACCCCCAGCCCCTGTCACTCAATCTCCAGACAAGGAATACACAACCTAGCAGAGGCAGGCTTGGATAGTTAGGCAAGAAAATACCCACTTTCTAAAAGTGGTATTTTCGAACACAGAATGTTAAAACCAACTTCACTAAAAGATGTATTTTATCATCCTGAGTTCAGGCATACTAAATTCGTTTTTCTACCATGTTCCCTGGGTCAGTTCTGACTATAAGGTGTAATAGTCAGTCTGCCCATTCTGGCCTATGGGGAGCAGGTAGCCTTGCAATAGTGAAAAACGAAACTGGATGTAATTCACTATTAGGACATGCCACACACACCAGGGCATGTCCTACCTTATACTTACAATGCACCCTGCCCTAGGGCCTACTTTAGGGGTGACCAACATGCAGTAAAGGGAAGGTTTAGGGACTGGTAAGTGGGTGTACTCACCAAGTCGACATAGCAGCCCGAGGCTGCACACAGGCTATGCGATGGCAGGCCCGAGACACATTTTACAGGCCGCTTCTGTGGGTGGCACAACCAGTGCTGCGAGCCCACCAGCGGCATTGGATTTACAAGCCCTGGGCACACTGAGTGCACTGTACTAGGGACTGACAAGTAAACCAATCATCCAATCATGGAGTCACTAATACATAGGTCAATTAACGATAGGGAGCACTTGCACTTTGGCACTGATTAGCAGCGGCAAAGTGCCCATGAGCATCTAGTCCAGCAAAAACATATCGGCAACAGTGGAGGCATTACGAAAAAATGGAAGGGAGACCCACGCCAAGGATGCCAGGTCTAACAATTTGTATATCTCACATGTTGTTGTCATTATCTTTTATCTACTTATACGCCATGTTTGGCCCAATTATCATTGGGGGTCCTAACCTGTGACCTGCACCTGATCTCCAATCACCATGTTACATTTTGTTCAGTATTATCTGTCCTTCCCCCGAACATCATATACCTAGTTACTTGAAGTGTATAGCTCTTGCTCCTGTATATTTATTTTGTTTTTGTATATTTCACACGTTGTTTCTTTATCTTTTTATCTATTCGTATGCCATGTTTGCGTTATATTATCTTCTCATGTAAAGCGCTCTGATACCTCTGGGTCTAGCCAGCGCTATATAAAACTCTCAAAATAAATAAAAAAATAAAATTAAAATAAAACCCAACATTTTATACCACACATTTCCACCGTTCCTGAAACAAAGGCCCAGGAGGAGGAGAAGGAGGATGTTTGGTCTGAAACTGTATCAAATATGCTAGCTGACCAACTTCTGGGTGAACCACCTGAGTTTGAGGATGAACTCTCCTTCTCGGACTAAGTATGCCAGTGAACCTATAGAAATTTTTTATTGTTTCTCGTTGGACTGAGTTCTATCTTCGCAAAAAAAAAAGTCGTTAGAGGAACATTATTATTTTGTGTCCGTTTTATGCTGCCCCACCATTTTTTAGTCACATATAATGGCGGATTGCAGTTGGACCAGTGTTCATTGAAGAAGCCTCCACAATTCCTTCATGACACTGGGGACAATGCATGCCCCCCTCGCATGCCTATTGCCTATCCCTTTTTGCATCACTTAGCACTAGATCTGCCACAAAAGATCATTTATCATCTAGAAGTCTGCCTGCCAATACCAAATTCAAATGTGTTGTCTGTATCAAGTATTATTGAATACCTAATACCTAAACTATGAGTGCTAGGATTGGAAGAGGTAACTAAAACTATTACAACAGTAAGTGACTGATTGTGTGAGTGATGATGACTATTGATGATTCATGTGGGGGCAGACTGTGAGGGAGGGTATTGAACTGTAATGTGGGAACTTGCCTAAGATGATAGATTTGCAATGTTTGGTGGCTAAGTGATAGGCGTTCATTTTTTCCCTGGAGGAGACTGGACTTCACAAACTTACTTAGCATAAATTAATTAACCTGTATGGTCCTCTTTTATGATCCTCCTGTTTCTTTCATCATCTAGGATGGCTTCCCCAGACAATCATTTGATTTTCAAGAATGCCAAATTCCAATCAGCTGCTTGCATTAAAGGGGAAATAGTGTACATACCACCATACTTGGATTGTAACAGGTAACCATTGCAACAATAAGTGATCAGATTATCAAGTGGCTGTAAGTGTTGATTGGTGTGGAGGCTGATAGTGAGGGAGGGTGTGTTGAACTGTAATATGGGATATTTATTGAGATGATTATTGATTTAAAATGTTTGGGGCCTGAGTGATGGGCGATCATGTTTTTCCCTGGAGGTGATCGGCCCTTTCACACTTAGCCAGATTTAATTGCAGGGTACTCTCCTTTTTTCTGGGTCTTCAGAGACCAGAACAGTCACTTTAGTTAATTTACAAAAACCTATGCAAAATACTGCAATTCTGTTTCTCTACTTGTTCTTCAACAGCAATGCACTACATGTATATCTTGCTCGGGTCATGATGATGACTGGTCTGGGATGGAGCTTCTCAGAGTCAGGATGAGGATAGAAGAACTCAGGGAGGGAGCTGCGGGACTACCTCATCACCAGCTATAAGCAAGACATTATCGACTTCAGTTTAAAAGTAAACCAAGATGCCAAGATGCCCTGGCACTAGAGAGTGAGCATATTATTTGAAAGAAATTATGTGACTTACCAGTGCCCGTCCCTACTGCCACTTCTCGCCTCCTCCAACTGACTCACCTCCTCATGCAAGCGGCACTGGAGCTGACATCAATGATGTTCTATGTGGCTAAAATAAAATATTATACATAATTTAGATGCCAGATATGCAACCCCAAACACAACTGTAAGACAGCACTACAGTTCAGTTAGCGCTGCAGTATCTTCTAAATATCACTCTGGGCATTTGCTTGGTTGGTTCACAAAATTAGACAAGCCAAGGGTGAAATAATGGTCAACGAAAGACATATGGGGCCATATTACAATAAGTGCCCCGGGGGTGCAAGGTGTGTCATTCCTGGCTTGTGCGCCGCATGCACCGGCGCACCATCCTCCAGCGCTGCCGATGCTCCAGCAGAGGGTTTCCACTACCAGGCCTGCCGCCTGTTGCCAGCATAGAGGAGAGGTGGCACTGAACAAATAAAACTAGCGCTACCACCTTCTCCTCTCTAAAGATCACCCGGAGCTGCACACCTGGGCGGCGGTGGCGCCCGCAAGGAACCGTCCCTCTGCCATGGTACTGGGTGGGGTAGAAGAAAAGAAGGAAAAGGAAGGGATAGGAAAGGAAATAAGAAATAAGGAAGTAAGGGGAAATAAACAAAATATAAAAAGTCATGAAAAAACACGAAAAAACTTCCCAAAAATGTAACATACACAAACACACACACTAATACCAAAAATAACAAGCATTGGAAAAGCCAATAGGTCTCGCCTTTTGGATGCCAATGTAGACCTACTAGTTTTGTCATTGTTGCTTGCTGATATTGTTCAGCATCAGCAGAAAAAGTAAAAGTGCAATGATGTGCATGCCTGCACATGTAATTATGAGCTGGGGAGGGGGAAGAGAGAGCCACATTTCAATGATCAGTGGGGCATTTCTGAGCAAATGCTGAACACACGTGAGAAAGCAGGGAAAGACGTAGTCCCATGGAGTGGTGGTGTCACAATATGGAACGGAGTGATGACATCTCATGAAGCACCTAAGAGTGAGTGATGTCACATTAATGAACTACCAGCAGTGATGTCACATGAGGGAACTGACAGAGGTGATGTAACATGGTCGATTTGACATCAGTGATATCACACAAGGAAATAGGCAGCAGAGATACAAAATAATATATAAGGGAATGTTGATGTCACCCAAGAAAACCAGCTGTCAAATGTGAGGTCATCAGAGGCAATTAAAAAATTAGCGATATCAAGCACTGCAGATGACATCAGTGACATTACATCAGGACATATTTGGATTAATGTCAAAAACGAAAACTGAAAGAGCCGAAACCAGTATCACAACTGTTAAATGTTCCCATGGAGTTTTTTGGGGGGGTCCACTGCATCACTGCCAGTTGCCTCATGTGACATCACGCTATCAGTCTTCATGTATATCACCGAAGAGAATTTCACCAAGCTGACCTCCGTTTTGCTGGCCTAGGACTCTGCACACTTTACCACTGCTTACCAGTGCTAAAGTGTATGTGTTCACTCCTTAAAACATGGTAACATTGGCATATCCCAAACTGGCATATTTAATAGGCCTGGGCAGAGTTCTGCTATGCGGAACTCCATGGAGTCGAAACCACACTACACGGAGTTCCGCTAGTGGGCAGAGTTTGCTGGCGTGACCGTTTGTGTTGTGATAGGAACGTGGAATGCATCCTCATGCTCCAAATCACACGTGAAAGGCACTATGCGGTTCTCAAGTGTGTTCCCACATTCTAAATCGTGCACGAATGGCACCACATGGTCCCCATGGGCACGCAAATCTTGTTTTTCTGCTCTCTGTTATGGTGCTGGGCCTAAATCTTAATCTCGCTTTGATCTCTGTAAGCTTCCTCCTTTAAAAGTTATCTACCCCTCATTTTTAGGTTGAGCTTACAGCGCTTGCGCTGTGGTGATCTGTTGTATGTACTTGTGGGGTCTGATTACTCCCACGCTTTTGAATTGGCATGTGTGTTTGTCGTGTAAAAATTGGAGCCTGCAAATGGCTAATGGCGGGTGTATGTCCCACCTTTTTCCAAAAGTTCACTCCCACGGAATATTGCCTCGGGAGCGAGCAGCGGTGCACACAGTGGCAGCTGTGAGGTAGGACGCACGCTTTGCTCTGACCGGAGCTCGCTGCCTTCTTGAAATAATCCCTTTCATTTGGTAAGCTGTCCTCTTTCTATGTCCATGCCTGTTTCCCTTCGGTAGCTTCAGGCACTTGGGGCAGAGTTGAAAAACTGAAGCCACCTGTTCTGGTTAGTAGCTGCTTGTCTTTCAGCCTCTAACCCCTCATGTGCTGGTATGTGCTCCCTCTTCACCAACAACCACCCTCCTGCCTTTGATTTCAATATACCTCCACCTTTCTGTTGTTGCTTTTAATTTCCCCAAACCCTCCCGTCATTGCTTTCAGACCGCCGACCTTCCCCTCCCGCCTCAATAGAAAAAACGCTTTGGCAGACCTTTGGAAATGCTGTTCATTTTTTTTTTTTTTTTTTTTTGCAGCTTTATATATAATTCAATATGAAGGTATTGGACCACTTTCCATGAGCACAAGTTACATTGCCTCTTCCACCTAAAAAGTGTGTGGCCGCTTTAAAGCGCTTTTTAAACTCACTGCCTTATCCACCCCCCAACGCCCCCGCCCTGCTAGCCACCCCACCAGCCACTGCTCCAGATTGCCTTTGACAATGCTGCTTAACTTAAATCTCAGCCTTGCTGCGCATGGGCAGCACATATTTCTTAGAATGACTGTTCAGCAAAGAGCCCACAGTGTGCTCGGGGTAAATAAATACAAGAGGCAGAGTACTAAACAGCAGAGACAGTGTGACTGACTCAAAACGGGGCACTGAAGTTCCTTGGCGTTGCGGTCTATTGTTAACTGATGGCAGCTGTGCGGTACATACCAGTCAGTGCCTGTTGAATTCACTGTAAGCAACCAAATGTTGGTCATTTGCTACCTCCTCCTGTCTAGCTTATGCAGATATCTTGGCTGGTGGGAAAGGAATTTGAAAGGCTATATCTGAAAGTACCAGCATGACCACAACCATGTTAGCGAACCGCACAGGACCATTTTTGGTGCTGAGCATCCCATCTGACCCAAGACACAGTCAGCATTTGTGGTATAATTGCAGCTTGGTTTTACTATTGTTCTTTCTGTGAGTGGTGCATGGCAGGTGTCAACATACAATGCGGTGCAGTGGATTGATTGTTGTGTGTTAATTGCTAGCACAGTATCTTTCTTACAAAGCTGGTCATTAAAAAACAAGACGTCTGATTTCTACAGAAAGAATGCACTTCCCTTCAAACTTCGCCACGGTGAAGTGTCCCAGTCTGGTCATGTGATATCAGAGCTGTAACCTCCCTTCTCACAGTATTTTGTACATGTCACGCAGTACTGTCCCTAGAAAGATAGCATTGCTGTCACTTTCCCGTGTGACTTCTGTTCAGACTTGTCAGTTCCCCAGTGTGACAGCACTGCTGGCAGTTAACCCGTTACATAATTGATCTTGGTTTCCTTGTCCACATTTATGTGCCATTTAACATGCTAGATTACTGTTGTCAGTTTTTATATGTGACATTGATGTAGAAAACTTCACCAGTATCACAACTGTTAATTGTTCCCATGGAGTTTTTTTGGGGGTCTACTGCGTCACTGCAAGTAGCCTCATGTGACATCACTCTATTAGTCTTCATGTATATCACCAAAGTCAATTTCACCAAGTGGTTTTGGGCACCCCAGCACCAGACCAAGACAGTGAAGCTGCTCATAGGCAGGCAGGTCCCCGGGAACGGGTCAGCAGTGCAAAATAGAGGAGGAAGACAAAATGTTTGAGGAAGACCACCGTAGGCTGACAGGTCTAAGACTATTGTTTAGGGAAGGGCCAGGATTCAGCCTTACACACAAGCTAGTGCCAGGCATAAATTTGGCATCCCAGGACACTCCTAAGAACACTACTAGATCTGTGGAAGACCAGTAGAAGACTGATCCTGTTGTGTGAGACCTGAGAAGAGCCTGGAAGAGCTGGACTTGCTCTCCATCTTTTACCCAGGACAAAAAAGTGGACTCTAATGATAAGAAGAAAGACTGTTCAAGTTACCGGGACACAATAAGTTATAAGAGGCCTTATGTGCATTTGCCCAACTGACCAGTTCCAACTGGAACTGCATTGACAATTCAGGTGCCTTCTGCTGGAGCAAGTCTTGACCCCCAAGTGCTGGTCCTGAGGTCCTGGAACCTTGGGCTCAGTCAACGTGTACCCCTCCAAACTTCCGAAGAACCTGAGACTTCTTGGCTCCGAAGACCTTTGGAGGACAGGGACCAACCTGCCAAGTCAATCTGGTGAAGGTGTGTTGCTGCTGGGTCAAATATTCAGGTTGCTCCTACTCAGATGCACATAGATTTTCTGCAGTAGCAAATCCATTTCAGCGGGATGTCACAGATAAGGTATCTGGTGTCGTGGAGCCCTTGTGGTGTCCTGTTTTGGTACAGCTTGCAGCGTTTTCCTGCTGAATGAATCTGAGCTCCAAAAATGTGATTGAATCCGAAGATAGAAATTTTTGCTGAAGGTGCCAAACACATCTGTCCAGCAAGGGATCTCCCCTGGGAATGGCCTTTAAATTTCTCCTGCTGGAGCTTTCCCTCCATAAGTCAACAGCTTCACTAGGAGTTTTTCCGATGGCTATCTGGCCTTGTGAAAATCACCTCGGCCACAGCCTTCTGCCTTACCCTGCTGACTATTTTTTATTTCCATTTCAAAGACAGAAAGTAAACGTTCTGAAAGGGACGAACCTGGTATCCTTATCCTACCCATTCTCCAACTTGTGCTACATCGCTGTTGGACCCTGCTTTAAATTTTTGAAACTTTTACTGGACCTAACAAGAATAGTGACATTATTACTTATGGTGGACTATTCTATGCCCCACAAATAAGCACTATTTTCAAAACAACTGATCTACATATCCAAATGTAAGCTAAAGTGCACATAAGGCTGAAATAAGGGAAAGATTTGTGACAAGTTGTGCCCCACTGTTATAGTTATCTGCATATGATGCTAGATTGCTCATCTGTCCCAGTATGATGATGGCACTACAAAACCTGTCAAAAGACCACTTGAGGAAAGCGCCTGCCTAAATGTTTGACACTTTTTAAAGTTTGAATGAGAAACAGAAACATGATTCTACTGTATTAGTTAACAGTGGTTTGTCCAGGGTGCCTGAGGTGGGAAGTTAGATTGACTTTAAAGTTGCTGTATCTTTTCATATCAAACTCAAAAAAGTTTGAATTCTAAAGTGTGGTATATAAAAGGTGTAGGCCCTTCCTTAGAAAGCCCCAGAGATCAAAGGAAAGAAAGTCTGAAATGGGCAGTGCATGGGTGGCCTCAAATCCAACATTAAGCTCTCCTAAAACAATTATTCTAGAAGACTTCAACTCTAAACCGCCATGAATCTCCATAAACATATCTAGAAAGACAAGAGGGCCTGAGGAAGATTGGTCTTCTTATATATATACATGTGTATGGTATTTCAAAGGTGTGGACCTAGCCAAAAGGCAACGGAGCACTGATGTTATACAGGTATAACATCAATTATCAAGAGGAGTTGGGTCTGGGTTCAGAAAGGTTAATGCTTTGTAAGGTGTAGGATAGGATTTGTAGTGCTCTCATCCTCCTTGAACAAGTGAGCGAAAGGTGAGTCATCAACGTTTTGCTAAATTGGAGCAGAGGCAGTACAGTCATGGTGGATGCAGTGATGTTGTTCCAGATACCGGGTGCATAGATGTCTTGTTCTTTTCTTTTTTACACATCTTAGTCTGCAGTCTGATGATGTCCTGGCAGTGGGTCTGCCAAGATGCATCAGAGATGATGAGCTTGACTTCAAGATAAGGAGGAATGCAGGTCATGATAGCTTTATAAATAATGCAGCTGGTTTTGAAGATGGTGAGGACTGACAAGGGAAGCCAATGTATTTCGAACAAGATGAGGTTGATGTCATCATATTTCTTCAGGACTGGAATTATACATGCTGCAGCATGTAGGATGCCACTAAGATGTGCCAGTGTAGCAACTGGGAGGCCATGGAATAGGCAAATCAAATGCAAGGGCTTAAATAGTAGTTTGACTTTCTTCAGAAGATACCTGCCCCACTCGGGGTGACAAATGCAAATAGAACAATTGATGGACCGAATCCTGAACAATGTCAAATGGTTTCGGGGTCTCACCCCTCATCAGGCAGGCTAGCTTGACTCCAATGGCATGGAGAGCATGGGACCCACGTCTGGGCATACCCGTTCCACTTGAGGTGACAAATGCAAAAAGAACAATTGATGGAAAGATTGGTGAACAAACTGGGGTGGCATTGTGAGCAAAAAAAGATGGATTAAAACCAGATCTGTGACTGGGGGTGAATGTTTGCATGGTTCAGAATTTTGCCCATTATCTGTCTTTTTTGCTTTTGTTGTCCTCAGTGGGAAGGATATGCCCAGATGTGGGTCGCATGCTCACTGTGACCCCTGGGTTCAAGCTAGCCTGGCTGATGATGGGTGATACTTCGAAACCTGTCCCAGGAAGCTTGCTTGAGATCCAGGGAGTTCTTGGCCTGGCAGTTCGGATTGGACTGTTTCCATGAGAAGCAGGGTTAAGTATGATTTGCATATGGCTGGGTTCAAACTGGGGTATTGTAGTGAGAAAAAAAACAATGGATTAAACCCAGATCTGTGACTGGGGGTGAATGTTTGCATTGCTCAGCATTCTGTCCATCATCTGTTCTTTTTGCTTCTTTCTACAGCACCAACAAGTGAGGGAGTAGGAGATTCTAGAATCTCTGATAGTACTCCATCAGGAACCCATTGGGGCCTGGAGTTTTGCCCGGGGACATATCCAAGAACGCCTCCCTGATCTCCTCCACAGTAAATGGTTGATCCGAGTCATTAGCCAGGACAGGGGGATTGAGGGCAGTGGAATGTCATGAAGAAACCGGGTGTGCATTTTTGCAAGGGGGCCAGGGCATACTGGCATGTAAAGCACATTGTAAAACCTGCACAACAGCAAGGACCTGCTCACACAAGCACCTTCCAGCATCTGTAATTGAGAGTACCATCCTTGGGGCGACCTCCCTAGTGGCCAGCCAGTACAGAAGCTTCCCCGACTTATCCCCATGCTCATCGACCATTTGTGTCAACGCCCTACAACACTGTCAGGCCTCCTCCAATGAGATCTCTTATAGTTGAAATCAAAACCCACTCAGCTGGTGATCAAGGGCTGCAGAGAGTTGCCTTTGGACCCACCTCTCCAAGTAGAGAATCTGGGCCTCCAGAGATGTCTGCTTCAGTTTTTGCACTTCAGTGTTCTGAACGTACACCTTAATCAAGCCTCAAAGGGTAGGTTTACTAACTGCCCACAGTGTACCAGCCGACTCTACTGAGCACTCGTTCATCATGAAGTAAGAGCAGATTTCTGTTTCAATAAATTCAGACCAATCCTGATCCGTGAGGTGCCATGCATTACTACGACACCCGGTGTTGCCTCAGGGATCCCAATTTGGAGCATGATTTGAAATCCCCCAGGGGAGGGCCTCGATCTCCAAGAGCTTAAGGACATTCACAGCAGGGGGGTCAGACCAAGTTTATGTGTGACAGGGACTTATGTGCGGCCAATGTGTGGGTGTAGGAGGAGTCACAGGATGCCATGTTCGCCAAGCGTCACATAGCCCTAGGGACTCCACCCAAGTCGAAAGGTGATGGAACTGTGTCTGACGCTAAAGTCACAAGGGGCTGGAAATGTTAAATGTATGGTCAGGGACAGAGTTGAAGTCACCTCCCACCACAGTGGCACCCTGTGGAAGGGTTTGTAGGAGGAAAACCAAAGCATGCAACGTGGTCTGGAGCTGATTTTGCAGAACATAGACCAACAGAAAGTTATAGTGCCTAGCTTCCAGCTGGCCCTCAATCTCTACATAGAGCCCCTGGGGTCCTCATGGGAAGCAGGCACCTGCAGTGGAAAGCCCCTGAGCAGCAAGGTGCCACCCCCTGGGATCCCCAGGAAAAACCCACATGGGAAACCCTTTCATAGCCAAAGCGAGTAAAAAAGGAGCAATGTGCACTCAGCAAGTGAGTATCTTGGAACAAATGAATAGCCGACTGGAATCGATTAGCATATCAAAGGACTGCAATTCTATTGATACGGTCCAGAAGGCCGTTCACATTCCAGGACTGTATCTTAACTGCTACCAATTAGGCAGAAAGGCAATCTAGTCAGACCCTGGCACATGGAGTCTGGTAGACCAGGTCAGGGCACAAGCGCACATGAGGCAACAGTGTCGCCGATATGGACAATGCATGCTGGAGAATGACTAAGCATGTTTGTGAACTGTATGGTCAAACAACTCACAACAAACATAACATCCCCTCTCCCAACTCCCCTCCACCCCATTATTCAACCCTTGAAATATCTGTCACCTTAACTCCGCACATAACATTATCAAACAGAGCCTACGGTGAACAGCCCCAACAACCCCAGAAGCACCCCATATCATTAGGATCACAGCACCTGACAACAAGACTAATATATTCACATAGTGAAGGGGTGGCATCAGCGGTGGGCACACCTACCACTCAAGCAAAACAGTACAACCAAAATCGCACGCACCCACTCTTGCCAAATCACAGTCCACCTGTCCAGGGAGGGCCTCAAGATTGGCCACCGAGGTCTTCTTTTTGGGACCGGAAGTAGTCCGGTGTGCCTCTCTCCATGGTGTCTTGGACAGCCTCTTCAGCCCCCCTTTTCCCCCCGGTCTGAGTCAGAGGAGCCCCAACGCCCACGGATGTGTGAGCGGGTTCTCCCAAATCAAGTCCACTTCTTCCTGAGAAGCGCACCCCTCTGCTGGGAGGCCAGGCTCCTCAAGCTCACCCAGTCGTCGAAGCTTCCTCCTCTCCATTGCCCACTCCTAATCCTCTTTCATGGTGTCAAAGAAGTTGATGTTGGAGTAAAAAATCACTTTCAGTCAAGCTAGGAAAAGGTGCATGTACTGCAAGCTGTGGGCCCGGAACTTCTGCTTGATTTCTTCAAAAGACCACCTGTGCTGCTGGACTGCTCGGGTGTAATTGGGGAAAACCATGATCTTTACATTCTGGAAACTGTGCTCCTGGTGTGCCCTGGCTGCAAGGAGGATGGCATCCCTGTTCCGATGGTTAAGAATGCGAGCTATCATGAGGCGGGGTGGAGCCCCAGGTAGATGCGGCGGGTCAAGGACCTATGCACTAGTTCCAACACGAACAAAGGTGACAACCGGTTGGTAGGGACTCAGGACCTCAGCCAGTCCTCCTGGAGCCGCTCTGTGACAGAGGTTTCAATCCCCCTGGAAGCCAACCAACTGGAGATTGTTCGTTTAGGACTAGTTGTCTGCATGTTCGGCACGTTCTTCGAGCTTCGCACCAATCGAAAGCAACTTGGAGACCTGAAGCATGAGGGTGGCCACATCGTCCTCCACTGAAGATACTGTGGTCTCCGCCTCAGTTACCTGACTGGCGACATTCCATAGCTGTGACACCTGTACCTTGCCCACTTTCATCTCAATCGCTTCCCTTGAGTGTTGGATTGCCTTAAGGATAGTAGCAAGGGCAGATTGTGTGGTGTCATCTGTAGCACCTAGGGCCCCCAACCGCTACAGATGCTTGGTATATTGGCTGATCTTCATCTGGACCGGTACAAGGGGTGTGGCATGTCACATCCCATCTCTACCAGGACACCCCCAGCCACTGTGTGGGAGTCCATTCCCACCACCACCCATGGCCCGCTTACCCCTAATGGCAGCATGAGCAGCCAGGGCAGTGGCAACCTCACAATAAATCTGGACACCACCAATCACTGCAATATCAGGTGGAGGAGCAAGCAGCCACAGGGTATAAGGGGCTCTAGGTCCAGGGCAGCACCCCAGTACCAGACCAAGACAGTGAAGCTGCTCCTAGGCAGGCAGGTCCCCAGGAACGGGTCAGCAGTGTAAAAGAAGGAAGATGAAGTAAATATCCCATGCAGCTGAGGGTCTTCGGGGAACACAAGGCAGGTTCTTCATGCAACACTGCCCGAAGCCACAGAGGGTAATGAAAGGGGGGGACGAGGAAGGGAGGAACCCCTGGCAGTCAGCAGGACAAGACAAGGGTGGCTCACCTGCGACCACCAACTACAGAGCTGTCCAGAAGGGCTCCATTTCCAAATGCCCTGTCACCACCACCCCATCAGGCAGGCAGTTTGGAGTAGCCGGAAGGGGTGTTTGCTCATGTGCGTAGATTAAGAGTCACCAGCCAGGACCTACCAGCCCAAAGGCAAGCACACAGAGAGGCCGGGAACTCATCTCCCTACCCCAGGAAGGTTAGTTGCAGGGCAGTCCCCGCAGTCAAGGCCATGTGTCTGCCTCCGGTTTCAGGGGCCAGTTCACCCCATCTGGAAAACCATTCAACCTGATAGGGGTGGGGCCGCTCACACCTCCAGAGACAGTCATACAGGGGGTCTGAAGCTACTGAGCTGAACACTCCAAGGCCCAAAGTCTCCCACACCGGTCTCACCAATGCTTCAATCCCCCTCGAGGGCCAGCTGTATTTCAGGTCCTGCACAATGGCAACTGGGCCCCCATAGCAGCACTGATCTCCCATGGCTCCCCACAGCAATGTCTACTGCCCCATGCCAGAAAGTCAGGGCCGCCATGAGGGTGGGCACCACAGCTGCCCCTAGATGTTCAATCAGTGGCCCCGCTCTTCGGTGTGTTTGGTCTCTGCCTGCCACAATCCAAGATCCATGCCCGCCACACTCCGTCTTAGGCCCATGCTGCCATGAGTGAGTCACGCAGCAGCTGCTGCAGCCAAAGTTCACAGCATGACTGGATTGCTTCTCGTGCCGGTGGCCCTACCCCTCCACACCCCCAACATCCCCAGACACGAGGGGGGATGAAAGTGTCTCTGTCAGGTGTGGATGATGCAGATCCTTTGGGGGGCTCAGGAGCAGCTTTAAATCATGGCAGCTATCTTGGCTACCATAATCATGCCCCAATAAATGAACACATCTAAGTTTAACCCTAGCAACTCGTTCATCAAAAATATTTACTAGCAGTCTTGCATGTGCTCTCACTTTGATGAAGAAACTGTAAGACAAAAGGCCTAGATTTACTAAGCATTGTAATGTCATGATAGTCCTAATCATCTGACCTTTCACCTAGGAAAGAAGGATCTCTATTTGAATTTTAGGTTGTGCCTGAAAAACAGAGGAATAATACACCAGGTTAGACATGCTGAAAATTAGTGTATTCTAAGTCTTCCTACAGCCATGATACTAAATGCCTCATTACAAGTAGTCCATAATTTTTCATAAGATCGGTAACAGAAACTAAAAGGCTCATTGTGAATCGCAAGTTATAGGGGAAGATTGCAGATCTGAAGTCTTCCCAATTCAAAATCTGTGCAAACATGAACATGTGTGGATGTTGGTGTGATAACCCTACATTGTTCCACATTATTTTATAAGCAGAGTAAATATACCCTCAGACCATAATTACTGATGCCTTGAATATGGGTAATTCAGTGAGCAGGAACAGCAAGCCAAATAAGGGTTCCCATTTAATGGGTCCCTAACATGACAGAGCTATTATCAGGAGCTTGTTCCGAAAAATTAAAGGTGATGGAAAGCAGTGGTCCATTGAGGGTATATTTCATTGTATTGACAAACTGAAAGGTCATACAGTAGGAGGAGCCTATACACCAAGGTATTTTCAGTCATTAATGTATGCTTACTGATGGGATTACCAGCATTTATGCGTGTCAGAAATTCACAAAAGGATTCATTGCAGATGTTGTTACTACTGCATGTTTGTTTGCCACATCTTCAGAAAAATCGGTCAAAGCAAATCGGAGACAAGAAGTGGGAAGCAGGCTGAACAACATATCGTTGCATTTGTGAGTTTGATAATGCCCACAAACTCATACGTTTGTGAACATTCACAAACATTGATCTAATTCTTTCTCACCTAGGAAATGATTGAAGATTTAGTCCAGGCAACGGCTGGAGTAACCCTGTTCCATGATCGAAAGGAGAATGAATCACTTGCAGTTTTCATCTTCACAGGGAAAAATGAAAAATAACGTTTTTATGCGCATATTTTTTGCTCCATTACCCTGTATATAGGTCTACACTAGATAGAATTATGCACAGGGAGAGTAAAAGCCCAGAGAAGATGTAACATAACATTTTGTACAATATCTGAAAACCTACACCTCTATGCAGATTTCCAGTCGTTTCACCTGGTATGGGATTCCCAAAATATATCAAATATGCCATTGAATGTAGACATGAGGATTTGCCACATGCTTTGTCAATAGGTACTATACAAAAAGTTAAAATGAGTACCCACATTTTGCATGCCTTGTGGCAATAGAGAGTGTTGGATTAGTTAAACAATTGAATAGTAGTGCAACACTGACAAAGTAGAAGTGGACGAAACTTGCATTGTTGTGAAGTTTACAACTTTTTATGCAATCACCTTTCCCACATTTTGCTGACATTTTTCACCACAAAATATACGTCTGAATGCCTCTTTTTACTTACAATGTAATTATAACCTTGTTGAAATGTAGAAAGGCTGTGAGCTTCACATGTTTGCACACCCCTAATAATACTGTTGAAATCAGAAAGGCATAGCGCTCAGAGAACTACATAATTTCAGAACATTTTGGTGTAAAATGATAACCCTGATTTAAAATCCAGGCAGCCATTTCAGATCAGAGAAATATGCACAACAAATATTTTAAGTTCACTTCTGTAAACATG
The DNA here is from genome assembly GCA_963921515.1 of Calotriton arnoldi. NCBI lineage: Eukaryota > Metazoa > Chordata > Amphibia > Caudata > Salamandridae > Calotriton > Calotriton arnoldi. The sequence continues at coordinate 507,164 of CAWUFW010009572.1, read as the reverse complement.
TCTATTTAGAATGTGTTTCTGGTCTCTAACTGCAGTGCATTTACTTTGGATTAAAACCATGAGCAGTACATTAAAAATGAAGAGGAAACTCTTAGATGTAGGATGCATGTACTTCTGGAAGGCCATTGATTCAACCAGCAGTATTTCAACGACAGCTTATATAACAGATCTCACAATAGTACTTTATCTGACTGAATACAATCTCTCTCCTCTGACAACATAAAGTAGTAAGTTATAAGGAAGGATATAGCAATCTTATTTTTGTATTTAGAAGTAGCAATTCTCATGAAGCGCCAGCACAATATTAAAAAGCTAGAAATCTGTCTTTTGACAATATATGACCTTTAGGCTCGTCTGTTCCAAAATACAGCTAGCCTATCAGCCACATCTTTAATCACTTTCTCATTTTAGATATTGAAACTGAGATTCCTTTTAAATCATGTAAAAGGTCAGCTCTGTTTGAAATATGAATTGCTCCACTTCACTTTTTTCAAGAGGTAGGGAGTCAAAATGAATTCTAAAGAGACATTTCTTTTACATGTACAGAAACTTGAAGCATCGTATACGTGATTTCTCCCACTGCCATTATGCCTCAGACTGTCAAACAGATATCCTGTACGTACCACTCAAAACTAGTAAATACTTAGTTAATTACATCAGAATGTAATTTACAAATCCATACCACCTATTTGGTGAAGGTGTAAGAAAAGTAACGTATCTGCATTGATGAAGTCACTCTTCTTCAATGATAACACACACAACTTCTATAACATATATGACTAAATACATGCATGAATATTATCAGCAGTCATAAGAATTTCAAAGACATATTTGAGAGTCTGTCTATTTAGCTTTTTATTGAGCATAGGCAATTATGTCTCGCTGTCTATCCTTCTTTTTGTCCCTCTCTTTGCCTATCTACACATCTCTTTGTTTTCATGTACTGTGCCAGCCACAAATAGCAATAGTTTTGCATGTGATTGTTATTTTAATGAACAAGAAACCAAGATGCAGAAAAGGGTACACACATAACAAGATTCCAAACTTTGAAACAAGTAGAGAGAATATGTAAGGCTTTATTAATAAAATAAAACAAAAGCTAAAGCCTCTTTCGCTATTACTATAATGTAATAGAGATAATGGTGTAAACAGTAGTCTCACCTATGATGGGAAGATAATGTAAAATGGAAGCTTAGCTGAAGAATGACAGAGAGGAGGGACAGTATTATTTGAGTGCCATTGCAGTGAGGGGTTCTGATGCAATGTGATTGCTTGGGACTCCGGTGGTTGTAGTGAGTATTCCATCTGCTACTAGTTTTTACCGCTACCTCAGAACTGCCTTTCTTTTCAATTAGGATTGCAGAGATATCAGTGGGTGCATCTGTCTAGTAAATGAGCAAAGGGGTAAATGAATCAATAGTGAAATGAGTGGATGATAATAACCTCACACACTTGTCCATTCTAGTATCTATGCTGTAAGAACAAATGTTCAGATGTAACATACAGCAAATTTTGCATTTGTGTCCAAAGTTCCCTTTGATTCTTGCTTTTGTCAACAGTTTGTACAGCAGCGTATGAGGCATTCAAAAACTGTAAATTTGGTGGTAGCCATGGACACCTATGGCATGAGATAGTGTACATCCTCCGTTGATCTCCCCACTCTGTAATCTGAAGAGGACAGTCCTATCTACCCTCTGCACAGCGTCAGGCTGATAGCAGCAGTATAGGTTTTATGATGCAGTTGATGCAACGAAGGGTAATGCCTGTGGTCTTTTTCTTCTAAATCAAGACAGTCTCCTGTGGTTGATGGGGGCCGATTATTGTCAATTGTTGGGTAAATGCAAATTTTCACTAATATTATCTACATGTATGCAGTTATGTCTGCCCATATTAGAATGTGTGAGCACAAGAGTTAACTTGCAATCACCATGAGTTCACATTTCAATATGGTTTCACTTACCTGATTATAAACAGCTTCATATTCTTGTGAGTGGCTGTGCAAGATGGAGGATGAACACTGTACTCTGAGTAAAAGAAGGCGAGACCAACCTCCCTACTTTTACTCCCCCAATTATCTGAGGATCATACATCGATATCTGCCTGAGCAGCACTTAGAGATGTGCCTGGCCAGATGCAAATACGCAGTGGCCACCATTCTAGGAAATAAACAAGTAATGCCTACACAGATGCCCTTCTGTGGAGGGAAATTCTCCCCCGACCAGATTACTTGAATTGTCAAACACCTGCTCTGAATGTGATTAATATTGTCCCGCTGCCCAATTGCTAACACTGGGACATTTTAATTAGTGCTCCTCTTCATCCTGTTGAATATGTTCTCAACAGAATGCTTTCAGGACCTCACTATAAAATGTGGAGCTTATTTCTGCCTCCTTCCTTAGGGCTATGGCCAGCTTGAATGCCCTTCCTGAAGCTTTTCTGGCCTGCCCTGTTGCAGATGCCGACCATGCCTGCCCAGAAGTCCTCATTCCACCCAATTAGTCCGGAGACACAGAAAGCACCATAAGATCAGAGATTACATGAGGTTTGCTTTAGGAACTTACTGCAGGTGTGCCAAGTAGTGTCTTTGTTGGGATAGCAGACTTTCTCCCAGCACCACACATTGCTGAACTTGTCTTTGTTGTGGAGGACAAGCTGCCAGTTGGCCTGCACACAAGATTAATTGAGAATGTGCCCTCTTGCCCTGGTGGGTTTAAACCATTTTATCTGTAGATGAGACTGAAAATGCACACCTTCGTTGCCAAGGCTTTACTCCCGAGAGTAGAGGTGCTGGCCCTCAGGCAGAAGATGGGAGAAAATCGATACATAAGCAAATATTCCAAGTCCTAATACTTTTCAATTCAATTTCATGATCTCTGAGATATTTCATATTACTCTTGCACAGTTACACTGTCACTCTTTATTCATTGCTACTGTTTTTGTGTGAGATAGTTTTTGGTCTTTGTGATAAGCAGGATCACAAAAGAACAGTTTAGTTTGCAGTTTTTTAACAAGGCAACCAGCGTTTTCGCAAAAGGTAATTCTCCTGAAATGTTAAATGTATGAAACTTCCAATTGTTTAATTTATAGCATCTCCTTTGCGCTGTTTTGTGTCTCATATTCAGGAGTGTTCCAGTATTGTTGATCTCTGACTGATCACGAACGATGATTAGATGTATTTCTGGCGGCCTGATCTTTTTCTCTGTACTGTATTTGTTACTCTTTTGTTGTGTAATGTAATTTGTTCCTTTTTTATTATTTACAGTTTTTCTGTTGACTCTATATTTTGTCAAACATATTTTTATTGAATTCGTAACATAATACAACATATGCTTTCACCATCTTATGTCTTGCTCGAATGACGATATAAAACTGGGATGAACGGAAATTGTGCAGCGTACTCCACGCTAAAGATCGACCCCGATCCAATCTAAACATGATGTAACAGTAAAGGCACAGTGTCCAACAGTATTGGGTGCGGAGCAAGTCTCCGTGTCCTGCACAGTTCGATGGATAAAATGAGGATGTGTTCAACCATCTTTCGATAGGGCATGTTCTCAAGTCCGTCTAATCAGAAGGCATTAAACAGAAAATGCTACCGGGCTTAATAGAACAGCTCTCCTCTATGGAGCAATACATCAAGAAACATAAAATAATTAACCAACCCTGTCCCAACTCCCTCCCCCTCCCCAACATGGTGGTGGCACCTAAAAATATCTTCATCATTGTGTTGAATCTATATTTTAAAGTTGCATTAACATTTATATACAAACATTCCCAACACTGGCCGTACAACTGTGTTGATATGTACTCTCACTCAACTCCGTGCCACATTACATTTGCTAAACCTTGAGTTACGGCCCACGTCAACTTGCATCCCCGACCGAGTAACCATTGTCCTCGTTAGTGGAAAAGCTGAGCACTCTCACCATCGATAGTGCTTGTTTCTGCGACAGCAAAGATCATGGAAAAGAACTCGAGAAGGGTTATTGATGACTACCCTATACTTAAAGATTTTGACAGCATGTTTGACTGCATTCCTGATTTTTTCCCTTTTTCATCTATATTCTCCAATTCAACATTTTGGTTATGATCCTAAACTTAATAAAAAACAGTGCAACTTCTCAATGATGGTTTGCTACGTAACCATAATGCCAGCAAATGCACCATTCATGACCTCACCAATAAGATCACGGATGAGTATATAAAATGACATGAACAATGACATGCTGCAACTCATTGTACATTAAATGCAGGTGACACATTATTTATTTACAGGAGAAATGCCCCTACAGTTGCATTCCTAGTGCTTACGTTAAGATGGTGATTGCAGGTGGGACCCATCTGCTCTTTCTTTTAGGGACCAGAGCTCACTTTTAATCATCAGACTTTGACGCAGTACAAGAGAGACAAAACTAGCAAGGTGGGAGAGAAGAAGAAGGAGAAAGATGGGAAAACAATGGTAAAGGGAGAAAGCAGGATTGTAAAAGAATCTACAAGAGTGTGATACAGAGCCTGGGAGAGTGTATTGGTGGGCATAAGGTGAAATAAAGATTAGAGAGGCTTGGAACTGGCAACCCAGACATTCAGAAAAGACGCTGGCAGGCTGCTGAGAAAGATTTGGCCCCTGATATCCAACAGGAGCCAACGTACGACGCCCAACGTTGGCTCCTGTTGGATATTTGTGGCACTGATACAAGTGCCCTTATGGGGTGGATTGACCCAATTTTTCTGAAAATCTGACATTTGAATACTTTCTTGGTACACACATTTATACATGAATCCGTCGATATAACACCCTATGTATATACATATATTTTATATGAAGGACGGGCCCATGGACAAATATAACAGTTGATGATACATTTTCGTCTAGCCCTGAAGAAGTCCAGTGTGTTGGACGAAACGCGTTGGCTGTCATTTGCAATATGAATCCTTTTTCATTAGAATATTCAATCAACACAAGAATAAAAAGAAGAACTGTACACACCTTGAAAGTTTTTTTGTGGGACTCTACTTAAAATTGTCATTTGGTGCACCTTTACAGTAGAATTGAACTTGTATTGTCCCTATTTGGACTGCACCTTGGTAGCAGGTGTTGAAATTGAGCGCACATGTTAAGGATATTCTAGTATTAATTGTTTGGTGGAAACAGCTTAGGTGTGATCTGTGAGGGTCCGCTGCCGTTCTCACATTTCTAACTTTTTCCTACCTTTACCAAGATTAGACAAATGCTTCCGATACCAATCTTAGGCAGACATGTGTTTAAAAATGTTCACTTTTTCAAACAGATATAAGGATAATAACAAAGTATTTTCTCATGTAGAATAGTGGTTTCAATAATAGTTAAAGGGTTTAAGTAAGGGTTTATGTATGTCTTTATGGACATCAGTCTAACAGACAGATCTGTTGCTTGATGAGTCAGTGGAAGCAGGCATCAATTCCAACCATTTTCCTTTTATTCACATGTGATTTATACAATACCCAGAAATTCCTTCTGTGCTGCAATTTTGATCTCAGCAAATTGCTAAGTGTAGGACGCTGGCTCTCTATATATTGTACTAAAATGAAGAAAGCTGTGAAGAGAGTCCCGTGGGTCCCCTATTGGTATACAGAGGTGAAAGTCAATAATACTAATGCTTTATTTGTGGTAGTGTAGGCGAGCAGTTAGGCTTATCAGAGTGTAGTGCTAAGCATTTGAGGTACTCACAGAGGCAATAAATCAGACACACACTCAAGAATAAATTTGTAAAAATAACATTGATTTTTATATAATTTTTCAGGCCAAGAACTTTGTTCCAAGGTAAGTACTTTTAAGTTATGAATTTTCAAAGTTCGTAAAAGAAATCACTGTTGTGCGCAATTACGCACAATAGAAGTCAATGGGAGAAAATAGGAAAAAACATAGAAAATCAAACAGTGGGTTCTCGAGGCTCTCCTTCTGGATTCCGGTAAGTAGCAAGACCATGTCCAATGTTCCAGCAGCAGATGTTCTGAAGCATCCCGAATTTGGCCAGTAGCAGGGTGCTGAGGTCGTTGGTAGCAGGCAATACAAAGAAGGGGCTCACCTGAAAACACACTGCCCAGGAGGACTTAAAGGTAAGTCTGAGGGGTCCCACTTGAGGAAGCAGGTCACAAGGGCCTCGAGAGCACAGCTGGTTGGTCGTTACCCAGGCCTGGTGGGCTGCGTGCCGAGCAGATAGGGCAGCCAAGCATTGTGGGTCAAGATGAATCTTGCAGTCAGGGGCAGGCAGGTTGCAGAGGTGATTCCGGGACAGCTGGGTGATTCCAGGATAGCTGGGCTACTCACAAAGAGGATCTCAGGGGTCTTGAAGTCCCTCAGCAGGTGTCGGAGTCCTCTCTCCGAGTCCAGATTTGACTCTTTCTTCCTGGTCTTCAATGTAGGGGGTTCGGTACCCTGGGTATTAGTACGCCATTGCTCCGTTAGGTCCTGGTATCCTACCACTTGGTGGACGGACAAATCTGACCCTTGTGATCAGATGTACCTCTTCTTGATTGGTTGAGTCTTCTGAGTCACCAGGGAGCAGCAGATCAGTTAACCAGACTTCGCGGTTAGGTGCCTGCAGGCTGCAGGGGAGTAGCTCCTCTACTCCAAAGGTGGCTATTGGCAATTTGTTGAAAGCTGTAGGGGATCTTGGGTTCTTGGAGACCTCACAGTTGCAGGATGAGGCAGCAGGCCATGATTGCTGAGTCCTGGAAGCAGCCGGCAGGGTTTAGCGCCAATTTTCTGCAGAAGGTCTTCGGTTCTTGGGTCAGCAGCTCTTCTTTGTCCGTTGCTCTTCTTAGGTTCATCAAATATAAGTTGCAAGGTCCTGGGATGCCACCTAAATAATTACTCTAGGGGCGTTAAAGGTGGAGACAAGTAGTAGCCAATGAGCTACCTTCCTTTAGGGTGTCTACACCCTCTAAGTGACCACTTCCTATGGGAAGGGGCACTACCCTAGCCCTGATAGGATGTTTTCCTACCATCTCAAGATGGAGGATTTGCAAAAGTAGTGTCCACATCACCTGCCACACCTTAGGGGGAGCGCTGGCTGAAGATGGGCACACCTCCTCATCTAACTAATTTCCCCGCCTTTCCTCCTCCGAAAAGTGGAGCAGGAAAGGGGGTTGGCAATTCTCCACTATCTGGAGATGCCTGGGTTGCATTTCAAAGGCGGCTTTACCTTGGGAATTTCCCTACTCAGAAGGTCATCCCATCCTAGGGGAGGTGTGAAGTACCTCTGCCCTGAGCAGGCTTTGTTCCTGGCCCTCACCCCATGTGGTAAGAAACATGTCTGATGGTGCCAGGCTGGCTAAGACTAGTCAAAGACCACAAGGGCTTGGTAGGTTTTCAGGGGACCCTGTAAAGGGTCCCATGTATGCATGTATTAATAAATCCAACACTGGCATCAGTGAGGATTTATTAGGGTACAGTGAAGCCATGATGAAGCTAGGAAACTCGTACTGACAAGTATCCAGCCAATGTACTCTCTATGGCTGCCCTGTGCACTTACAATATCCAAGAATGGACTTGATATTGTAGTGTTATATCTGCTCATGAAGATATGTCCACACATTTGATATAATGCATCCGGGCTTAGGCCTGTAAGTCCTGGAGTAGGGGTGACTTACCTATACCTCATGCAGTGTGTGGGGGCATGGCACACACAGCAGTGTGTGGGGGCATGGCACACACAGCTGTGTGCCATGTTGAATCTTCAGTTTTCTCTGCACCAAGACACACAGCCTGCAATGGAATTTTGCATGGTCTCGGTGAGGGGTCTTTGGGGGTGGCACGGTTGGTGCTGCTGCCCCAGTGGACCCTTTTCAGTCTTGATGTCCTAGATACCAGGGGTACCATTTACTAGGGACTTATAGGGTTTCTGAAGTGGTGCCAATTGTGATACATTTTTAGGGAAAGAACACTGGTACTGGGAGCCTAGTTGGCACGGTCCCAGTACACCTCAGTCAAAGTTGCATCAAAAACCAGGCAAAAGGGGGGGGGGAACTGCAACAGACACCCATTTTTTCACACTAAGGAGGGATTTTTTGCATATGTAGCAGACTTGCCCGATGGGAATTAAAGTGCTTTACTTGAGCATCAAATTAAATTGCACATTTGTTGCCCACAATCACAAACTTCAACCAAGGCCGGGAGTTTAACCTGGTTGGTTCCCCAGTTCCGAAGTCGGCAGCTCTGGCAGTTCGGCCACATCTCATGTCTTCTTATACCGTATGTTATGGTGATCGACAATGTTTTGTAGGTCGTGTGCTGTTAGCTTATCAGATGGGCAATTTAAAGATCTCACTTCCCTTCATAATTTTAGTTTGCTGCTTCTCCAAGTTTCTCTTCTGAAAGGTATCTTTTTGCTTCCACTGCTGTCAAAAGGACAGCAAATATCATTTAAGGAAGCCAGTGTGTCTTTTCGTTCATGAAAATCACAAGCTTTAGAGAGTGGATGCTTTCATCTACTGCCAAACTAAAAAAAAAACAACAATTAAAGCTTCCCCCTTTTTCTCTGTGACTAGAGACCTGGCAAACCGCCATAATTCACTAACCCAACGTCTCCGCATTTCAAGTGCAACGGCTCACCAATAGCAAGGGCCCACTCACGCTGAAATCAAACAATGATTACTACATACATGTTTTTTGTGAAAAATGCCTTTAAGGCGTTTTCACACTACAGGAGTTAGTAAGATTATTTCCCTCAAAGTGACCAAGAGAACTCACATTTTAAGACGAAGGGATGCAAACAAGATGCATTTTGAAAATCATCTTACTGAACAGCGAGTAAGCTAAAGAACTGTGTGAACATAATGGTGAACATAATTGTGCCGATTTAAACTGGGGATAGAGACATTTGGAAAAAAGACAATAGCTCTTAATCAAGAACCACCTTAAAGATGACTCTTATAAAGAAGTACGGGAGAGAAAGGGGCACAGTCACGAGAACGGAGGCTCATTATTGGACCCTTTCAAGTAACGCAACATAACCGAATGAACATATTTAATTAGATAATTTCGGTAAATTAATTAGTCAAGTAATAGCCGTTAAGGAGAGTGCCATCACACGTTAATTAGGTTCATAAATTAGAAGTACATTTACTGTTAAAACACCGTGGTTCATGCAAAGTCACAATTGTGCAGTGAGTCACATACAGCAATAGAATGTTAATTCCTATATGTCATATGTATAAAATATGTTGTAGCGTGGGGCAGTCCGAAGCTGCCGTCCAGGAGATTTGGGGGATGGACGTTAGACGGGTATATTACAACATACATGAAATGAATCAACTTCATTAAGTCTGTCATTTCTGGTAATTGATCAGTTAAGTAATCGAGGAGAATTCCATTGCAAATTAATGATGGTCATATATCATAGGTACATTTGGTTTTTAAGTGAAGCTTAGTTTGCTACATGAGTAATTTTAGCTGCAGAGGGAATGGATACAATTCATGTGACATCATGATAGCTTGAAGCACTCCGTTTCCTTAGATAGACTTTTCTGTTATACTGTTGGTGGATGTGGTTGTTAATGGTGAGGTTGTCATTTTTATAACTAGAATATTTTATAGTGGTCTTATGTAAACAGTTTTCTGAGTGTATGTGCTTAGCAAATATGCAACAAACCTCTTGTATTAATGCTTGCTGTAAATTTTTGAAAACACAAGTCTTAAGGCCTTATTACAAGCACAGCGGTCCTGGGAACACCGTACTCATGGTGGTGGCCGAAACACCACCACCCGTTCGCCCTACGAGTGTGGTGGTGTGACCACCACAACACTGCCAACTCCGCCGGGATCAAGGATTCCGTTGCGGCGGCAGTCTGACAATGGCCTGAAGGTACTGATGCTGTCGATACCGGCATCGCATAGCATATTCCGACCTGCCTTGAAAAGGGTGGAGGTCATGGAGGTGGCCTTTTATGGGCATCAGGGTTGCATATGGTGGGGCACATGTTGTGCCCTCCTGGTACTGCACTCTCTTTCCTGCATGGTGTGGCATGCCTGACAGGGTGCATGCCGCACCATGCAGAAACATGCTGCAGGCACTCTCACGGCAGCGGTATGCAGGTTAGGCTCGCCTATAAACCGAACCCAGCACTGCCAGGAGACAGCCGCAGCACCACCCTTCTGTCCTGGATTACACTCAATCTGGCGGGCGGGCTCATGATGGCCTTGGCGGTCTGTCTGGGACCGCTGCAGTGATGGTACCATTAGAAAAATTGCCAACGTCGTAATAAGGCCCTAAGCGTCTGCAAGCTAAGTTTGAAATTAGTTGATTTACACTTAAATCGGTCACGTAAAATAACACAATTTTTTGAAAGTCAATTGAAAATGCAGTTCCAGTTAAATGTTCTAATGATTGCCTGTACACCTCTTATCAGCAAGAGTGTTAATACACCACAGTGCCATGGGGTATCAGAAATGACATCACACACCAGTTGGCCTATGATGACATTACACAGTTGCCTTCTTTCCTCACTCTTAGTTCCTGAACAGCCTTCTTCTTCAGGTATTATGTTATTGTTATGTGTATCTGTAAAGTGCACTAGCACCCCTGAGGGTATCCTGGTGCTGAGCAGGTGTGTGTGCCTAGACCTGCCTATGGTAGTTTGGTTAATGTAAAAGCCAGGTCTTCAGCTTCTCATGGAATTCAAAAAGAGAGGAGCAGGCTCTGATGTGGAATGGGAGGCCGTTCCATACTTTGGGAGTGATGTAAGAGAACGCCCATCCTCCTGATCTGCTTCTGTGTATGCGTGGGATATGTGTGAGTAAGAGTCTTGCTGAGTGGACGTATCTGGGTAGTTGGTAGAGCATAAGTTGTGTAGCTCCCTGAGTGTGTTATGATGTGAGTTCTGTGTGGGAGATTGAGGATGAGTCTGGCTGCCAAACTCTGAGTGGTCTGTAGTCTTTTGGTGAGTTGTTTGGTGATCCCAGCACAGAGGGATTTCCCGTAGTCTAAATTGCTGGTGCCTAAAGCATGAATGACAGTTTTTCTAGTGTTGCTTGCAATCCATTTGAAGATCTTCTTCATAAACTTCAGGCTGAGGAAGCAGGATGCAGTGACAGCATTTACTTGTGCAGTCATGTCCAGTCTGCTGTTGATTATTATCCTGAGGTTCCTGACATTGGTGCTGGGTGTGAGATTGTGTTCGGGTTTTGCCAACCACCAGTTGGAGCCACATGATGATGTGTTCTTGCTGAGGATCACTACCTTTTCCTTGTCGGTATTGAGCTTGAGATAGTTCGCTTAAATCCAGTTAGTGACTTTGAAAATGAAGGCGATTAGCTTCATTCTTGTGTCGGGGGTCTAATCCGAGTGGGAGAGTGTGAGTTGTATGTCATCTGGAAAAGAGAGGATGTTGATTTTGTTTGCATGGATGACATTGGCGAGCGGGATCATGTATGCGCTGAATTGTTATGGAAAGATCAAGATGTGAAAACAACAGAAAATAAAGAGTAAATTGAATTCGCTGCTGTGTTTTTCCTTTCTCCATGAGCACTGAGACAAGGGTACTAAGGGAAGTGTTGAGGGTACCAAAGTGCAAGCCAACAATACCAGTTCCTATTTCAGAATACCACTAAATGATGTCTGTGCTCTCGGGTGATCACTGCAAATTATACTGGCAGCAAGTCACAATACAATTTAATTAAAAACTTGAGTGCATTACCCCTCTGAAAAATAATCCCAGTTTGACCAATAAAATGGGCAGTATAGATATTCCTTTTATTTTGGACATATGAAACTTAAAGACTATGATAAACCTTATGGGTAGTTGGCATTACAGCATTAAAAATCTGCTTTGACCATATCTACATTTTGTGTATTTTATGTGTTAGTATGATATTTCAGACTCTCCATACAGTACCCCTAATGAATTTCATCAAATGTAGATGTGCAATCATTTGCTCCATTATAAATTAAACCTGGAACCTCTAGCTCGTTAAATGTTTGCCTATAAGCATTTAGCAATTGTAGGATATGGCCATCTTTTCTGTGGTGTACCCCCAGATTTTTGCCTTATCTGTTTTGCTGGCTATAGAACTACTCGTAACCAGTAGTAAAGTGCATGTGCTTCCCCTTTAAACATGGTAGAATTAGCATAACCCTAATGTGCATATTTACATTACCTATAAGCCACTAGCATATGGTACAAGGTGTACCCAGAGCCTGTAAATGAAATGTCACTAGTGGACTGCAGCACCTATTGTGCCATCCAGTGCAAACATGGCTGTAGGCCTACCTTTGTAGCCTTACTGGAATGGTATAAAAACAACAATTCTACCTGTCAAAATAAACCATTTTCACAGGTCCAAACCTTTTTCTTTTGAATAATATAAGTTGTTCTTATGTAGGCCTTATAGCCCATAAGGCAGTGTATGGTATTTACAAGTAGGACATATAGAAATTCAATATGAATAGGTCTGTAAATTGACTAGCACTCAAAAGTTATTTTCACTTTAGAATGGCAGATTTGTACGTGGAAGACTACTGGAAAGTGATATTTAATATTAATTCTCCTTTTTTAATTTAAGGTCCAGCTAGAAATATTAAAGACAAGTAACTTTCAGAAAGACCTTTTCCCTGTCTGAGGCCTCTTAAGGCTAATTTGCATTAGCCTCCATGTGCAGTCCTCTGAGTGCTCAAGCCCTGATGAGGTGGGAAAATATCTCCCAGTGCAGAGACAAAGACCTGGATGTGGAGTGGTGATTTTTTTCTTTCTGGCAGGATAATCATTTTAGCTTTGTCTAGGAACTTAATTTACTTTACAGGGGTCTCCCCTGTCATGGGCAGATATCAGATGGCACCTGGATGAGCCTGTTCTTTTGTTATCCCCGTCAGGTAAGCACCAATAGCAGTGGATTGGGAGATGCACCCAGAACTGGTTTGGAGTGGTCAAGCAGGAGGGGCAGCTCATAACCCAGGCCGCACCTTATGCTCTGCAGAAGGAAAAAACTGTTTCCCATTTTGTATTTAGGCAAAGAGGAGCACTGTGATACTGTTTGCAGTAAGGCAGTCATTGGCTAGGCTTACCCCTGGGAACTTTTACTTTATTGATTAGAGAGGAGCCAGGAATTATCCCCCAATGAACTAGTGCCAGGCATAAATGTGGCATCCCAGGCACCCTCCACAGAACATTTCTGGACCTGAGGAAGATCAGAGGAGGACTGGACCCTAATTGCTTTAACCTCAGAAGAGCTGTGAAGGACTGAATCTGCTTCATCTTGTACCAGGATAAAAAAGTGAACTCCAAGGATAAGTGGGCTGACTCCTGTGTAGCTACGGGGACGCAAACAGCAGAAAAGACCCTTTCCCAGTCTTCCCAGATGCACAGACATAACAGGACCTTCACTGGTCCCTACTCAAGGCCTTTGCTCGATGAAGCCCAAAGTCCTACAAGTCTCCCTGACAGCTGAGATTCTTAGGTGAAGAGATGAGGAAAAAAGAACTTGCCCCTGCAAAGCTTTGGGGCTTGGAATATATAAGAAATTGGGTTAATGGTTGAGAGAGATGAAACCCTACTCAGGCAACAACCACAATCCTTGTCAGGGTGAAGTCACCAGCAAATCTCAAATTAACCTGTACTCAACCCTCTGTTAGTTTCACACAGAGCAGTCAGACTTAACTCATAGGCAATGTGGGGAGTATTTATGCAGCAATTCAAAGATTAATAAAGTGAAACAACACAAAAAAAAACACACTAATTTAGAAAAATATAAAATAATTTAAGACCAGAATGTCTAAAATCCAACCTGTAGAACTGGAGATATGGAATTGTACAGATTTTAGTGAAAATAGCACCAAAAAGCACAAAGTGCCAACTCTGGTTCTCTGATCGCCCCGGATGGGGCAAAGTCACGAGGTCAGTCCAAGCGCAATAGAGAGTGTGGACCTGATACAGGTACCAATTTAGGCCCGCTGAGCAAGAGTACCTTAAATCCTGGTTGCAGAGTAATGCAAAGTTGTTGCGTTCAGTTGCGCTGGCCGGCGTTGAGAAACCACCCCTGGGGAGCTTGCGATGAGTGAGTTGCACTGGGCCAGTGCTGGTGAAGCCACTGGAGCTTGTGAGGGTTTGCACTAAAATGCATCTTGCTGTGTCGAACGAGGTTGATTGTCAGCTACGAGATGCATGGCACTGGGTATGGGCTTTCGGAGTCATCAAGGTGATGACTGGTCCTGCATCGAAGGTACATGGCACAGAGAAGCCTGTTGTGTCCCTGTAGCTTCGAGAACAGGAGGTCAGCCGACTGACCCTTGGAGAATTTATTTGGAGTGCTGGAACACACAAGCAGGCTGGATTCATCAGGGCAGCTCTTAGCAGAAGAGACCATGTGAAGCAAAAACAGTACTTGGGCAGCAAAGCAATCCTTGGGCAGCAAAGCAGGTCCTTCTTCCAGGGGGAGTTGACAGGTGCAGAAGTGATCTGAAGAGTTGGGGCCTGAGGTACAATATTTATACAGGCTGGCCACTTTGAAGTGGGAGAAGTTTCTAGAGGCTTCCACTCACTGAGATGTCAGGCATCCCCTTCCTCTCTGCCCTGGCGCCAGCTTGTCTGGGGACACAAACCACTAGTGACAAAACCTTTGTGAGAGTGCTCAGGCAGAGCCTTTGTGATGTGCGGTAGGTGACTTGTTAAGTCAGAGTGGGCCAGCCTGCTAACACCTAGCTTCCCTTTGTCTCACTGTCTTGGGGCAATACACAAAGACCAACTTCCAGCTATACTTAGTGACCTAGTATTAGACCCAGCATCCCTGGCGTGTTTCCCCCTGACTTTTTTAACTTCTGACCGCCTTCTTTTCTGACTTAATTTTTGCTGGCTTTTGGATCCTGGGCACCTTACCACTGCTAACCAGTGCTACAATGAATATTCTCTGTACTCAAAACATTGTAACATTGGCTTATCCACCATTGGCTTGTTTAATTTTCTAATAAGTCCCTGGTAAAGTGCACTATATGTGTCCAGGGCCTGTAAATTCAATGCTACTAGTGGGCCTGCAGGACTGATTGTGCCACTCACTTCAGTAGCCCTTTAAACATGGCTCAGCCTGCCACTGAAGAGCCTGTGTTTAAACTGCCATTTAGACCTGGCAAGATAATCTACTTGCCAGGCCCAAACCTTCCTATTTATTACATATACGCCACTCGTAAGGTAAGCCATAGGCAGCCCTATGAGCAGGGTGCAGTGTATTTAGAAGGTAGGCTAAGTACTTTTGAGTTTTACATGTCCTGGTAGTGAAAAGCTGCTAAATTCGTTTTCAATAGTGCAAGGCCTATCATTCCCACAGGTTAAAATTGGGATTGCCTTGACCCTCCTTTAAGTGTAATTTCCAATTGGGAAAAGATAGAGATTCGGAGTTTGGTGTCTCTGGACTCACAATATAAAGTCACAACTTATGGTGATGTTGGATTTTAAATTACAAGTCTGAAAATGCCAGTTTTAGAAAGTTGGAATTTTCTGACTTTAACCATTCTGTGCTTCTTCCTGTCTCTGAATACACCTCTAGGTTAAATGACTACTGAGTCTTGTGCATTCCCTCTGGACAGTCACACAAAGAGAGCTGAGGTGTGACCTTTGCATCCTGATGGCTTGTTACCAGGTTGATGGGTCTTCCTGAGGTAGACTGGGAGGGAGGAGCTGACACTTGCACCTGTTTAGGGCTGTGCCTATCCCGACACAGAGAGCTGCATACGCCCTGTAGTGAGTTTGGAGCCAGGGTTGTGATCTTCATAGGCCTCTTTGAAGTCTCTCCCACTTTAAAGGCACATTTGGGTTTAAGTACTGGATCCCTGAAACCACCAAATCATAACTTTGCTGGAACAAAGGGCATTCTGCCTGGAAGAAGAGCTGCTGTGCTACAGAAGGGGCTGCTACTTTACTGCCTGCTTTGCTGTGTTGGCCTGCTGCCTGCTGATTGCTGTGCTGTAGGAGGGATTGCCACTTTGCTACAGGCTTTGCTGTGCTGACCTGCTGCCTGCGACATCTTGCCTGGGAGTAAGAAGGACTGGACCTGATCTCTACATCCTTCAGCACAAGATTCTCCAAGGGCTTGCTGCATTGTCCCCTGTTCTGCAAGTCTCAGGGACATTAGAGACTTCTTTCAACTCTGCTTCATCTGCTGGACTCTGCCATAAGTGAGTCCTCCTTTGCCTCAGGTGCCCCTCCAGTTCGGGGCCTCAGAAGTCGGTTCTGCAGCTGTTTTGCTCCAAAAAATGATGCATTGTCGCCTCTGCGCAAATCGGAACTGACGCAGTGCCCTTTGATGCCGAAACACCGTGCAGCTCTGAAGACATCGCAGCACAGCTCGATGACAATACTGGACCCAACGCGAGGTTCAATGAAGGTGCAGCACTGAACTGAGGTACAAACAGTGCGGTTTGACAATGAGGCATCGCCAATCTGAAGACCCGACTGTGGGCCTCGACTTCGAATCATCGACCCGACTACATGAATCTGAAGCAACTTATTAAGTCTTCAATGCTGCTGCATGCTCCATCCAAGGTACTTTTTAGAGGACCCTTTGTGGTTCTTGTAGCCGGCCTGCCCTCTATCGTGGCCAGCCTGGAACTTTGGATTTACCTTGGCAATTGACTTCTAAGCACTGTTTTGGGATTTAATCTTCAAAAATTCATATCTCGAGTTCTACTTATTGGGAATTTGTTTTACTCAAATAAAAATGTTCAATTTTTCTAAACTGGTGTGGAGTCTTTTTGTGGTGTTTTCACTGTGTTACTGTACTTTAAGTATTACACAAATACTTTACACATTGACTCTTGAGTTACGCCTGACTGCTCTGTGCCAAGCTAACAGAGGATGAGTACAGGTTCATTTAGGTTGTGTATCTGAATTACCCTGACTAGGACAGTGGTTCTTACTTGGGCAGGGTGCAAATGTCTGCGAACTAAAAAAGTTGGGGCATATTTATAAAGGCGTTGCACCATCGGAACGCCACTTATTCCAACGTTCTGGTGGCGTAATACCCTGCACCATATTTACAAAGCTGCGTTAAGACACTTTGAGTGGCTTAATGCCACTTTGCCAATATGGTACCCTTTCATGCAGTTTCATGCGTGCACTGGGTGTTTCTGTGGGCGTTCCACTGCAACACCCATTACTTTTATGCCAAAAACTAATGCCATGCAAAAGCAGGTGTTAGATTGGCATAAAGAGAGAAATACATTTATTTCTCCTTGTTTTTGCTTTTTCTATGTGTGCTGCATTTTGTGCAGGAAGGTGTCACAGACATGCAGATTTTTTAAAATGTTAATTTTCTTTTAGCAGTCAGTAATAATAAACATTGAATTGTGCACATTATTGAAATATACATTTTTATTTTAGATATAATCTCTATCTATTGTCATATCAACATACACCAACTGTAGAAACCAGGCATGTTAACAACAATGCGTATAATCCCTTCTACCCCCACTCTACCCTCGCTCTACCTCTGTGTACCGGATATGGTCAGTGGAATGGTACCATGTCACAGGGAAACAATCGAAAGTTCAAGATCATAACTTCATATAGATGGACGTGCCTTTGATAGCTATGCTTGGGTACTGGCCTCCAGACCTACCACAAAATCCAGATATCATAATACCCCTACTCTAGCACATTACAACATCACAGTATCAGCTCCCAAGTAACAATAATCTAGGTTGGTCTAGCATTGGGTGAGTCAACTAAGTCTGCCAACATAGAAGCCAAGCCTGTAGACCATCCTTCAATTCTTATCCCTCCTACATTTGCGCAAATGCCCCTCCTTGGCCACAGCCCCCTCAGACACATGTCTCAACCATACTCATACCATGGGGAGAGCCGGAGACAGCCAATAAATAGCAAATTTTACTTTTGCCAGGACAAACCACAGAACCAGGAATTTTCTGCTTAAGCCCTTTTTTTGCGGACAGGAAATAGGCCCAACAGGCATTGCTTAGGAACTCTCAGAACCAGTGGCAGCATTCAGTTGGTTTATCACAGTCTGCCAGTACATATCTAAAGCCCAGCATCCCCATAACATATAAAGAAAGTCCACCTGCTCCACGGAGCAGCGGGGACAAGAAGAGGTCCTTTCCGGGTGCATTACATGCAATATAGCTGGACTCAGATATACCTGGTGAATGATAGTGTACTGGATCAATTTAAATCTTGCATTAACTGTGTTTTTTTGCACCACCGCATGGACTGAGTCCCATTCCTTTTCTGTTAACTGTTCTCCCAAAACATCCAGACATTTAATCTGTACTGGTAACCTTCCAGTGCGAATGTCGTTGCGGAGCACTCTGTATAAGAAGGAAATTAGGTGCCTGCCTTTCACCATATTCAACAACGTAACAAGTGTTGTAGACTCGGTAGGATCCTCAGGAAATGTGGGCCATATGCCATGAGCAGAGGCTGCCATCTTACCAAGCTGCAAGAATTGCCTGTGACCCAGTTGAAATGCCTCCATTGTATCCTGCAGCATTATAAATCTATTATTTGGGGGCCAAGATGGCGGCGGAGTAGCAGCTCCTTTACAGAGCACCGCTCGCCGTGGCCGAAATAAAGCAGCATACAGCCATACCGGGGCTCGGAATGCTGGAGAACCGGTGGCTGTGCATCGCGGCAGCCAAGGTGGAGGACGAACCGGTTCTCGGCCCCCGACTGGAGAGAAGTGCCGCGGGGCAGATACCCGAGCCAGCGTTACTGGAGCCTGACAGCGGTGACGCCGCGATGCAGCACGGAGAGGCCCGAGTTGAGGAAGGATCTCAGGGCCTGGATAAGGCACTGAAATACTGGGCTGCCTTTTGGCGCCAGATCACTGGACCTGAGCAGTCTTTGGGTCGCTGCCCTTGGGGTACCATCACGAGCATCAGCAAATTACGGCGGGCATCTTATAAAACTCGGCCCTGGTGGGGCCCGAGGCGGGGGTGGAGGAGCACAGAATTCAGCACCCACTTGTGAGTCCTGGACACCGGAGGCGGGACTAGAGTTGCGCAGTACGAAGGACACCTGGAGGGATGGCGACCTTTGGTGACAGCCCTGGCAAGAAGCGTACAGGCGGCCCAGGTGAAATGGGCCATTAGACGCAGCAACCAGAAATTTGCCAGAAGGTAGGCCTGAGTGAGAAGCGACTGTGGGAAGTGGGAGTCCACTGAGGAGAAGATCCGGGGACCACAGAATTGCGGGGGGGGCAGTTTTGCCAGGCACCTCAAGGGGCTCTAGGTGAAATTAACCCTGGGCTACACAGAACTACAGCAGAACACCCCAACACTAAGGAGACACCTCACCTTGGAGCAAAACGCCCAGGCAGCGAGATCCAAGTCCACCACAAGGGGCAAGTGGCTGAGATCTGCACACCCTTGAGCCCACTGGGTGGGGCAGGGAGCTGGGGCCACGTGATGCCATTTCTCATAGGGGGTGAATAGACAGGCCTGCAAGGCACTCACTTTCCCAATTAGCGATCTTGCTCCGAGGGTTGGGAGGAGGTCCCCAGGATCCGTTGAGCTGCGGCCCCATCGAGATGACGTCCCACAGGGCGAAGAAGGATGCAACCATCAAAGACCTCCTACAAAAACCAGGAGCCAAGAAATCCGATGGGGATGGTCATGACAAGTCGTCAACCTCCCCTCAAGAGAGAGAAACAGACCTGGCGGGTGCAAGCACAGAGGAAGCGATCACTCGACAATTCTTGGAACAATTGTTTGGCACCCTACAGGAAGATTTTGCAGGGCTGAGGCAGGACATGGCCTCCGACATCAAACACGTTCAAATGGAGATCCTGGACCTAGGAGACCACGTTGACTCCTTGGAGAGGTCTGGCAACCGTAGGGAGGAAGAGTTAAATGAGCATACGCGAGAAATACTGACACTCAGGGAGCGCAATGAAGAACTCTGTCTCCGCTTTGAGGACCTTGAAAATAGTTAAAGGTGGTCTAACATCCGCATCAAGGGAGTGCCACTTCAAGCAGATGCTGGGAAATTGGAGGAGTGGGCGATTCGTCTCTTCCGCCATGTTGCGCCGATGCTAAGTGACAAAGAAATAACCCTGGATCGCACCCACCGAGCAAAAAGGACGGCTTCAAGCCCGGGCCAACCATAAGACATCCTTACAAGCCTCCACTCTTACAGGCAGAAGGAAGCCATTATGAATGCAACCTGAGACAAGTCATCCATATTATTTGAGGGTCTTCAGGTGGGCATATATCAGGATCTCTCCCCCCTCAATCTACAGCGCAGCAAAGCTTTGAAACCGGCCACTGCCTACCTCAGAGAGAAATTAATAAGCTACAGCTGGGGACACCCATTCCGATTGCCCTTCGTCTGGAACAAAGAGATTCATGCAGTGCAGTCCTTAAAAGAAGCACAGGAGGCACTTGGGGTCAATCTCAAAGAAGAGAAGAATCCGGAGCATCAACCCGGGGAGGCAGCGACCTTGGAGACACCGAAACTGGGAAGACAGTGTGGGACTGGAAAGGACAAACACTTACGCCCCTCTGAGCGGGAAAGTCAAAAAGAAAGAGAAGCCCTCCTTCGACAGCTGCAGAACCGAGATGGCAAGGGGAGACATCTGGAAACTGCAGCCTGAAATCGCACAGGTCTATCCCTGTCCGTCCACTGTAGGTCACCGCGGATGAGCCCCGGGGCAGAATGCGAAATTGGCCTTGGTGGGCGGAGCTCGCCCTTTCCAAGATGCAGACTGGCTGTTGGCCTTATGGACCCACACACTATGGTGTCACTGATGCCTGTCCGAGGGCTGTTTTCTCATCGTTCATGTTCACTTTGCTTTACTGTTTTTCTTACTCCCCCTTTCTCTCTACATTACTGTGCTTCCATAGGCACTGCCCCTGCTCATTGAGACTGGGATTCAGTTCAATATTCCGGTGATCCTGGAGGGGTTGAGCTTGAGAGAGTCGCAGAAACATAAGGGCACATCAAGAGAGTCACAATGGAACTGCTCCCTGGTGGATATGTCTCCTGGTTACTCAGGTGGCACCAGAAACTATGAGGGGACTCAACATAGGGCCTTCCACATTGGAGTCTACATCCCGGGCCATGACAGGTTTCTCTCCTTATCGACACATGATCCCCATCCGGTTCCTGTGGAATGGATGGGGATGCGATGACATCCTCTTATTCCTTTGGCAGGCGCTGCCCCTTCCCTCTGGCATTCGTTATGGGGGGATGGGCTTGTGCCCCTCCATGTAACTGACTTCGTCACTCCCCACGGCTATGCTTCAGCCTTTTCCCAGTGGACCCCTTAAGGTTGTAATCTTGAGTTTTAATGTCCGGGGCCTGAATTCACCCATCAAAAGGCCTGCACCCTACTTAGAGATACCCATTGCGACATCTGCCTCCTACAAGAGACCCACCTGATACGGGCTGGTTGGAAATGCCTCCGGTCGACGTGGTTCGACTGACAATATTTCTCCTCCATGGCCGGGAAGAGGGTGGGAGTGGCCATTCTCTTAGCAACACACTTTCCCGGGAAAGTGCTGGATACACATGCAGAGATACCTGGGAGAATGATTGCGCTACAGGTGGCAATGGGGGACACACCTATACTCTTGCTTCCATATACAGCCCAAATGAACATCAGGAAACATTCTAAGGGGGTGCATTGACCACCATTCTTGAATCCCCAGACGAAGATGTTATAGCGGGAGGTGATTTCAATATAGTACCCAACCCCCAACTGGACAGGTCAATACAAAGGGTGGGACACTCTGGGTCGCTCTCGGACTCTATGAAGCAGAGGTTAAAAGAAACTGGTTTAGTGGACGTTTGAAGGCAACGCCATCCCACAGCTCAGGAATACACATTTTTCTCAGCAGCTCACCAAACCTATGCATGCATAGACCTCTTCTTGACCTCCCCACGTGACACACATGAGGTTGAGATAGCAGTGGCGGCCCTTTCGGACCACTCTCTGATTACTCTCATGCTGCAGCTATCTGGGGAACACGCATGCCAGAGAACATGGAGACTAAACCACAAATTGCTCACATATGACGCAAACATTAAAGAGATTCAGGATGCCATAGAAGCCTATTTAAATATTAATGACGATGGCTCTGTTCCTATCTCTCTGCTCTAGGACACACTGAAGGGTCGTTCTAAGGCGACAATTTCTATCCATAGCAGCTAAACTGAATAAGGAGAGACGAGACAAGAGGGATCACCTGGAAACACAAATCAGGGAATTGAAAGGGGTGCACCGACGCACAGGCTCGGTCCAAACCAAGCGTCAACTCAACAATGCTTGAAAGCAACTGAAAGCCCTAGACTATGATCGGGCGGAATATGCCCTCTTACACACTAAACAGCGCTACTATGAAGGGGGGAATAAAGCTGGGAAGCTCTTGGCACACCAGTTTCGAACCCAGACAGTTGGGCACCACATTACAGAGATCAAAGGCTCTCATGGGGATATGCTTCGAAAAGACAGTGCTATCGCGGCTAGACAGTGCTATCGCGCCTGGATTTGAGAAATTTTACACTACCCTTTATACAGCCGAATCCTTAGACTCTGTGGCAGCCGAGGCATACGTGACCCAGGCACCGGTGACCTCTCTACCAGCCTCAGAAGCAACTAAACTAGACATAGATATCCGGCAGACAAAGTCCTACGTGCTATACAGGGCCTCGCCTCAGGCAAAAGACCTGAGGAAGACGGTTTTTCAGCTGATTTTTATAAAAACGTTCCCTCTAGCCTTACCCCATTGCTGACCCGTTTCTTTAATTCGTTCAGTGCTATGGAGACCCTGACCCCCCACCATGTACATGGCAGCTGTGGTAGTGATCCCTTAGCTGGGTGAAGACCCGTTAAATTGTGCTTCATACCACCACATATCCCTGTTGAATGTTGATCTAAAAATATTCACTAGCATTCTGGCCGCTTGCGTAGGCCCATACATGCAGGGTCTGGTGGATCTGGACCAATCCGGATTTATACCAGAGCGCAGTTGTAGTGATGGGACATGGCGAATGTGTCACCTTCTGGATAAGATTCAACGCACCCAACAACCAGCCCTACTCCTGTCAGTGGACGCAGAGAAGGCCTTCGACAGGGTCCACTGGTCCTACCTGCGTATGGCACTGACCAGATTCGGCCTTGGCAAGCGGTTTCTGAAATGGGTGGACTGCATCTATAGCAAACCGGAGGCACACATTAGTGTAAATGGGGTTGCCTCTTGCTCCTTCCGGAACACGCGAAGTACCCGTCAAGGATGCACATTGTCGCCTTTATTATTTGCTCTCTATATGGAGCCCTTTGCGGGACGGGTATACCAACAAACCCACAATAGCAGGAATTCAGATGCGCAACAGGGAACACAAGATTTCACTCTATGTGGACGATGTTTTGCTTTTCCTCGTGCAGCCGTTTACCTCTCTACCTCCCCTCCTACAGGAAATTCACTCAATGAAATTATTCTAATGTCTTGTGCATGGGGGCTCTTTCAAAGATTATCTCACATCACGGCTGATTATTGAAATTAAGTGATGTTAGATCAAAAATTCCAGGACATAGTCCATTGAGTCAAAAGATCTTAGGTATTCAATCCTATAAGTGCAGAAAGGAAGACTTGGTCTATAGATCAGTGAATGACCCAAATATCAAAGCTAAAATATTGTGTGGCCAAAATACTATGGTAAGAATATCAAGAACAAGAATATTGTGATGGTAAGTTCCTTTGGGTAAGCAACATTTTACTATGCTTAAGTACACACACATATATATATATATATACCTTGGCGATATACATATATCTTCAAGGTGGGTAGATTTTGAGTTAAGAATAATAAATCTATGCTTACCTATTTTCATTTACCTTCTCAATTTTCTTCTCCTTGATATTTTGCTCCTATATTTTGGCCACACAACATTTGTGTCCACAATGTTCTGTCAGACAACCATCTCGATCAGACTTGCCTATGTCTGTGAGTTAAAAATGAATTATGAGTTTTTTCCTGAATTTCTGAAAATTCTCTTCAAGTCTCAGAGGAAGACATGAAAAGAGTTTAAGAAAGTAAAGCTCCATGCATAAAAAAAAGTAAAGGCTGATCTCAAGGGCTTCAGAGCATGGTATGGAAAAAGCCTCTTTCGACGCGTGATTGATTGTGGCCATGGCGATATTTGTGAACTGAGAAGAGTGTTTTGAATAGTGATTCTTTATGGAGGAGGACCCAATGTATTGCAATTAAGGAGGGCTATCATGGCTTTTCTATTTTAGTTAAATATGAGGACCCTGTGGTTTAGTCAGAGGCATTTTTGGAAGGCCAGTACACACTGATGCATTAATAAAAGTGGCATAAGAGTACAGTTATTAAGAAGGCAATTCTTTGAAGGGCAAGTAAGAAGATAGAGAATGTTGTGAAAAAAGTGGTCCATCATAATCTCACTTGATTTACAAATTTCTTGTTATGCTTTGTAAGAAACAGGAGAATTAGTTGAGGGGGTGACTGCCCACCTCAGGTAATGATCACAATCCTTGTCCGAGTGAACCACTAGGTCACTATATAAATCTGTACTTAACCCCCAGGTAGCCATGGCACAGAGCAGAGAGGCTTAACTTAGAGGCAATGTGCAAACTTTTTATGCATTACCAAAACAGTTACAAAGTCAAAACACAACACAAGAAAGATCTTGAACCAATTCAGAAAATTAGAGTAACAATTACAAAAATCTAATTAGGAGAATCACAGATATGAATTTATAATTTGTAAATAACAATAGAACCAAAAGGCATCATGCACCAACTGCAGAAAATTGGTCACAGTTGACCTTGACCTAGGCACAATTTGAGGCTGCCTGGGAAGAAGCGCTGGTTGGATAAAGAAATCAAGTTCGACTCGGTTTGAAGCTTTACTTTTGGACTTTGGAGTCCCTGAAATGAAAGTCAAAAATCTTCTGAGGGGCAATGCAACTGTGGTTGAGGAGGGCCCTATGAGGTCAGATAGCCATTGTACAAGGTGCCAATGAAGCTGTTGATTTTTGGCAGGAAAGCTCTGAACAGAATACATTTGAATTTTGTTTTTAAGGAAGGCCTCTTGCTAGTCAGATACTTTTGGCGCCTTCGCTTGGTCAAGATTTCTACGTTTGCACTTAGGCACCTTTCTTGGAGCTTGGATTCCTCCAGTGGGTCAAGGTTTCAGGCTGAAGCAAAAGAGGGCTCCTAGAGGCCAGATACGGTCTCCACGAAGTCCATCTGAATCAGATTTGCTTCTGTGGAAAGACTCTGAGTAGGGGAAACCTGAATCTTCAGCCGTGCAGCAATGCACCTTGGTTGGATAGGCTTGGCAGGTTTGTCCCCATTCTCCAGAGGTCCTTGGTGCCAGACAGGTTTTTAAGTCCCAGGTTTCTCATGATGTTAGGAAGAGTACACTTTGAAAAAATAAACGGTGATGGGAGTACTGCTTGCAATAAATCTAGCCACTGGCAATTGCTCAGGGAAGCATTCCAACCCATCATTCTTTTGCCTGCCATCCACCTCAGTTTGCAACCAGGCATATCCAAATCAGTTTGACCATACTCCAATTAGATCAGTCCAGACAAACTACCATACAAGGTCCTCCCTGAGCCGGAACTCAATCAATCGAAGACCAGTTTTGCCTTTACTGGGGGTTTTTTTTCAGTCGGGTGCATACACTTGCCACGTAGGGCAGTAATCAAGCACACAAACGGTGATGGGAGGAGTAGGTCTGACCACTGGCAGTCTTATGGGGAGCATCTCAACCAATTGTTCCTTTGCCCACCATGTCACCTAAGTTTGGACTTAGTCATATGCAAATCAGTCTTGACCCTGGTCCAACCGGAACAATCCAGTCCAAACTACCAGGCCAGGTCCTCCATGAACACAAGCAACACAAGATTTGTTTCATCTTGATTAGGAAAGGAGCAAAAATTCATCTGGTAAACAATGGAACACTATGCAAATGATGGCAATTTCCAACAAACTTGTTGCACAAAATTCTTGAACCTACACCATCATGCCACATGGTGTAATGACACTGCATTCACAGCGATATTTGTGTGTACGAGCACAGGAACAATGTGGACTAGCAGAACGCAAGAAGCTTTTTTAGTACACTCCTTTTACTCTAAAATATAGTGCTTGATTATGGTTTTGCAGTTTACATACCTGTTCGTAATTCTGTGTAATTGTTGCAGATTTTCACATAATAGCACAAAAGCAAATTAAGTGAAATTCTCACACTCCAAGAAAAACGGTTTGTGAATGAGAGATCATTGCAAAACACTTGGTGGTAGGTATAACTGGGTCTCCATTGGAGTATATTCAATCAAGAATAGGATAAGATACGTTTACAGTATCTGTGTGAATATTCAATCAAAGGGAGTTTTTTTGGCATTTTGCTGCCTAAGTAGCACAGGCTTCCTATTTTATGTGGATCTGAATGGTGGATCAATGGTATTGTATTGCTTGTTAGACTTGCTGGGCCTTGCTTCTTCTCCACAGCCTCATAGTAAGTCTTTAGTTTGACCCACTCTACGAAAATGAAACAAAGCAATATTTTTGAAGATCTTTTGATGTGCGCATGAATGGTTGCCTTCAACACGCTATACTGGAATAGCAATAAGTTATATATATGTGTTTTGCCAGTCTGAACAATTGGCCTTTCCCTGGTATTTCGTATAGTGAGTTTCAAAGTGTGATATCAGTGGGTTGAGTGGTGTGGAGCGTTCCCATATTAGACCAGGAAAAGCTGAGAATTGATCAGGATATAGGCTTGTGGCAGAGCAGGGGATCAGCAGTGAAGAGCACATCTGAGTAAGGACTCTCGTGCTCAGATCCTTACCTTTCAATCATCTTGATATAAATTAAGGACAGCATCCCCTTTGCTTCTGTTCAGTGGAAGCAGCCTTACCAGCTATAAAACTGCAGCATGGTTCTGTTTTCAAAAACCTGGATTGCGAGTAGCGGCATTACATTGACACATACCAAGTAATAACAAGGAAATGCCAACACAGCGAACATGCAGGCTGGCCTAAACTCCAAACTATGTAGGTGAGCAGGGTCTGTGGTAAGATAGCAGAAGCACTTATGTTAGATGCTACATTACTTAACCTGGGACGCTCCAATTACCAACTCTTTGGGAGCTGGCATACATTGCTCAGATGGGTAGGTATAAAGGGTCAAATATTTATGCATACAAATTATGCTTGATGGCGTGACTCTTCCACTCACAGCACGGACAACGCACAAAAACTATCTGTACAAAGCTAAGAAGGCTCTGACAGGCCTCCTATAATGGAGAAATCACTGTGCATCCAATAGTTGACTCAGTTTTCTGATACAGCAATGCTCTATGGAAACTATAAACAGACGGTTTGCACTATGAAGAATTTCAATGATACTTTCATGTGATGTAACGCATTCGTATTAGAACTCCACCAGCAGCTTGTTCCAATTACCAGAAATTGACTTTTCCATTAGTGAAGCGATCTGCTTTAACTGTTAAACTCTATTTATACTAGAGCTCTGAAAATACTTGCTCCATTCATGTCTCTTAGATCTCAATAGCATGTATCACCTAGTATGGCGGCCATCTTTGGATGTCTACATGCACAGCATAAACCAGGGAATGAATTCTGGGGCATATTAGCAAGGGCACTATCGCCGCTTTAGCGGCACTTTTTGCCGCTAAAGCGGCGATATTCTTATCGCCCTATCAGCAAACTGTCTCTAACAGCAGTTAGAGACAGTTTGCGGGCATTAGCGCCCGTTTTTTTACGACTTTGCATGTCAGCGATATTTATTGCTAATGACATGCAAAGTGGGCGTTCCCGACGAACAAACCTGGGAAACACTCGCTAACAGGCCTATCGCCTATTAGCAAGTTGGCCATGGCCCCAGTTAGCGACGTGAAAAGTCGCGCTAACCGGGGTCACCGCCATTTAGTTAACACCTGCAATTAGCAGGTGTTAGCCATACCTAACATGGGGGGGTGGATTATGCTGATACGACCACAGGGTCGTATCAGCAAGGTGTTCTCCCTTCTCCATGCAACATCGCTGGTTTTTCAGCGATGTTGGCCCATTTCCCCCGCTATCGCTGGAATATTCATCGCCATAGCGCTAATCGTTGCTAATACAGCGTTAGCGTGGCGATATATTCCAGCGATAGCCGGCG
Organism: Calotriton arnoldi; assembly: GCA_963921515.1. Classification (NCBI taxonomy): domain Eukaryota; kingdom Metazoa; phylum Chordata; class Amphibia; order Caudata; family Salamandridae; genus Calotriton; species Calotriton arnoldi. The sequence continues at coordinate 479,028 of CAWUFW010009572.1, read as the reverse complement.
ATAAAAAATCACGCTAAGCAGGGTTAGCGATGATTATCGCCTCTTCTTGCTAATATGCCCCTCTGTTTCTTATCACACAAAGCTACCAATAATGTCTTTGTAAGTTAATGGAGAGAGAGACTCAGCATGATCCCTTGGTTTAAGTTTAAAAAATTGCACTTTCACGGTCTATAAAAGTTATTCAACTAAGCCCCTTTCTTATGGAAGACATTAATTTGAAAACAGAAAATTAAGGGGCATATTAGCAAGACCGGCGATAAAATTATCGCCGTTTTAGCAGCAGGAAACTGCCGCTAAAACGGCGATAATGTGCTTGCTAATATGCGTTATAGAATTCCAATAGAAGCCCAGGTTAGATGTCCTGCACATCTAACCTGGGCTTCTATTGGAATTCTATAACGCATATTAGCAAGCCCATTATCGCCGTTTTAGCGGCAGTTTCCTGCCGCTAAAACAGCGATAATTTTATCGCCGGTCTTGCTAATATGCCCCAATGTTTTATAATTTTTTGATTATGCTCGTTACTTAGCCACCGGCCCCAAATATCATTGTTTCAATCGAATGAAAAAAAACAACATTGAATACATTGCTGTGACAATTCAGCTGCAGAAATAATGTGGTAAATAGAACCGTGCAGAAAACACACAGCAAATTTGTGTTTCACAAATTGATTAGATCAAGGTCTTTCAGAAAGCAACACTGGTACCATAAGCGTTCCACACGCGTATTTTATCTGAAAATGTCATACATATTTTGACAAATTTAAAAAATTGCAGTGATAGAGATAGTATCACTATTATAGTATAAATGTGAATGGTTTGAAGCTAGTTACTGGCAGTCCGCACACTACTGTCATCACGCCCATCAACGATTTAGACTCTGACCAGGAAAAAAGTGCTTGCAGCAGCATTTCATCGAATATTAAAATATGGCCGCCACTTTGAAATGAAATGCTGAATTGGACATTGTGCAGCTCATCATTCGATGTTAAGGTTTCGCTTAGTCAGTAGAAATGACTGTCTCTGGGGAGCTTGGTATCCAGCCTGCTAGGAGCTATCATGTTAATCATGCAAGCTGAAATGTGATTCTTTGAAAGGGAAGTATTTTTGGAATCACAAATGGGACAGGAATCACATTTCTTGGATTTAAAATGCACGCCTATCCAAAATACCTTTGGGAGTCCCGTTGCAGGGAAGTTATTTAAATCAAGCAAATTCCTGGCTCACTAACATATTGTTTCTTTTCTTTCATTACACGGTATAAAATCAAAACCATGCTAATTGTATTATTTTTGTGCTGCACCAAATGAAGTTGTGGTTGATGGGATTTAATCAGTGATGTTCCTTAGCAGAAGGTTTTATACAAAACAGTTTGGGGCATATTCACAAGGAGCTATCGCCGAATTAACGGCACTTTATCGCAAACAAAGTCGTGATAAATGTACCCCCCCATTCACAAGCCGGTGTTAACAGCCCACAGCACCAGTTTACCCGCGATAGCAGCCGCAAAAAACATCGCCACAGAGGACCCTCGCAAATATCGCTAATGAGATGCAGAGTAGGCGTCCCCGTGACAAAAGCAGAGACAACAGCACACCTCAACATTCACAACGACCAGCCACATCCGCGATAAAAACACAAAACAGGCGATAAGGCGCGTTAGCACCAGGAAATCTACACCTGCTCTGACCTGGTGTAAAGTTGGACGGCAGCCAGCACCACAAAAGGGAGCACAGCCCAGGGCCACATCCCAAGGGCAACAGATGCCATGGAGCCACAGATCATGCGGCCCGGACACCCAAGAGGGCCACAACACCCACCGACACCACCCCAGGACCACCCCTCCCTAGCACCCCCCCTGACCAAAGACATGCCACATCAGCTACACCTACACATGTACAAAATATTCTGCCTGATGCCGCACAATCACAACTGGTGACATGGATGTGTCAGAAATGACCAGCACACATTCACTTTCGAAGCAACAAATGAAACTTTATTAAAATGAACAACGAAATGAAATGTAGACACATGGCCGCTCCCCTCCGGACAATACGTAGGTCACAGCCTGTAAGACAAAAAACATGATGAGAAGGTGTGTCCTGCGCACATCAGAGGACAGAGAGAGAGCGAAGGAGAGAGAGAGGAAGAGAGGGAGAGAGAGAGAGAGGAAGAGAGGGAGAGAGAGAGAGGAAGAGAGGGAGAGGGAGAGAAAACAGAGGGAGAGAGAGAGAGAGAGAAGGGAGAGAGAGAGGAAGAGAGAGGGAGAGAGAGAGAGAGAGAGAAGAAAGAGAGAGAGAGAGAGAGAGTGCCACCCCTGCGCACCCAGGCCACACTGCTCACCTGCTGCCACCGGTGTGTCTCCAACCACGTGCCGGTATGTAGGGCAGTTCACCAGGTCACACATCTTATTCAGAGCCGTCAGCTGAAACAGAGCCCAGATACATGACTGGCACAGTACACACACTTGCACAAGACAACATCGCCTGCCCGCCCATGCACACCCAGGCAGAGGCACCCCAACCCCTCCCGCCGCCCATCGGAGCATGCCCGCCCATGCACACCCAGGCCTCAATGCTCACCTTCCGCCACCGGCGCGTAGACAGGAGGTCTCACCACGTGCCGCTGCAAACCAAAAGCCCGGAGCCCGCAGACATGGCACCCTCCACATCATGCAGCCACGCTCCGCCGGCCACCAGGTCTCATGTTTGGTGCTGGGTCTTGATTACTCCATGGCAGAGGACATACCAGTGCACCCGGCATCATCGCAGGCTGCAAACCCACTCAGCCCAATGGGTGCCACCAACTGTGGCATCCCTGAAGCGACACCACGGGGCGGTAGGCCCGCGCTGCCCGCTGGCTCTGGCCTACACTGCGGTCCAGCAGGGCACACAAAACCTGAGCTGTCCGGACCGCCGGGACGGTGCATCATCGCAGGCTGCACACCCGCTCAGCAGCTCAAGGTGCCACTGACTCAGTGCACCCAAAGTCACGGTCCCGTGGCGGGGTGACTGTGCCATTCGCAAGGCCTCGGATGCCACTAACCCTGTGCAACCCCAGTCTGCGCCACGTGGTGGTAGGCCCGTGCCGTACTCCAGGCCTTGGATGCCACTAACCCTGTGCAACCCCAGTCTGCGCCACATGGTGGTAGGCCCGGGCCGTACTCCAGGCCTCGGATGCCACTAACCCTGTGCAACCCCAGTCTGCGCCACGTGGTGGTAGGCCTGTGCCGTACTCCAGGCCCCGGATGCCACTAACCCTGTGCGCAGCAACTCATGGGCCCTATATGGGTGCGAACCGTGGGGCGTCCGTCATCCAGTCACCACCGGAAGAGGGGAATGTGACGTCGTCGGACCCTTATGTTGGCGGAGTCACATGGCCTGTGATGCCTGTGCCGGATGGGTGTGGTGTGTGTGAAAACCTGCCCTCAGGGAGTGGCCATGACATACTGACAACTAGACCAGTGACCCGCACACCACCAGCGAGTACGGCTGTGACGGGTAGCAATGAGGGCCCCCCTCGGTGCGTAAGCGGAGTGGACTGGCCTGCCGTACGCCGGACCAGCGCAGGGCCTGCAACAATGACTCGTGGGCTCTGGGCGTGGTCCAGTCCATGTCCGGACAAGGAAGTGACTGATGCGTGTGTCCCTGCTGCAGTGTTCACGGAACCCGCTACACAAGATGCAATGTCGCACCCCCTTACTGGCATCCCACAGGATGAACCTCATTGACGCAAGGGAAGGCACTGTCCCCACATTCATCCACACATCCACACAGGAATGACGTAAGACATCACACAGCAGTGCGTCACTGGATGTTTATTTGCACATCCAGTGCAGTCATGCAGCTGGAGCGGTACAGGGCAATGCCGAGCACACCACACAATATGGGCCTGTGGAGGGCCAGCCAGTGTCCATCCCGGGATGACCTGTACCGCGGAAGAGGAAGGGTATAGTCTGCAAGTCTGTCCGCTGTGTCATTGGTCGTCAAACAGCATGTTGCAGTCCATGCCGCTGTCCAAGGTGAGTGCCTCGGAGTGTATCGGGGGTCTGTGGTGGGTCTTGAGGCCATGTGCGGCACCAAGCAGAAACAGGCAAGGTGGCGGTAATGGATGCTAGTGTCTGACCCTCCTGACCACAGTCCCATCCACGTCCTCGCCCCCGGGTGTGTGCCCTGCCCCACCTGTGGGTGTTGCAGTGCCGGCTGAGGCACTGTGTGCCACTGACTCATCAGGGGCCGGAGGAGGATTGTCGGCCTCACTGTGTGGCAGTGACACATCAGGTGCCGGAGTGGATACGCCTGCCGCACTGGGAGGCACTGACACACCAGGGGGCGGAGATGTGCATGGTGTGGGGGCAGCAGCATTCATCATCGCCACGCCTTGTGGCAGCAATGCCATGACGAGGACATGCAGGGCACGGTAGATCCCAGCTACATTATGCTGATGTGCACCGGAAGCTGCCATCCTTTCTGCCTCCATCTGCACCATGTCCTCCATGAGCCTCCGCATGTGTGCCAGCTCAAGGCTGGCATCGCTGGGGCCACTGTGAGCGGACATGAATTCTTCCCTCCGTGTCATGACTCCAGAGATGTCAGTCAGGGCTCGCTGGAGACCATGGGGCGGACATAGACACCCAAGGATGGCGTCCAGTTTGTTAGCCATGAGCTCGAACCCCACCCGGACCTGCTCGGCCGTCTCCCTCTGGCCCTCCAGCACACGGCGTTGGAAGGCCATTTGTTGTTCCTGGGGGTCTTGGGAGGGTGCCAGGGCTGTGGGTGCCTCCTGCTGGGTGGTTTGGGTGGTGGGTGGGGTCTCATGGATGTAGCTGGGCTGCCCTGATCCTGGAGGTGAGTTGCGGAGGTGGTAAATGAGGTCTTGGATGGTTTGGATGTCGATGCTGGTGTTGTCCTCCTCCTCTTCATCAGTGAAGAGTGGCTGTGACTGCTCTGCAGGAGGTGTTGAAGATGCCCCTGCGATGTGAAGGGGAGATGGTGTATTATAATGTGTCCGCATGTATGTAGCCGCATGGTACAGGTTGATATTCAGACAGCATGGCATTGTACATTGTGACAGTGTGTGGGTCTGGGTGAGGACCCAGAGTGATTGTGGGTGGGCACTGTGCCCTGCTTGCTTGTGCATGTGTGCCATTGTGGCCATCTCCCCTGTCCCCCCAGTACCTGGTGGTCACTCACCCTGTTGCGGTTATGTTGTGTCCTGTTGAGCAGTGTCCGGTCCCCCGACTCCGGCCACAGTCTCCACACTGATGACTGTCGACACCAGCTCCTCCATGTCATCCAGCACCAGCTGTGGCGCTGGGCCCCGACCTCCGGTCTGCGTTGCTGCCTTCAGGTTAGCGGAGAGTTTGTCCTTGGTATCCGCTTGATGTCATTCCATCGCCTCTTGACCTCGTCCATTGTCCGCTTGTGCTCTCCGACGGCATTCACCTTGTTGACGATGTCCCTCCATATTGCCCAATGACACGTTGGAGGTGACGAAGAGTTGTTGATGGTGTTCCATCACCTCTGTGACTATGATCCTGTTCGCCTGCGGACTGAACTTGGTCTTCCTGGTCTTCTTGTCCTTGCCCTTCCCTGTCTCCGAGGTCCCAGGCTGGTCGTCCGGGGTGCTTGTGGGGTTGCGCTCGTCCTCTGTGCCTGCTCCGGCTGCCTCCATGGTGCTTGTGTGTTGGTCAGTTTGTGTGTGGGTTTTTTTTCCTGCTTTTATGGAGGTTTCTGACACCTGCCAGGTGTGTGTTGCAGGCCTGGTGCTGCTTGTTGCTGGTTTCCTCATCGCGCTTTGGCCCATCGCGTGTTTTTTGGTGTTGTGGTTTGTGGTTTTATCTCCATCTTGGTGGTTGTATCGCGGACTTTGTCCGCGGAGTTCGGCAGGCCATCGCATGGTACCGCCTTGTTAGGAATTCCACGTTGACACGTGGCTATTTTCCTGCGATGGGCTGCGATATTGAAAGTTGCGTTACGCTACTCTTGCGGTAGTTATCACATGTTCTTGTGAATATACCCCTTTGTGTACTGCTAGCTGATGCAAAAATAATTTTACAGATAGATATACTGCTGTTGAACACGGTACTGCACCTTTAAGAATGCCTCTACAGTTGCAAGCATTGTAAAATTCCTTACAAAGTACCTATGTAAACAATTTTTCGTTCTTACTTACTGCGAAACACATACCTTACTAAAGCTCACCTGTCTCCCTGCACACCTGATCAGGTGCAGTCTTGTTACAATCCGTAGTACGTATGGCCAAGTCCGTGTATAGACGTCGATCACACCTATTGGGCTGCTTAAATTCGTTGCAACAGAGAGAAGACTGGAACTAGTGATGGTTCAGAATGGCATTTCTTTTAAGGTGAATAGGACATACGTGCCACAATTGTTCGAACATTATCTGTAGTCAAAACAGCTATTGATCTCCTATTTCAGTGGCTAAACAACACCATTGAATTGCATCCCTTCGCTTTCTCCAAGTAAAATATTCAGATGTTTTCTGTCGCTTCTTTCTACTGTTGTCCTCATTCCTTCACCAAAATCAATCCTCCTGCTCGATTCACAAATTCACGTGCACGTCCACTTTCAAAGTATGTGTGCAAATGGCTTCATTTCGGAGTGCAAGCTATTCACAAAATACCGTAAACACTGTTGTCAACGCGTTATATAAACCCCAAAGGATAATACAACACATGGGTTTTAGGAGGAAGTGGGCATTACAGAGAGGAGATGTTCTATCAATCTAAGAACATCCAGAACCCACTGATTGTGTGGGGGGTTTCAACACTCCCACCTTGCAACGGTCTAAATCTGTCAAGCCAGATATTCGCGCCTGGGAATAGGAAAGGAGCTCACCAAAAAGTTGTCGTGCTGTAGGAGAAGGGGTTTCATCATTGAGAAAAATATAGCAGTAGAAAAAAACGAAAATAAAACTTGGAATTGCCGAAAGGTGATAGCATTTTCCAATCAGAACTGAACACTGTTTACTTTTTGGATTTTGAAAAAGCCTCCACATTTTGGGAATTTGGATGTTAACAAAATCCTTTAGTGCTACATGAACCTTGACAATGTCACACATTTCAATGAGTAAACTTTTGTAAATTCCAACAATTTGTAAATCTGCACTTATGTTAGACAGTAAATATCGTGGTACAGATTTACAAATGTTTCTGTGAATCTTACTGTAAGCATCTTTAAAGGTCTGATTAATTCCCCAATTCGCCGCCCAATCTGTCTTTGCTCAAGATGGCATATGTATTCATAGTTCATTCAGATTATTGACACTTTCTTTTATCACACTATCTTACCTATTTTATTTAGCGCAGCACTTAGAACAGACTGCCTTATGTCTTCCCAGCACGAGATCCAATTATATGTGCCCTGGCTTTGCTGAGTCTGTCTTTCAGTGTGCGGTGAATATTACTGCTAAGAACGAATGCGCCAAAACCCATCCTTTTCAGAGGTTTGTGCATGTAAAGTATCTTTATAGTGTAATTTTGCTTTGTAGAAAAAAGTAGAACCCAACTGTGGGGCATATTAGCAAGACCCACGTTAAAATTATCGCTGTTTTAGCGGCAGGAAACTGCCGCTAAAACGGCGATAATGGGCTTGCTAATATGCGTTATGGAATTCCATAACGCATATCCCATTATCACCGTTTTAGCGGCAGTTTCCTGCTGCTAAAACGGCGATAATTTTAACGTGGGTCTTGCTAATATGCCCCTGTATTTGTAGTTATTTGCAATGTAATTATTTTCACGCCGGTTTATGTGGGTTTGAGACATGATAACAATGTGGCAGGTTGGTCTGCATTTAACGATTTGTGTGTGTAATGGGTCAGTGAACTAATGTAACCACTGCATGGATTTGTGTTAGAATTCATGGTCAGTGGTCTGAAACCTGGTGGTTACCAGGTGGCTTTCGTCATTTTGAGGTTAATAAACGTAGTGCCATTGAGTTGAGAAACACACACTTTATATTCAGCACCAAGGCACCCATGGATGAATGCACGCTGTCTAAATATTTATGGTATAGTATGCCAGTAGTCATAAATGGTGGAGTGATCTGGATGTCTGCATGCATCTGTGTGAAGAGCTGGAGTGGATATTACACACATTTGGCCTATGAGGGCAATTAGATACTTGAACGATTTTCATAATTTGTTGAACGTGAGCCTGTAGTAAGCCCAGCACAAATGGCATTTTTATCTTGGAGGGAATAGGGTCGCAGGTCAGGCCCCTTTTGCTTAGGGGGGACCCCAACCATCCAGAGGCCCCAGCCCTTTAGGGATCCCACATTACGCCAAAGTGCAATAAATATCTGTATGAAATGGCAGGCTCCCCCCATGCCTAGGGACGGGGGGCCCTTAGTGGCACCTCGGGCGGGAGTCAATAACTTCCGGTTCAAAGGTTAGAGGGGAAGGGGGCGTCGCAAGGAGACAGGGAAGGTTGGAGGGGCGTCACCAAGACGCGGGCGACCCCCCTAGAACAAAAGAGATAAAAGGCTGAATTCACGAGGGGGAAGCCCTCTTTGTTCCTTCACCGCGGTGTCCGGCAGATCGGAGCCGCAAACGAGTTACACAAAGTGGCGGTTGTCGGCGATCGGCCGTTCGGAGCATCCAGGTGAGGGGGCCATATCTGCGTAGGTCAACTGATTGTATTGGTAATGGTTGTGAGCGAGGCGCGTGTGGTAATGAGGCGCGTGGTGGGGGGCGCTCAGCATAGGTGGCGGCAATGCTGTGCGAACGCGCGAAAAATACAGCCGATTTACCGTGAGTAACAGGAGCGCTGTATGGGTAATGGATTTGAGTGTGGCATGCGTGGTAATGAGGCGCGTGGCGGGGGGCGCTCTCTTGTCAGGAGCGCTGTGCGGGGAGCGTGGCTCGCTGCGGGCACAGGGAAATGCATCCAGGCACGAGGCGGGCGCTCGCGCGGCCGGAGGCATGCACTGGGGAGGCATGATAGTGGGAAAAGCGGAGGCCCAGCAGGAAGCGGGCGGTAACCAGCGAGGAATCTATGAGGCATACAATGGAGAGAATGGGTAGCGGCCTTTGGGGCACGGGGGCACGATAAGGCGCAGGCTCACCTAATGCAGGATCGCATTGGGGCAAGTGGGAGGGCTCTAAGCAGGCGAGGGGTTCACGCATGTGGACAGGGGGCCTATACCTGCATGATATGAGCAGGGGGGGGCTTGGGCCTGATTCGACCGGTGAGGAGGGTGAGTACCCCTGAGGGGGGTGTGGTTATGCATGGGCGGTACGCTCAGGGAAGCAGATGGGCACCGGGTAGTGGGTATTCCCAGGGCTGCAGCCGGAAAGGGGAGCAAGGCAAGCGCGTCACGCAAGGCCCGTCAAGAGGGCAAAGGGGAAAAACGCAGTGGGCATGTTGTAACTCTCTTTTGCTTTATTTAGAGGGCAGGATGCCACCAAAGCGGGTGCGTGGGGCCAAGGAGGCTCCCGCTACACTGGAAGAATTCCGATCGCTGTCGGCGTTGTGGGAGGTCGCAAAGAAAGGCGGTATTGACTGGGCCCTGCAGACGTTGACTCAAGGGGCTGGAGGGAGTCCACAGCAAGAGGTTCCGTCAGCCAAACGCACAAGGAGGACGCCCGAACGTTTCAGAGATGCGCAACAGGAGAAGACGAAGAGGGTCGTCGAAGCGTGGGCAAGCACTCCAGGTGAGGCGGTGGCAGTGGGCCAACCCCTGGTAAACTCGGACAATAGTCATGCTTCGGGCGCTGCTGCGCAGAAGGGTCAGGCGAATACGGAATCGCTTCCGATAGAGGGGCTTCAACAGAGCTCAGCACCCCGCATAACATTACCGACAATACTGGCAGCGGCAGCTCCTGCCATGCAAACACAAGGAAAGATGGCGGTGGCAACAATACCGGCCACGCAGGCTCCCGCACCGGTAGTAGCACATCAAGGCAGTGGGGTGGCGCAAGTTTGGGTCCAGTCAGGTGGGGTGGCACAATCTCCTATGGTGATTGCGGCAGCGTCACAAAGTCCAATCAATAATGCAGGATTGCCAGGTCCAGTCCCACCCGCACCGCCAGGCCCCCAAGGAGCGGTGGTAGCAGTACAACATCCCTTAACACAGAGTCCGGTGATCTATGGTTCCGCGTCACTGGCGGTAGCCCCGTCAGCGGTTATTACATGGCATGTGCCGGCAGAAACCAGGGAGAAGAGTTTCAGGGGGGAATTCATAGATGTTTTTGACTTGATCAATGCGGGCGTGGTACTGGGAAAGAACAGGGCAGGCAAGGAGGGCGAATTTAAACAGAAAAAAGTTTGGGTGGAATGGTCTATCAAGAATTGGGTTACTGGGTTCGCTATCTACGCAGCAATCATGGTGGAGCGGTTCCCAGGGTTGGCGGCGGGATGTCGATGATTCATGGGGCGGCGTCAGAATTCCAGGGCATGGCTTGGTTGCAATATGACAACAAATTTAGACAAATGAAGGCGGTAAGGCCAGAAGTGGCATGGGATCAGAGGGAGATCAATATATGGTACGCCGAGTTTCACTCGTCAGCACCGGTTAGCAAGACCATTCATCCCTTTCGGGGGGGACAAAGGTGGGGGCGATAAGAAACAAACTTGCTGGCAGTTTAACAAGAATGAATGCAGTAGGGGATCGGCATGCAAGTTCAAGCACATATGCTCCTTCTGTGGAATCCAAGGCCACCCCGAGAACAAGTGTTACAAAAAAGTGGGGACACCCAAAGAGCATCACGCCCCTGCCCATGTACAGGCCAAGGGACGCCCTGTCCAGTCCTCCTAAGTGTTTGCCCATGCCGATACGCTTGCATGTCCTGGCCCACCTGCTCAGTAGATATGAGAAGGGGCAAGAGGCCCAGCTGTTATATCAAGTTTTTAAATTTGGTTTTCATATCCCATCGAGTGCTCCGCCTTCGACAGTCATTCCACGCAACCAGCGCTCACTTTTGCGGAACCCAGAGGTGGCTAGGGAGAAGATCATGAAGGAGGTAGCGTTGGGGAGGGTGGCGGGGCCTTTCCAGCAAACGCCAAGGCAGGATCTGGTGTGTTCGCCTTTGGGCTTGGTGCCAAAGAAGGAAGTGGGGAAATATCGCCTGATTCATAATCTTTCAAGTCCACCCGGTCTGTCAGTTAATGACAGGTTGGACCCAGAACTCTGTGCAGTGTGTTACACCATGTTTGACACCGCTATTCAGAAGCTGCAGAAACTGGGGGAGGGAGCGCTGATGGCCAAAGCGGATGTGGAGGCTGCCTTTCGCCTCCTGCCTGTGCACCCAGAAGATATTAGGTTGTTAGGTTTCACATTCGAGGGGCAGTTCTTTATGGACCTATGTATGCTGATGGGGTGTTCCATCGCATGCGCGGTGTTTGAAACCTTCAGTCGTTTCTTGGAATGGGCAGTGCGGGACATAGTGGAGTCACGTGATGTGGTGCATTATTTGGACGATTCCCTGTTTATGGGTCCACCGGGCTCGCCAGCCTGTGGGAAGGCTCTGCTGGGCTTCCAGCGGTTGGCGGAGGCAAAACTGAAGTCCCGTCCACTTGTTTAACCTTCCTGGGTATAGAGATTGACACAGTGGAGGGAGTATGTCGCCTCCCGCAGGGGAAAGTGCGAGCTTTTGAGACATCCATAGATGAATGTCTAGCGGCGCGCAAGGTCACCCTACATCAGTTACAGGTCTTGGTGGGGCAGCTGAAATTCGCACTCCGAGTGATACCCATGGGTAGGGCCTTTTCATGTAACATCGCCAGGGCAATGTCCGGCTTAAAGGCTAAACACCACCATACTAGGTTATCGATGGAGGTTAAAAATGACTTGGGTACATGGAAGGAATTTCTGTCGGGTTCCAATGGCACAGTGATCTGGCAGCAACCGACCCAGCCAAGTGCAGATTTAGAACTTTACACAGATGCAGCTGGCAGCATAGGGTTCGGGGCGGTCTTAGGATCAAAGTGGTGCATGAAACATTGGCCGGCAGAGTGGGTAAGAACTGGTATGACTCGCAATATCACATTTTTAGAGCTGTTTCCCATCGTGGTGGCCTTGCACCTCTGGGGCCCGTTCTTTGACAATAAGCGCATTACCTTTTGGTCGGACAGAATGTCGGCAGTCATGGCAGTGAACAACCAGAGGGCTAGATGTCCGTGGGTGCTCCGTTTACTTAAGGAGCTGGTGCGGGGTTGCTTGCTGCGTAATGTATACTTTACTGCCAAACATGTGCCAGGGGTCGACAACACAGTAGCTGATGCCCTGTCTCGTTTTAAGTTGACAGAATTCAGAGCCCGATGGCCACAAGCGGACAGACAGATGACGTACTTCCCGGAACAGCTGTGGAAACGTGGTGCCCCGTTGCCCCCGATCTGATAGCGGCTTCCATCGCGCCCAAGACCAAGAGTATGTATGAGAGGGCATGGCAGGCCTACTTAGTAGTCCTGAGGGGAGCCAGGATAGCAGAGCAATTTACCCCGCGGGGGTGCTCCTTTTCATGGTACAGCAGAGGGAGAATAGAAAATCATTGTCTTTGGTTAAGAGGCAGTTGATGGCAATTGCATTCTTTTCGGGTCTGGAGGGGGTGGGGGATCCCACAAAGGACCCTAGAGTAAGACGGGCAGTGAAGGGTTGGGAACGGTTGGCCCCGGGGTTGAAAGACAGCAGGAGACCTATAGACGCCAGTAGGTTCATAAATATTTTGCAAGTATTACCACAGGTATGCAGGTCTCCTTACGAGACGCAGCTTCTGCGACTGCCGTACACTTTGGCTTTCTTTGGGGCTTTCCGGATATCAGAGCTGGTACCATCTTCAAAAGCGGATCAAAAAGGGGGGATCAGAGGGGCTGACATGCTAATTTCAGAGGGAACGCTTCAAGTGAAAGTGAGGAGGTCAAAAACAGACCCTTTAGGAAAAGGGGTCTGGGTCCACTTGAGAGCGGCGTCGGGGACCATTTATTGTCCCGTGACACTGATGCAGGATTTCATGCAAGTACGGCCCAGGGAGGGAGACGGTAGACTGCTTTTGCACGCAGATGGGTCTCCCCTCACGAGGTTTCAGTTTACGAGCCTATGCAAGCGATCGCTGGCATTGTTGGGGAGGATACGGCCCAGTTCACTTCTCATTCTTTTCGGATCGGGGCGGCCACGACAGCAGTCGCATTAGGCCTCCCCACGGAAACCATCAAGCGGGTAGGCAGATGGAAGTCGTCCTGTTTTGAGAGATACGTGAGACCGCAGTTAGCTTAAGATAGAGGTGGGGGGGACAGCGCCCCATGGGGTGCCAGTCGCCTAATGAAAACTTTCTTTTATTTCTTGTCTTTCAATTTATTTAATTTGAATACAGTGGTCTCGAGACAGCGGACGCAGGTATGCTGGTGCGGCCATTCTTATATACGGAGAGCAGGGCAATTTTTGGAAAACTCCAGAGAGGAGAGAGCACAGTGGATGAAAGGTATAGATCACCTCTGGGTAGGGGCAGGAGGGCAGCATTTAAAAGATGTCATAGCACATCTACGGAAGGCCCTAGATAGGTGCATGCCCATCCCAGATGTGCTGGTGATACATTCAGGGGGTAACGACATGATCCCGGCTGGCCGGAGAGGGGTAAAAGATGAACTCTTTTCTATGCTCTCTAAGGTTAGGAGGGCCTTCCCGAAGGCCATGATATTTTAGTCAGAAATGATCCCACGTCGGGTATGGGCTAATAACGCACCAACAGTGGCAGTGAATAGGTCAGTGAAGAAATTAAACCAGGAGGTGGCAAAACTTTTGAGAGTTTCACCCATACGGGCCATCAGACATAACTTGATACAGGCAGCAAAAGGGGAACTTTATTTGGCGGATGGAGTGCATCTGTCTGAGGCAGGGTTGGAATTGTTCATCCAAACCATCTTGGGGGCCATGGCCTTAGATGAGGAAGGTGTAGCGTCATTTGGGGGGAGGGCGAGAGCACCAGTAAGCTTCTTGCCCTGTGGCGGGGTCCCGGGCAAGAGAAATGGCAGTGACTCCGGATTGGCGGGGACGGTCTGATCCTGGAGCAAACAGGGCGGGCTGTATATGGGGCTCCGGGCTGGCGGGAGAGGGGGCTGACCTGCTGGTGGTCCTGGACTCTCCGGCCCTACCCGAGATGCCGGCGCTTGTGGTAAGAAACGTTGAGGGGGCTGGCGCACCAGAAAGGCACCAAGCAGTGCTCTGGTGGCCGCATCTAGGGGATAGACGGTGGGTAGTTATCCCAAAGGGGAGCTGTGAAGAGTTGGTTGTTGCCTGCTGGCGCAACATGCAAAGAATTGGTTGTGGCCTGCTGGCGCAACACGCATCAAGTGTGGTTCTGGAGATTCAGACTGTAAATACAATATATATCAACCTTTGGCGGAATTGTATATTTCTCAAGCCTATTGCCTTTATCAATGTGTGTTGATTTAAAAAAAATTATAAAATGATCGAGAGTTGACTGTGCATCAACAAAGTAAAGATTGCGTTTATCTGAAGTAATAAAGACTACGCAGTAAATACCACTTACTTGCCTGGTTTTGCTTGTGTGGGGAGTGTAACTGTTAGACCTGGCATCCTTGGCGTGGGTCTCCCTTCCATTTTTTCATAATGCCTCCACTGTTGTCGATATGTTTTTGCTGGACTAGATGTCATGAGGCACTTTGCCACTGCTAATCAGTGCCAAAGTGCAAGTGCTCCCTATTGTAAATTGTGAAATGAATTAGTGACTCCATGTTTGGCTTATTTGAATTACTGTCAGACCCTAGTACAGTGCACTGAGTGTGCCCAGGGCTTGTGAATCAAATGCTGCTGGTGGGCTTGCAGCACTGGTTGTGCCACCCACAGAAGTAGCTTGTAAAGTGTGTCTCAGGCCTGCCATCGCAGAGCCTGCGTGCAGTCTGTGACTGCCATGTCGACTTGGTAAGTGCACCCACTTACCAGTCCCTAAACCTTCCCTTTTCTTCATATCAGACACCCCTATGGTAGGCCTACGGGCAGGGTGCATTGTAAGGATAAGGTGGGACATGCCCTGGTGTGTGTGGCATGTCCTAATAGTGAATTACAGCCATTTCCGTTTTTAACAATTGCAAGGCTACCTGTTCCCCATAGGCCAGAATGGGCAGTTTGATTATAACATCTTATAATCCTAAAATGACTCAGGGAACTAGGTAGAAATTCGAGTTTAGTATGCCTGAACTCAGAATGATAAAATACATCTTTTAGTGAAGTTGGTTTTAACATTCTGTGTTTGAAAATACCACTTTTAGAAAGTGGGTATTTGCTTGCCTAACTATCCAGCCTGCCTCTGCCAGCTTGTGTATTGTGTGTCTGGTTTGTGCGTGACAGGGGCTGGGGGTGGCCATAGGAGACAGGGTGAGGCAGCCCAGGGCTGAATAGAGAGATCTGCATCCAGAGTGGAGGGAGGAGTTGCATCTGGGTCTGAATAGGGCTGTGCCTGCCTTCCACAATGCTGGCTCCATCCCCTGCTGGGCGTCTGAGTACCCTGCCCCACATTCTGAAAGGAAAGAAGGAGTCGTGTACACAGAGTGCTCCAAAGCTGCACAGAACTGGTTTAAACTAGGCAAAGGCCTCTCTGCCTTCAGAGAACAAAGAGAAAAGGAGTATAAGTACTGGGGCCCAAACCCAGGAACTTTAGATCACTTTTGGGAACAAGAAGAAACCTTTGCTGAGGAGCGGAACCAAGAAGAAACTGAGGAGAGACTATCCCTAAGCCTGAAGTGCTGCTTGGGGGATTGGCCTGCAGTGGTTTTCCTGACTGCCAAAGAAAGGAGAAAGGAACTTTTGCTTTGCTGTGACTTTCATCAACTTGTGAAGGATCTCCAAGGGCTTGGAAGAGAGCTTGCCCCCTGATCGAAGTCCTAGGACCATTGGACTTCACCCCCTTTGTGAATTGCTGCTGGAAGCTCTGTTTCAGTGGCTACAGAGGTAGGGAGCTGTGACTGACTCTCCCGACCGGCTCGGTGTCCTGTTGGCACCGCATCGAGCAACGCCTGCATCTTGCAACGCACAGCCTTGGTCTCACCGACTTCGTCAACCAGCCGCTGCCTGCACCGTAACCTGTGAGCACCGCACCTTACAACGCCTCGCTACACCGAATCCATCTGGTCCGACCGACACGGTCACCGTTGCTGAGTTCGAGTCCTGTGACCGCACCAGAGTTGGGCACCGCCTCGCAAGCTTCGCGACGCACCGCCCGACTCGCACCGCCGTCCGGACGGATCGACGCCAGCTCCTGAATCCGGCTCCGTCGCCGCACCGCAACCTGTCAGCACTGCATCGAAGCACCGTCTCGCCCTGCAACGCACAGTCCTGGTCTCACCGACTCCGTCAACGAGCCGCTGCCTGCACCGCATCGAGGGACAACGCGTCCTGCACCGCTTCCATTTTGCATCGCGACCGCGACGTACAGCCATCCGGCTCGCACGCCCGTGCCTGCCGCTTCAAGTAAAAGGTACTGTGACCGAGTCTGTCTACGCTTGTGTTGGCCCGTCTCGACGCGGTCAGCTGGATTTGTTAGACTCTGTTTGTTCTTGACATCGCCGTAGCAGGAGGAGGCTACCGACTCGCACAGAACCTTGAATTGAGCCTTTTTGATCAGAACTAAGCATTCTTGACAGTACTGTGGATTATTTTTGTCGTTTATGGTCTTGTGATAAATCTATATAAAGTATACCTATTTTTATAAATATACAACCTGTGTGGTGTCCATTTGTAGTGTTGTCACTTGATTACTGTATGTGTTCACAAATGCTTTACACACTGCCTCTGAACTAAGCCTGTCTGCTCGTGCCAAGCTACCAAGAGGGTGAGCAGGGGTTATTTCAGGAGTGTACCTACTTTGCCTGACTAGACTCAAGGGTCCCTATTTGGACAAAGGTACCTACCTCTGCCAACTAGAGACCCCCAAATCTAACATTGGTGGTCAGCGGTGGGATTCTGGACTTGCATTTGTGACTCATGTACAGTAATTGGTGAACACTACTTAGTGAGTGCAGACCAAAACGCAACCACATACTTTTATAGCATTTTTTCTGGGATTTCCTATTTTTGAAACTGCCAAGTTTAAATCACCATGGATAACGCACCGTCTGTAGCATCTGTTGATTGTGATTGGGAGGAGGAGAAACTGGAGTGCTACACCCTCAAACAGCTCAAGCATTTCTGCAGGAAGTTTAAAGTCTCCATGACCGGGCTCACCAAGAAGGATGAGCACCAAAAGGCGCTGAGGGCCTGGGTTGAAGCAAGGAGCACCCCTATACCTATGGAAGGGGATGAGAATGCAGATGGGCAGCTGGAAGGGCTATTGGGTCCAGGGGGGAAGAAAGCAGTCTCCCCAGTAGGTAGCAGTGTTTCTGCCAGAGGACTGTCTCCAGAGGAGTTAGAGGACAGGAAAGAGAGTAGGATGCACGAAATGGAGCTGACCAAGCTCAAGCTAAATGGGCAGTTAGAATTTGAAATGCAAACTAGGAAATTAGCCCTAGAGGAAAAGAAAATGCAGTTTGAACATGAGAAAGTTTTGAGGGAGTTGGAATTGAAGGCCAAAAGGTTAGAGATTACTCCCTCTGGTGGCAGTGCACCGCCTGTGCCTGTTGAAGCTAGGGTGTATAGTCCCAAAGATGTGGTGAAGGAGTTTTTAAAAATGATGACATTGGGCAGTGGTTCAAAGCCTATGAGGTAGCCATGTCTTCCCACCGGGTCCCTGAGAAGGATTGGGGAGCGGGGTTGTGGGGACGGTTCCTTAGTGAGGGGCGGGATACCTTGTTGGATTTGCCCTCTGAAGTCTATAATTCATACAGCCACATGAAAGATGCATTGATGACTAGATATGGTTTAACCCCTGAGCTTTATAGGCAGAGGTACAGGAACTGTAAGAAGATTGAAGGCAGTACCTGGGTTGAATATGTGACCTTCTTTTGCAGAGCCTTGGATGGTTGGGTAAAGGGTAGCAAAGCGACTGATTTTCAGGCACTCTTTGATTTGATTGCATGGGAGCACTTGTCCAGTAATTGTTTTCCTGAGCTACGCCAGCACCTGATTGATAGTAAGCTGACTAACCCTAGGCAGCTTGTTGAGGAGGCGGACCGCTGGGTGAGTACCCGGGTCCACAAGGGTCACGTGGGAGACTCCGCCAAGGGTGGGCAGGGTCCCCAGCAGAAGAGTGGGGGAACAAGGGTAAACAGAGGGAGTTCCAGAAAGGGCCCCAAAGTAGACCCCAAGGGAACCAAGGGAAAGGTTCCCAGCCTCCCCTGAGAAGAAGCCAGTGGCCCTGACAGGCCCCCCTGTTCACCAGGGACCACTGGTGTGTTACAAGTGTGGCGCCCCTGGCCACAAGGCAAACGATCCTCGTTGCCCTTTGCATGGAAAACCAGCACCCACTGGTGCAGTCCCCCGGCAGTTGGCTAGTGTAGCCCTGGGTGAGGAGTGGGGTGCCCAAGGTGGGGGGGATCCCACAGTGTTTTCCCTTGTCTCATTAGGAGACTCTGAGATGGTCCCTAGGACCCTGCTGCCTGATAACACTAAAAAATACAGGCAGTGGGTGACCATCAATGGCCATAGGGTGGAGGCTCTGAGAGACACAGGAGCCAGTGTGACAGCTGTCAAGTGTCACCTGATGTCTAAAGAGCAGGTTATCCCTGATGCATTCTATCCAGTTGTTGCCGCTGACAACACAGAGAGACACTGCAAGGTGGCTCAGGTTCCCTTTGAGTGGGGGGGGTCTATGGTACTCTTCAAGTAGCTGTGAGGCCAGCCATGCCTGTTGACTGTTTGTTAGGGAACGATTTGGAGAGCTCACCTTGGGCTAAGGTGGAGCGGAGTGCGCACTTAGAAATGTTGGGCTTGCCTGATTCGGCATGTGTGACCACCCGGTGAATGGCAGCTAAAGGTGTTCAAGAGGATCTGGAGCCTGAGAGGGAGGCCCAGGTGCCTGCCGGAGAGAGAGGAGGCAGGGGGCATGGGAAACCGGCCCCCGAAGTTCCCACGGTCCAGGAGGAGGCGGACCCTGAGGGGGATGCCCTGGAGCCTACAGGGGAACAGGTAGCTGAACTGGGGGACCTACCTGAGCTGACCCATTGGCAGCAAGAAGGAGGACCCTCCAGGGAGGAGTTCTGCGAGGAGCAGAACACCTGCCCTTCTCTCGTGGGTCTGAGGCAACAGGCCACAGACCAGGCAGCAGGTGATCAGTCTGGATCACATTGGATTTACTGGGAGAATGGTCTCCTGTATTCAGAGCCTAAGGTTGCTGAGCCTGGGTCAGCCCGTGTGCTGGTGGTACCCCAGCGCTTCAGAGCCTTCCTACTGGGGTTGGCTCATGATGTACCGTTAGCAGGACATCTGGGGCAGGACAAGACCTT
This sequence comes from Calotriton arnoldi, assembly GCA_963921515.1. Classification (NCBI taxonomy): domain Eukaryota; kingdom Metazoa; phylum Chordata; class Amphibia; order Caudata; family Salamandridae; genus Calotriton; species Calotriton arnoldi. The sequence continues at coordinate 459,675 of CAWUFW010009572.1, read as the reverse complement.
TGAAAGGCTTGTCACCCATTTCTATTGGCCCCAGATGCGCAGGAGTGCCGCCACTCACTGCAGGACATGTCAGACTTGCCAGGCAAGTGGAAAGAGTGGGAGGAAGCACAAGGCTCCTCTCCAGCCATTCCCTGTGGTCAGCACCCCCTTTGAACGGGTGGGTATTGACATTGTGGGGCCACTGGACCCCAAGACAGCCATGGCCAACAGGTTTATACTGGTCTTGGTGGACCATGCCACCCGGTACCCTGAAGCCATCCCTCTGAGGACAGTGACGGCCCCCGTGGTGGGACGGGCACTGATGGGAATTTTCTCACGTGTGGGATTCCCTCAAGAGGTGGTGTCTGACAGAGGTATCAACTTCGTGTCCAAGTACATGAAGTCCCTGTGGCAGGAGTGCGGTGTAACTTACAAATTCACCACTCCTTACCACCCTCAAGGAAATGGGCTGGTTGAAAGAATCAACCGGACCCTCAAGGGCATGATTATGGGTCTGGAAGAACCCATGAGGCGTAAATGGGACGTCCTCTTACCTTGCCTGTTGTTTGCATACCGGGAGGTGCCACAGAAGTCTCTAGGGTTCAGCCCCTTTGAGCTCCTCCATGGACACCCGGTGCGAGGACCTCTGAGTTTGGTCAAGGAAGGCTGGGAGAAATCTCCCAGGAAACCTCCCCAGGATGTATACAGTTACATGCTGGCCTTCAGGAACCAGACTAGGCGTTTCAGAGAACTTGCTGAGGCAAATCTGGAAGCCAGCCAGGAGGAGATGAAGCGGTGGTACCACAAGAATGCCACTCTGGTCGAGCTTCAGTCTGGTCAGAAAGTGTGGGTCATGGCCCCTGTGGAGCCTTGTGCGCTCCAGGACAGGTGGACTGGCCCTTTCACGGTGGTGGAGCGCAAGAGTCCAGTTACCTACTTGGTGGACTTGCAGTCTCCCAGGATCCCCTTGCGGGTCCTGCATGTGAACCGCCTAAAGCCCCACTTGGAGAGGTCCCAAGTGGGCATGCTCTTAGCTACAGATGATGGGATGGAGGAGGAGACCGAGCCTCTTCCTGACCTCCTGTCAGCCCAAGAGCAAGATGGATCAGTGGAGGGAGTAAACCTCTCTACCTCCCTCACACCTGAGCAGCAGGGAGACTGTCGCCAGCTGTTGGGACAGTTCCCTGACCTGTTCTCCCTGGTTCCCAGTGTCACTCATTGGTGCGTCCATGATGTGGACACTGGGGACAGTCTTCCTGTGAATCACAAGGCTTACAGGGTGACTGATATGGTCAGAGCCTGCATCAAGGAGGAGGTCTCCAAGATGTTTGCGCTAGGGGTGATTGAGTCCTCTAACAGCCCTTGGGCCAGCCCAGTGGTCTTGGTTCCAAAGGCTGCCGCACCTGGTGCCACACCAGAACTCCGGTTCTGTGTGGACTACAGGGGACTCAATTCCGTCACCAGGACTGATGCCCACCCCATCCCCAGAGCTGATGAGCTCATAGATCGGTTAGGGGCTGCGCGGTACCTCAGCACGTTTGACTTAACGTCTGGGTACTGGCAGATCGCCTTGACTGATGGGGCAAAAGAGAGGTCAGCATTCTCCACACCAGATGGGCACTACCAGTTCCGGGTGATGCCCTTTGGGATGAAGAATGCCCCTGCCACCTTTCAGAGGTTGGTCAACCAGGTGTTGGTTGGACTGGAGGATTTCAGTGCCGCCTACCTGGATGACATCGCAGTGTTCAGTGCCAGTTTGGAAGAACATCTGCGCCACCTCTGGGAAGTGTTGATGCGCTGCGGAGGGCAGGCCTCACAATCAAGGCAAGTAAGTGCCAGATTGGGCAGGGTTCTGTGGTGTACTTGGGACACCAGGTTGGGAGCGGCCAGGTGGCGCCCCTCCAACCGAAAATTGATTCCATTCTGGCTTGGGAGCCCCCCAAGACCCAGACAGAGGTGAGAGCCTTCCTAGGACTCACCGGGTATTACAGGAGATTCGTCAAGGGGTATGGCAGCATTGTTGCCCCCTTGACAGAGCTGACTTCCAAGAAGCAGCCCAGAAAAGTGATTTGGACTGACGCCTGTCAAAAAGCTTTTGACACCTTGAAGACTGCCATGTGCACGGCGCCTGTGCTCCAGGCACCCAACTTCTCCAATGAGTTAATTGTTCAGACAGACGCTTCAGAGCATGGTGTAGGGGCTGTTCTATCACAGATCAATGAGGAGGGCCTAGACCAACCTGTAGCCTTCATCAGTAGGAGGTTACTTCCCCGGGAACAGAGATGGAGTGCTAATGAGCGTGAGGCATTTGCTGTGGTCTGGGCACTGAAGAAGCTGAGACCATACCTGTTTGGGACTCACTTCCGGGTTCAGACAGACCACAGGCCCCTCAGATGGTTGATGCAGATGAGGGGTGAGAATCCAAAGCTGTTGAGGTGGTCCATTTCCCTACAGGGGATGGACTTTACGGTGGAACACCGCCCTGGTACAGAACACGCCAATGCTGATGGTCTGTCCAGATTTTTCCGCTCTTAGTGATGAGAACTCCCTAGGGGTAGGATAGTTCTCCCCACATTTCAGCTGGAGGGGACACATGTTAGACCTGGCATCTTTGGCGTGGGTCTCCCTTCCATTTGTTCATAATGCCTCCACTGTTGTCGATATGTTTTTGCTGGACTAGATGCTCATGGGCACTTTGCCACTGCTAATCAGTGCCAAAGTGCAAGTGCTCCCTATTGTAAATTGTGATATGAATTAGTGACTCCATGTTTGGCTTTTTTGAATTACTGTCAGACCCTAGTACAGTGCACTGAGTGTGCCCAGGGCTTGTGAATCAAATGCTGCTGGTGGGCTTGCAGCACTGGTTGTGCCACCCACAGAAGAAGCTTGTAAAGTGTGTCTCAGGCCTGCCATCGCAGAGCCTGCGTGCAGTCTGTGACTGCCATGTCGACTTGGTAAGTGCACCCACTTACCAGTCCTTAAACCTTCCCTTTTCTTCATATCAGACACCCCTATGGTAGGCCTACGGGCAGGGTGCATTATAAGGATAAGGTGGGACATGCCCTGGTGTGTGTGGCATGTCCTAATAGTGAATTACAGCCATTTTCGTTTTTCACTATTGCAAGGCTACCTGTTCCCCATAGGCCAGAATGGGCAGTTTGATTATAACATCTTATAATCCTAAACTGACTCAGAAAACTAGGTAGAAATTCGAGTTTAGTATGCCTGAACTCAGAATGATAAAATACATCTTTTAATGAAGTTGGTTTTAACATTCTGTGTTTGAAAATACCACTTTTAGAAAGTGGGTATTTTCTTGCCTAACTATCCAGCCTGCCTCTGCCAGCTAGTGTATTGTGTGTCTGGTTTGTGCGTGACAGGGGCTGGGGGTGGCCACAGGAGACAGGGTGAGGCAGCCCAGGGCTGAATAGAGAGATATGCATCCAGAGTGGAGGGAGGAGTTGCATCTGGGTCTGAATAGGGCTGTGCCTGCCTTCCACAATGCTGGCTCCACCCCCTGACGGGCGTCTGAGTACCCTGCCCCCCATTCTGAAAGGAAAGAAGGAGTTGTGTACACAGAGGGCTCCAAAGCTGCACAGAACTGGTTTAAACTAGGCAAAGGCCTCTCTGCCTTCAGAGAACAAAGAGAAAAGGAGTATAAGTACTGGGGCCCAAACCCAGGAACTTTAGATCACTTTTGGGAACAAGAAGAAACCTTTGCTGAGGAGCGGAACCAAGAAGAAACTGAGGAGAGACTATCCCTAAGCCTGAAGTGCTGCTTGGGGATTGGCCTGCAGTGGTTTGCCTGACTGCCAAAGAAAGGAGAAAGGAACTTTTGCTTTGCTGTGACTTTCATCAACTTGTGAAGGATCTCCAAGGGCTTGGAAGAGAGCTTGCTCCCTGATCGAAGTCCCAGGACCATTGGACTTCACCCCTTTGTGAATTGCTGCTGAAGCTCTGTTTCAGTGGCTACAGAGGTAGGGAGCTGTGACCGACTCTCCCGACCGGCTCGGTGTCCTGTTGACACCGCATCGAGCAACGCCTGCATCTTGCAACGCATGGCCTTGGTCTCACCAACTCCGTCAACGAGCCGCTGCCTGCACCGTAACCTGTGAGCACCACACCTTGCAACGCCTCGCTACACCGAATCCATCTGGTCCGACCGACACGGTCACCGTTGCTGAGTTCGAGTCCTGTGACTGCACCGGAGTTGGGCACCGCCTCGCAAGCTTCGCGACGCACCGCCCGACTCGCACCGCCGTCCGGACTGATCGACGCCAGCTCCTGAATCCGGCTCCGTCGCCGCACCGCAACCTGCCAGCACTGCATCGAAGCACCATCTCGCCCTGCAACGCACGGCCCTGGTCTCACCGACTCCGTCTCGACGATGTCAACGAGCCGCTGCCTGCACCGGATCGAGGGACAATGCGTCCTGCACCGCTTCCATTTTGCATCGCGACTGCGACGTACAGCCATCCGGCTCGCACGCCCGTGCCTGCCGCTTCAAGTAAAAGGTACTGTGACCGAGTCTGTCTACGCTTGTGTTGGCCCGTCTCGACGCGGTCAGCTGGATTTGTTAGACTCTGTTTGTTCTTGACATCGCCGTAGCCGGAGGAGGCTACCGACTCGCACAGAACCTTGAATTAAGCCTTTTTGATCAGAACTAAGCATTCTTGACAGTACTGTGGATTATTTTTGTCGTTTATGGTCTTGTGATAAATCTATATAAAGTAAACCTATTTTTATAAATATACAACCTGTGTGGTGTCCATTTGTAGTGTTGTCACTTGATTACTGTATGTGTTCACAAATGCTTTACACACTGCCTCTGAACTAAGCCTGTCTGCTCGTGCCAAGCTACCAAGAGGGTGAGCAGGGGTTATTTCAGGAGTGTACCTACTTTCCCTGACTAGACTCAAGGGTCCCTATTTGGACAAAGGTACCTACCTCTGCCAACTAGAGACCCCCAAATCTAACAGTAACGAATGGGAGAATTGGGCGCTATGGATGGGGCAAATCGCACGCGGTATGCCCACTATAGCAGACTCAGGGGCCCCTCATCACATTCTGCAGGGCAGGCCATCATTTTACAATACACTACGGGAGGAAACATTCTACAGTCAGTGGTTGCTTTTATCATCTATAGCATACTGATGAGCATATCTATAGCAAGAATGTTATAGCTCATTGAGGTGATGACCTTTTTTTTGTATGCTGATTATAGGGCTGCTTCTTGTGCATCATTGCTAGACATAGGGCCTGATTTATAAGTCAGCGGAGGGAATACTCCGTCACAAACGTGACGGATATCCCGTCCGCCATATTACGATCCCCATAGGATATAATGTGATTGTAATACATCAGACGGGATATCTGTCACGTTTGAAATGGTGTGTTCCCCTCTGCTGACTTCTAAATCAGGCCCTCTGTCTCTCGTAATGAATTAGTTACTTACCAGTGATCTTCACTACCCTTAGGAAGTCCTCCTCATCATAGTTACCCATGAGGCCATTCTGCCTCCTGGCAGACCTGCTTCATTAAGCTTTTTTTAAAAATAAAACTTCGCCTCTCCTGCTCTAGTTCATGCAGTTTCCAAGCACGAAGAATTGTGTCCCGGAAATGAGGGAGGGTGTGAACCCTACTATGACGAGGAAGACTTCCATAGTTACCTGTGAGTATGTACCCATGTACAAAATCCTGAAAAAGGGAGCTTTAAAGGGAGAGACTTTTGAGCTTTCTCCAACTTCCACATCTTTAGCCACAAAGAGCGATGAGCTGCAATGGGTGCCACTGCCGAAAAATCAAAGGAGACATCAATTGGGCCAACAGTTCCATATTGGCTAACACCTCTCCATGAGATCCTTTTGTTCCAGGAGATAATCAAAACGGCGCTGAAAGTCTTTTGAAAGAGTTTAAGATGAATAGGCTGCATAGGTTGCTGCACTTAGGGCAAAGTTAGAACCCTACACTTTATTATCTGCTGAATCCATCAAGGATGCCTCCTCAGACACCAGAAAAGAAACAAATGTCATTCTGGCCAAGTTAGTATTCACTTTTGGCACCTGAGGGTACAGCTCCACATAACCTTCCAGAGGATAGTGTTTAAAAAGAAAATGCAGAAAATATGTTTTATCAATCTCCTTTTATTCCTTGGGGGATCAAGGGTTTAATCACATCATGCATAGGAAGATCATCAAAAAGAAAAGCAGTGTACTGGGCAAATAACTTTTCATGAGAAAACACTTTGGACTGAAAACATGTAATCTCCCTGATGTGCTCCAACATTTCTGAAAACTGTGCTCTTTGAATATATCTGCCTCTAGACGCAGAATCTGCATCCTCCTCTTCTGAACCATTGTTTTGTGTTTCTTTTCAGATGGCTCGGACAACGCAGACACTGCTGCCTCATCAATAACATGTTGGAGGCCTGACCTTGACACAGTCAGAACCTCCTCATCCTCCAGCAGAGCTGCGGCCTATGTGCTGGGAACAGGCTCCATGACTTAGCTGAGGTTGCCTAGTGGCAGCAACCAACATATATACAGGGTGCCCAGCTTATCATAATGATGCATCAATTAGCAAATAGCCAATAAACCCCCCACCCCTTCCCCTGCCCGGGCACCCTGTGCACGCCATTCTGATTCAACGCGCATGCTCACCCAGCGAGTAGTGTGACATCGCACTCATCTCGGCGAGTCTCACATTGCACCAGTCCACTCCACTCCCCGCCCCAGATACTGCACCTGAGCAGGGAGCACAACCCGAGCTGCAGGCACTAATCAGGACCTCTGTGGCAGGCCCCCGTAAGTACCAAACCCCCCTTACCTGTTTATCCAGCAAAGCGGGCCACCCGATGCAACAGAAACCGATGTGGAGCAGGAAGGGTTTATAAAAAAAAAAGATTGGCAAAGTTGGTCTGTCAGGAGGCAGAATGGCCCCCGAGTACCTATGATAAGGAGGTCCTCCGTGGTGGTAATGAGAGATTCAAAGAGCACCCTATAAAAATAAATAACATTTTTATCAAAATGTAGCACACCACACCAATGTTATTGATGAGAAAATTATCCATCGGTTACTGGCAGAAGAATCCAATACTTGCCATACTTTAAAGGCGTCTTCTAAAATATCTAGTCCCTGACAGGATAATAGTAATAGGAAAAGAACATGGCCAAAGAGGAACCTTGCTGTAAACTCCTGTGGCATAGTTGCATAAGTCTGACACATTCTATATTTTCTGGCGCACTGAACAGGTGGAGGGCATGAGCATCTGTCCTAAGGCCGTGCCATCTCCTACTATACACACAGACCACTTCACATAATACTGGTATCAAAGTCTAAATCTTCCAGTTTAGCGCTATATAAACAATGCAATAATATCACGTTAACGCTTCTTAGCTTTACTTTTATTTATGAGCTATACAACACTTTATTTTTCAAGGTGTACTTCCTCATTTAATTGTAGAGAAAATGTGAGCATCTTTTCCCAATTATCGGTGGAGGCAGGAATTCCAAGCTGGTATCATGATTTCTTGGAGACTTAGACATATGAACCCAAAACATAAACAAGGCGAGAAGAGGTTTGGTAGTGCTTCAGGTGTCAGGGTCTCTACATTGTGGCCCCTAAACTTTTGTATGGAAATGTGGAGGGCACGTGAATTCAATGACAGTCAGCTATCAGATTAGAACAAATGATGAACATAACCTGAAATGATGGAGCGATATTAATTCCTAAATGCGGACTCAATAATTATATGTGGCTGTTTTTGATAATAAATTCTAGTAATCACTTTGTGGGTAATTACCTAATTTGCATTACTTATACCTGTGTTCTAATGACACTCATCTAATATCCATTTATGGGAACTTGCAAAAGCCTGGATCATATACACATTACAGCTGAACTATAGTATTAGGAGTGTGTCAAGTGTTTTCAGATTTTTAAAAAATGTTTTATAACATACCTGAAAGGCATACAAATTAAAATGTAAGTAAACAGAGTTAGAATAAATCCGAACTGAATTCCTGGTGGCCTTGTGTAAATCCAGTGGCGGCTCGCATAGGGCGTGCTGCGGGGCGGTGGGGCGGGGAGGTAGTAAACTCGGCATACGACGGAACGGAGAAACGTAATAATTACTTTCCTCCGTTCCGTCATATGTTTGAGTTTACTACCCCCACACCCTGCCCCTCCCCCGCCCCACCTCACCGCCCCGCAGCACGCCCTATGCGAGCCACCACTGTGTAAATCCTTAATCCCTTTACTCTGTCTGCATCTCGATTTTTACCGGGTATGAAAACCGACCCCTGTCTTCTTGCACGAAACCTCGTGCTCTTAAGTGTAAAATGGCCAAATCTTTCATCCTATTCTCGCAACAGAAGTGACGCCTTCCGCTAATCAGGCTTGCCGGTTGGGAAGGATATCATTGTGATTAAGAGTTGGAATTAAACGGTGCACATGTTAACGCAAAACTCATCACTCTTACTGGGTTACCTTTAAAATAGACATGGAGGTAAACGTTGTTTTTTCTCCATGTGTCCTTCTTCCTTGTGTGAATTTGGCCTGTGAATCATTAATGGGCACAAGCCAAGTGTCCTTTAAAGTTTGTATAATCAATAAAATAATATCACACTAGTTTAAAGAGCTATCTTTATCAACATTTAAGGGAACTGATCTGGTAAAAGTAATTTTAGTTATATTTTTACATGTCATTAATTCAATGAATATGCCTGCAGAATTACAAGATCCTGTTTAGATGTGACCTGACAATGCCCTATTATTATTATTATGGAAATTACTTAAAGCTCTGTCTGGGATGTCACATCTAATTTAAACTCCAGTAAGGTGTAACTGTTGCAACTGGCCCTTCCTGCAGGTTCACCCCAGATTTTTGTATTACTCTGCCTGCCTTTGCTGAACCCTTTTTGGGGTTTTTTAGGACTCTGTGCCCTTTTCCCCTTCTACCTAATGCTAAAATGTGTGTGGTAAATTTTCGCTACACATAATTGGGACATTTAATTTTCTTGTACGTTTGTAGTAAATTATACTACCTGTAACCTGGGCCTGTAGCTTAAATGGAACTAATGGACAGCAGTACTCATTGAGCCACCATCTAAAATAGCACTGTAAAATATGTCTCAGGCTTGCCACTGCAGCCTGTAATGCAATTATAAACTGCCATTTCGACCTGGAAAAATAAAACGTTTGTCAGGCCTAAACCTTACTTTTTAATACTTATAAGTCACCACCAGGTAGGCCCTAAACACCCAAGGATAGGACATGGGGGGGTTAAGTTATACATGTCCTGTTTCACTGTTGTATGGCCTAGCTCTCCCATAGGCTTATATGGGGTCATCAAATTACACTTAATAAGTACTAACTTCAGATTGGGAGCAGATAGATATATGCTGTTTTCACTCCAATAAATTGTAATTCAAAATCCTCTTTAAAGTGATGTCAGATTTTGAGCCACAATTTTAAAAATGTCACTTTTAGAAAGTTGGCATTTTACTCCTCAAACCAACTGTGCCATTCTGCCAGTGTCCTGGGTCACCTGACTGTGAATTGCTCTGCTGTTGTGGGTTGTGTATTGCTGCTAGACAATGAGACAAAGGAAGCCTAAATGTGAGAGGAGAGGGTCTTCCTGATAGGATGGTGTAAGATCCTGGATTGGTGAAAGGATCACGCAAAGAGGCAGGTATGCAGGAGAAATTCAGGTTTATATCTCTAAAGAAGAACCCATCCACAGCTCCACATCCAGTCAAGATAACAGTTCTGGTCAATTGAACTAATACATTCCATCACCAGGGAGCCCAGGATGACATCAGCAAAAGAGCCAACTGCATTCTGCAACATGCAGTATACCACACACCTTCCCCCGTTAACAAAAAGAAAGAGAGAAAGAAAATCAGAGAGCAGGACAAAAAGAAGGAAGAGATATCAGTACACAAAGCAATGAGAATGCAAAATCTTTCAACTAGCTTGACCTTTTAACATTACTAGGAGAGAAGCATGAAGATAAAGAAACAGTAATGGTAACAGTAAACATTACATTCAAGATACAATTTTTTTTAAATAGCTTGGCCTTCTAACATTCCTAGAAGAGGTGCGTGGTGAACCAGAAACAGTACCCGCATCTTTACAAATTACAGATTGATCACCACATCCTTTTCCCCCTTTGTACAAACATTTAAATTCCATTTAAATTCCAAACCCTATGGTCTTGAGTTCTGACAGCATTTGTGAACAGCTTTATAACTCGTACGGGCTTGGAAAACTTAACCTTGGTCCCAGGTTGCTTGATGACAACTAAATCACCAATAGAGACCTTGGTTTCTTTAGTGGATTTCTTAGAGTCAAAGTATGACTTTCTGGATAAGCATTTAGCTTCTTCTCTTTTGCGCCAGTCAGGGGTGACTTTGTCAGATGAAGAGAGAGAGAGACAGAACCTTCAAGGTGTCTAACCCGAGAGGGCTCAACCAACGTACAGGGAGACCTACCTCTAAACAGAACAAAAGGTGACTTTCCAGTCATGCTATGTGGTGTCACCCTATAATTTTCAATTTTTTTTTAGAACTTCTTCCTTCCAATTGAGACCAGCACCCTTAGCCCAAGAAATAGTTTCCTTCAACACCCTGTTGAACCTCTCTACCATTCCATTTGTCTCTGGATGGTAAAGAGAACATTTCTTGTGCCTGATGCCAAGACTTTTGAGAAATGCTTCCATCTCTCGTGAAACTAATTGAACACCATTGTCAGTAAGAATGGTTTCAGGATAACCTTCTTTGGCCATGAGAGAGTCTAAAAATTCAATAACTTGTAAAGTCTCAATATTAGCAGTAAAGTGAACTTCAGGCCACCTGGAGAAAAGATCAATAAGAACCAACATAAATACTTGTTGACCATTACAGTGAATTGGCCCAAGTATATCCAATGCGAAGTCTTTCCAAGGTCCAGATGAAAGCTCTCTTACCACCATGGGCTGAACTCTTGTACATTTTGATTTATCACTCATGGAACAGACAGTACAATCCCTAATAACTCTCTCAACATGCAAGTCGAGACCTGGCCACCAGTAGGAAGACCAAAGTCTTTCCTTAGTCTTTGACATACCAGAGTGTGACTTGTGAGTCAGGTCAATTAATGTTTGACGAAGTTTAGAAGGAGGAACCAGTCTCGTACCACGCAGAAGAACCCCATCACATACAGACATCTCATCTTTAATACCCCAAAACTTGCTAGCCACTTCTGATGCTTGCTTTTTAGAGTGCCAACCACTCTGAATGAGAGACACAAGCTCTGAAAGGACAGGATCAGCGGATAGTTCTATACACCACTGATGTTCATCGATGATCCGATCCTCAACCACACAAACATGAATATCATCATCATCATTGTCCTCATCTTGTACATCATTTTTAATCTTGTCCACAAGTCTTGAAAGAGTATCAGCAATACCATTCTCTATGCCAAGGATATATCTTATGTTAAAATCATACTCTTGCAGAGCTATGACCCACTTTGTTATTCTGCTAGACACCATATCTATACCCTTCTTCTTGAAGGTTTCACAGAGAGGTTTGTGATCAGTCCTTATCAAAAATTTGGTACCCCACAAAAACTTCTTAAGCTTCTTTACAGCCCAAAATACAGCCAAGGCTTCCCGTTCAATAACGGAATAATGAGATTCAGCATCTTTGAGACAATGAGAGAGAAACATAATGGTCTGCATTCCCCCTTCACCTTCCTGCTGAAGAACAGCGCCCAAACCTTTAAGGCTGGCATCAGTAGTGATAAAAGAAGTCTTTGAGGGATCAAAACTTTCAAGTTTGGGAGCCCTACTGAGTTTGTTTTTAAGAGCCTCAAACTCAAGACCACACTCCTTGGACCACTTGAAATCTACTCCTTTCCTCAAGAGAGATCTCATACAAAAACTGTTCTCGGCAAAGTTCTCAATAAATTTACTATAGTATTCAATCATACCAAAGAACTTCATGAGTTCCTCTTTGGAGGTAGGAGCAGACATGCGATTGATTGTGTCAACAAGATTGGCTTTAGGAGCAATACCCTCACCTGAGACTGTATGCCCTAAATAGTGAATAGAGGAGGTTCCAAACTGACACTTTTCTGCTTTCATTGTGAGATTTGCTTCACTCAATCTACCCGAAACGTTGAACAGACGATCCTCATGTTCCTTATGGTCACTTCCAAACACCAGGATATTGTCTTGGTAGACACATACACCTTCGCAATCTTTAAGGAGCTTTTCTATCACTCGCTGAAAGATGGATGCCGCCGACACCAGGCCAAACGGCATCCTAACAAATCTAAATGTCCCAAAGGGTGTTATAAATGCTGTATAGTCTCTTGATCCTTCAGCAAGTTCAATTTGGTGATAAGCTGAAGCTAAGTCAATTGTGCTGAAAACTTTAGCTCCTCCTAACAATACTAACAGCTCTGAAATATTCGGTAGGGGATAGCGATCCACAACTACACATTTATTGAGTTGCCTCAAGTCTACACATAGACAGAGAGATCCATTGGCCTTGCGGGCTGCAACTACCGGAGCCAACCAATCTGTCCCTTCCACTTCCTCTATTATTCCACCCTTCTTAAGTCGCCTTGGTGGAACCAGCTAATTATGCTGTCCCCTTTTTCCGAAACATTAATTTTACCAGAGGTGTACCTGTCCTTATACTCAATGAGCCCATTAAAGTAACAACGCAATGGAATAGCTTCCCCACCATATGCTAAGGAGCGTATATCAGGCTTCAGAAGAGAGATCTTATGAGCCAACTTGTCTTGATAGAAAATTCTTGAAACAATGGTGATCTTAGCACCAGAGTCAAACAAAACTCTGGTGGGTTCCCCTTCAACCATGATGTCATTGAGTGGACAAGACTTAAGTTGTAAGCCTGAATCCACCTGAACAACTATTTGACCACAGATAAAATCCTCCTCCAAAATCTCATCCTGGACGCTTTTAACATTAGCAGAGGGAATCTTGGTTTTACAAACCACAGAAAGATGTCCCTTTTTCTTACACTTAGAACAAATAACATTTAAGGCCGGGCATTTTTTGTCATTAGCTAAATGTCCTAATTTATCACACCTATAACATTTGTATGAAACAGGTTTCTTTCTTAACTTAGAAACAACATCAGGTTTCGACATGGTTTTCACTTCTTCTTTAACTACTTGAACTGAAGTCTGTTTATCAAGTTTATCCTTCTTTATGGTGTCAACACACTTAATAGAATGTTCCACCCTTTTTGCCACTTGAACTACTTCTTCCTCAACCACAGCTCTTCACGAATCTTCTCGTTATTACATCCAAACATGAATTAATCTCTGATCCGCTCATCCACCAAACCTGCAAACTTACAAGAAGAAGCAAGTTTTCTTAGTTGAGTGATGTAAGCATCAATACTTTCACCTTCGTTTTGTGACCTGTTGGCAAACTGGTACCTCTCCAATATAGTGCTAACTTTAGGCAAGTAGTGTTTGTCAAGTTTTTTAATGCATATCTCAAACTCGTTTAAATCCCTCGCCTCTGCATCACCGAGTTCAGGGAGATGATCAAAGACATCTTGCCCTTCCGATCCTAGACAGTGAAGCAGAAGGGAAGATCTGCGCTCAGCACTGAGACTAACTCCACAAACCTTGGCATAGCGCTCAAACACCTTTTTCCATTTCTGCCACTTAATTGATGGTTCACCAATCGCCATGAGAAAGAATGGTGGAGCCGTAACATTCTGCATGGTGAAAGCTGAAACTGATGAGTTCTGAATAAAATGTGTGCGTGTCACAGTAGTGGCACATTATACAAACACCCCTGTTAGAAAAGAATGAATAAAAGCAATGTTTCAACAGTGAGTATCACAAATTGTATATTCACGCAGAAGGAGAGAAATTACGTTGTGCAACAGAGAAGTGTGCGTGTCACAGAAGTGGCACGCTGATCAAAAAACAATGGGCTAAAAGTAATATGAATCTGCAATGTGTGCGTGTCACAGACGTGAAGTGTGCGTGTCACAGAAGCGGCACGCTGATCGAAACACAATGGGCTATTAGTAATATGAAACTGCAATGTGCGGGTGTCACAGACGTGGCAAACAGCCCTTCAATTTTTGTGGTTGAAATTAACCAAATCTTGCAAAATGACTGAATGCAAAAATAGAATGCAATTCAATTAAAACTTTAACATGTGTGTGCGTGTCACAGATGTTGACACGCAGCAATGATCACCAAAACACTAGTGCGCAAAATGAATCCAATACAGATGTGTGCTTGTCACAGAAGTGGCAAGCCGCGTTACAATTGGTGAAAGAGGTGAATCCAAGATGGCAGTCACGCAGGTCACGCAGGGTCAAAGACGTGACTGCGTGTTTCCTGCGAGGCGCATATGGATTCCGTGGATGTGCACACAATGGAGGCAGAAGGCATGCAGGAAGATGGTTCCAGTGCAAAACAAGGATTCCAGAAGCTTAGGTGAGGAGAGGCGCTCAAGAGAACTGCGCGAGGTAAGCCTTATTTAAAAAAATAAGCAGTCGCAGGGAAGTTCGTTATATAAATGTAATGTAGAAGCAGCAATGTCAAATACAAGGTAGGAACCCTTAAAAATGACGACTCTTGAAAAGAGTAAACTCAGCAAAGACAAAGGCGCTGTTAACCCCTCAAAGCCTAAGATTAAAGTGGAATCCAATGTAATAAAGTCAATATGACACCTGCCAGGGAGGCACCAAAAACAGGCAGCACAGCACCCTCATGCACATCCAAAGAAAAATGTGTTTTTATTTTTCCAGTAAAGTGACAGTAAGCCAGACTATAAAAAAACGATTGAATGTTTAGGTGGCAGTGAGACCAAGTTACTCGCTTAAGTTGCAGTCGAATATTAAAACAAATGAGGGAACAGTACCTGAGGCAGACATACTACCATGAAGAGAATTTCAAATTGAAGAGGAAGTTGGGGGCTTGTTGGGTTCTTCTTTCTTCTTTCCTTGGAGATATCCTTGGAGAGGTTTGTATCCTGTATCCTGTAGCCGACTACGCCAGTGTAAGATCCTGGATGGTGAAAGGATCACGCAAAGAGGCAGGTATGGAGGAGAAATTCAGGTTTATTTCTCTAAAGAAGAACCCATCCACAGCTCTGTCGTACCCACAGGATGGCACTAAGACCCTGGGGCTCAGGGTCAAGGGGGAACAGGGGACACCGGACACTACATCCGGTCAGGGGCGGGGGGATGAGGATACTCGCCTGCAGGACCTCGAAGCGAGAGGTCAGATCCGGGGGAGCGCAGCGCCCGAATGCAGATATCTATGTACATGACAATAAAGAGTTGATGCTGCTCACCCTGCCACGTCCTTGGTGTTCTGCAAGCCGCGAGACGCGACAACTGGCGACAAAGGTGGGATCGTGACCTCCGTGAGCCTGCACGGCTCGGTGAAAAGGATCTTCTCCAGGGACCGTGACCAGGAGTTTTGTCGTGCCCACACAAGAAAAGAAAACAGAGCGCAGCGACGCGGGAGCCCACCCCGGCCGCTGCGAAGAAAGACTGCCTGCACCGGTAAGCGCTGTAACTGAAAGCGTGAAGATATAGAATTTGCCGAGATGTCTCGAGAGAGTCTCGGCGGCCATTGTACAGTCAGGCGAGAGGGCAAATCAGCGAGCGGAAAAGACTCGGCGGCCATTTTGAAGTCAGGCAAGGCTTCCATTGGCCGCGAAGTCTCGCAAGACTATCGGCGGCCATCTCAGAATCAGGCGAATAAGCCAATCGGAAGCAAGAGTGACTCGGCGGCCATTTTAAGGCCAGAAAAATCGATCTGACCAGAAAAGGGCAGAATTTCAAAAGAAAAAGAGGCAAAAGGGCACAACAAGCACTAGTAAAGGAAATAAAAGAGAAAAAGAGACAAGAAGAACGAAATAAAGAAAATAAAGGCAACAGAACAAAGGAAGACAAGGAGCAATGGCAGACCAGAAACAAAGTGCGCAATACAGGAGACCACTGCCGCTCAGCCTATCTGAACCACAAACTGGGATAAGATGGGAGAAATGGCTCAGACGTTTTGAAAATTATGTTGAAGCAACAGATGTCATAGAGGCCAAAAAACGGGGACTGTTCATAAACCTAGTGGGCGACGAGATCGAAGACCTATTGGTGACACTGCCAACTGCAGACATTGACACCTACGACAAATTAACAAAGTGCCTGACGAATAAGTTTGATCCGCAACGAAATACTGATTTTGAGAGGTACAGCTTCATGATTTCCTTCCAACAGGCCGAGGAGTCACTAGATGACTTCGCAACAAGGCTAAGGAAACTAGTGACTCACTGTGAATTTGATAAATTTGACAACGAGCAGGCCATTCGACTACTAATCATCGCAGGCTGTCGGGACATAGACTTCCGAACAAGAATACTTAAAGAACCGATAGCGCTGGAGAACATCCTTGCACTAGGAAGAGCGGAAGCACGAGCCACAACACACGCGAAAGAAATGGAACGTGGAAAAGGAAGAGGCGGAGAACAAATTAATCGGATGGCAAGCAACAACAAAACAGGAAACTGGAGACAAGACAGAGGCGGCCAGACTGGGAAGAAGCAGCAAGATGGAACGTGCTACAGATGCGGACTCGAGTTCCCACACCGAGGGCCATGCCCAGCATTTGGCCAGACGTGCCGAAAATGCAACGGACGAGACCATTACGCAAGTGTATGTCAAGGGGCACAGTTCAGAAATGACCGCGGAAGAACAAGCAGAGGGAGGATGCCGACACACAGACACACATCAGGCATGTCGAGACAGGAGTGAGGAATTTGTCCGCAGAATCAGGGGAAGAGGGTGAAGAAGAAAAACGGGGCGGTTATACCTCATGACAGAGGTCAACACAGACTCAGAAGAAGATGAAGAAGAGCGAGATGAAACAATATGCCTGGTGGACAAGAAGAAGATAAAGAGAACGGAGTCCGTAACAATAAAAGTGGGGCCACACGATACCACGTTTGTGTTGGACAGTGGCGCAACGTGCAATATCATGTGCGTCTCTGAATATGAGAAAATGAAAGTGAAGCCGACTCTAAAGCCATCCAGAGTGAAAGTATTCACATGGGGGGCAAAGCGACCAGTGATCAACTTGGGGAAATTCAAAGAGGAATTACGATACAAAGATCAAAGGCTAACGGAACAGATACATGTGCTCAAAGGAGACATCCCAGCGCCATGCTTGTTGAGCAACGTCACGGCACAAGTGATGGGGCTGATGGAAATGACGTATCAGATGTCAGAAGAGAAAAACATTCTAAAAGAATACCCCAAACTGATAGAAGGATTAGGGAAGCTGAAAGGACGGCAGATCACGTTACACATAGACGAAACTATAAGACCAGTTGCGCAACATCACAGAAGGGTACCCATACACCTACAGCCACAAGTTGAGGAAGAACTAGAGGCCCTGATGAGACAGGACATCATAGAACGAGCAGATGGGCCGACACCATGGGTGTCACCCATTGTGGCCGTCCCAAAAAGGACAAATCAAAGATAAGAATATGTGTGGACATGAGGATCCCAAACAAGGCGATTGAACGTGAGCGACACCCAGGCCCACATCTAGACGACATGATCAGCTGTCTCACAGGCACGAGAAGATTCTCAAAACTGGATCTCTGCAAGGGGTACCACCAACTTGAACTAGACCCACAGTCCCGATACATCACGACGTTCTCCACCCACCTCGGACTATTTAGGTACAAACGTTTGAGCTTCGGGATCTCATCGGCCGCAGAAATATTTCAGGAGACAATTCGTCAAGTCATCAGACCGGTCAAGAACAGCCTAAATTACAGTGACGATATCCTGGTGTTCGGCAAGTCGGACGAAGAACATGACACGGCGTTAAGAGAGGTATGTTCACATCTAGAAGAAGCAGGTCTAACGTTAAATGAAGAAAAGTGCGAACTGGGGAGGAATGAGCTAGTGTTTTTCGGTCACATCTTTTCCAAAAGGAATGCGGCCAGACCGCAGCAAGGTAGAAACACTGGAAAAAGCAAAGAAACCGACTGATGTGGCAGAAGTGAGGTCATTTCTGGGGTTGGCAAGTTACTGCGCACGCTACATTAAGGACTTCGCCACTGTCAGCGCGCCACTGAGAGAGCTGACGAAACAAGGACACAAGTTTCAATGGACCAGCGAGTGTGACAAAGGGTTTGAAGAGATAAGAAAGGCAGTGACAGCAGTGGATCATCTGGCCTACTTTGACCCGGAATTATGCACAGAGCTGACAGTGGATGCAAGCCCCGTGGGCTTGGGAGCAATTCTAGCACAACATCAACCGGGGAGAGATTCCCCAAGACACATCGTTGCGTATGGGAGCAAGAGCTTGACAGACGTCGAGAAAGGATATTCACAACCAGAAAAGGAGAGTCTGGCAGTAGTATGGGCCTGTGAACATTACCACATGTTCGTATACGGGAAACCATTCACAATCGTGACTGACCATCAGGCCCTGATAACAATATATGGCAACCCGAATGCAAAGATACCGCCAAGAATAGAAAGGTGGGGAATCAGACTGATGGACTACAATTTCAAAATCATTCACAAGCCAGGAAAAGAGCAAAACCCAGCAGACTATGTGTCAAGGCACCCCCTGCCACAAAACTCTCAAGCAACCACAATGGCAGAAGAGTACCTGAACTTCGCACTGAAACTAAGCACACCGGCAACAATAACAGAGAGTGAACTAAATAAAGAAACGAAACAGGACGCCACCATGCAGGAGGCAATGAGGATCAACAGGGCGCAACGATGGAGGCATGTAAACAACAACATGCACGTAGGAAGAGGAATAGACAAAGAAGAACTGCTGGCACTGAAAAGAATAAATGAGGAACTGTCAGAATGCGAAAACGGAACAATAATGAGGGGCACAAGAATAGTGATGCCCCAAACGTTAAGACTGAGAACAGTGGAGTTGGCACACGAGTCACACCGGGGCATGGTAGCGACAAAAAAGATGCTGCGAGAAAAGTGTGGTTCCCGGGACTTGACAGCATGGTGGAAAAGATGGTGACAAAGTGCCACGTATGTCAAATAATAGGACCACCGTCCAAACCAGAACCATTGCAAATGTCCCCGCTACCACAGGCGGTGTGGACCGAGCTGGCAGCAGATTTCTACGGGCCATTAGAAACAGGAAGCTATTTTCTGGTCGTGATAGACGAATACTCAAGATTCCCCTTAGTAACGCCAGTGTCATCAACGTCGGTAAACGCTACGCTACCAGTGTTGGACGACATTTTTGCTGCATGGGGCTCGCCACAGACATTGAAAACAGACAATGGACCACCATTCTCAGGGGAGGAATTCAAAAGGTTCATGGCGTACCTAGGCATAAATCACAGACGAATAACGCCACTGTGGCCACAAGCAAATGGGATGGCTGAGCGGTTCATGGGGACCATCAAAAAGGCGGTGCAAAGAGCAAAGCTAACACAAGTATCGATCGGACAAGCCCTGTGCCAGGTACTGAGGGACTATCGGAACACACCACACAGCTCCACGGGGAGATGCCCCGCTGAACTGGTACTAGGGCGAGTGAGCAGGACAAGACTGCCGCAGACAAAAGAAAAAAAAAACAGACCAGGAGGACGTCGTCATCAGAGATAAGGGACAGAAAGCAAAAATGAAAGAATACGCTGATCAAAGAAGACGTGCAACGCCTCACGAGCTAGAGGAAGGAGACATGGTGCTCGTAAAACAACGGCAGGTGAGGAAGTCAGACAGCGCGTTCGCAAAGGATCCGCTGAAGGTGGTGAAAGTGAACGGGCCCATGATTACAGCTACCGCCGGCCAGCACCAGGTCACAAGAAACAGCTCCCACTTCAAGGAGGTGAAAACGGAAGAAGAAGGAGACATGCCAAAGAAGGAACTGACCAGAGAGATTTGGCAGGAAGATACATCACCAGTTGTCGGAGAACAGCGACCAAAGAGGGAGTGAAAAAGACCAAGAGACTAATCGAAGAGATGTGAAGAGACCACCAGTTCACAGAGATGTCTCTCTCTCTCTCTCTCTCTCTCTCTCTCTCTCTCTCTCTCTCTCTCTCTCTCTGATCACCATCACGAGTCGACAGGACAAGTGGCAAGAAACTTTTGTTTGCAACAAAGGGGGAGATGTCGTACCCACAGGATGGCACTAAGACCCTGGGGCTCAGGGTCAAGGGGGAACAGGGGACACCGGACACTACATCCGGTCAGGGGCGGGGGGATGAGGATACTCGCCTGCAGGACCTCGAAGCGAGAGGTCAGATCCGGGGGAGCGCAGCGCCCGAATGCAGATATCTATGTACATGACAATAAAGAGTTGATGCTGCTCACCCTGCCGCGTCCTTGGTGTTCTGCAAGCCGCGAGACGCGACAAGCTCCACATCCAGTCAAGATAACAGTTCTGGTCAATTGAACTAATACATTCCATCACCAGGGAGACCAGGATGACATCAGCAAAAGAGCCAGCTGCATGCTGCAACATGCAGTATACCACAGATGGCTGGGAAGGAGCTGTACCCACTCTTTTCACACTTCAAAGCTCTCTGCCTGCAGCACACACAATGGAACCTGACACCAGGCCTGCCCATGCCTTTGTCCCACTAGATAGCTTGGTGCCAGGAAAAGGTGAAGGGAAAGAACTAACCAGATCCAGTTATGCAGGTAGATCACAAAATTCCTCCACACAAAGACTGACACCAGGCATACATGTGGTATCTTTAGAACCTTTCATCAGAACACTCCTGGACCTGTGGAAGCTTTAAAAGAAGGACTGCCCTGTTCCCAGAAGGACTGCCTTCCTGTCTGTCTAAGGAAGATTAGACATGCATGCCTTAATGCCAGGCTACACAAAATGACTCCAAGTGTCAGTTGACTGATCTCCTGTTTGAGCACCAGGGACACAACAAGCTTCTAGAGTACTCGCTGTAACTGCCCAGTTTCCCAGCACCAACTCTGGACCTTCTGGACTTGCCTGAGCCCTGCTGCTGGCCTCTGGTAGAGTGAGTCCTGAGCCCAAAGAGGTGCACCCCAGGTCATGGACCCTTGGCTGACATCAGTAAGAGCTCCTCCTGAAAAAAAAGGTGTAGATAGGGATGTTTTGTGCTCCTTGCAACGGCGAACAGACCACTTTACGCCAAAAGCCGACCACCTGTGATGACAGCCAAGGCGTAGCTCCAGTGGGACCTGCTCTTCATGCCAACGGAGACTATCCATGATGGCCGTAAATGCAAGACCCATACTTCACGCAGACAGCAGCCATCCATGAACAACTGTTAGACCTGACTTTTTCAGCGGGTCTATCCCCAGACCTTTTGCTTTTGGTCCTCCTGTTTTTGTTGGTTTCAGGACTCTGGGCACTTTACTACTGCTGATCAATGCTAAAGTGCATATGCTCTCTGTGTAAATTGTTATTATGGATTGGTGTTTCCATGAGTGGCTTCTTTGATTTACTACCAAGGGGCATATTATCAAGGAAATGCGATAATTATCGCATTTCCTGCTTAGCGCGACTTTGCACAACGCCGGCTATCGCTGGATTCAATCGCCGAGATATCGCGTTATTATCAACGCATATCTCCATGGCGATCAAAAATCCGGCGATAGCGGCGAAGTACGGGTTTATCGCTGGGAATCCAGCGATACACCGGCAGCGTAAGGGGAATCCTTGTTAATAGGGAGATGTGGATTGAGCCGTACAATCCACCTCCCATGTAACATATAGGCAAGTCAGGATTTTCTTAGACGTTAATTCCTGGCGATAACCGCGGTTAGCGCGGCTTTTTGTAACGCTACGTATGTCCTGGGCCGTCTTGTAAATACGGCGAAGGACAGTTAGGGATATTTTCCTTTTAGTTTTGGCAGGGAACGCCTACTTTGCATCTCATTAGAGATGCAATGCAAGGCATGTGGAATATGGCTGCTAACATGCGCTAATGCATGTTAGCGCCGCATTGGTAATAGGGCGATATTATTATCTCCGCTTTTTTGGCTTTTAAAGCCAAAAAAGCGGAGATATGGCCCTTGTTAATATGCCCCTAAGTCCCTAGTACAGTGCACTGGGCCAAGGGCCTCTAAATCAAATGATGTTAGTGGGCCTGCAGCACTGACTGTGCCACCCACACAAACAGACTTGCAAAAGGTTCTCAGACCTGCCACTGCACTGTCTGCGCGCAGTCTCTACTGCCATGTCGACCTGTCAAGTGCACCCATTTGCCAGGCCATAACCTTCCCTTTTATGACATGTGAGTCACCCCTAAGGTAGCCCCAATGTACCCCTGTGGCAGGGTGCAGTGTATGTGAAAGGTAGAACATGTACTGATGTGTAGGACATGTCCTGGTGGTGAAATACAGTGTATTTCGTTTTTCACTATTAATAGGAATGAATGGGAGTTTAATTATAACATCTTATAAGTATTACTTCGCATTGGGACAAGATCGAAAGATGGAGTTTAGTACATCTGAACCCACAATATAAAAATGCACCTTTTAGTAAAGATAATTTTTATATTGTGGGTTTGAAAATACTCCTTTTAGAAAGTAGGTATTTTCTTGCTTACCCATACTGTGTGCCTCTGCTGGTTTGTGGATTGACTCTCTTGCTTTGGAGTGAAAGTGGCTGGGAATGTGCATTCTCTCAGACAGCCACTGGGGAGGTTGATGTGTGTCATGCCTTTCCTGAATGAGTCAGGGCTGGGGTGAATAGACCTGGGCTGCATTTAGAGTAGGGGGAGGAGATTTCCTTGCACCTGAATAGGCCTGGTCTGCCTTGCACAATGCTGTCTCCACCTCCTTCTGGGAAGCCGGACCAGAGAAGACCGAACTGGTTTTGACTGAACACAGAGCCTCTTTGCCACAAGAGAACAAAGAGAAATGGAATATAAATATTGGGGCCCAGACCCCAGAACTTTAGATTACTTCTGGACTCAAGAGGAACCTCTGCCAAGGAGAAGAGCTGGGAAAGCTGAAGGAGAAGTACTGCCCCTTTGCTGTGTGCTGTTTGGGGTTGCCTGCAGTGGCTGTTTCTGCCAAGGAGAGGACAAATACTTTGCTGTGTGCTGTGTATCCCGCTTGAAGATCTCCAAGGGCTTGAAGTAGAGCTTGCCTCCTGTTCTGAAGTCTTAGGGACACAAAGACTTCACCACCAGTTCCCATTAACTTCCCTGCTGGGAGTTCTGCCCTACCAATAGATGCAACCTCAGCTATAGCTATTTACTACAATGCTTCAACTTTGCATTCTAGTTGGCTGTATTTTACTATTGGGCATCAACAATTTCTGGGAGGGACTCCAAACCATGATGATAGACTATTGTCCATGGATATGAACTGTAATAATGCCTGGAAAATAAGCCCCAATCACATCTCTCGTCAGGAGAAAGAACTAGATAGGTGGAGCACCATGACATGGCGAAACTAAAAGCTGCATGTACAGCTCATGCCGTGGGTATGTAAGTAGGTGGTAACAAATGCTTAGAGGTGGTCTTCCTACATGTGTTTAAAGGCACAAATAATCCTTTTGGTGGGAAACTAATTTTATTACAGTTGTTTAAGTATAACATTATATTGTTCGCATAAACTGACAGACCACATTTTGGGTGTAGGAACTGCCTAAGACGCTGAGATGATAGCTCTTTTAGTAAGCAGAAGAATGAACACTGTGCGATAATCAATAAGCAGGCTGTGGAAAGTAGTAGTTAAGAGCATGCTTCAACTCAGCAAGAAAATAGGTACATTTATGGAGCATCAGCAGCAAGCATTTGTTGGGCAATATTGTAGTGTGCTAATGTCTGCAAGGCTAAAAGTGACCTTCTCCTTGTTCTTATACTTATCAAAACCTTGTTATAAAGTGGTCTTATTTTATTTCTTTCTATTCATGCTAAATAGAAGTGACTAAAATCCATGCTGCTAAACACATGCCCTGTGCTAATGCATACTTCCACAATTTCTCCACATATAATGCAGTGACATGCCACGCCAATAGTAACATATCTGTTTCAATACACTCACACCCCCTTTCTCTGACTTCATCAGCCCTTGCATCTTCTCTCTGCTTTGTACCAACCCTTGTGAGATTCCTACAATAATTACAGCCACCATAGCAGCAAATGACAAAATACTGTCAACGTTTCATTTTAATCGCCACACTAACATCCCATACAGCTGTAGGCTGACGGCTGTATGTGATTTCATAGAAAAATGATTTCATGGAATACCATTACTGAGAACTATTTCATCTAAACTGTTTAATGGAAATTTTCAGAATGAATAGCATTTACCTTTTTGTAGAAACAAATTCATAGAATGTCTCTTTGGTCAAAATTGGCATTTGAATGCTTATTTTTTAAGCGTAAATGTAACGGTTGCAGTTCTTACTTTCAGAAACAGTTTTATGGGGAATATTGATTTCAGTGCTTTACTGTAAGGGACATTATTTCATATTTATATTTTTTACATTGTCAAACAATTACTTTGGATGCTTTTAATTTGCTGTCCCATCACCATCTGTAAAGATCCTCCATCATGACCCCTCAAAACCCATAAACACCATTAATCCATGAATCCTAAAACCCTGCACTACACCCATCTCTGAAACAAAAACCTCTGAACCGTGACCCCGAACTCCAACTTTTACTGACCCCTAAAAATCCCTCATCACCGTAAACATTACCCATCCCTGAACCCAAAAACTCCAGAGTAGTCCTAACCTCCTTCCAAGTTTAATCTAATTTTGGATTTTTCCTTAAAATGATCTTTCCTTTCACTTAATTTTCGATTTTCATGTATTTCCATAAACTTGTCTTTCCTTAAAATTGTTTTTCCATGATTTGGTTTCCTCCAATGTGGTTTTTCATGCTTCCTTCTCCATCAATTTACACATATCAAAGGCTGACTACTTTTGCCACATGGGTCTACAGTTGAGATGTACATAAAACTGGCCCCAAAATACTGGTTACAATTTGCGACCAGAATTTTTGCGAACAGTGCAGTAATTTGTGAAGTGACCTATGTACAGTTTGCAAATTACCAATTCGTAGTGGGTCGCAATTTGATTTCCCTCATTAATATTAAGGAAGTATGTCACAAATTGTGATGCACTAGATATCACAGCGATCACCGGGATGGTGGCCTGCTGATGTTAGCATACCACGAAGTCTGCGATTGTTTTAAATTAAACATTATTGTATCTTTAAATGCAACCCAGTTTCCTTTAAGAAAAACAGAATGCACCTAAACAAAAAAAATGAAAAGTGTAATTATTTTTAAAAAATAGGCAATGGCCCATTGGAACACTGCCTACTCTTAACAAATATTTTTTTCAACATTCACAAAGGGGAAGGGTTACCTTCGTGACCCCTTCCTGTTTGTAAATGACTTACTACCTCCTTTAGGGAGGTGGTAAAATATTAATGTTTTGCAACCAGAATTTGGTCACAAAGGAGTTTGGTATATGGAAGGGTTGCCCTAAACATGCTCCTTCCAAATACTGAATCAGTATTTGGTCACAAACCAAAATAGTGATTAGGTAAAGTCAATTCACAATTTTGGTTTAATACATCATGAAAAGCCTTTTTGCATTTGCATCAGGATGCTTGCACAAATGCTTTCCACATCTGGCCTCTACTTCTGCCCTCAAGTCGGCGCTCCCAATGACACAGTACTTTACTTGCACTTATCTTAATGAAGTTACATACCTAACACTCGAGTGCTTAGTGCCAGAAGTTGCCGGAGTTCGGCAAAGGCACTCATTTTTGAGGCATGGAATTTATGTTTCACCATCATAATTCGAGCCTTAGCAAGAGAGAGAAAGGTAGGAAAATGAAAAAGACTTGACGAAGAGAAAGATACGACATCGGCTGGTGTCCTACCAAATTAATATTTATATTATTCCTCTTCCTCTTGATTTCTCTATACACAGCTCACAATGTGGTTTTGCACTGATTTTCACTTTTAAAATGCTCTTTAGTTAAAGGCAGTTCTAGCTGTTTAGCTTGATTACATTCATCAGCAGACCATGTGCAACTAGTTCGTTCTGAAAGCTTACATTTTAAAGATTTGTTTCCATTCTTCTGTGCTGTAGGCACAGGCATAGCTTGGTTGTCTGCATGCTAGTTTAATATATGATTGTATTGTTGGAGAAGATATTAAGGATTGAGTCTCTCATTAATAGCGTCCTCTGGCAAAATGCTGTTTCTGTAGAATACACAAGAAAATTATGAAATAATCGAACATTATTCTTTGCCTCAAGTTTACAATTTTCTGTTATTTCTTCAAAGTTGAGACAACTGTTACTGATTACAAAATGCTGCAGCTAATGGTGTGTTAACTGTCACTATTCTGTTCAGTAGTATTGATTAGAAAATGTAAAAGGCATTTTTGATTTTCACATTTCAAATTAATTGTACGGTCAGAGGTACACGTGCTGTGTTTTCATCCTAATTCCAGGTGAGAAACAATGATTTAAACACCCAGGCTGAATTTTGAAGAATTTGTGGTTAACATATTTACTTAGAAATACGTATAGCTGACACACATTTTGACCGGTGGCAATGTTTTATGAAAATTAGACAGCCAGACAGTTGCTATTTGTGAACCAGAAAAGTTCTGCTGTAAACTAGGACTGGGTTTTTTGTCAGCAGAAAAACGCTTACTAATGTGTGAAAAATTATATGAAGTTAGGCATTCATCACTTACAAGATTGAAATTTATGTCATTCATAGTGTAAACATTTAGATATCCAAATCAAAAACATCAGATTTATTGTTTTTTTGTAACAGAAGTTGGAGTCTGTGTTTTGTTTCATGTTCAGTTTATCTTTTGGATGTCCTGATGTATGAGTGCTGTGATGCGTTGGAAAGTGATTTATCAGTAGTGATAAGTAGTGACTTACTACTAGTAATATGGCCACAAACACAATAAAAGGTTCAGACAAGGTCTCAATAAATTATTCTCTTGCTCAACCTTTGGCAGCTGGCAATGAGCAGGCATGCATAACTTAGGAGACATGTGTGTAAAGCATTTAAAAACAGCAATACAATAAATAAGTAAGACACAACACACAATAAAAATCCAACTCCAATTTAAAAAATAGTTTATACTTAAATAAACAAACAGACACCAAAACGACAAAAATCAAATGCAGGGAACCGGAGATATGAATTTTTTAAGAATAAATACTTTCTAGTGCTTAAAAATATACAGCGCCACTTTGCGACATCTGGTCGCACTTGACCGAGACAAAGTCAAAGTTTCAGGCTGACCGCGATGGAGCCCTGGTCGCAAACATTAAGTGGGAGACCTTGCTCAAAATTTTACCTTCGGGGGTAGAAACTTTTCTTGAGGATTGCTTCTCAACGAGGCCCCAATCTAATCCTGGAAGTCTGGAGCTTTTGGCGAGATGAACCTAAAATCCAGGCCGGGTCATGGTTGAAGGTAGCCAGCTTGGCTCTCGACGATTAGTCAGCCACCTTATGGAGCTCTTTCCAAAAGTTGCTCAAAAGTTCTCCAAACCTCTGGAACTTCTTCCTGAAGTTCAGCTCGAGGGTTCAAAGTATCCAAAACACAAATCAAAGGGTCTGGAGTCTCCTAGATGGTCCTTGGGATATCTGGACTACAATTCCTACAATGCACCTGGACAAATCTTTAAAAGTCCACTATACACACTCCAGGATGAGGACTCTTAGTGGGGATGGTGCAGGTGGGCTCTGTTAACCTGTAGCTTGCAGGGAGTCCATTCCTTAATTATTCCTAAAGCAAGGCAGAGTCCGCAGAGCTGTAGTACCAGATTGTGCAGCAGGTGCAGTCCGTCAGGGTGCAGTCCTTTGGATGCAGATCCAGACTCCAGCAGGGAAGTCCTGCTCTCGTTGTAGTTTCAGGCAGTAGATCTGAGGAGCTATGCAAGTCTTCCATTTTTATCCAGTGTTCCTTGGCATGAAGCAGGGGGGCACCCCTGACCAATGGGATGCAGGGTGCCACACAAGTGAATGACCCTTCCTCAAAAGTCTGGCATATTCTTGTCCCAGAAAGCACTATTCTCTCAAAATCCAAAATGAAGAAAGTCTTACAAGAGTAGCAGGATCAGGCTAACCCAACCCACTGTTGTGGCAAATTTTCCTAAACACTCCCCTTCCAACCCTCTCCCTAAAGTACAGGGTCTCCTGTGTGTTGCTGGGGTAGCAGGATATGGGGGTCAGCCTGTGATGTCCTAAAGTGTCATTCCCCCTTTGAAGACCAGTTTGGCTTCCCCTCACCCCCTTCTTGCCACTGCTCTGCAGCTTGTACTTCTCTGCCCACAGGAAACTCACTGTCTCTCTAGCTGGGCTTTTCACACCTCAGTAGAGCAGCCTGGCCAGCCTGGGCAGAGGCTGGCCAGTGAGGAGAGAGAAGCTGAAAGTGTAGATTTTGGCTTACAGAAAAGAAAGTTTGTTTCTGCCATCGTTATTATAAATCCAACAGTGGTCTGGGTGTGGCTTGCAGGGGGAAGATGGCGGACACCACTTAACCCTGCTCCACCACCCATCCCCATTATCTGAAATTTTTTCACCGCATGGAGGCATCCGTAAACCAAAAGGATCCTGCTGAGTTGCCAGGTGCCCCCCTCTGTGATCCTGCAAGCATGTACTTTGTGGCGACCCACGGGCAGCCGCTAGGGGTGAGACTGGATGCCGGAGCCGGGGGTAGCTGCGTATGAAGCTACTCAGTGCTTGCAGTAATAAATGAAATCCCACAGAAGAACACTGGAGATGACATAACGCCTCCAGGGTGGGACCGGAGAGACGCATCCTGAATTCACTAGAAGTGGGACTACTGAGCTGCGCTGAAATGAGTCCGCAGCCTGATGCAGGTGGTGTGGAGGCCTGAAGAACCCGCGTTGAGATCACGCCCGGCTACCAGCCCACTTCCCACCCTTTCCTGGAACGGTGTATGTGGCCGGGCCCCAGCAGCATTTTGATCTATTGTTGTTCCTGTCTCCTGCCTACACTGCTCTTGAGTACAGGGCTTGCCGTGTGAGTTGTCGGCACCCGGAGATACTGCCGTTTGCCTGAAGCGGGGCCTGCTGCATGAACCCAGAGATGAGGAAACGGATCTCTGATCATCATTAGGTGACTGCCTGGGCTTCCCGCCAGACTTGGGAGGGCTGCAGCTGTATGGGATTGCCCCACCTTCACTCATTAGTATCCTTTCAACGATGCTCATCATGTAATGAACACAAATGTAATTTCTGTATTTGGGGAAATATGGTCCTCTTCACTGCACTGTCTGTTCTGTGTATAGTTGGCTGCCAGTGCTAATAATTTGTGACACTTTGCCCACTACCGACTAATGCATTGCAGTCTCTCTGGCTGGTACTCTTTGGAGGTGCCTGGCTCTTCCACTGATGGCGCAGCTGTAGTACAATGCCTTAATTCACCACAAATCCTTGGGGATATTAGCAACAACTTGCGATAATTATCGCAAACTGCGCTTAGCGCGTTTTATTTTATCGCTGCCTATCGCTGGATATTATTGTGGAGATAACACGCTATTAGCAACGTTTATCTCCAATGCGATAAAATATCCAGCGATAGCGACAAAATGCGTTAATATCGCTGGAAATCCAGCGATATTCATGCATTAACGCCATGGTGGACTTAGCCTGACAATCCACGTCCCATTGAAGTAACAGGTAAGTCATGTTTTTAGCAGGTGTTAAATTCTAGCGATAATCGCGCTTAGCGCGACTTTTTTTATCGCTTCACCTGCGTTGCTAATAGGGGGAAGTTGTGTTAGCAACTGTTTTCAGTCGCTTTTAGTTGGGAACGCCTACTTTGCATGTCATTAGCGATAATTATCGCTGGCATGCAAGGCGAAAGGAAAACCGTCCGCTATCGCCAGAAAGCTGTCACTAACGCCTGTTAGCGACAGCTTGCTGATAGGGCGATAAAAAAATCGCCGCTTTAGCGGCAAAAAGTGCCGCTAAAGCAGCGATAAAGCCCTTGCTAATATGCCCCCTTGTTATTTCTATGCTTCCGGATGCTGTAACCTTTCTACTGCTGTTAGCATCTACACCTTGGGCTGCACGTGCTGCATTGCACCTCAATCCACAAGTGGGCAACTGTGGGCGGGCCTGTGATCTTTGACTGTCAGCCCCTTCCTCCCTAACACCTGTGTTCTGAAGCTAATTCCCAACCTTGCCATGGAGGAAGATAAAGGTGAATCGCGTAACTGTCACTTGTCGCTCGAGGTGCAATAACATCCGTCTTATTGTCCTCCCTGAAAGAGCGGGGGGTCAAGATGTGGTTGTATTCACTGAACAGTGGTTTAAGGGAACTACTGCCAGACTCCTCCTTGTCGTCATACTTCACCATCGAAAGGACACATCAGGTCCCCTCGTGAAGACTTGCCCCTGGCCCCGACCTTGCATCTTTAAAGTACTGCACTACTGTGACAGAAACTCAATACTACGTGCAACCAGGAAATTGCAAGACATAAGACTACACCATGAGAAGGCAATGCCAACGCAGGTCTTTCCTAGCAATAAAACAGCAACTCCGAATATTGGATATGAAATATTCCTTAATATTCCCTCGCGGCAAAGATTCTTTGTTAGGCCACAAGAGGCCTAGGACTGGCTGGAAGCCTCTGGACTGTTCTCTGGTCCCCAACCGAGCGGAAAAGGAAGAGAGCGGGGGAAAACTGGGGACCTACCTGGACCATGTTGTCGGCACAGGAAACCCCATCCCCCTGGCCCAGTGGCCGTCCTGAATCCGGAACAGATTATATCAGAGCAAAGACAGGCTATCCAAGAGGCTGCATGGATCAGAGATGCCGTTACTGGTTTCGACCAGGATCAATCAATCAATCAATCAATCAATCATAGCATTTGTAGAGCGCACTACATACCTGTGAGGGTCTCAAGGCGCTGGGGGGGGAGGAGTGCTGCTACTGCTCGAAGAGCCAGGTCTTGAGGAGTCTTCTAAAGGTCAGCAGGACTTGGGTCTGCCGTAGGTGGATGGGGAGGGTGTACCAGGTTTTGGCGGCGAGGTGGGAGAAGGATCTGCCGCCGGAGGTCGCTCTTTGGATGCGGGGATTGTGGCGAGGGCGAGGTCGGCGGAGCGAAGCTGGCGGGCGGGGGTGTAGAGGCTGAGTCGTCTGTTGAGGTACGCAGGTCCGGTGTTGTGGAGTGCCTTGTGTGCGTGGGTGAGGAGCTTGAAGGTTATCCTCTTGTTGACGGGGAGCCAGTGCAGGTCTCTCAGGTGGGGAGTGATGTGGCTGCGGCGAGGATGTCAAGGATCAGGCATGCAGAGGCGTTCTGGATGCGTTGCAGCCGCTTCAGGAGTTTGGCAGAGGCTCCAGCGTAGAGGGCGTTTCCGTAGTCCAGCCTGCTGCTGACGAGGGCCTGGGTGACCGTTCTTCTCGTTTCGGTGGGGATCCACTTGTAGATCTTGCGGAGCATGCGGAGGGTGTTGAAGCAGGAGGAAGAGACGGCGTTGACCTGCTTAGTCATGGAGAGGGTGGAGTCGAGGATGACCCCTAGGTTGCGTGCGTGGTCGGTGGGTGTTGGAGCTGTTCCCAGTGCGGTCGGCCACCAGGAGTCGTCCCAGATGCAGCATCTATTCGGTCATCAGGGACGAGGAGTCCTCTGCAGCTTGCCCATCGGACACCAACCTGACTATCCTCCCAGTCATCACCCCACAGATGCCAAACAACATTATCTGATCTCCTAACCCCTTTGATTTGCATAATAGCTTTAGCTGATGTATCAATTCTCTCCCCTGAATGTTATGGTTTATTGCACGTAGATGCTGTTTATTCAAGTTGTGAAGGGCCCTGCTTGATGGGGGCAGCTGTGGGGCTCCTCGACCTTCTGAGGCGGCGTACATACATGGAAGTTGAAGCTGGGTAGGCGGTGGAAGCTCATTGGGGTCCTCCTTTCTACCTGCTATGCTAGGGGATGATACTCTGAATGACCTGTGCAGCTTCATACCCCACACCCATCTTTTAGGGGTTACTCTCTTTTTGACATAGTTTGTGTCTAAGTTTGAGCAGCCTCCCCCTGAAGTCTGCCCTTTTGGTATTGATGATAAACCATGTTGGCACTAGGTTCAAGTTTTATGTTGCACTTGTTCTGCTGCATCCACTCCCTAAGCAATTTTGTCCCTGCCCTCCCATGTAGTCACATGTACACTCTCCGATTTCAATATTATACACGCTTCCACCCAGCTATAATATGACACATCAGAACATTGTCACCTTTAATGTCTGCTATGCACACCCCAGCTCATCGCTGTGCAGTAGATTCATATCTCAAACGTTGCGCTGCTCATATTTCTCCATTACAGGAATCACACTTAACACTTTCAGAGGTGACAAAGCTGCAGGTGGCAGGTTTTTACTACAAATTTCTCCTCTTATGCCCGAGGTGTGTTAATCTGGATTCGACAGTAGACTTCTTTCCTGGTGGAGAAGTCTGAGATAGATGCCAAAGGCAGGTACTTCTTCTTTACGGGCAGACTTGATGGGCGTCTCCTCCTGTTAGTTGATATATATGCACATAACACTGATCAGGGCTCCTTCCTACGATCACTTTCGTAGATACTCTCCCGGTGGTATGACCTCCCATGGCTGATAGGAGGTGACTTTAACAGTGTCTTAGACACAAACTTGGACCGCTCCTCCCCCCCTGTAACATACAGCAGCTTCCCCCAATGCCTCAGCACTGACGGACTGGTTGCATCACTGGCAGATATCTGGAGGTCCTGTAACTCCACTACCCATGTGTATTCCTTCTGTTCCCACCCACAAAAACTACACGTTTGAATAGATTGGATATTATGCACAGCCAATTTACTACTCTCCATTACACATGCTGACTATTTGGGCCGTACTCACTCTGACCACAACCCACAATATATACACATCACATGGGACACTGGGCCTCCTCCAATTCGCACTATGCACCTACAGCAGGCCATGTTGGCGGACCCTCCTTTACATGCTTCCCTAAACACCACCATTGTTGAGTACTTTGATCGGATTACTGATAAGGACTCCTCCACCAAGATAGAATGGGGCGTGCTAAAACTGACACTGAGAGGCTGTTGTCTAGGCCTGGGATGTGCATGCAGAGACAGGTTGAGGGGTAGTTGTCCAAGATAGAATGAGATCTCCTCTCCTGGCACTTGAAACTTGCACTGTCATTGAACCCTTGTGCACATCTGACCATGCAAAGGCAAAGAAAACACTCACAGACCTGCTGGAATTCTTAAGTTGCCTCAATTATGAGGCACATTCAGATGGGGTGCACGTGACCGCAGACCGGTTGGGATCTCTTCTTGCATGGCTGATCCAGCAGGAACAGCCGACGCAACCAATCAACATTCATCGCATCTAAATCAGATACCGACTCCGTCCTGTCTGAGCTACCTTTTCCTAAATTTACTCCGATTCAATGTTTGGACCATTATGCCCCCATTACTCATATGGAAATCTGGGGGGCGATGCGGACCCTCGCCACCAGAAAGGTGCCTGGTTCGCAAGGCTTCCCATCCACATTTTATAAAGCTTATGCAGATTTTCTAGCTCCACATCTTCAGAGGGTCTATGACGAGGCACTCCTACCCTCCCATCTTCCCGATTCTCTCTGAGTCTAGACTCTTATCGAGCACTGGCACTGTTAAACACAGACTATAAAATCCTGGCTAAAATATTAATGGAGAGGTTTGCACCATTACTAACCTCTTTGACACATGCAGACGAGAACGGGCTTGTCCCAGCACGCACTACCTCCTTTAATTTACCCAGCCTTTTCTGACTCTTGTGATATGCCCCTCATTCCTGGCCACACTCAGGATGCCTGGTACTTGATCTAGAGAAAGCATATGACACTCTTGAGTGGCCCTACATCTTTGAGGTCCTCCTGTGTATGGTATTGGATCTCGATATCTTCGCATCGTGAAACTGCTCTACGACAAACCAACCTCAAGGGTTAGAACCAGAGGCCTCATATCTGCACTGATACAGGTTCGCAAAGGCACTAGATAGGGCTGCCCCCTCTCCCCCTGCTCTTCTCCTTTGCAATAGAACCACTGGTTCTGACCATGCGTTCTTCAGCAGCGACCTGGGGTATATCAATGAGTGATGAATTTCACGCTATATCACTGTATGTAGATGATCTGTTACTATATGTCAGAGATGTCTGCTCTGTCTCTGCCCTGTCTCCTTACTTGATTCGCACATCTGTCTGGGCTGCATGTAAATTGGGGGAATTCTTGTCTGTTCCCCTTTGCTCCCAACCCAACTGACCCGGCACTTATGATTAATGGAGCTCCTGTCGCCTGGCAACCGGCCATGTTTCGATACTTGGGCCTGCAGATTTACAGCACAAATCAGGACCTGCTTGATGGTAACCTCACACGAGCAGTCACTTCCCTAACATTCCAGATGTTTTTCTGGAAGACACTCACTCTGTCGGTTGCCGGAAGGGTTGCTCTCATGAAAATGGTGATGCTCCCACATCTCTTTTATTATTTCACTAATGTGCCCCTTTATATCCCCGTCCTTTGTTTGCCCCCTTGAGTGCCTGCTCCGTGACATTATATGGAATAGATCCCGCTGCAGGGTGGCACTTTTGAAATTATACTTACCATCAGACCAGGAAGAACTAGCGGTACCTAAACTCAAACATTATTATTTAGTATCCCAGCTACAATGGGTGGCTTACTGGCTGACGGGACCACACCACATGGACACAGCAGTGGACGGTCGTTACTTGTAGTTTGGACACTCTCCTTCATTTTTTTCATCCGTGCTTTAGGACGCCCTGAGCTCATCCTCTGTTATTGCAAGAGCATACCATTGCTTCAGGCGCAGCCTGTACCTCACTAAACATATCACACCTTATGCCCCTGCAACTCCATTGTTAGGCATGCCAAGAGGTAATAGGGTAACCCCAATGGCTGAGCTCTCGGCATGGAACACGGCAAGGCTGTCATACACTTGGGAACTTATACCAAGATGCTACACTCATGCCCTACGAGACACTAGCACAGGAGGAAGGACTGCCTCCGGGACACTTAATTAGTCATACCTCATGGGTAGATGCACTGCAACGCCATTGTGTGACATCACACAAAAACTGCAAACTCACCTCCAAATTCAATATCTTCACATTATGGGCACAGGGTGACATCTTACCCGGTGGTTTGCGGACACGCTCTGAATGCAGGTTGCTACAACATTGTCCTCATTGCGACGGAACTGGGAAACGGATCTAGCTCGCCCATGCACCACCAAGGAATGGAGCATGAATCTAGCAAGTTCCACGTGAGTCCCCATAACACCATGTTTCGATTAATACAGTTCTATATTATAAACAGAGCATATCTCACCCCGAGAAAATGAATCACTACTTTCACAGGTCAGATGCGGGTTGTCCCCGCTGTAATTGGCTAGATGCTGCTGTATTTCATATGTTATGGTCGCTATGCCCCTCACTATAACAATACTGGGATGAGGTTCTGCACCATCTATTCGCCTGCACAGGCTGGCAACTCACACACACATGGTAGGTTTGCTTGCACCGTGTGTGTGTGTGTGTGTGAGGCTTATTTCCAAGAGATAAGAAAAATAGTACCACTACACGTTTTTTTAGACCTCAGCTTTATAGCAGCCAAACGCCTCATCACGAAGCGTTGGAAGTCATGTGAGCCGCCATCCACGGAGGCTTGGTCACACTCAATCCTCAATCAAGCTGGAGCAGACAGAGCATCTTTCTGCTGGGAGGACACCTTGGGCCTGCGCAAATACCCTATTTCATCTAATTGGAACACTATCTTGACTGCCCTTCAGGTTGCATTATACAGTGAGACAGAATATAGTCACTCTGTTGCCTATTGAATGTATCCAATTAGGTGCATCCACGCTACCCATAATACTGATACTTGCACTGTTCAGCTATAGGCATGTCGAGATGTGTCCGCCCGATATTGACTGTAAAGATGGAAATTCACCAAGGAGGAATTTGGACTTTTGGGGGAAGTGGCGAACTCCCCCCTGTTTTCCGTTTCACACCCACCCTCTCCTCCTTTCATCCTTCGCCTCAATTTTCACTCCTATTTCTTTTAGAGGTAATTGATTGCTCGTAGTTTATTAGTTCAAAATATCTTTGATGACTTTGCTGTAAAAGGTCATGGCAATTCCAGCACCGCACTGACTTACCATATTGGAGATGTCTCCCTTCCCCTTCTCTCTCTCTTTATTCTTAATTATGATATACGATAAGTTGTGCAATGCTGTAGTCTCTACTTAAACCTAGACTTTCTAGGGTGCATGCCTCCAAACTGTGGAGGTGAATGTTTGATTAATTCAGCATTCCGTCCATCATCTGTTCTTTTTGCATTTGTGACCCTAAGTGGGAAGGGTATTTGTTGTAGCTCGTGCTTTGCTTTCTTCTCCTGAGAATGTTCATCGGTGCAGAACCTCACTGTATGAGTGTTCTGTACTGAGCGTTGGTGATTGACAGTTGGTTGTGGTCGACGCTGCGGCTGCTCTGCCCGTGATGGTCCAGCCAAGAAATAAATTCTCAAATCCACTTACCTGCCTCCAGCATCTTCTTTACCACATCTTTTCAGGCGACGAGTGCTGGGCCATCGACACAGACCTGCGTGCCTGTGACTGGCGAGACGTGTGTCTTGCCAATCTGTGTTTCTGTGTGGTTCGGTGGCGGGAGCGAGTCGACGGTAAATTTTGGCATTTGGAGTGGAGAGGGGCAACATCGGACTCTCCCACAAGGCGCAAGTGGCAGAGGAGCATTTCCGAAGCTCGGAAAAGGATCTGAAACGCATGGAGGGATCTGTGTTTCACCGACATCAAGGTGACGTGTGTCAGACGATGGCTTGCTGATGTGGTCACGGTGAGCACTTGGCGTTGTCACTGGAACACAAGCCTTGCGTTCCAAAGGCTTTGTTTCTTGGCATCAAGGGAAGCAAGAGATGCTCAGAGCTTTAATTGTGATGTCACAAATGTTCTCTTCAAGTTTACCTCCTTCTGTCTCAGCGGGGAAGTGCATCACAAAGGCACTATTATTCTTTAAAAGCAGAACAGTATTTCTGAGCGTGTTTAGGCATGATTTGCATGGTAAATTTATCATTTGTACAATATTGCTCACATTTTACGTACGGTGTGGGGGATTTTAGGTCCCATTTTCAGTCACAGTGTATCAATCTTGATTTTTTTAAACTACAAGCTATTCATATATTTGTTACTTTACTCATTGCTTATTCCTATTCACCTTGGTTGTTTTCCATATTTGTTGACAACATGCAAGCTGTTTCACCTCCTCCACCATTTTTGGAAACACCTGGTGATCCACCCAATAAGTGGAAACAGTGGTTTGATGGATTCAAAGCATATCTTGGTGGAATTGGGGCCAGCCAATTCAGATCTGAAAGAAGGAAATATCTTCTACTTCATTCTTTATGTTTTGAAGGAAGGGAAATTTTAAAACACCTTACTCCGCCTGTTGTTGAGAATGAAGAGGTTCTTGATGAGTACCAAGACGCCGTTAAAAGACTCCAAAGCAGGTTTGATGTCCAACCTAGCTTAGTGGTGTTGCGACACAAGTTTTCTTTGCGTAGTCAAAACTCTGGGAGGATGTTGAAACTTATATAACTGCTTTAAGGAGGTTGGTCTCCGAGTGCCAGTTTGAGAATTTTGCAGACCAGTTCATTTGTCACTGCAAGGACAAAATGATAAAACAGAAACTTCTTTCAATGGGCAATCCAACATTGGAAGAAACTATAAAATTGGCAAAAAGCATTGAGACATCTCAATTGTCGGAAGAGGATCTAGAGCATAAAACAATTAAGCTGTTTCTGCAGTCAAGGTCAAGGATTAAAAGGATTTTAACCAGTTTGACAAGCCACGTTTGAGTTATGGTGAAAAGCAGAATTCATTTTTCAATCAACAAAATATCTGTTTCAGGTGTGGGTACAAGTCTCACGTGAAGGGTAACAAATGTCCGGCAAAGTTTGTTACTTGCAGGATCTGCAACAAACTGGGCCACTTTGCTAAGGTTTGTCAAGGCAGTAGAAGTAGACAGTCTTCGTCTGTCAAATGTGCTTTAGGTGAAAATGGGTATGGCGATGGAGATGACTCCATTACTAAAGAGCTAAGGGATATGATCGTGGTTGTACAAGATGAAGCAGTCAAGGTGGGCAATCCTGAACTTTGTGTTGATCCCTATGTTGAAGTCCAAGTTGGGGATAAGGTCCTGAAACTTTTAGTAGATTCAGGTGCTTGCATTTCAATGATCACCCAAGAGCCTTTTGACAAAACCTGGCCCACTAGACCTCTCTTACCTCCTGATCGTAAAGCAGTTTCGTATGAAGGTAGAGAGATCAATTTGTCTGGGTACATTGAGGACATTATGGAGTTTAGGGTGAGGAAGATTGCTGGGAAAGTATATGTTGCTCAGAAAGGATTGAACATTCTAGGATGGTTTCACCAGGGGTTATTCGGCATGGTACTTAGAACCGGGACCAGTGAGCAAGTTCTTGTAGTACGGGACAATGTGGATGTCGAAGAAATTATCAACACATTTCCTCATGTTTTTTCAGGTGAGCTTGGGAAGATTAGTGATTACCAACATAAGATTATTGTGAAAGATGGTGCCAGACCCATCAAACACAAGCTCAGGAATGTTCCTTTTAGTATTAGACATGATTTGGAGAAGGAGTTAAATTCTTTGTGTCTGAAGAGTATCATAGAACCTGTTGAATCTTTCCTTCGGCTATCTCCTTTGGTTGTGGCACGGAAACAGAATGGGGAGTTGAGGGTATGTGTCGATCTCCGCTGCCTAAACAAGGAGATTTGGGTGGATTCTGATCCCCTTCCGAACATCAACGAGCTGTTAGCAGGGTTGAACAATGCTAAAGTTTTTTCAAAACTAGACTTACCCTCTGCTTACCACCAGGTTGAATTAGCTCCTGAGTCCAGACATCTTACTGCATTTGTCTCCCCTTTCGGTACCTACCAGTATGTTTGCATGCCATGTGGCCTTGCGTCAGCTGCATCTGTTTTTCAGCGCCTAATGAATAACATGCTTAAGGGGATTGACGGATTGTCTGTTTTTCAAGATGATGTTTTAGTTTTTGTTATTAACGAATCTGTAAATGACAGATCTGAGAACCTAACCAAAGGGAGGGGCTTCCGCTAAATGTGCGAAACAATACCCCGAATCTAAGAAGAGAAAATTCTCTTCTTGAGTCTCCTCACTCACCAAGGGTTGCCCCTAGGTGACATGCTTCATCATTGGGGCCATCCCAACCATCTACTGTCTGGGGCGTGCTGCAACTTGCGGAACTACGTAGGAGCACTTTTTGTGAAAAAATGTGTAGTGTAGTGTTGGGGGGAGTGGTGACGGTGATGCAAAAAATACATAGCTAGTGAGCGATTATTTTATTCCTGCTCCTAGTTGGTATGGATAAAAAGGGGTTAATAGTAGGGAGGAAGTGTAACTGTTATGTGTATATTATCCCTAGTATTTGGTCGACATGTTTCGAGGTGTCCCCTAAACCTCTTCTTCAGGACCACATGGGGACCAGCCCCATGCGTACCACTCCGTGAGAAAAACAATCCTATACTAAAGAAATAATGATAAAATAAAATAAAGAACAGGTGCACACCTAATGTGTGAGCACCAAAATGAAATACATATGGTTAAAATCAGACTCGTAGTATCTGTTCAAGGAGATAAAGTGACAAAAGAGATGAATACATATTGCCTGCCCACCTCTCACGTGGGCAGGTCCAAACCATATGCAGTGCTTAAATCAATGCGTTCCACTATAGTTTGTGTCGGTGCCCTTAGTAGTAAAAATTATTGAATTAGTGCTTGTATCCAATGTGACACCTTGGAACACATCGGACTACTCTATTGTGAGAAAGCATGGTTAATCGTTAAAAACATTGGTAAAAAGAGAAAGAAACACTCGTGAGCAAACATTATAAGACAAAACAAACATATAAACATACTGTTCACAATTTGTGAGAACACACTTCTGTTTTGGCAACGCTGTACCTCATGGACTGCCAGGGTGGAGGGGCTTGTAGTAACCCTAGAAGAATGTATATCAAGTATTTGAGTCAAAGGAAGGGCCATGGGTAAAAACGAAATACTGGTTAGTTATTTCCCATAGCGTGGCCTGGAGGAAAAACGAGTGTTTTTCAGGGATCCTGGGTTCCTGTTAGGGAAGAAAAGATCTTACTTGGCTCAGCACTCCTCCGTCAATGACACCTACTCGTACCCGGGCAGACCGCATATTAGCGTGTCTTCAGCCCGATGTTGTTTAAATACTGGCAGGAAAAGCCCAGTCATGCTCATATGCGAGTAAAGACTAGACCGCAGTTGTAAGAAAATGGCCGCCTAGTTTCGGACCTTTGTCCGCGCCATTTTGGGAGGATCATTTTCAGAGTTGGAAACATTTTTTAATTAAATTACTGGCATTGTAAAACTGGGGGATGACTAAAGAATAATTTATCAGTATTTTTTGAGGTAATTATCGCAACTGAAAAAAGACTACGAAAAAAAGAAAATGAAAAAAGACTATGAACGAAGGTTAATGGCCATTTCATTATTGGCAAAGTTCGAGTGCCATATTGGAAGTAGAGACCTGATTTGGTCCACCTCCAATATTTAGTTGAAAAATTATTAATTTGGGGTGTAGTTAGTATGGTGTCAACCTGAGAGGAGAAACTACTCTAAAGCCTATGTTTAATAGCGAGGCAGTAGGATTTTGACTGTTGCTTTTGTGTGGATGTGGATGCGGTCGTTCAGTAATTACAAGTTCCTTGCATCATGCCAGTGGAGGTACAAAAGCAATATGAGGTCTCACATGGGAGTCTGTTCTTGGGACCTTTTCTTGGAGGTGATTTGAGTAACGGCCGGTCCTCTCATCTGTGATGTAAACAAAACAGTCCCAAAGTGGTATTGGGATTATAATATCTGTATCTCCAATGTACCCAAGGTGTAGTTCATCTTGTGAACTGTCCCCATTGGATATTGTCATTCAGACCTGTCATATCTGTGTGCAATTTGAACACCCATCTTTGTTCTTTTTCCAGCAGCTTCTGTTCTAAATTGTCACAGTGTGTCATGTGTTCTAACACTACCCATTGCAAGTCATTTGGGGTGTGTTTCTTTTCATTAAAGTGCACCGTCATCCTCGTGCTTGCCCTGTGGCTCCTGAAGTTGCTACGGTGCTCACATATTCTCGCGCTGACCTTTCTAGTAGTCATGCCTACATAGTGTAGGTTACAGCTACATGTGATCCTGTATATCACCCCTGAGCTGTTGCATGTGGTGAACTTTCTTAATTCCCAAGTTGTTCCTGTGTTGAAAGTCACCTTCTTCGTGGTAGCAGTTAGGTGGCACACACTGCATTTGCCACATGGGTGATGGCCTGTGGGTAATGTACTGATTACCTGTTGGTTGTTCTTGAGTTGGAATTTTGGGCGAGTGTGTACTAGGATGTCCCTGAGGTCCTTGCCTCTTCTACGTGAGAACATGGGTAGTGGGATATTTAGTTTCCCACTGTTGAGGATGCTCCAGTGCTTTTTTACTATCTTAGAGACTTTGTCCGATGCTATGTTAAATGTTGTTATACAGATGGGTCTTTTGTCTTTTTCTCTGTCCTCTTTTTCATATGTTTCCAGAAGAGCGTCCCTGTGATTA
This sequence comes from Calotriton arnoldi, assembly GCA_963921515.1. NCBI lineage: Eukaryota > Metazoa > Chordata > Amphibia > Caudata > Salamandridae > Calotriton > Calotriton arnoldi. The sequence continues at coordinate 417,947 of CAWUFW010009572.1, read as the reverse complement.
TTGGCTGCTCTTTTCTTTGCTTTATTGATGGTCTTAGCAGTGTATTTTCTCTTCCGGAGTTTTTCGGATAGGTCTTTTGCCTGTATTTCATAATCCCTTATTTCTGAGCAATTCCTACTGAGCCGTAGAAAGTGGCCAAAAGGGAGGTTTTCTTTCAGGTGGCGAGGGTGAAAACTGTCATAAAGTAGTAGGCAGTTCTTGGCAGTGGGTTTAAAATGAGTGGTAGTCTTAAGAGTCTCTTCTGCCGCGTAGATGTTGTGATCCAGAAACACCAATTCTGATCTGCTCATGGTGTGTGTGAATTTTAGGAATGGGTCCTGTAGATTGAGCCATTGGAGGAACTCGTTTGCTTCAGATTCGTCGCCTTTCCATACCATAAGGACATCGTCAATGTACCTCTTCCATTCTAATATTTTTTCTCGGTGTGGGTTGTTGTCTGACAAAATCTTGTGTTCTTCTAAGTGGTAAATATACAATCCTGCCACACTTGGAGCAAAGGTACTCCCCATGCTGGTCCCATGGCGTTGTTGCAACAGGATGTCCTCAAAACGGAAGAAAATTCTCCGTCAAAGCCCATTTACAGCAATCAAGGACTATATGTTGTGGTGTGTGGTAGGGCAATTCTGCTTCATATAGGGTTTCCTCTAGGATATCTAGGGTTTCTTTGTGTGGTAAGCTCGTGTATAGGCTCTTTACATCTAAGCCAACGAGGACGTTGTGTGCAGGGTCAAAGTTGAGATCCTTGAGTAGGCAAAGTACTGCTTTCATATCCTTTAAATATGTATTGTTTTTTGTATCAGGGGGCGTAGAAAGGCATCTGCAAATTTTGAAAGTGGTTCTAGGATGTATCCGATACCAGAGACAATGGGACGTCCTGGAGGGTTTTCCAGTGACTTATGAATTTTTGGGATAGTGTAGAAATAGGGCCCGACAGATTGGGTATTGGTCATGAATTCTCCTTCTTTCTTAGTAACCCAATCATGTGTTAATGCTTCTTCAATCATGCTGGTAATCCCAATTCGTAATCGTTCTGTGGGGTCTTTTTTGATGCGTTCATAATTTCTTTCGTCTGACAGGATCCTCAGGCATTCACTACGGTATGCCTCTGTGCTTTGTAGGATGATGCCACCGCCTTTATCAGCAGGTTTTATTGTGATGTCCCTGTTGTTGGTCAATTCCTTGATGGCTTCTTGTTCCTTCTTGGTGGTATTATGAAATGTTTTTATGGTTCTTGGATCCATCTCTCCTACTTCTTTTAGAACCGCCTTTTCAAAGGCTAATAGTTCTACCGGTAGTGTGGCTGATGGCGGTGTAAATGTAGATTTTGGATATAAGCCAGTGTCACCTCTTTGAATTTCCATAGTTGGTTTGTTTTTCAAAAAACACATGTAGCTTACTTTTCCTTATGAATTCATTCAGCTCACAGCTGAGCAAGAACTTATCTAAAGTTGGTGTAGGTACAAAACCGAGTCCTTTTTCTAGGACCATCAGTTGTGTTGTTGACAGGGTAGTTCCGATAGATTTACTACTAGACTGGGTTGTTGCTGGTTGTCGAGTAGTTCGGTGAGCCCATACTCCTCATGTTCATCCTCATTTGTTCCAGGGGTTGTGCCCATTGCACCTGTTGTCCTCTCTTGGTTTTTCCTCTTTGTATGCCTTTGCCTCTTCCTAAAAAAGGAACCAATGACCCCGCGTGATCTTGCTGTGGGCCTGTTTCCCAATAAGGGTATGGTTGTGGTTGGTATTGTGGGGGGGCCGTAGTAGAATGGTGGCGCAGGGAATGGTTGTAGTTGGTAAGGTGGCCATCCAAAACCTTGACCTCCTCTATTCCTCATTCTTCCACTGTGATTACGGCGGCCTCGTGTGTTATTCCTGCGGCCAAAGCTATTATCTGAACTGTCGGAACCTGTGTCAGATCCATCGGTATCTGTGTTGTACCCTGGGTTTTTGCCGGTCAGGTGATAGTCCTCCGTGATATACGGGTATACCTTGTCGTGGCTGAAATTCTTAGCATATTTTTTACATTTCTGATATTTAGTGTCTTTTAGTGTTATTTCGAAATCTGTCATTGTTGTGTTCAGTTCCTCCAATCTTTTTTTCAGCTCTGTTGTTGTTTGGAAAGTTTTGAGTTTGACCTCCAAGGTGTGTATTTCCTCTTTCATTTCTTGTGACAGGCGTACTGCTCTTTTTATTATGAGCACTAACCAATCTCTTGTACAATGCCAAGAGATTAGTGACCAATCTTTTTTGAAGGCCTTATCTTGTTGGAAGATAAAAGGTTCGTTGTGCACTATTAGTCCTCTTGGCGCTGCATTGACCCTTAAATATTCAGTCATCATGACTCCATGGATCATTGTTTTTATCTGGTTTCTTTTCAACTCACTTAGTTCGTCACAGCATTCAGCTGCCTCATTACTGTCCCTATTGGGTGTTTCCCCTAGAGGGATCATGGAGGAAAGTATTCTCTCCACTTCTTCCTCAGGGAACGTGAGGTCAGTTATTTCTGCCATGTTGGTAATGGAATGTTGTGTGATGTTTGGTGACACGATTGTTAAACAGGGAAAGGAAATGGGGGTCTCCTACAGCTATGTGCTGCAAATATTATAAACAAAAATGAGGGGAGATGGAGGTAGACGTTAGGTTCATCTTCCAGACTGTGTATAGTTATTAACGAATCTGTAAATGACAGATCTGAGAACCTAACCAAAGGGAGGGGCTTCTGCTAAATGTGCGAAACAACGCCCCGAATCTAAGAATAGAAAATTCTCTTCTTGATTCCCCTCACTCACCAAGGGTTGCCCCTAGGTGACATGCTTCATCATTGGGGCCATCCCAGACATCTACAGTCTGGGGCGTGCTGCAACTTGCGGAACTACGTAGGGGCACTTTTTGTGAAAAAATGTGTAGTGTAGTGTTGGGGGGATTGGTGATGGTGATGCTAAAAATACCTAGCTAGTGAGCAAATAATTTATTCCTGCTCCTAGTTGGTATGGATAAAAAGGGGTTAATAGTAGGGAGGAAGTGTAACTGTTATATGTATACTATCCCTAGTATTTGGTCGACATGTTTCAAGGTGTCCCCTAAACCTCTTCTTCAGGACCACATGGGGACCAGCCCCATGCGTAACACTCCATGAGAAAAACAATCCTATACTAAAGAAATAATGATAAAATAAAATAAAGAACAGGTGCACACCTAATGTGTGAGCACCAAAATGAAATACATACGGTTGAAATCAGACTCGTAGTATCTGTTCAAGGAGATAAAGTGACAAAAGAGATTAATACATATTGCATGCCCACCTCTCACGTGGGCAGGTCCAAACCATATGCAGTGCTTAAATCAATGCGTTCCTCTATAGTTTGTGTTGGTGCCCTTAGTAGTAAAAATTATTGAATTAGTGCTTGTATCCAATGTGACACCTTGGAACACATCGGACCACTCTATTGTGAGAAAGCATGGTTAATCGTTAAAAACATTGGTAAAAAGAGAAAGAAACACTCGTGAGCAAACATTACAAGACAAAACAAACATATAAACATACTGTTCACAATTTGTGAGAACATACTTCTGTTTTGGCAACGCTGTGCCTCATGGACTGCCAGGGTGGAGGGGCTGGTAGTAACTCTAGAAGAATGTATATAAAGCATTTGAGTCAAAGGAAGGGCCATGGGTAAAAACCAAATACTGGTTAGTTTTTTCCGTTAGCGTGGCCTGGAGGGAAAAAACTAGCGTTTTTCAGGGATCCTGGGTTCCTGTTAGGGAAGAAAAGATCTTACTTGGCTCAGCACTCCTACATCAATGACACCTACTCGTACCCGGGCAGACCGTATATTAGCGTATCTTCAGCCCGATGTTGTTTAAATACTGGCAGGAAAAGCCCAGTCATGCTCATATGCGAGTAAAGACTAGACCGCGGTTGTAAGAAAATGGCCGCCTAGTTTCAGAACTTTGTCCGTGCCATTTTGGGAGGATCATTTTCTGAGTTGGAAAAATGTTTTAATTAAATTAGTGATACCAAAAGGGATGATGGACGGAGCGTTTGAGCTAATCAAACACTCACCCCCAGCCAACTGATCTGGGTTTAATCCATCATCATTCTTTAGCTCACTCCACCAGCCCAGTTCAGACATGGCCATAAGCAAATCAGTCTGACCCTGTGCCTCATGGGAACAGTCCAGCCCGAACTGCCAAGCCATGCCTTCCCTGGACCGGAAAAATTGCATCCTGGGACCGGTTTCTGGCTATTCAGCCGTCATCAGCCAGGCTAGCTTGAATCCAGTGGCAAAGTGAGCAAGGGACCCACGTCTGGGCATACCCTGCCAACCTAGGGCGAACAAAGCGATACCAAAGGGGATGATGGACGGAGCGTTTGAGCTAATCAAACACTCACCTCCAGTCAACTGATCTGGGTTTAATCCATCATCATTCTTTAGCTCACTCCACCACCCCAGTTCAGACATGGCCATATGCAAATCAGTCTGACCCTGTGCCTCATGGGAACAGTCCAGCCCGAACTGCCAAGCCATGTCTTCCTTGGACCGGAAACAAGCATCCTGGGACCGGTTTCTGGCTATTCAGCCGTCATCAGCCAGGCTAGCTTGAATCCAGTGGCAAAGTGAGCAAGGGACCCACGTCTGGGCATACCCTGCCAACTTAGGGCGAACAAAGCGATACCAAAGGGGATGATGGACGGAGCGTTTGAGCTAATCAAACACTCACCCCAGTCAACTGATCTGGGTTTAATCCATTATCATTCTTTAGCTCACTCCACCACCCCAGTTCAGACATGGCCATATGCAAATCAGTCTGACCCTGTGCCTCATAGGAACAGTCAGCCCGAACTGCCAAGCCATGTCTTCCCTGGACCGGAAACAAGCATACTGGGACCGGTTTCTGACTATTCAGCCGTCATCAGCCAGGCTAGCTTGAATCCAGTGGCAAAGTGAGCAAGGGACCCACGTCTGGGCATACTCTGCCAACCTAGGGCGAACAAGCTGATACCAAAGGGGATGATGGATGGAGCGTTTGAGCTAATCAAACACTCACCCCAGTCAACTGATCTGGGTTTAATCCATCATCATTCTTTAGCTCACTCCACCACCCCAGTTCAGACATGGCCATATGCAAATCAGTCTGACCCTGTGCCTCATGGGAACAGTCCAGCCCAAACTGCCAAGCCATGTCTTCCTGGACCGAAACAAGCATCCTGGGACCGGTTTCTGGCTATTCAGCCGTCATCAGCCAGGCTAGCTTGAATCCAGTGGCAAAGTGAGCAAGGGACCCACGTCTGGGCATACCCTGCCAACCTAGGGCGAACAAAGCGATACCAAAGGGGATGATGGACGGAGCGTTTGAGCTAATCAAACACTCACCCCCAGTCAACTGATCTGGGTTTAATCCATCATCATTCTTTAGCTCACTCCACCACCCCAGTTCAGACATGGCCATATGTAAATCAGTCTGACCCTGTGACCTCATGGGAACAGTCCAGCCCGAACTGCCAAGCCATGTCTTCCCTGGACCGGAAACAGGCATCCTGGGACCGGTTTCTGGCTATTCAGCCATCATCAGCCAGGCTAGCTTGAATCCTTTGGTATCGCTTTGTTCACCCTAGGTTGGCAGGGTATGCCCAGACGTGGGTCCCTTGCTCACTTTGCATGGTGGAGTGAGCTAAAGAATTATGATGGATTAAACCCAGATCAGTTGACTGGGGGTGAGTGTTTGATTAGCTCAAACGTTCCGTCCATCATCCCCTTTGGTATCGCTTTGTTCGCCCTAAGTTGGCAGGGTATGCCCAGGCGTGGGTCCCTTGCTCACTTTGCCACTGGATTCAAGCTAGCCTGGCTGATGACGGCTGAATAGCCAGAAACCGGTCCCAGGATGCTTGTTTCCGGTCCAGGGAAGACATGACTTGGCAGTTCGGGCTGGACTGTTCCCATGAGGCACAGGGTCAGACTGATTTGCATATGGCCATGTCTGAACTGGGGTGGTGGAGTGAGCTAAAGAATGATGATGGATTAAACCCAGATCAGTTGACTGGGGGTGAGTGTTTGATTAGCTCAAACGTTCCGTCCATCATCCCCTTTGGTATCGCTTTGTTCGCCCTAAGTTGGCAGGGTATGCCCAGACGTGGGTCCCTTGCTCACTTTGCCACTGGATTCAAGCAAGCCTGGCTGATGACGGCTGAATAGCCAGAAACCGGTCACAGGATGCTTGTTTCCGGTCGAGGGAAGACATGGCTTGGCAGCTCGGGCTGGACTGTTCCCATGAGGCACAGGGTCAGACTGATTTGCATATGGCCATGTCTGAACTGGGGTGGTGGAGTGAGCTAAAGAATGATGATGGATTAAACCCAGATCAGTTGACTGGGGGTGAGTGTTTGATTAGCTCAAACGTTCCGTCCATCATTCCCTTTGGTATCGCTTTGTTCGCCCTAAGTTGGCAGGGTATGCCCAGACGTGGGTCCCTTGCTCACTTTGCCACTGGATTCAAGCTAGCCTGGCTGATGAGGGCTGAATAGCCAGAAACCGGTCCCAGGATGCTTGTTTCCGGTCCAGGGAAGACATGGCTTGGCAGTTCGGGCTGGACTGTTCCCATGAGGCACAGGGTCAGACTGATTTGCATATGGCCATGTCTGAACTGGGGTGGTGGAGTGAGATAAAGAATGATGATGGATTAAACCCAGATCAGTTGACTTGGGGTGAGTGTTTGATTAGCTCAAACGTTTCGTCCATCATCCCCTTTGGTATCGCTTTGTTCGCCCTAAGTTGGCAGGGTATGCCCAGACGTGGGTCCCTTGCTCACTTTGCCACTGGATTCAAGCTAGCCTGGCTGATGACGGCTGAATAGCCAGAAACCGGTCCCAGGATGCTTGTTTCCCGGTCCAGGGAAGACATGGCTTGGCAGTTCGGGCTGGACTGTTCCCATGAGGCACAGGGTCAGACTGATTTGCATATGGCCATGTCTGAACTGGGGTGGTGGAGTGAGCTAAAGAATGATGATGGATTCAACCCAGATCAGTTGACTGGGGGTGAGTGTTTGATTAGCTCAAACGTTCCGTCCATCATCCCCTTTGGTATCGCTTTGTTCGCCTCTAAGTTGGCAGGGTATGCCCAGACGTGGGTCCCTTGCTCACTTTGCCACTGGATTCAAGCTAGCCTGGCTGATGACGGCTGAATAGCCAGAAACCGGTCCCAGGATGCTTGTTTCCGGTCCAGGGAAGACATGGCTTGGCAGTTCGGGCTGGACTGTTCCCATGAGGCACAGGGTCAGACTGATTTGCATATGGCCATGTCTGAACTGTGGTGGTGGAGTGAGCTAAAAAATTATGATGGATTAAACCCAGATCAGTTGACTGGGGGTGAGTGTTTGATTAGCTCAAACGTTCCGTCCATCATCCCCTTTGGTATCGCTTTGTTCGCCCTAAGTTTGCAGTGTATGCCCAGACGTGGGTCCCTTGCTCACTTTGCCACTGGATTCAAGCTAGCCTGGCTGATGACGGCTGAATAGCCAGAAACCGGTCCCAGGATGCTTGTTTCCCGTCCAGGGAAGACATGGCTTGGCAGTTCGGGCTGGACTGTTCCCATGAGACACAGGGTCAGACTGATTTGCATATGGCCATGTCTGAACTGGGGTGGTGGAGTGAGCTAAAGAATGATGATTGATTAAACCCAGATCAGTTGACTGGGTGTCAGTGTTTGATTAGCTCAAACGTTCCGTCCATCATCCCCTTTGTTATCGCTTTGTTCGCCCTAAGTTGGCAGGGTATGCCCAGACGTGGGTCCCTTGCTCACTTTGCCACTGGATTCAAGCTAGCCTGGCTGATGACGGCTGAATAGCCAGAAACCGGTCCCAGGATGCTTGTTTCCGGTCCAGGGAAGACATGGCTTGGCAGTTTGGGCTGGACTGTTCCCATGAGGCACAGGGTCAGACTGATTTGCATATGGCCATGTCTGAACTGGGGTGGTGGAGTGAGCTAAAGAATGATGATGGATTAAACCCAGATCAGTTGACTGGGGGTGAGTGTTTGATTAGCTCAAACGTTCCGTCCATCATCCCCTTTGGTATCGCTTTGTTCGCCCTAAGTTGGCAGGGTATGCCCAGACGTGGGTCCCTTGCTCAATTTGCCACTGGATTCAAGCTAGCCTGGCTGATGACGGCTGAATAGCCAGAAACCGGTCCCAGGATGCTTGTTTCCGGTCCAGGGAAGACATGGCTTGGCAGTTCGGGCTGGACTGTTCCCATGAGTCACAGGGTCAGACTGATTTGCATATGGCCATGTCTGAACTGGGGTGGTGGAGTGAGCTAAAGAATGATGATGGATTAAACCCAGATCAGTTGACTGGGGGTGAGTGTTTGATTAGCTCAAATGTTCCGTCCATCATCCCCTTTGGTATCGCTTTGTTCACCCTAAGTTGGCAGGGTATGCCCAGACGTGGGTCCCTTGCTCACTTTGCCACTGGATTCAAGCTAGCCTGGCTGATGACGGCTGAATAGCCAGAAACCGGTCCCAGGATGCTTGTTTCCGGTCCAGGGAAGACATGGCTTGGCAGTTCGGGCTGGACTGTTCCCATGAGGCACAGGGTCAGACTGATTTGCATATGGCCATGTCTGAACTGGGTAGGTGGAGTGAGCTAAAGAATGATGATGGATTAAACCCAGATCAGTTGACTGGGGGTGAGTGTTTGATTAGCTCAAACGTTCCGTCCATCATCCCCTTTGGTATCGCTTAATTAAATTAGTGGCATTGTAAAACTGGGGGAAGAGTAAATAATAATTTATCAGTATTTTTTGAGGTAATTACCGCAACTGAAGAAAGACTACGAGAAAAAAAAATGAAAAAAGACTATGAGCCAAGGTTAATGGCCATTTCATTATTGGCAAAGTTCGAGCGCTATTTTGGAAGTAGAGACCTGAATTGGTCCACCTCCAATATTTAGTTGAAAAATTATCAATTTGGGGTGTAGTTAGTATGGTGTGAACCTGAGAGGAGAAACTACTCTATAGGCTATGTTTAATAGCGAGGCAGTAGGATTTTAACTGTTGCTTTTGTGTGGATGTGGATGCGGTCGTTCAGTAATTACAAGTTCCTTGCATCATGCCAGTGGAGTTACAAAAGCAATATGAGGTCTCACATGGGAGTCTGTTCGTGGGACCTTTTCTTGGAGGTGATTTGAGTACCGGCCGGTCCTTTCATCTGTAATGTACACAAAACAGTCCCGAAGTGGTATTGGGATTATTATATCTGTATCTCCAATGTACCCAAAGTGTAGTTCATCTTGTGAACAGTCCCCATGGGATATTGTCATTCAGACCTGTCGTATCTGTGGGCAATTTGAACACCCATCTTTGTTCTTTTTCCAGCAGCTTCTGTTCTAAATTGTCACAGTGTGTCATGTGTTCTAACACTACCCATCACAAGTCATTTGGGGTGTGTTTCTTTTCATTAAAGTGCGCCGTCATCCTCGTGCTTGCCCTGTGGCACCTGATGTTGCTACGGTGCTCACATATTCTCGTGCTGCCCTTTCTAATAGTCATGCCTACATAGTGTAGGTTACAGCTACATGTGATCCTGTATATCACCCCTGAGCTGTTGCATGTGGTGAACTTTCTTAATTCCCAAGTTGTTCCTGTGTTGAAAGTCACCTTCTTCGTGATAGCAGTTAGGTGGCACACAGTGCAGGTGCCACATGGGTGATGTCCTGTGGGTAATGTACTGATTACCTGTTGGTTGTTCTTGAGTTGGAATTTTGGGCGAGTGTGTACTAGGATGTCCCTGAGGTTCTTGCCTCTTCTATGTAAGAACATGGGTAGTGGGATATTTAGTTTCCCACTGTTGAGGATGCTCCAGTGCTTTTTTACTATCTTTGAGACTTTGTCCGATGCTATGTTAAATGTTGTTATACAGAAGGGTCTTTTGTCTTTTTCTCTGTCCTCTTTTTCATATGTTTCCAGAAGAGCATCCCTGTGATTATTGGCTGCTCTTTTCTTTGCTTTATTGATGGTCTTAGCAGGGTATTTTCTCTTCCGGAGTTTCTCGGATAGGTCTTTTGCCTGTATTTTATAATCCCTTATTTCTGAGCAATTCCTCATGAGCCGTAGAAAGTGGCCAAAAGGGAGGTTTTCTTTCAGGTGGCGAGGGTGAAAACTGTCATAAAGTAGTAGGCAGTTATTGGCAGTGGGTTTAAAATGAGTGGTAGACTTAAGAGTCCCTTCTGCCGCATAGATGTTGAGATCTAGAAACACCAATTCTGATCTGCTCATGGTGTGTGTGAATTTTATGAATGGGTCCTGTAGATTGAGCCATTGGAGGAACTCGTTTGCTTAAGATTCGTCGCTTTTCCATACCATAAGGACATCGTCAATGTACCTCTTCCATTCCAGTATTTTTTCTCGGTGTGGGTTGATGTCTGACAAAATCTTGTGTTCTTCTAAGTGGTAAACATACAATCCAGCCACACTTGGAGCAAAGGTACTCCCCATGCTGGTCCCATGTCGTTGTCGGAACAGGATGTCCTCAAAACAGAAAAAATTCTCTGTCAAAGCCCATTTACAGCAATCAAGGACTATATGTTGTGGTGTGTGGTAGGGCCATTCTGCTCCATATAGGGTTTCCTCTCGGATATCTAGGGTTTCTTTGAGTGGTAAGCTCGTGTATAGGCTCTCTACATCTAAGCCAACGAGGACGTTGTGTGTAGGGTCAAAGTTGAGATCCTTGAGTAGGCAAAGTACTGCTTTCGTATCCTTTAAACATGTATTGTTTTTTTGTATCAGGGGGCGTAGAAAGGCATCTGCAAATTTTGAAAGTGGTTCTAGGATGGATCCGATACCAGAGACAATGGGACGTCCTGGAGGGTTTTCCAGTGACTTATGAATTTTTGGGATAGTGTAGAAATAGGGCACAACAGGTTGGGTATTGGTCATGAATTCTCCTTCTTTCTTAGTAACCCAATCATGTGTTAATGCTTCTTCAATCATGCTGGTAATCCCAATTCGTAATCGTTCTGTGGGGTCTTTTTTGATGCGTTCATAATTTCTTTCGTCTGACAGGAGCCTCAGGCATTCACTACGGTATGCCTCTGTGCTTTGTAAGACGATGCCACCGCCTTTATCAGCAGGTTTTATTGTGATGTCCCTGTTGTTGGTCAATTCCTTGATGGCTTCTTGTTCCTTCTTGGTGGTATTATGAAATGTTTTTATGGTTCTTGGATCCATCTCTCCTACTTCTTTTAGAACCGCCTTTTCAAAGGCTAATAGTTCTACCGGTAGTGTGGCTGATGGCGGTGTAAATGTAGATTTTGGATATAAGCCAGTGTCACCTCTTTGAATTTCCATAGTTGGTTTGTTTTAAAAAAACACCTGTAGCTTAATTTTCCTTATGAATTCATTCAGCTCACAGCTGAGCAAGAACTTATCTAAAGTTGGTGTAGGTACAAAACCGAGTCCTTTTTCTAGGACCATCAGTTGTGTTGTTGACAGGGTAGTTCCCAATAGATTTACTACTAGACTGGGTTGTTGCTGGTTGTCGGGTAGTTCGGTGGGCCCGTACTCCTCGTGTTCATCCTCATTTGTTCCAGGGGTTGTGCCCATTGCACCTGTTGTCCTCTCTTGGTTTTTCCTCTTTGTATGCCTTTGCCTCTACCTAAAAAAGGAACCGATGACCCCGCGTGATCTTGCTGTGGGCCTGTTTCCCAATAAGAGTATGGTTGTGGTTGGTATTGTGGGGGGCCGTAGTAGAATGGTGGCGCAGGGAATGGTGGTAGTTGGTAAGGTGGCCATCCAAATCCTTGACCTCCTTTATTCCTCATTCTTCCACTGTGATTACGGTGGCCTCGTGTGTTATTCCTGCGGCCAAAGCTATTATCTGAACTGTCGGAACCTGTGTCAGATCCATCGGTATCTGTGTTGTACCCTGGGTTTTTGCCGGTCAGGTGATAGTCCTCCCTGATATACTGGTATACCTTGTCGTGGCTGAAATTCTTAGCATCTTTTTAAAATTTCTCATATTTAGTGTCTTTTAGTGTTATTTCGAAATCTGTCATTGTTTTGTTCAGTTCCTCCAATCTTTTTTTCAGCTCTGTTGTTGTTTGGAAAGTTTTGAGTTTGACCTCCAAGGTGTGTATTTCCTCTTTCATTTCTTGTGACAGGCGTACTGCTGTTTTTATTATGAGCACTAACCAATCTCTTGTACAATGCCAAGAGATTAGCGACCAATCTTTTTTGAAGGCCTTATCTTGTTGGAAGATAAAAGGTTTGTTGCGCACTATTATTCCTCTTGGCGCTGCATTGACCCTTAAATATTCAGTCATCATGACTCCATGGATCATTGTTTTTATCTGGTTTCTTTTCAACTCACTTAGTTCGTCCCAGCATTAAGCTGCCTCATTACTGTCCCTATTGGGTGTTTCTCCTAGAGGGATCATGGAGGAAAGGATTCTCTCCACTTCTTCCTCAGGGAACGTGAGGCCAGTTATTTCTGCCTTGTTGGTAATGGAATGTTGTGTGATGTTTGGTGACACGAGTGTGAAACAGGGAAAGGAAACGGGGGTCTCCTACAGCTACGTGCTGCAAATATTATAAACAAAAATGGGGGGAGATGGAGGTAGACGTTAGGTTCATCCTCCAGACTGTGTATAGTTATTAACGAATCTGTAAATGACAGATCTGAGAACCTAACCAAAGGGAGGGGCTTCCGCTAAATGTGCGAAACAACGCCCCGAATCTAAGAAGAGAAAATTCTCTTCTTGAGTCCCCTCACTCACCAAGGGTTGCCCCTAGGTGACATGCTTCATCATTGGGGCCATCCCATACATCTGCAGTCTGGGGCATGCTGCAACTTGCGGAACTACGTAGGGGCACTTTTTGTGAAAAAATATGTAGTGTAGTGTTGGGGGAGAGGTGATGCTAAAAATACCTAGCTAGTGAGCGAATAATTTATTCCTGCTCCTAGTTGGTATGGATAAAAAGGGGTTAATAGTAGGGAGGAAGTGTAACTGTTATGTGTATACTATCCCTAGTATTTGGTCGACATGTTTCGAGGTGTCCCCTAAACCTCTTCTTCAGGACCACATGTGGACCAGCCCCATGCGTACCACTCCGTGAGAAAAACAATCCTATACTAAAGAAATAATGATAAAATAAAATAAAAACAGGTGCACACCTAATGTGTGAGCACCAAAATGAAATACATACGGTTGAAATCAGACTTGTAGTATCTGTTCAAGGAGATAAAGTGACAAAAGAGATTAATACATATTGCCTGCCCACCTCTCACGTGGGCAGGTCCAAGCCATATGCAGTGCTTAAATCAATGCGTTCCTCTATAGTTTGTGTCGGCGCCCTTAGTAGTAAAAATTATTGAATTAGTGCTTGTATCCAATGTGACACCTTGGAACACATCGGACTACTCTATTGTGAGAAACCATGGTTAATCGTTAAAAACATTGGTAAAAAGAGAAAGAAACACTTGTGAGCAAACATTTCAAGACAAAACAAACATATAAACATACTGTTCACAATTTGTGAGAACATACTTCTGTTTTGGCAATGCTGTGCCTCATGGACTGCCAGGGTGGAGGGGCTTGTAGTAACCCTAGAAGAATGTATATAAAGTATTTGAGTCAAAGGAAGGGCCATGGGTAAGAACGAAATACTGGTTAGTTATTTCCCATAGCGTGGCCTGGAGGAAAAAAACGAGCGTTTTTCAGGGATCCTGGGTTCCTGTTAGGGAAGAAAAGATCTTACTTGGCTCAGCACTCCTCCGTCAATGACACCTACTCGTACCCGGGCAGACCGCATATTAGCATATCTTCAGCCCGATGTTGTTTAAATACTGGCAGGAAAAGCCCAGTCATGCTCATATGCGAGTAAATACTAGACCGCGGTTGTAAGAAAATGGCCGCCTAGTTTCGAACTTTGTCCGCGCCATTTTGGGAGGATCATTTTCAGAGTTGGAATTTTTTTTTATTAAATTAGTGGCATTGTAAAACTGGGGGATGAGTAAATAATAATTTATCAGTATTTTTTGAGGTAATTACCGCAACTGAAAAAAGACTACGAAAAAAAGAAAATGAAAAAATACTATGAACCAAGGTTAATGGCCATTTCATTATTGGCAAAGTTCGAGCGCCATATTGGAAGTAGAGACCTGAATTGGTCCACCTCCAATATTTAGTTGAAAAATTATCAATTTGGGGTGTAGTATGGTGTCAACCTGAGAGGAGAAACTACTCTAAAGCCTATGTTTAATAGCGAGGCAGTAGGATTTTGACTGTTGCTTTTGTGTGGATGTGGATGTGGATGCGGTCGTTCAGTAATTACAAGTTCCTTGCATCATGCCAGTGGAGTTACAAAAGCAATATGAGGTCTCACATGGGAGTCTGTTCTTGGGACCTTTTCTTGGAGGTGATTTGAGTACCGGCTGGTCCTCTCATCTGTGATGTAAACAAAACAGTCCCGAAGTGGTATTGGGATTATTAAATCTGTATCTCCAATGTACCCAAGGTGTAGTTCATCTTGTGAACTGTCCCCATGGGATATTGTCATTCAGACCTGTCATATCTGTGTGCAATTTGAACACCCATCTTTGTTCTTTTTCCAGCAGCTTCTGTTCTAAATTGTCACAGTGTGTCATGTGTTCTAACACTACCCATCGCATGTCATTTGGGGTGTGTTTCTTTTCATTAAAGTGCGCCGTCATCCTCGTGCTTGCACTGTGGCACCTGATGTTGCTACGGTGCTCACATATTCTCGTGCTGACCTTTCTAGTAGTCATGCCTACATAGTGTAGGTTACAGCTACATGTGATCATGTATATCACCCCTGAGCTGTTGCATGTGGTGAACGTTCTTAATTCCCAAGTTGTTCCTGTGTTGAAAGTCACCTTCTTCGTGGTAGCAGTTAGGTGGCACACACTGCAGTTGCCACATGGGTGATGGCCTGTGGGTAATGTACTGATTACCTGTTGGTTGTTCTTGAGTTGGAATTTTGGGCGAGTGTGTACTGGAATGTCCCTGAGGTTCTTGCCTCTTCTATGTGAGAACATGGTTAGTGGGATATTTAGTTTCCCACTGTTGAGGATGCTCCAGTGCTTTTTTACTATCTTAGAGACTGTGTCCGATGCTGTGTTAAATGTTGTTATACAGATGGGTCTTTTGTCTTTTTCTCTGTCCTCTTTTTCATATGTTTCCAGAAGAGCGTCCCTGTGATTATTGGCTGCTCTTTTCTTTGCTTTTATTGATGGTCTTAGCAGAGTATTTTCTCTTCCGGAGTTTTTCGGATAGGTCTTTTGCCTGTATTTCATAATCCCTTATTTCTGAGCAATTCCTCCTGAGCCGGAGAAATTGGCCAAAAGGGAGGTTTTCTTTCAGGTGGCGAGGGTGAAAACTGTCATAAAATAGTAGGCAGTTCTTGGCAGTGGGTTTAAAATGAGTGGTAGTCTTAAGAGTCCCTTCTGCCACATAGATGTTGAGATCTAGAAACACCAATTCTGAACTGCTCATGGTGTGTGTCAATTTTAGGCATGGGTCCTGTAGATTGAGCCATTGGAGGAACTTGTTTGCTTCAGATCCGTTGCCTTTCCATCCCAGCCCCAACAGGGCTGCTCATGATGTTATTCTTCAGGAGGTGTTGGCAAGATTTCAATCTAATGGTGTGGTACGGCGCAGGGACAAGTGTGTGTTCCTTACGGAGGAAGTTGAGTACTTGGGACACTTGATCATGGGACAGGGCATCCTTCTCACGTCTAGTCTGGTAGAGTCCATTGTTAAATCTAAGGCACCCTCTGATAAGACTACTCTCAAGTCCTTCTTAGGGCTTTGTGTTTTTTATTCATGTTTCGTACAAGATTTTGCAATTAAGTTGAGGCCTCTTTCACATATGCTCATGAAGGGTTTTGTGTTTGAGTGGCGTGATGAATGCGGTTGATTGAGTCAAGGAACAACTTGTTTCGCCGAAAGTGTTGAAGCATTATGATCCTGATCTTCCCTGCACTGTGACTGTGGACGCAAGTAATGTAGGTGTGGGAGCTGTTTTGAGTCAAACTAAAGGTGATGAAGTCAGGACCATTGGATTTGCTTCAAGGGTGTTCTCTCCTGCTGAAAAAAAGTATTCTGTTATAGAGAAGGAGTTATTGGCTTGCTGGTGGGCGATGATGAAATTTAGCAATTTCATTTGGGGAAGAAGGTTTTGTCTTCAGACTGACCAGAAGCCTTTGATCTTTATTTCGAGTGGAAAAAATGTCAGAGGTTTCACTCCTCGTATTGCTCGGTTGTTGTCTAAACTTCTCCAGTTTGATTTCTCACCTGAGTACATTCCTGGAAATAGGAATGGTTGTGCAGACTACCTTTCTAGTTCTTCTGACATAGTGGAGGATGAGCGTGTCGTGGGTGAGGAGGACAACGAAAAGTACAATGTCGCTGCTGTTGATATCCCACAGTTGTGTGCGATCACAAAGCATGAGGGGTGGCACGCCCTTGGTAATGATGTTTCCTTGTTGACTGTCATGAAGTATGTGGAGACGGGTTGGCCCAGGGAAATAAACCTGGGTTTTGAACTCAAAACATATGTACAGTTAGCAGGTGAATTGTCCATTGAGGATGGTTTGCTTTTGAGAATTGATAAGTTGATTCCTCCTGTGTGTTTGAGATCTGGTATCATTGTTCGTGCCCATGAGTGACATTTGGGAGCTACCATGATAAAAAAAAGGGTGAGACTCTCTTTTTGGTGGCCCAATATGGACAGGGAGGTGGAGGAAATGGTCACGTCTTGTGTTGTTTGTTCTAGCTGTGATAAGACCGCTGAGTTGCGCACCCCTCCTCTTTCTCCTATTGAATTGCCTTCTGCACCTTGGGTTAAATTGGGGCTTGATATTGTTGGTCCTTTTCATGCACTTTATGCTTCCTCAAGGTTTGCTTTGGTCATGATGACTACTATTCTAGGTGGCCTGAAGTCAGGTTTGTGAGAGAGGTAACTTCAAGGTCTGTTGTAGAACTCTTAAAAGACATTTTCTTGAAGGAAGGTTTTCCAGAGTCTTTGGTGACTGACAATGGCCCTCAGTTTGATGCTAGTGAGGTGGAGGATTTTCTTTTTACCAGTGGGATCAAGCATTTCAGGAGTTCACTTTTTCACCCCCAGACCAATGGGCTTGTAGATTACATGAATAGAGTTCTGGGGGAATGTATACAGTGGGCTTTGGCCAATAAGTGTGTGGTCGCTAATTCTGTCAGGAGCATGCTTTGGTTTTATCGCACAACCCCGCATTCCACAACGGTTGTTTCACCTTTTGAGTTGTTGCGAGGACGAAGAGCTATCATGACCTTTTCTCCGAGTTGGATGAGTAAATGGGTCAAAGGTGGGAAGTGGTCTGATGCATGTGTTAGGAACTGGGTGAGTCTTACTCAAGAAAAGCAAAAAAGATACTTTGATACTAGGAAGAATGTCAAAGAGTTTGAGTTGATTGTTGGTGATTGTGTTCGTGTGAAGAAACCTGTCCATGTGAGGAAGGGTGGTTCCAAGTTTGGCCCTCTTATTAAAGTGGTGGAGGTCAAGGGCGATCCTGTGAAGCTTGGCAATGGCCAGTGGTGGAACAAGTGTTTCTTGGTGAAATCTGGTGTCGTTGATGAGGTATCTGGCGGATGTAGTGTGAGTGGTCATGGGAGTTCTTCATGTGACAGTCAGACTGTTTTGAAACACAGTTCCAGGACCAGAAATATTCCTGCACGTTATAGGATTTGATTTGTTTTATATAACTGTGGGGCATATTAGCAAGGAATAGCGATATTTATCGCTAACCGCGCTTAGCGCGACTTTGGTTAACGCTGCCTATCGCTGGAAAATATCGCTGAGATAACACCCTATTAACAAGGTTTATCTCCATAGCGATAAAATTTCCAGCAATAGCGGTAAAATGTGAGAATATCGCTGGAAAAGCAGCGATATTCTCGCATATCGCTTAAGGTGGATTCAGCATTAGAATCCACCTCCTATACCTTAAACAGGTAAGTCATCCTCACTAGCAGGAGATAAAATATAGCGATAAACGTGCTTAGCGCGAATTATTATATCGCTTCGCCTGCCTTGCTAATAGGGGGTAGTGGGATTAGCGACTGTTTTCAGTCGCTTTAGTAGGGAACGCCTTCCTTGCATGTCATTAGCGATAATTATCGCTGACATGCAAGGCGATGGTTAACGCGGCCTCTAACGCCTGAAAGCTGTCGCTAACGCCTGTTAGCGACAGCTTGCTAATAGGGCGATAAAATTATCGCCACTTTAGCGGCAAAAAGTGCCGCTAAAGCGGCGATAAAACCCTTGATAATATGCCCCTGTGTTTTTTTTCTTTCCTCTTACAGGAATTATTACCCACCTTTGCTATTTGTTGTGGAGTAACTGCATGTATTTTTAACTTTTAATTTTACAGGTATCTTTACATTGTTCTTTGTTGAATTCCAAGTACCTTTACATTGTTCTTTGTTGAATTCCTCCTATGTCTTCTTTTCTTTCCTCCCTTCTCTGTTTCTTCTTATGGTCTTCCTTCTTTCATCTTCTTTTATATTTTTGGGGAAGACCCATGTAGTAGCTCGTGCTTTCTCCTCCTGAGAATGTTCATCGGTGCAGAACCTCACTGCGTGAGTGTTCTGTACCGAGCATTGGTGTTTGACAGTTGGTTGTGGTCGACGCTGCGGCTGCTCTGCCCGTGATGGTCCAGCCAAGAAATAAATTCTCAAATCCACTTACCTGCCTCCAGCATCTTCTTTACCACAGTATTCCCATACGTAGCCTGGCAGTTTGGGCTGGACTGTTCCCATGGGGAACAGGGTCAAGACTGATTTGCATGTGGCTGGGTCCAAACTGGAATGGCGTGGCGTGCAAAAAAACAATGGATTTATCCCAGATCTGTGACTGGGGTGAATGTTTGATTAATTCAGCATTCTGTCCATCATCTGTTCTTTTTGCATTTGTTGCCCTAAGTGGGAAGGGTATGCCCAGACGTGGGTCCCGTGCTTGATACACCACCAGATTCAAGCTAGCCTGGCTGACGAGGAGTGTTACCCCGAACCGGTTACCCCAAACCGGTCCCAGGATGCTTGTTTCTAGTCTAGGGAGGACCTGGCCTGGCAGTTCGGGCTGGACTGTTCCCATGGGGAACAAGGTCAAGACTGATTTGCATATGGCTGGGTCTGAACTGGAATGGCGCGGCGTGCAAAAAAAATGATGGACTTAACCCAGATTTCTAACTGGGGTGAATGTTTGATTAATTCAGCATTCCGTCCATCATCTGTTCTTTTTTCATTTCTCAACCTAATGTGAGCATGTCTTATTTCACTGCTAATTATGTTGTCAACACCCTTGTAATAAACAGATCAAACAAAAAAACAAATCCAACAGTGGCAAGTTGTTGGATTTGATTTAACTATTAATCAGATACCTTGAAGTTTATTTTTTTAAGTGGGTCCTGTCAATATTTATACTTAAATAAAATATCTCAATGTTAGCCTATGGAGTCCTTTCACTACAAAGGGTAAAAACAAAATGTCAGTTTTCCCCTCACCAGGGCTTATAAAACATTTTTTAATATGTCACTGCTTATAGTTACAAGGCACTCTACCCTTGGGGCACACAGGGGAGTCCTTAGGGGTGACGTATATTTAAAAATAAGGTAGGTTGAGTCTTTGGAAATACATTTAAATCCAAAGTTGAATTTCCATATAAATCTAATGTAAAGACAGTCTGAAAGTGCTGCCTTTAAAATTACAGCAGGCAGCACAGTAGTGCTCACTTAAGTGCATTAAGTCTACTAGGCCTCTAAACCTACATGCCCTATTATATACTAGGGACTTACAGCTAGGCTGTCAGTACCAATTATAATTACACCAAATTTGCATATCCTTATAATCAGAGCACTGTCCCTGGACCTAGTAAGCAGAGCCCTGGGTGCAGTCACAGTCAGTTACCACCAGTACCAAAAAATACTGGTTGTGAGCAGGGAAAAAGGGATGGCTTTCTCACAAAACGTATTTTGGGGTTTTAATTAACCCTTGGACAGAATGACATCTTACAGTGTCATGTGCTATATGCCAGAGACATTCCTGGCAAGTTAACGATACAATATATATTTCCCAACATACTCTATAATCATTAATGAACAGTAGTGGCAATATGTAAACCTAAAGTCAAATTATAGAATGAATGTTAAATATTATACATCTGTCTGTGCCATTATAGTGCATTGATCTCCATTTAAAGCAGGCCTGCTACAGATGCAGGAAAATGGCAGTGAAAGGAAAGTCATTTTAAAACACACAGAGTATAGTGGCAGTGCTTGATTAGAAGGCCCCAGTTCAAAGCAGAGGTTGAGTGGAAGGGGCACAAAATGCAAGTCATGCTAGAATTGGTTAACAGGTCATTTGATGCTTTGCACACCAAACCAATCTCAGAGTGTCACAGAAATTGTTAGCATATATGATTATTAAAAATCAGGATTAAGGCCTGTTGCACGACTGAAATCAACAGTGCTCTACATGATAGGCAGACAACTGTCTAACACTGTTAATAGTGCAAATGGTGACCTAGTTCGATTTGGATATGGCATCTGTGTTTTCAATGACAAACTACCATATCCTGCCAGACAGAATTCAAGAACAAATATAGAAAAAACAGCCTGATGATACCTAACATCATATTTACCTAGGCGATGCTCATAATTATTTGTGTATACATTTTGAATTCTCTACAACGTGTAAAACATTCATAGACTGGGAGTGCACAGCTCCATCACCAGTCTATTTTAACATGTAACTGAACTCATTAAATGACCTGTTAGCAAACAACAGCATAGCCTTCCTATCATATGCACAAAAGCTTTATAGCCAATCAGTGGTGAGTTTAATAACCTCTAAAAGTAGAAATTGGTTGGATACAAGGGTGATTAGCATAAACTGCAACAAATCAGTGATATGTTCCCGTAATTCTAAATTGTTCTTTAATAAATTGTCTCTTGCATACCCATCAGTAGCAGGTCAAAACACCACAATTAACAAAAAAAACCAGACCAAATAAAAACACATAGATGTTGCCTGCCACATTGTCAGAAATTAGGATAGTGACTGATGGGGTGAAGCCCTACTCAAGGAGCAACCACAATCCTTATCAAAGTGAGGCACACGCAAATCACACATTAACCTGTGCTCAACTCTCTGGTAGCTTGGCACAGAGCAGTCAGGCTTAACTTAGAGGCAATGTTTCAAGTATTTATACAGCACTGCAAACAGTAATAAAGTGAAAACACAACATAAGAAAAATCCCACACCAATTTAGTAAAATGGAAAAAGTTGTATTAAATAATACAAGACCAAAATGACAAAAATAAAAGTTTAAGGATTTCAGTGTAAATAGCGCAAAACGCACTAGGCATCAACTGTGGTTATCTAGTCGTGTCGAATCGGGACAAAGTCACAAGCTCATTCTGACCAAGATGGAGCTTGGGCTGGCTACAGGGACTCACTTAGGTCGACTGAGCACAATACCTTTATCGTGATGTGCGGTCTGCACGGCATTGCTTTGTGAGACTTCATGTCATCCAGCATTGGTTCCGATGAACCTGTTCGGCAAGGCTTGGGGAGACAATGCGTCACTTTGCATCAGTTCTGGGGATCTGGCAGCTGTGTGACGAGGCTTTGCGGGGCTTTGCATCACTCAGCATTGATTCCAATGAGGCTGGCAGCTGTGTGGTTAGGCTTTGCAGGGTTACGCATCGGTTCCTATGGGGCCCACAACTGGGCTTGGCAGAGCACCTTCAGGCCCACTTCCAAGGGCCCAAGACTGGAGTGGCAACAGGAGGGTGGCACTCACAGATGGCAGAGTCCAGGTGCTGAATTCAAGGTAGTTGGGAGCCTGTTGTATCCGTGAGGCTTCTGATCAGTAGGCCAGCCAACTAGTCCTTGGAGTCACTCTGGGGTCCTAGGTTCAGGTCTAGTCCTTATAAACCAGGCAATAAGGCAGCAGGTCAGCAAAGCAGGGCAGCAGTATTTCGGAGCAGCAGCCCATGAGAGTTAAAGTCCTTTCAGCAGCAGAGATGTCTTTCTTCCTGGCAGAGTATCCACGGGTCAAAAATTGTATTGAAGAGTGGGTGTCTGAGGTCCAGTATTTAAACCCAGTTGTGCCTTTGAAGTGGGAAGGAGCTTCTAGAGCCAAGCCTTTGAAGTGCACAGGTGCCCTGCCGTTCTTGCTCTGTTTCCAGACTAACTACAGGGGGTATGCAGCCCTATGCATGGTAGGAGGACATAGCCTATTCAAGTGTAAGTGGAACTGTGCCCAGCTCCTCCCTCTCATCCTGCCAGTGATGGTCCATCCAGGGCACACTTATGTTCCCTATTTTGTGTGGCTCAATATGAGGAATACACAAAGCCTAACTGTCAACTACACCCAGACATGTGACCCAGAGTAAGACTGCAGACACTAAGAACCATATTACAATGTTGCCTCCGACCTAAACCGTCACGGTCTCAGGACCGACCGAACTCCCGTCGGCTGTCCCAACACCGCAATTACAATGCGACCGCATACTCTCATCTCTCAATGGTAGCTTGTACTACGGCCGTAAACCGGCTGTAGCACAAGCTCCCATAGTGAAATGGGGTATTGTGTTAATCCCTGCACCATGTAGGGATCAACAGGGGAGCACCATAGGTGCTCCTTCGGCCCCTAACCGGAGGCCGCAAGGAGAAGGGGGCCCTGCTAGGGTCCCCAAACTCGCTTTCTGACAGGCTTTCTATGTCCAAAAGCCTATGGGAAACCGAGCATCGTAATCCCAACTGCGGAAACACCGTCTATTGGGTTTACGGGCAGGTCTCTGACTGGCCAATGGGCTACTTGAGCTTGTCGGAATCCAGCCGGAATGACCGGCTGGTTTCAATTCCGACCGTCTAGATTGTAATTAGACGGTTGGAAGTGAAACCGGAGATAAGTGTTGGAAAGCCTCCAACCTGAGGTCCGAGGTTTTCCGACCCTCATCGTAATCGGCCCCTAAATGGCTAAGGCAGGAAAATGTCAACTTTCTAAAGGTGTAATTTTCAAAATTGTAATTTACAATCAAACTTCACCATGAGTTATGATTTTTCAACACAATTCCAAAGGCACCAAACAATAGATGGGTACCTGCTCCCATTTGGAAATTACAGCTTATTAAATGTAATAAGGTAACTCCAATGCTATCCTACAGTGGAGGTAGGCCTTGCAGTAGTAAAAATCAAATTTGAGTTTTTAACTACCAGGATATGAAACACTAAAAAATATGCATGTCCCACATTTTAAGTACATTGTACCCGGTCCTCTAGGCTGTCCAGGGCCTACACTAGGGGTGACATAAGTGTTCAAAAGAAAGGTTTGGGCCTGGCAAAAGGTTTATTATTTTAGAAAGGAATGGAGTTTTGTCAGGTCCCCAAACAAGATGCAGAGCCACATATGCAAATAAATCCACAATTTTAAATCCAGTTCATCACTTTTAATCTTCTTTTTATCAAAAGTTTCTCCATTTTTTGTCCTAAAGTTTTTATGTGACTTCAATTCTTCATCAAAATATATTTAACAAAGCCTACCCAGGCTTTTCACAGCAGATCAAGATTGTTCAAAGTTCTTCATGTCACAGCATCTTTAAAATCTTCCCAATGCATTTCGGGATAATTCCCTCCTGAGGGGTAGCTACAATGCAAGATAATACAGAAGAACCCATCAGCACGATCAATACATCTTAAACTTAACAAAAATATCTACATTGAAACTAAAAAACTACATGCTAACCCTGCAACAAAAATCCTAATTTAAAGCAATCCAAAGATGTGCGTAAAAATAAACATCACACACCAAAGTGAAATCAACTAAAATACAGTGTAACTTTATCGCCATGCTAGATAACCACATAACAAATACGTGAGACCTGTGTTCGCTAAAAACAGGATTACATGATTACAAATTCAACCCCTTCACCAAAAGTGCACTCACTAGACTTACAATATCCAAAAGTATGCTTACCAAATCTTCAGGTCAGAATACGCCTGTATCTCAATGAAGAACCAGTGCAACAAATTCCGATTTGTATGGAATGTGGCTAACTATTAAAGTTGGTAAATCAATGTGGGTGTTGGAATGCACACCTTTGTGCTCTATCTTTATCTTTTCTTCTTTATTTGAATACTCAATTTCTTCATCACAATAACGGCGTGCAAACTTGATAGCGCTTCGCCCAGTGCGCTTGAAATACATCAAACAAACAGGAACCGGGGTAGATCCCATACAAGATGCACAGCCACGGATGCATCAAATGAATCAAAGTCTCCATTTTTTAATCCTCTGTTTTGTCTTGTTTTATCTTGTTAAAGTATTAATCCATTACTTTTTCAACCCTTTACTCAGTGTATTCAATTCATGTTATACATGCAACTTCCCTTGAAAAGGTCTTTTATAAAGCACAGAGGAGTACAGCTATTAACTATTAAAGTTGCCATATATCATGCTGTCCTTAAATCGACCACTTGAAATGCGGCCCCTTCCGTGGCTAATGCCAAACAAATGTCTGTTCACACCCGTCTGCTTTAGTATCCCTTGCACTAAATTGCTTTCACATGCCCCACCCAGACCTTTCTCACTAAGAAAACAAACAAAGAAAACAAACAAAAGATTATGTGTATATCGAGCGCAGTGTGCCATTTATTTTGCCAGGTCAACATGGTAGTTTAAAACTGAACACATAGGATGCAATGGCAGGCCTGAGAGATGTTTTGAAGGCCACTTAAGTGGGTGGCACAATCAGTACTGCAGGGCCACTAGTAGCATGAAAATAATAGGCCCTACTAGGCACTTACAAGTACATTAAATGTGGTAAGTGGGTATAAGCCAATCTTACCATCTTTTAAGGAGAGAGCACAAGCTCTTTAGCACTGGTTAGCAGTGGTAAAATGTGATGAGTCCTAAAAGGCAACAAACATGGGTTCAGAAAACAGGAGGGTGAAGACAAAAGGTTTGGGAAGGACTTTACAGAAAGGGCCAAGTCCAACACACCTGAACAGGCAATCCAAGGTAAACCAAGTAATGTAAAGTAACTGCTGCTGCATTTGGATCCTGAAGAAACATCTAGGAATACCAATAATCAGTCAAACTCGTGAAGGTAATTATCTATAGAAAAGATGACTATGGAACTAACCTCTTCTCCAGCATTTGAGAAATATGAATGTACACACTGCAGAAGGTTGAAAATGCTTAAGCCAAAGCAAGATCCTGGGGCAAAAATGTACCAATGTCACCTATGTGCTCATGAGGGATTACTACTACAACATTAACTCACTATGAAATGAAATGAAAAACATTTTTAAAGCGCATGGCTACCCGGGAGCATCCCAGCGCTAGGACTGACACGGGAGGAGGCGGTCAGAGCTAAGGAAACAGAAAGGTCTTCAGTTGTTTATGGAAAGCAAAATGATTGGGAACTATGCGAAGATGTAGTGGCAGAGAATTCCAGAGTTTAGCGGCGTTATAAGAGAAGAGCCGTCCACCACTTCTGGCCTTCTTGACCCTAGGGACCTCGGCCAGATGCAATTCATCTGACCGAAGTTTCCTATTGGCTTTGTAGGGACGGATCATGGCTGAGTTGATGGGAGGCCCGTTCCCCTGCATGGCTTTCTGTACTAGGCACAAGGCCTTGAATCTAATACGTTCCTGCACTGGGAGCCAATGAAGGGAGAGGAGTGCAGGTTTCGCCGATTGTCTGTTGGTAACTCCAGTTAAAAGTCTAGCGGCGCTGTTTTGAACAGACTGTAGTTTAGAAACTACTGTTGTGGGTGCACCCAGATATAGTGCGTTACCATAATCCAGTCTGGAAAGTATAAGTGATTGGACCAGTACTTTTTTTGCTTGTGAGGGGAGGAGGGGGAGGACTTTATGGGCCATTCTAAGCAGACCATAGCAGATGGCTGCCGTCTTCCAAGCCTGTACTCTAAAGTTCAAATCCTGTTCCAACCAGATGCCCAGGCTCTTGATGTCTGACTTAGGGACCGGGGGAGGACCCATACCGACTGGCCACATAAAACTGGATTTAAAGCTAAGGGGGTTGCCCAATATCATGAGCTCAGTTTTTTCGCCACTAAGCTTGAGCTGAGACGCGTCCATCCAGTTCAAAACGTCCTCTAGACAAGAATAGAGGCCGTTGACTTTTTGATCTGCTTGGTTTAACGCTACCACCAATTGCGTATCATCGGCATAAGTCACCATGCGGATTCCAGAGGGGGCTACAATGGCTGCCAGAGGAGCCATATACACATTAAAAAGGGTCGGGCTAAGCGATGAACCCTGAGGGACTCTGTTCGGTAATGAGGTAGGTTTAGATGCGATGTTCTCCTCAAATACCTGAAAGGATCTTCCCTCCAGAAAGGAACCCAGCCATTGGAGCACCGTGCCTGTTACTCCTATATTCCTGAGACGCTGGACCAGGATCCTATGGTTCACCGTGTCGAACGCTGCACTCAGGTCAAGGAGTATGATGGCAGCCGAACCTCCTGAACCTAAGATTTTTCTACTTTCCTCCACCACTGCTAACAGGGCTGTTTCAGTGCTCTGACTATCTAGATTAGAATGCAGATGACTCTTCACAAAAACATACATGGTCAAACCAACATACATCTCTGAAATACTAGGTGATAAATAAAGTTATTAGAATATTAAGCATGAGCAAGGGAGTAACCAGAAAATGAAAACAGCCCCAACTTTAAACCAACACTCTGATGGCACCAAACAAGTGAAGGAAGTGAGGCTGAAATTCCCTGGAGGAGAGCTCCCTCATCTCTTCCATCCAGCATCTACCCACTCATTTCTTCACCCTTCCATCCACCTGCTGATTGATAGCCACCATAAATCTTTTGCATTGTGTCATCCATTCATTATCTCATTCATCATTCAATTTTTCACTACTCTCCATCCATTGTCCATTCCATCCATCTGTTGACTTTTCCATCATGCATGAATGAATCTATCCATACATCCATCCACCCGTGCATCTATCATTTCACTTACCCATCCATCAATTAAGCCTTCTATCCATCCATCCATCCATCTATCCATCCATCCATCCATTCATCCATCCTCTCAAGATTTCCATTCATTATGCCATCCATCCTTTTTTACCAACCCACCCATCCATCTATCCTTCGGATTTTCATTTAATCTGCTATTCTTTCATCCACCCATCCATCCTCTCAGATTTCAATTTAGTCTGCTAACCTTTCACCCATCAATCATTCATCCTACCTCTCAGATTTCCATTTGTTCTCGCACTTTCTCATCCATCCATCCATCCAACCATCCTTCCACCGGATCACTGACATAACATTGACACTCATAATATAGACCTACAAAATTATCGACACACAAATATCGATAACATAAATATCGATATCCTATACTTATTTTAAAAAATACACAAATATCGACACAAAAATATCTTCTAACATTAACATCGATATCACTAATATCGAGCAAAAAAATATCATTATAACTAATATCGTAAACATTAAATAAACATACAAAATGACACAAATATCGATAACAAAAATATAGACCACACAATTATCGCCAAAAACAAAATATTGCCACCTTAAAAATATTTTTAATAACACAATATATAATAAAAAATATAAACAATATCACAAACACACACATCATATTTAATAAATAAAATTAAAGTTAAATAAATTAAAATTTAAAAAAATAACTTTAACATAATTAAATCCACCAAATTATTTACTCCTTACAAACAGAATATATAAAATAATTTTTTTTACTATACATTCAATACAATATAAATTACAAATTATATACTATTATACTTTTAAATAAAGTAAGAATAAAAAAAAGTTTAACTAAACATTAATTAGCGTTTCCCATATAAGGAAACAATTGCCAAATTAATTGAAAACATTAGTAACAACCAATGAAAAGCACCTACAACTTAAATAACCCAATAAGATTGAAAGCACAATTAAACAAACCTATATAAACTAAAGAAAATTTAACTTTATTTTATGCTACAACTATGAAACCAAGAAGAAGGGAAATCTCTGCCGGATTGCTTCTACAGCATTGGACTTCCTCATTGAAAGCTCTAATTTCAACTTCACAAAGTAAGTATAATATCAATTTAATGTTACAACTGTATAAAATAATAGTAAAGGAGTTTTTACAATAATTAAATAATTAATGTATTTTTTTTTTATTATATCTCCTCTACAGAAACTCCAAAAGACACTCAACTAACTACAAAAATCATCAAAAAAACACCTTGCAAAAAGTAAGTATAAATCTCAATTAAACTAATAAAACAACTAAAAATCCCAACCCAAAGCACCCACTAAGCACACAAACCCCAAAATACAGAAAATGCTGTCAAACACATTTATTAAAATTATCATTTTTTTCTGCAGGAAATAAAAAGAAACACTATAGCCAAGCACGAACAGAAACACCTCAGCGTCAAAAAAACTTCAACATATTCAAGCATGTAAGTATAATTTTGTATATAAAAATCTGTGTTACAATAAAAACAATTACAATACATTTAATATTTTTTATATACATTTCTCATAGCATTTGAAACATCAGAATGACTGAAGGTGCAAAATTCATTACTTCCCAGAAAGGAAAATCTTTATTATGCTAGAAGGGATATGTCTACACCCAAGAAAAACAGGCAGGCGACAAAATTAATTGGAAATGCAGCAAATATTATTCAAATGCATGTTATGGGAGGGCTACAAAAGAAACGACTGTATTAAATGTTAAGAAACATAACCACCCCCTAACATAGCTGAAATAGAAGTGAGAGACGCTTTAGAGACTCTGAAAGAAGCTAGCACTAGCTCTCAAAAACCTTCTACTGACATACTAAAAGACGTTCTACCCAGAGTTCCAGAACATGTAACTGGCCAATTACCCTCTGTCTCAACATTAAAAAGGCTAATAGCGAGAACAAAAACAATCAACTGCTACCACCCCACCTACCCCCAAAACCTTCAGTGAAATTCAAATACCACCTGAACTCACTGTAACTCATAATGAAGAAAAATATCTACTTCATGACAATGAATCTAACGACAAAAGGATTATAATATATGCAACTCCCACAAACTTACTTAAACTACAGAATTGTGAGACATGGATGATGGACGGAACATTTAAAATATGTCCCAAACCATTTTACCAATTATACACAATCCATGGACTGTATCACAATACCAACATCCCCTTTATATATGCCCTGTTACCAAACAAACAAACCACTACCTATGTAGAACTCTTAACAAAAGTAAAGCAAGAAACTAATAATTACTATCCTCAAAAAATTATCATAGACTTTGAACAGTCAATGATACAAGCCATCCTGAAAAACTACCCTCACACAGCAATACAAGGTTGCTATTACCACTTTAATCAATGCATATGGATACACCTTCAAAAATCTACACTTAGAGGCTCATTACGATAACGGACGGAAAATCCCTCCGACCGCCGTGCCTGCGGGAAAAAAATGTCCGATTGTACCGCGGCATTCCCGCCGGTCAAATTACGATGGAAAGCACGTGAAGTCCATCCGCGGTGGACGGAATCTACAAAAGTCCATCCGCCACGGTCGGAAAAGCTGCAAATCCGACCGCAGCCGTTGGGGAAAGCTAATCAATGGACCAAAAAGGCTGCACCTCCCGCGGAATGACTGCACGGCTAATTACGATGAGAAAGCGGAGCTGGTGTAACGCTCATGGCTGTTCCGACCACCGCGGTCGCGCTCAGGCCAAATGAATGACGGACGGTACAAACTTCCCTACAATGCTCAAAGTGTGCCTGTATTATCAGCAGCCCTCAATAACATCAGACACGCACCAATGACACACCATAAATGCATTACTGAAATGAAAGCCATGGTCAGCACGGAAGATACACCTGGTGGTCATCACTCATGTCGACACACCCATATACCACAGTACAAAACCAACGCCTTCCTGGACCAGCATCCTTTGCAAAATAGACACAGAGAGAGGCAGAGACACAGAGAGAGACAGGACACCATTTTGGCACATAGCACACCATCACACCCACACAACTCCACGCACCACTTCAATCAATGCATATGGAGACACCTTCAAAAATCTACGCTTAGTGAAATTTGAAATGTGATTTTTTTATAGTTTAGTTAATTAAAACCAAAGCAATGTTCCAACACACTAGATACATTGTACCGTTAAAAGCACACAGAAGCATTTACATCCGTTTCTTTAAACATTCGATTTGGAGGTATAAGGTTTATATGAGTGGGTGAAACACCACCTCATTTATACTATACATTAAAAATAATTAATCTATACAGTACAGTCGGTGTTAAAAGTGACAGATAATGACCTCTAGAGCGACACTATGCCTGACCAGTTTCAATGTTTTAGGACTTTCTTGCAGCTGATTAAAAATGTTGCTAAATGGCAACTAAGCTGCGGGTCATTTGAGTCCAGGCATTTTAATATTGCAGTTCTGCAGGTCGCATCCAGACCCCTGATCATTGCAGATGGCTGCAGCACCGTTCGCAATGCACAAATGGCACGTAGTGCATTTCCGTGCACAACGTGGCAGGCACCACGCGGTGCCTGCCACCTTGTGCATGGAAATGTAGGGGGGCACCGTGGTACCCCCCCCCAGTGCACATAGACCCTCCCCCCACACAGAGGGGGCCCGCAACGGGCTCCAGAACCCAGCCTCCGCCAGCCTTTCCATGGCGGTGGAACCGCTATGGAAAGGCTGGCTGACACCAGCACTGTAATCTGGCAGGTGGTGCCTGCTAGGCACCGCCGCCATTTCACAAATGCTGACCGCTCCGCCAGGCAATCGTGATGATTGCTGTGGCGGAAGCGTGGAGGGTGGTCATTGTGACCACCACGGTCAGTAAGCGATTCCCCCCGCCATCCTAATGTGACGGGGGAAATGGGAGCCAGATGGCGGTCCCTCCACCATCGTAATGAGCCCCTAATGAGCCCCTAAGTCCCCTACTCGACTATTTTGAGGATACCTGGGTGGGAAGGCTACACAGATCTGGACACAGAAGACAGCCCAAATACCACATTCTATGGTGGAATGTATATAACAGTACCCTAAACAAAGAAGCAAAATCTAATAATGCTGTGGAAGGATGGCATAATGCTTTCCAAGCAGAACCCAACCAACCCTACATAAATTACCACAATCAATACAAAAAGAATAAAGCTACCAACAACTAAGGCCCCAATTTTGATCTCGCTAGGAAAGCCCTCCGTAGGATTTGAATCGAGCGAGTACGATGTTGCCGTATGCTTACGGACTCGGTTCGCTCGGACTCTCATTGAACTCTATGGGAGCCCATGTACAGACGCGTACACAGGCTCCCATAGCAGAAAAGGGGTGGGTTGGGAAAAGCGTACACCCTGTGGTGGGCACCCCATGGTGCCCGCCACACTGTGCATGCCTGGATCGGGGGACCCATGGCCACACCCCCGTGACAGATTTGGAGGGCCCTCTGGTTAAGGGGGCCTGATACGGCCCCCTGAAGTACGCTTCCGACAGCCGTTTCGTCTCGGTGAGACCAAGGCAAAGCGGGTGTCCGAATCGTGCATCGTACTCGCTCAGTCGTAATTCGGCTCCATAGCGCGGCACCATTCGGCTACGAACGAGTTGTACGGACAGGTTTGGGTCCTGGAAACGATTTGGTCGGCGAGTATGCGATCTTCGCATCGTACTTGGTCGTTTGGACCTGTGTACAATTCGGTCATAAACAAGGGCTATGAATCGGATCCGGGAAAGCCAAATCCGATTTGGAGGCCTTCCAAACGACATCGGAATCGGGCCCTAAGACTTGAACAGTCTGTAACACAGCTAGGTCCAAAACTAACTAAACAAACTAAAACAATGTTCATGCACTTACAATACAAAGTAAGACTCTACCCAAACACTAAAGGGCTAGAATATCCAGAAACAATAGCTAAGGGGTTCATTACGATGGCGGGCGGAAGCACCACCGCCGTGCTGGCGGATGCAAAAGCACCAGTTACCGCCGGCACGCAGCAGTCCACACGCCCGTCCAATTACGATGCGAAAAGTAGGCCAAACACCGCCGGCAAGCCAGCAACACCGTCCGCCATCAAAGTGCGCCCGTACACATAGCGGCGCAGCCCAACTGACACACACCGTCCGACGAAACACGTCCCGCCCGGCGCATAAATTACGATGCCGCAAACAAACGGCTCCCACGGCCAAGAGATACCGTACGACAAACCGAAGCGGTAACACGGATGCCGAGCACGGACAACGAAGAAGCGGCTCCCCGAGCATGAATCCAGCACTGCAGGCCCTCCCCATGCTCCTGCTGATGCACCACCAAGGACGCAACGTACCGCGGAGACGCAGGTAGGCACACACACAACAAGTGCACGCAAACAGCGCACACAGTGCAAGGGCAGAAAAAGCGGACAACCCCCACCAGCGCGTGTACACAACACATCCACCATTGCATCCACATAAGACACACAGGCCAAATCGTAACATCGCGGAACACATGTGTACACACCACCTGGGACTAGGAACCAACCACCCCGTCACGGCCCCAAAGCGCCGATGACGCCGCCACACATGCGCACAACGCAGAGGCCAACCGCAGCGCCATGCATGCGTCGCACACAGACACAGGGACACAACCAAGCAGCACACACATCAGCCCCACCCCGAACGCACATGACACGTGACAGGCCTGCCACAGACATGTCCCCAACGCCCAATTCACGGACAACACCCAACGCCACACAACCGACGCACACATGTCAGTGAAGACACGCAACAGCAGGACACACCCCAGTGTAACAAACATGGCGAAGCACACAGCGGCGTCAACACCAACTAGGAGAAGCAGGGCCCCTTCGGGAAGAGGAACGCCAGTACCACACTGAAACACCCATACCACCCTGCACATATGAACAAGACATATAAAACGGAACACCAAAGAGCCCGGGGACCGACAACAGGTGGCCCAAGAATAACATTCACACACAAGGCCCAACGCAGAGCGGAAAGGCAGCCTGCCGCCCACACAAGGGAGAGCAGACAGCACTGAATGACCTTCCATTCCAACTCCGAAACCTCAGCCCTACGACAGAAGCCGGTGAATACAGCCATTGTCCAAGAATAGACCAACACAGGCATGCCGAGGAGACCGACCACAGGGCAGATAGCGCATATCACAGAAGCACACAACGGATGGGGAAGAAAGAAGAAAACACTCCCCCATGTCGGCCACATGCAAGTTAATTGGAAGGAGTCACACATCACTGACCTTGAACTGTCTGAGAAGCATGTGGGAAGAGGGCCCGTGTCCTCCAAACAAGCAAACAGAACACAAGTCCTGTCTCCCTACGACTACACAGAGCTCACAGCAACCTCGGAGCGTGCACATTGCAGACTGCACACACAGCCGGAGCACGCCACCACAACGCACCGCTGGGAAATGGCAACCGCAACACACCTACCCAACTACGCCGAACAGCTCAAGCTGTACAAAACCAACCTGTTCCATACATTGGGATGCGATCTCCTGTCCCTGCTGAACGTAAGTTACCGACTGACTTACCGCATCACATTGTTCAGCTGCGTCATGCCCGTCTTCTACTGTCGGAGGTGTCCATACCAGCATCCCGTCGAGATATGCCTCTCCAACCCGGCATGTCTGAAGGCGGACCTGCTACCACTACTCCTCCCTCTGGACGCACACAACAGGGCCTGCTCTGCCTATGGGGGCATGGCGTATGTGGCCAACATCGCACCCGCACTGAAATGGGACCACTGTGCCTCCACACGACGGATCATCGAGAACAGCTACATCGAATGTCACCCAGCATGCCCCATCATGGTCCTCCAAGGGACAACTTACGAACAACACCTTGACAACCACCATCCGCTACATTGGCTGGCAAACATGTACACCACCAATGACATGGAAGCCCTGCTGGACGGCATCGCATACCTGACAACCTGTCAATTCGTCGGACCACAACGCAGGTTCCCCGAGTGACCTATGATGTCCAACCCCGCACCCATGCTTAGCTTCCGCACGGACTGGCCAGTCACCACCACAACAGCCATACCAAACGACCGGCAACTGTAACCACACCATCAACGACATCGCCATGACATCGGATATGACCGGGACATGCACACTGTTCCCCATCACATCCAGGAACACCGCATGAATCGTGGGAGGCAGTGGCATGGGCTCTGTGTATCGCACCCACATGGACGGAACTGCACGAACAACCAGGACACGACATGGATCCAGCGCCCATGGACACACACACCGCTCAGTGGACATGAATAGGTCGCCTGGAGTCTGTGGGTGCTGCACCCCTCCCACCCCCGCCCCGGGAATCCCATACCAGGACCTTTGCATGGACGACAAGTGCATACAACAACAACACGACCCCAGTGACTGTGACATGTCCAGTAACCACCACAGTGCAACAACAAGTGGCACGCCGCTGCATGCACGCAAGCACATGCCCAGATGTCATCTCACATGCACGAGTGCATGAGGAACAACCGCAGCAAACCTGTCACATGGAACTGAGATGGACTGTGCCCATGATGCCAAGCGGTCTGGTAGGCTACATGTATACCGTCTGTGTCAAAGTCCGCAGCTCCGCAGCTATACGTAAATGTACATTAGCACAGCCTTGGCCAAGCAGATGTCACTCTGAAGCCCACATCCCACATGCAACAGCCAATCACATGTAACCCCACACCCTATCCCATTTGCAATCATGCTCAGTATATCCTCAACATGTATTCCGCTGCCAGTAGTGTCCACTATACTGCATCACAGAGGACAGAAGACTCAATATAATGTTTGAAACCAAAACTGTCTCCGCTGACTCATTTCACAAGTACGAATGAGAGAGGATGAGAGTATGTGAAGTACACGGCAGTCGTGAC
This sequence comes from Calotriton arnoldi, assembly GCA_963921515.1. NCBI lineage: Eukaryota > Metazoa > Chordata > Amphibia > Caudata > Salamandridae > Calotriton > Calotriton arnoldi. Next base: position 382,916 of record CAWUFW010009572.1, on the reverse strand, counting down.
ATGACCATGTAGTCCACTGGTATTGGATGTCAACGCAAATGAGTAGCACTACTGTGGAAGACACACATGTGTCGTGTGAAGTCGTATGGACGCAGTGCTCAGGTGGGTGGGTGCGACGGGTAGATGCGCACATGCCAAGTTGGAGCACGCCGTGTTGGGAGGGGTCATGAACAGTACACCACCGCTTCCCTGGGCATTGTGAGAGGACACCTGTCGGGGGGAGTGAACACGTGTGTGCACAGCAGCCGGGCACACGTACAAAGCGGTACCAGGCGCACCTCAGCCCACCCTCTGTGGACAAGCTGGATCCTGTTGTGCGCCCGCCATGCCCCTTGACAAGGCACACACAGCCCCAGTCGACCAGGTGTAACCCCAACATAGTCAATCCGCACAGGCGATACAGGGCACGGGATGGCAGTGGAGCATGGTGTGTGAGAGGTCTCCTCGCGCTCCTCCTGGTCATATCACGCAGGCAATAGAACCTCAACGTCTAGCATGGCACAAGTCAGATGGAAGTGGAGGGGGACGCACCACAGCACGAGCAGCACTGACGTCACGGGAGGTGGCTCGCACCATCCCATCCATTGCCCATCATACCAACCACGCCACATGCCATTGCGACTAAGTGCAAGCGCGTGCGCCACCACCCCCGAGCCCTCCCCAGAGAGGCCAAAGAGTGAATGTGTGGGCCATCAGCCACAGACGGACGCGGCCTGGCCGCAAGGGCAGCCACAGCCACTGGGTGTCGCAGGTGGCGGATCCGGAAGGCGAAGACTGTGATGCATAGTCCATGCAGGCCGGGTCTCCATTTGGGGCACCACGCAGGTGGACGGCGTCCCGCAACACATCATACCCTGAGACAGCCCACTCGTGCAACTGGACCCACACATACACTCCTTGCCCTCTCTGGTGCGAGCTTGGGGCTGCCTGTGCAAGCGCTAGCCTCGCAGGTGAGCATGCATATTGGGGGAGCGAGGGGAGGACATGAGGGCTGGGGCGAAGATGACTGTATCACTGTCAGTTAGTACAAGGGATGACCCAGATGTGGAAAGGAAGAGACGTGTCCCGTGTGTACTGCAACTAGTCGCCAATCCAACTACCCCCATGTCCGGAATGTAAGCCCGCACCTAGGCCCGCCCATCCGCCACATCGAACATACCACCAGCACGACAACCTTCCCATTCGAAACACTGACTGGGGGTGGCGACCAGTGTACAATCATGTGTAGCCTACCCACGCGTACATGTGGGCCCTCCATGATCCATGTCACCTGCGGCAAAGTCATGACATGCGCAATGAGGGAAGTGAGGAGAGCTGTCCGCCCCACGCGCAGAAGGTGCATCAGCTCCACAGACCCAGCAGCGAGTCCAGCAGGGGTCACATGTGCAGGGGCAGCTGTGCCTGGTGTGAAGGCACATGCATATAGACAGCACATCGACCAATGTGTAGTCTGCCCACATCTACAGTCCATCATCATGCGGACATAGGAATTGAACACAGGGCAACACATCTTAGTTGGTGCACCCACCGTGACCAACAATGCGCAATCATCGACGTACCCGCCCTGTGCATGGCCCCCCACCCAACGGAGGCACATCCAGTGCCACCATCCCACACACACAAGCCTTCCACGGAACATGCTGTGTCCAATGGTCAGTACAGAGTCAGCGCCCATGTGGTGGATCCTGAACAGGAGACACATGCACACACATGCCAGCTCCCACTATGTACGTCTGCCACCTGGCACGTGCAATGTAACCTCTCACCTGTGACGTGTGACTGCAAGCACACAGCCGTCTTGGCATGGGGCTGTCAATGTGGACACCTGTCAATGTTTCGGGAGGTGTGATCCGTACAGTGCTGTACATAGGGTGCAGTGCTGACACCTACTACTGTCTCATATCCCCTCGTGCCACAGGTCCCACTTGTTTTGGCCGCTCAGCCTGTGCCCACATCGTCGTTGTTGTGTGCCATACTCATCCAGCCGCGGAAGCAGTTCCATGCTCAGCAGACATTCATGTTGCCGTGGCGTTGCCGCTTGACGGATATGCAGTCAGTCCCCATCAGCACGCCCCGCAAGTCATTGGGGCCTAGATCCCCATGTGCATGCACATGGCAGTGGTTTGTATCACTAGCCATTGCCATTGTTGGGAGACCTGTGTAAGTGTATTGTGGCCGTGCCGTCCCAGCTTGACAGCTGGGCTGTGGCTCATGTGCTTGCTCAGTCATGTCAGTGATGTGTATGCGAAATTGCTATGTGTCGTGTTGCTTTGACATGTGTCCTCTGCCATTGTCCCTAGGCGGAGACCGAACATTGACCGCCCATACCAATTGCTGGCGGACATGGACGATACAGAGGTTATTAGGAAGTTTCGGCTGGACAGGCCAACCCTGCATCGACTGTGTGCCATGTTAGAACCCCATCTCCGTCCCCGCAGGGTGTATCCGACTGCTGTCACCCCCACGGCTAAGGTGATGGCCGCCATGCATTTCTTCGCCACTGGGTCATTCCAGCACACAGTGGGCATTGGAGGAGGGATGTCCCAGCCCATGTTCAGCAAGGTGCTGAGGGATGTACTGGCAGCCATGATGCTGTGCCGAAACAGGTACATCCGCTTCCCCAGGGCTCGTGAATTGGCGGCAGTGAAGGGTGCATTCTATGCCCTTGGCAGAATCCCACACGTCGTTGGAGCCATTGACTGCACACATGTCGGCCTTGTTCCACCACAGGCCACTGAGCACCTGTACCGCAACAGGAAGCACACGCACTCCCTGAATGTGCAAGTGGTGTGCCTTGCGGACATGGTGATCACCCACGTGTGTGCAAAGTTCCCAGGCTCGGCCCATGACGCACACATAATGCGCAACAGCATCTTGCCATGACTGATGTCCAATATGCAACAGGATCGTGCCTGTATTGTCGGTGAGTATGTGGAGTGGTGTAGCGTGCTGGTTGTGCGATGCTGTCCCCTGTCCAGTTGGAATTGCAACGGTTCTCTGTGTCCCTCACACCCAGGTGACTCTGCGTACCCGAATGGGGCATGGCTGCTCAGTCCATTGAGGAATCCTCGCACCCCAGCAGACGATCGCTACAATGAGGCACATGGGAGGACCAGACGTGTGGTCGAGCGTACCTTTGGCCTCCTCAAGTCCAGGTTCAGGTGCCTGGACCGCACCGGGAGTGCGCTGGCGTACTCCCCACAGAAGGTGTGCCAGATAGTGGTGGCGTGCTGCATGCTGCACAATCTGGCCATTCGGAAGCAGATCCCCCTCATCGTGGATGACGGAGATCAACCAGGGCCCCAGCCCGCAGACCAGGACAGCTCGAGTGAGGAGGACAGCGGAGAGGAGGAAGCTGGTAATGTGCGGCAGCAGCTCATCGCCCGCTACTTCACTTGACGGTGAGTGTCCATGTACGACGGCTGATGTGGCTGTATCTGTGCAGGTGTGTGTGTGCTGTGTCAGGGTGGCCGTTTGTTCACTGCGTGCTGTGTGTCAACGCTCCATGGCCAGGGTAGTATGCCACTGTTGGTGGCTGTGGCATTGTGCCCTATTGCTCTGTGCGATGTGTGTACATTGCTTGTAGTTGTTGACATGTACTGTGTGATGGGTGTGTGACACACTCATTGAATGTGCTCCTGTTCTGTCTCCCACCCCTAGGTCCCTACAGGCCCTCCGGATTCAATTGCCATGCCACGCATCAGGTGCCTTTCCGCCCAAGGTGGCCGTTGTATTCCGTACAAATAAAACACAGGGCACAAACAGCAGTTAGTGAAAAAGGTGCATTTATTACAAACTGTGACATGTGATTGTGTGTAAGGTGATGACAAAAGTGGTGCGTGCAGTGACAATGAGCTGTCGGTCATGGCTGCGTGATGATCAGGGTGTACCCACTGGTTCTATGTCCATAGTCCAACACACACATGCCATCCAGATGGCTGTGTGGAGTGGTATCGTAGTCCAAGTCAATGCAGTGGCTGGTCAAGGAAGGCTGGCGGAAGGCTGGCTGGCTGCCTCACTTGCGTTTGGAGCGTGCAAAGTCCTCCCGGGAGATCTGTTTCCACTTCGGACGGCCCCTTCCACGTTTGCGAGGGGGTGCCTGCTTGCGACATGCTGGTGGTTGAGGTGTGCTCACTGGCTGTGGATGCAGGGGAACTGGACACTGCTGCTCCACCCTGCGCCCCGGCAGGTTGTGGCGGAGGGGAGCTGCTGTCCCTGGCAGTGACCTCACCGCCACCACCAGCTGGCCCATGAGGTCCACGAGTTGGCCCATACGGGCGTCCATGGACCTCAGCACCCCCAGCACCTCACGTGTGTCTGAAGCAGACCGGACCCATTGTCCTTGGGCCTCTTCATAGGCCCCAAGGACTCCGGCCATTTGAGGCAGGGCATGGCTCCCAGGGGAGGCTGGCGTTTCCCTGACCCTGCTCCTCCTACCAGTCCTGCTGCCACCGGCCTGCCCACTAGCCACATTGCTCACCACGGTCCTCGCTGTGGCTCCCAGGGTGGATCCAGTCGGCCGGGCCACCACCTGCGCTGGGGCTGGTGCCAGCGAAGACGTGGTGGTGGTGGCGGCGGTGGTGGTCGGTGCGGCGATGGTAGTGGCCGCAATGACCGTGGGTGTGGCCGCAATGACCGTGGGTGTGGCCGCAACGACAGTGGCAGCAGGGGGCTGGGAATGTTCAGCAGCCCTGGATGATGGGTTGGTGGGTAGGAGGGGTCCTGGGGAGCGGCTGGGCCCTGCCACACCAGATGGGCCTGCTTGGTGGTCCGTGTCCGAAGAGGAGGACAGATCCTCCAGATCCGTGTGTCCTCATTGGGGGCTTGTAGGCTGGCTGTGCTGGCTGCTGGCTCCATCCCCAGCATCCAGCAGTTCGATCACCTGTGGAGAGAATGAGATTTGTTATTGTGTTGCACCTGGCGAAGTATGTAGTTGTCGTCTGACATTAACAGTTCGTGCAATCTCGTACATGGGTTTCCCGGAGCCGTGTGTGTGGCTGTAGCATTTGTAGTTGTGTGTGCTTGGCAATGGGACTGTGTGCTGTGCACATGTGGCATGGGACGGATTGGCCATGCCGATGGGTGTGTTGCTGTGCCCCTACTTATTGTGACTCTGGTGTATGCGGGCTCCTGGCCCATCCTGGGTCTGGTTTGTACTTTGCTTTTGGTGTTCAGATGGGACGCTTAGGAACGCATATGGCAACATGGGGGCCATGCCCCAGATTCGCATTTGGGAGGGGATATGCTTTTGGGGTTCAAATGGAACGCTTAGGAACGCATATGGCAACATGGGGGCCATGCCCCAGATTCGCATTTGGGTGGGAATATGCTTTTGGGGTTCAAATGGAACGCTTAGGAACGCATATGGCAACTTGGGGGCCATGCCCCAGATTCGCATTTGGGTGGGAATATGCTTTTGGGGTTCAAATGGAACGCTTAGGAACGCATATGGCAACATGGGGGCCATGCCCCAGATTCGCATTTGGGAGGGAATATGCTTTTGGGGTTCAAATGGAACGCTTAGGAACGCATATGGCAACATGGGGGCCATGCCCCAGATTCGCATTTGGGAGGGGATATGCTTTTGGGGTTCAAATGGAACGCTTAGGAACGCATATGGCAACATGGGGGCCATGCCCCAGATTCGCATTTGGGTGGGAATATGCTTTTGGGGTTCAAATGGAACGCTTAGGAACGCATATGGCAACATGGGGGCCATGCCCCAGATTTGCATTTGGGAGGGAATATGCTTTTGGGGTTCAAATGGAACGCTTAGGAACACATATGGCAACATGGGGGCCATGCCCCAGATTCGCAATTGGGAGGGAATATGCTTTTGGGGTTCAAATGGAACGCTTAGGAACGCATATGGCAACATGGGGGCCATGCCCCAGATTCGCATTTGGGAGGGGATATGCTTTTGGGGTACATGCTGTGAGCCATGGGTGCCGAACGTGACATGTGTTGTGGCAGCATGACAGTGCATGGTTTGAGGTGTGTGCATGCTTGACATGGCCTGCATATTTGCTGTCTGTTGTGATTACTGGACATGGCATTGGACGCATCGTTATGAGTGAGTGATGGTTGTGTGCCAGCCAACGTATTGCAGTTGTCCCATCTCCTTGGTGTGCGTGCTGCCCTGTGCCATGTGCATCACTGCAGTGCTCGGGGGGTGTGGCCCATGTTGTGTGTTGTTGCTCACAGTGTGTCGTGCGCTTCATTGACTTCTGGCACATGGTTGGTCATGGGCATGTATCTTAGCGTGACTGCTGTATGTGTGGCAGCTGTGCGGATGACATGCCTTTCATGAGACTGGGGTTGACGGATGGATGGTATGTTGTATGTGCATGGTGTGTCTGTGTGTTTGATGGGTTCAGTGGTGTTCGTGTGCATATATGTTGTTCCGCTCTGTTGCGTCTAGTGTTGTTTGTCTTACATAGGCGTAGTTGTGGGGTGTGTGGTTGACAGGCAGTAGGGGCTACATGGACAGGACTTCAATGGTGTTTCGGTTGTGTGTGATGAGTTGCACAGTGGCTGCCGTGTGGTACTATATTCAGTGTGGCTTGTGCATGCAGACGTGGCTCCTTGGGTGTTGCTATGTCTGTGATGGGTCATGTGGGGTGTGAGTCTGTTGTTCATGTCCGTGTGCACATTGTTCACTTGTTCGTGACGGTGGGCGGTGCTGCGTGTTCGTCTGCTACGTGACATGTCCCATGTGTTGGTCGTGTTATGGTCCTCATGCCTCCAGTAATCCAGCCCTGTCCAGTTTCCCACCTGCAAGTTGTTCGTGCGTGCACTGTACTGGATGCCACATGGCTCTAAGCGGGGGTGCTCCATGTTGCAGGTCTGTGGGGGTGGGGGGGTGTTGTGGGTCGTGGGGTGGCTGGACACCCACTGACACCGATTGCTGTGGACCGTGATGTCTGCCTTTCGGCTGTCGTTGTGCACTGCGGTGGCTGACACGTGGCTGTGGGGTGTGGGGGATGCTCCTCCTTGCTGTGCTGTGGGACTGGGGCCTGGTGTGTGTTGTACTTGGGCTGTCCACCCTCCCACCCACTGCACTTTGTGTTCCTGCCACTTACCTGTTACTTGTCGGTTAGTGCAGCTGTTGCGGACACATGGGTGTGGTGGGTGCTCGTTGTGGCGCTTCTGGCATATTTGGGGACCTGTTGGTGGTTACGTGGCTGGCTGAGTGTACACATGTCCCCACGTATGTTACAGTTGTTCGGTTTGGGCTGTGTGTGGTGGTGTCTGTTGCATGTGTGTGTGATGTGTTGTGGATTGTGTGCTGGACATGGGGGTGTTTGTCCCTGGGAGCTGTGGCATGGTGGTTGCGCATGTGAGTACATAGCGGTGTGCTGGTATACATTAGTTTGTACTTACCAGCCTCCACTCCCCCTGCTAATCCGGCGAGGATCTCCGGATGTATTACGACTCGCACCTTCTCCTCCCACGCTTTGAAGGTCTTAAAGAGCGCGGGATTCCCTCCGCCAGTGACGGCAGCCAGCTCTCTGTTTTTGCCCTCCTTCTTCTTGACCAGGCTCTTTACGTCATTCCAACGTTTGTTTATTTCACCTCTGTTCCTGGGCAGGGTCCCGACTGCATTGACCTGGTCTACGATCCGGTTCCACATTCTGTTTCTGGTGGCTAGTGGTGTGTGCTGGACCATGTTCCCATAGATTTGTGGGTACACCTTGATGATCTCGTCGACCATGACCGTCAGCTCAATGGGCGTGTACTTGGGCATTCTTTGTGGTGCCATGGTGTTTGTGGTGCTGGTGCGGTGTGTGTTGTGTAATGTGCAGGGGGTTTGTGGTGCCGGTGTTTGGTGGTGGTGGTGGTGGTGTTTGGTGGTGGTGGTGGTGGTTGTGATGTGTGCGTTTCTGTGGTGTGCTGCTGTCCTTGCTGTGTCACTGTGTCCTCTCCTCTCCTCTCTGGTTTGCAATGTAGCAAGGGGTTGTGGTCTGTGGGAGTGCTGCTTTTGTACTCACCTATGTGGGTGTGTCCTCATGGTCTGTTGTTTTCAGGTGTGTTGTGTCTGGGGTTCTGGCCTTTGTATTTTTTGTTTGTCCGGGGGGTGTTTTCGGGATGTGTACTGTGCTTGTGTATTTGTGCGTGCCTTGCTGTGTGGACTTGTTGGCCATGTTGTGTGCTATTGGTTTTGTGTGCGGATGGTTTCTGTGCAGGTACGTGGGCGCCATGGCTTCTGCCGTGTCGATTCTCATCGGCGTTGTTTGCGCTGGCGGGCGGTATATTTGTGGTTTTTCCGCGCTCATGTCGGTGCGATCGTAATTTCACGTGCGGTGTGTCGGCCGTGAGGGCGGGCGGTTTTGTGTTGTCGTGCGTGTTTCCGTCCGTGGCGGGCGGTTTGACTCCGACTCGGACGTTGGCGGGCGGTATTTTGTGTGATTTTTCCGCCGATGGCGGTTTTCGGTTTGTGTAATCGTAATGGCGTGGTCGGTGTTCAGGCGGTGTGTGCGGGCGGATTTTTGCCGCTTCCATGCCTGGCGGATTTTTTTACGCCGGGTATCGTAATGGGCCCCAAAATCCCTACTTCAAAACAGTAATACATAAACATAGAAAAATCGTGATTGTGACCTGAATTCTTAAATAAACGTTTCTTTTCAAAATCATCTGAAATCTAAATAATATGTCAATTAATTTTAACTTTAAAAAAAACTAATTTGACATAATATTATATATATTGTATATATTATATAAATATCAATAACAATTACAAAAATTACAATTCCCTCCCATTGTAAATAATTTAAAATAACTCACTTTTTTCTAGCTGAAGAATTTAATCCAAACTGCCATAAATAAATCCAAACGTGGAGAAATCCCAAAACTTAGTTAAAAGTCCCCAAAAAAATGGAAAAATACAACTGTGTAAAATATAATCCGCTAGCAATATATCCATAGACTTGAATCCATAAAAAACCTGAAAAATTTAATTAAAAATTAAATGCTCCAGGAATACCCGAAAAATAAAGGAACTGTAAAATAATTATTAGTTTACTAGAAACAAATACACAGTTCCCTAAAAAAAAGCACACTTCTCTCAACGGCAACTTCCAAACGACAAAAACCTGTGGAAAAAAACAACACAATCCCTCCCACACAAATTTACAATAAAATCATTAAAAAACACACATAAACATACTATTAACACCATACTCTAAACATAATTAAACATATATAGCATACCCTAACACCTACCTATCAACACACTAACCACATTTCGCATACGCAAAACTACAAATGAAACCTCACAAAAAAACACAAAATACAAACATTACATACACTATAGACTACCTAAATACCTTCGCCCTATGCCTAAATTAAGCCTAAAAGTAATTAAATTAAACTTACCTTAACCTATGCGACGCAGCTTCCAATCGCGAGCTTCTCCCCTCAGAAATGACCTAAAACAACACAGATAGCCTACAAAATACAACTTTGGGCCTGATTCTGATGCGGTTTGGAAAGCTTACCGACCTAATGGGTTTGGGAATGGTTTTCAACCTAATCGGATCGAGAGAGTCCAACCAACCGAGTACGATGCATCCAGATGCTTCCAGATATGATTTGGTTGGACTCCCATTGACTTCAATGGGAGCCTTTGTTCCGATCAAATGCATAGGCTCCCATTGAAGAAAGGGGTGGCTGGGGAAAATCGAGCACCCTGTGGTGGACACCCCCTGGTGCCTGCCACATTGTCCCTGGCTGGTAGGGGAAGCCCCATGGGTACCCCCACAGGCCCAATTAAGAAGGCTCCAGATGCAGGGGGCCCACTATGGGCCCCCAAAGTCTGATTCCGACTGCCCCAAGATGCTTGTTTCCGGTTCAGGGAGGACCTGGCTTGGCAGTTCGGGCTGGACTGTTCCCACAAGGAACAGGGTCAAGACTGATTTGCATATGGCTGGGTCCAAACTGGGGTGGTGTGGTGAGCAAAAGAATGATGGATTTAACCCAGATCCTTGTGACTGGGGGTGAATGTTTGCATTGTCCAGCATTCCGTCCATCAATTGTTTCTTTTGCATTTGTCACCCTAAGTGGGAAGGGTATGCCCAGACGTGGGTCCCGTGCTCACTACACCACTGGATTCAAGCTAGCCTGGCTGATGAAGGGTGATGCCCTGAAACCGGTCCCAGGATGCTTGTTTCCGGTCCAGGGAGGACCTGGCTTGGCAGTTCAGGCTGGACTGTTCCCACAAGGAACAGGGTCAAGACTGATTTGCATATAGCTGGGTCCAAACTGGGGTGGTGTGGTGAGCAAAAGAATGATGGATTTAACCCAGATCCTTGTGACTGGGGGTGAATGTTTGCATTGTCCAGCATTCCGTCCATCAATTGTTTCTTTTGGATTCGAGTCGGACGGCACGATTCGGAAAAGCTGTCGAAATCCAGCATCATACTCGGTCGCTTGGAAAAGCTGCCCGTATAGACGTACAATTCTGCTCTGTACAGCTCGGTCATTCGAAATGCCGTCGGGTTTCGATTGGGATATTCCTAACGCCTAACTCGCATCGAACTCGGTCGGTTGAAAACCTTTCCGACTCGGTTGGAAAGACACATTCCTGATCTGGTTTGGACGGAGCAAATGCCGTTAGGAGGCTTTCCTTACCGCATCAGAATCAGGCCCTTTATTTAGAAAATGGCTACCTAATTGAAATAATTAAAAATACTTTTTAATATTAAACTCAATGTACATTAGAAATATAATACAAAAAATGATTAAAAAATACTAATTAATAATACTAATGTACAAAATGTTTTTCTTTGCTATTTAAAAATGTTAAATTATAATAGTAAATATTAGAAAAAAAATAATATTTATTATTATACATTAAAAAAGATTATGTTAACTTACCAATGTAAGAAAAAAAATTGTACTGCTTGCTAAAAATGTATTAATGTAAAAAATATTTTTGTTGTTCAAAATGCTTTCTTACCTTTATAATTTTATTTATACTTACAATTTAAATAATATTATATAAAATATAATATTATTTATTAGAAATTATGCAAAAAATATAAAAACCTTATACAATGAATGAATTGTAACAAAATGTATGTTATTAAAAATGTACACTATGGGGCCGATTCTGATCTCGCTCGGAAGGGCTCCGAACGCGATCCAGCCGGAAAAAGTAAGAGCCGTACGCGTGTTTTTTGACCGACACGTCCAGCTGTACGAGCGAGCAAGTACGATGTGAGAGACTCGAAATCGCCTACCGAATCGTTTCCGGGTCAGACACGCTCCGTACGTCCCATCCGTAGGCAAACCGTGCCGTGCAATGGAGGCGATTTCCGACCGAGCCAGTACGATGCACGATTCAGACGGCCGGATCGAGTCGGAGCCACCGACAAGTAAGCGCTCTGGGAAGCGGACTTCGGGGGACCGCGCCGGACCCCCCTTCACCCGTAGCCTTACGAGTCGATCACAGGGGGGGACCCAAGGGTTCCTCCTACACATGCATGTACGGTGCGGGTGGCACAGACGCGTCCCCACTACAGGGGTGCCCTTGTGCGCAACGTACCATTTTTGTCAATGGGAGCCTTTGTACACGTCGTACAACAGGCTCCCATTGACTTCAATGGGGCTCTGAGTGACCCGTTTCCGTCAGCGCTTGTTTGCATCGTACTCGGGCACTCAGAGCCCCGGAGCACGAGTCGGTCGGAAAGCCCTCCGGATCCGAGTCGGACGGAGTCTTCTCCCAGCGAGATCGGAATCGGCCCCTATATATAATTATGTAATGCATATTTACAATGTAAAAAATATTCTATAACTGTTACCAAAAAAATATGTATTAAAAAAATGTATAAAAACCAGTGGACAATTAAATCTTTTACTAACTTCTCCATTATATAAAACATAAAAATGGTTCATGCTGACTATACTTAAATATTATATGCTTATGTTTAAATATGTACTAAATATGCAATGTATCCAAAAATAAAAAATGTATTATTTCTCTGTATAGCAATATGTATATCAAACAATGTTAATAAAATAAAATGCATAATATTTCTTTGCTTGAGTCTTTGAATGAAAATAAAAACATAAATAAAATATAAAAATTGTTCCGTATTTAATTCCTATATTTTTTCTTTTTCTGTATTTACAATAAAATAATTATCTTAAATTAATTGTCAGAAATAAATATATATTTTTTAATGCACATATATAACATACTATTACCACTTGAAACATTCATTTTTATCATTAACCTTACTCCAAAATAAAGAACTCGTTTTTTACTATTCCCAATCCAAACTATGGGGGTCATTATGATGGCGGGCGGATCGCCCCTGCCGGGCCGGCGGTTGTCACCACCAGCCCGGCGGGGGCAATCCGCCCACCATCCATAAAGCAAAGACCCCCCGCCATATTATGATGGCTGGGGGGTCCGCGGCGGATGGAAAGACCGGAAAGACGGAAAAACAGGGATAATATGGTGGCAGTGTCTCCAAGACACTGCCATCCATATTATGATGCCAGCGGAGATCAGCCTTTCCATGGCGGCGTTGCCGCCATGGAAAGGCATATGGTCTTTGCATTTGGGGGCCCGTTGCGGGCCCCCAGGTTGTTGGGGGGAATAGGGGGTGCACATGGGGGGTACCTGTGGTACCCCCCTGCATTTGTATGCACTAGGTGGCAGGCACCGCGCGGTGCCTGTCGCGTTGTGCATGCAAATGCACGACATGCATTCACAGCAGTGTGGCGGGCGGTGCGGTGAGCACCGCCCGCCACAATGATGTGAATAGGGCTTGCCACCACCACGGTGGCGGTGGCATCGTAATATCGGGTGTGGGACCGCCGCACCCCTTGCGGACGGTCACGCATTCCGCTGCGGTGGCGGGCGGACTTTCTCCGCCCGCCATCGTAATGACCTCCTATATTAACTCAGGGAAGGTGCTGGACACTAAACATATTTAATTTACTATTCCCACTCCAAACTGTATTAACTCAGGGAAGGTGCTGGACACTAAACATATATAATTTACTATTCCCACTCCAAACTATATTAATTCATGGAAGGTGCTGGACACTAAACATGTATACTTTACGATTCCCACTCCAAACTAGAAAAAGTCAGGGAAGGTGCTGAACACTAAACATATATAATTTACTATTCCCACTCCAAACTGCAAAAAGTCAGGGAAGGTGCTGGTCCCTAAACATATATAATTTACTATTCCCACTCCGAACTGTATTAACTCAGGGAAGGTGCTGGTCACTAAAAATATATAATTTACTATTCCCACTCCAAACTGTATTAACTCAGGGAAGGTGCTGGACACTAAACATTTATAATTTACTATTCCCACTCCAAACTGTATTAACTCAGGAAATGTGCTTGACATTCAACATATATAATTTACTATTCCCACCCAAACTATATTAACTCAAGGAAAGTGCAAAACAATATAAAAATGTAATATTCACAAACAAATTACATATACACATATAAAATAAAACATATTATACATATATTTTAACCTATCCCCAATTATAAAAACATATCCAGAACAAAGTTATGAGACTTTTTAAAGTATTTTTGTAAATTTTCTTGGATTTATAAATTACATGATAAAAAATATAATTTTTTTATAAAAAATTAAATATAATTATTAATTTTATATAAGAATATTAAACATAAAAAATGTATGTTTTCATTTTTATAACATTAATAATTTCAAACCCAAACATTAAACATCTTCAAAATTTACAATGCATTATAATTTTTTCATAAACTCTTTAAATTTAAAAAAAGAATAATTTTTTTTTTTTTAAATTAGCACAAGAATACCATCTCAACACAAAACACCTCTTTGTTAAATATTTATTTATTTTTTAAGAATTTTTATTTTTCACTACTGTAATACCTTATAAAACAACAAATCATAATCTTTTTTTTAAAATTTACTTCAAATTTTCACTTTTTCCAATTTTTCTTTAAATTTAAACATTACTCCACAACATTATCTGCAAATTCCACAAATTTTCACTATTAATAAAACATTTTTACTAATATTTGGAATTTTTTTATTTTGAAATTTTACAATTTAAATATTTTTTATTTAAAAACTACCCCCACATCACCTGTAAACCCAACATCCCAATCATAAAAAACTTTTCTAAATTTCTTTATTATTACTTAAATATTTTATATGAAATTACATTTTTTTAAAACACTCCCCACCCTTATCCCCCATAACCCCAACAGCCCGCTCCTAAAATCCAATTTTAAATTTATTTATTATAAAATATATATTTTTTTAATTTTCAATTTTCTTTTTTTAAAACACATCCCACCCTTATCCCCTATAGCCCCAACATCACGCTCCTAATTGTTTTTTGAAATTCATTGATATTATTCAAAAAACTTTTACATTTTTAATTATTTTTTTAAAGACTCCCCACCCTTATCCCCTATAACCCCAACATCCTGATCCTAAACACAATTTTAAATTTCTTTAATATTAATTTAATTTTTTTTATCTTTCACCTACTCACTCATTCATCCTTTCATCCACCCATCATTTCACTCACTAATCCATCCACCCTTTTACCCACTGCATGTACTCATACACCATTCTTTCCCTTTTCTAACAACCCTTCTTATTTTCTTCCTTATAACAATAATTTTGAGATTTTACCTGCCACTTTTCAGACAAAAGAGGCCCATAAAGAACCCCACTCCCACTACTGCAGGTGCAAAAGGAAGGGGTACACAACGTGATTATGGTGAGGTAGGATACATGTAAGGCCTGAGGCGGCTCCTCCACTATAGCAGAGGAGAGTTACCCCACTGCTGGAACCAGCAGACGCACGTAAAATAAAATTATAATAAAACAGTTAAAAAAACTGCTTTATTATCATTATATTTTTTTCCGAAGCTGCCACCGAGCCTTGAGGGCGGTGCTTCTGGCAGCAGGAGGAGTGGTGGGCTCACGGCACTATCAGTGTGCATGTAGGTTTGGCTGGCTGTCCACGGCCGGCTAAACCTTCATTCGCACTCGGATATCTCCAAGCTACTGCTTGGAGATATTCGCAGGGCTCAGGAGCACAGGCTCCCAGTCCCTGCTGGTGCATAAAACCAGCCATCTCCACTAACCCTGGGCGAAGTGCTACGCTACGCTCGCGTAGTTTGCGAAGTTTGCGCTACTTCGCACAACGCGAATTGCACGTAGCACAGTGCAAACACGCGTAGCGTAGCGTAGCGTAGCGCCGCGGTCATTTTTTGCTTGCTCAGCGGTCCTCAACGTCAAGTTGGCGACCGCGAGCAAGCAAAATGACATCCGGCGAGACTTTTTCTCGTTCGCGATCAGCAACATCAAGTTGCCGATCGCGAGCGTGGAAAATAAACCTCCCGGCGAGATTCTCAACGCGGGAGGTCAGGTTTCCTCATTGCGAGTGGTCGCGTATGCTCGCGACCGCTCGCGATGAGAAACTACCAGTCCGCGTTGAGAAGCTGCCGCTCGAGTAAAAATCTACTCGAGCGGCAGTAAAGACAGCTCGCACTGTGCAAGATGCCGTTTTCAATGATTGCACAGTGCGGACAAGCATCCAGCACTGTGTAATCATTGCGAACACGCACTACGCAGTTCGCGTAGTG
The DNA here is from genome assembly GCA_963921515.1 of Calotriton arnoldi. Taxonomy (NCBI): domain Eukaryota; kingdom Metazoa; phylum Chordata; class Amphibia; order Caudata; family Salamandridae; genus Calotriton; species Calotriton arnoldi. The sequence goes on along the minus strand of CAWUFW010009572.1, from coordinate 367,288 downwards.
CTACGTGAGCTCGCGTAGTGCGAACTTCACTTTGCGTAGCTTCGCGAGCACTACTTCGCGAACTACGCCCACCCTTAATCTCCACCCAATCCCTACGCATCTGCATTTGCGCATGGCACCCTGGGAGCCTGTGTGAGAATCGTCATGTTGGTGGCTGGAACTGAAGCGACGGCGGACGTCAGGATTCAGGCAAGATTTTATTTTTTAATCCCCTCCTCACCGATTTACCCAGCTAGTGGCCGCCACTGTGTAAGGCTTCATTTGTAAGCAAGCTATCTCTCATTTATCATAGTGTTAATCTAAATCATTGTAGCATTAGATTAATTTTAGGAGTTGAAAATGGGCCTTTTAATGAACCAATCAAGCTTCCTTCTCTTTTGTTTTAAAGTGTTGTGCTTTATAGGGCCGGCTGCACACAATCTGTGGAAATGATGCATCTGTTTTATAATAGGTAAATAAGTTCCAAATATTGTTTTCACAGAAATGGTGGGTGCTAGCTGGGCAAATCGGTGGGGCGGGTAGATAAAAAAAACGTATCTGAATCTTGACGTCCGCCGTTGCTTTAGTTCTAGCTGCCGATGTTACAATTCTCACACAGGCTCCCAGAGTGCCCTGCACAAATCCAGAGGCTACTCTCATTCTGGTATAACCCAGCATGAGAGAAACGTAGGAATTGGGTGGAGCAGGCTGGTTCTACGCTCCAGCAGGGACTGGGAGCCTGTGCTCCTGAGCCCTGTGGATATCTCCAGGCCATAGCTTGGAGATATCCAAGTGTGCATGTAGGTTTGGCAGGCTGTGGATGGCTGGCCAAACCTACATGCACACTGGTAGTGCCCTGAGCCCACTACTCCTCCTGCTGCCGGAAGCCCCACCCTCAAGACTCGGCGGCTGCTGCGGAGTAAAATATAAAAGATAATGAAGCAGTTTTATTAACTGCTTTATTATCATTTTATTTTACGTGTTTCTGCTGGTTCCAGCAGTGGGGCGACTGAAGAGCTAGAGTAGTGCTGATTTACCACCTTAGACAGTGGTAAAGAGTTGGTGGTCATTGGAAATTTAAAGGCACGTGTTGCTTATGGCTGGAAATGCAGTAGCATATGTTGACATGTCTAAAGCATACAACTTAACACAATAACAAATGCAAAGCACCATAGCAACACTATTAAAATATAACAGGGTACAAAACAAGGAACCTGTAAAAAAAAAAACGCAAAACAAACACATCAGAACAACACAACATCATGTTGCAGAAATGTAGCACAAAAAGTAATACCACCACATCAAATACACACTATAAATATTCACAACCATTCTTGTTACTCATTACCACATCCAGAAACCTGCTTTCATGATCTGATGGTAAAAGAAGTTTGCAGCTCACACCTATTAACTTACCATCTAGCACTTGCAGCCCTTAAAGTTTTCAGAATATTATGCAAGGGTGATCCCCATTTTAACTAGTAATATTACTTGACCTTGGTGGTATGTAATGCCAACATGTTTTACCATTATAATATGAAAGTAGATTAGTGGAAGTGGCAATGTATTGAAATAAATGTGTTTATATTTGTTTATTTTATTTATTTATTTTTGAGTTTTATCTAGCATGAGCTTGAACTAAAGGTATCACAGTGTTTTAAAGAGTTTGCATAACAATATATACACAGAATAGATAAGAAGAAAAATATAGGGTAAACAAATACACAATAGATGGTATAGTAGATGGATCAGAGCATTTTACAGAGTTTCCATAACAACATACACAAGGAAAACATAAGAAGAAAAATACAGGGTAAATCATACAATAGATGGTGTAGTTGATGGACGGGGAAGCTATGGTAGTTTGTTTTTTCAGAGGTAGGAGGAGTAAATGCACAGTTAATTCCATATGTCAGAAAGTTCAGGCTCTTTGAAGGATGAGGGAGAAGAGTATCCAGGGACGTTGACTATTTTAGGAGGGAGGGCACAGATGGTGTAGTTGATAGACGGGGAAGCTATGGTAGTTTGTTTTTTCAGAGGTAGGAGGAGTAAATGCACAGTTAATTCCATTTGTCAGAAAGTTCAGGATCTTTGAAGGATGAGGGAGAAGAGTATCCAGGGTCGTTGATTATTTTAGGAGGGAGGGCTCAGTATTTGTGGAGAAGGAGTAATTTAAGTTTTATTCTGAAGTGTAGGAATGATTGATTGTCATGTAGATCCTGTGGCAGAGCATGCCCAATTCTGGACTCATTCCCAGAAGCCGAACGGGAGAGTGATTTTTCTTTCTCAAATGTGGGCGGAATCAAGAGTAGATTGTTTGAGCTCGGCAAAGGCCTCTTATGGACAGCTTTTGATAGTTTGTTTGCAAGGTAGTTAGGTGTTTGAGTGTAGAGAGCTTTGTGGGTTATGCAGGCCTGTTAGACTTGGCACCCTTGGCATGGTTTCCCAAGACTTTTTGCCTCTCCTTCCTGTATTTTTGATGGCATGCTGAATTATGTTCTTGCTGGCTTAGATGGTTTGGGCACTTTGCCAATGCTGATCAGTGTCAAAGTGCTAGTGCTCACTAGTGAAATTGTAATTATGATTGGTTATCCATGAATGGCACATTTGATTTACTGGTAAGTCCCTAATAAAGTGCACTGAGTGTGCCAGGCCTGTAAATCAAATGCTACTAGTGGGCCTGTTGAACTGATTGTGCCACCCACATGAGTAGCCCTGTAAATGTGTCTCAGACCTATCACTGTAGTGTCTACGCACACAGTTATAAACTGCCATGTTGCCCTGGCAAGTGTACCCACTTGCCAAGCCCAAACCTTCCCTTTCCTTACAGGTAAGGCACCCCTCAGGAAGGCCCAAGGTACCCCCATGGGCAGGATGCAGTTTATGTGACAGGTAGGACATGTGCTGGTGTGTTTTAAATGTCCTAATAGTGAAATACTGCCAATTTCGTTTTTCACTATTGAAAGGCTATAACTTTCCATTGGGACAAGATAGAGAAATTGTGTTTAGGCTCTCTGAACTCAGAATTTAATAGCACATAATTGTAGGGAGATGGTTTTTAAATTGTGTGCTTGAAAATGCCAATTTTAGAAAGTAGGCATTTTCTTGTTTAACAATTCTGTGTGCCTCTTCTGGTTTGTGTATTGACTGTCTTGTTTTGGAGTGACAGGGCTGGGGATGTGCATTCACTGTAGACAGCCACAAGGGAGGATGAGGTGTGCCCCGCCTTTCCTGGGTGACTCATAGTTGGGCTGAATAGACCTTGGCTGCATTTAGATTGGTGGGAGGAGTTTCACTTGCACCTGAATAGGCTGTGTCTTCTTTGCACAATGTTGTCTCCACCTCCTGTGGTCCTGGTGCACCAGAGAGGGCATAACTGGTTTGGACTGGGCTTATAGACCCTTGCCACAAAGAGAACAAAGAGAAATTGGGGTATAAGTACTGGACTTTCAACCCCAGAGTATTAGATCAGTTCTGGACTCAAGAGGAACCTCTGCCGAGGAGAAGAGCTGGAGAGCTATAAGGAGGAGTACTGCCCCTTTGCTGTGTGTGCTTTGCTGGGTTTACATGTAGTTGCTGTTTCTAGCAAGGAGAGGACAAAGACTGGAACTTTGCTGTGAACCTGCTTGAAGGAGAATCTGCAAGGGCCTGTGTGTGCTTGCCTCCTGTTCTGAAGTTGCAGGGCCACAAAGACTTCACCAGCAACTCACTGACCAGCACCTGGACTCCTCTGTAGACTCCTGAATTCAAAAGGGCGCCAATTCCAGTTCCTGGGCCCTGAGAATTGTTTGGTTGGTGCTGCAAAGCAATAAATACAACTCTGACACCATCAGTGATGCTGCCAGTGATGCCACAATCTGCACCGAGGCTGGGGGCACCGCTCGTGGAGTGCACAACACTCTGCCCCGCAGCTCCAACGCCTGCCAATGCCTGCGGATGCCTGCAGTTATCGGCCTTCCCAACGCCAGCACTTGCACCGACTCTGTTACCACTAGCGCCTGCTTCCTGCTCTCGTGGAGGCGATAATCGATGAGGGTGACCTCACAAACTCTTCAACTTTGCATTGCCTCACCGGAACTGATGCCTCATCCCCGACGCCGCCTAACTTTCCCTGTCTTGGACTCAACGCATTGCCTCCTCATGGACATGACCCCTCGCCTCCCCCGCGGCAACCAGGGAACCAGCCTCAACCTTGGCACCGATGCCTCACCTCCACGATGCTGTGCATCGTCCACAAACTTCATTTCCAAAGTACTGTTGTTTGGGGGTCCGTGTGACTCCATGCCCGATGCGCGCACCTCGCGGTCCGCGCTGTACTTTGGATGTATGCCTATCACGGAATTGTAAATGCCCCAGGTGGATCTTTTTGATTCTACAAGTTATATTTTTCTAAAAGTATATCTTAATACATGTATGTTGGATTTTTGTCATTTTGGTCTAGTTTGGTTTAGATAAAGATACGTTATTTTTCTAAACTGTGGTGGTGTCCATTTGTAGTGTTTTCACTGAATTAGTGTGACTTTTGGGAGAAACCTGTCTGCTCGTGCCAAGCTACCAAGGGGTTGAGCAGGGGTTATCTAAAGTGTGTAATTCCCTTACCCTGACTAGAAGCAAGGGTCCCTACTTGGACAAAGGTGCATACCTCTGCCAATTAGAGACCCCACTTCTAACAAGGCCATTTTGAATATACTTCTTGCTTCGATTGGTAGCCAGTTGAGATTTTTAAGTGTGGGAGTGATATGATCATATCATCATTACCCACTAGCCACTACATTGAGTGTGCATTTCATAGGGATAAGGTAGATATTTGAGGTACCGGTAATCAATGCGTTGCTATAGTCCAGCTTGGGGAGGACTAGGGATCGCACTACAGTCTTTAGGTTTTCATGGGAGATGAAGGGTTTGATTTCTTTTAGGTGTTTCAAAGTGTGTAAAGCACTTTTTGTTGAGGCGTTGATATGGTCTTCCATCATGCTCAGGTTTTTGTCAAGTGTAATCCCTAGTCAACAGAGTTGGAGATAGAGAGTTTATAGTTTAATGCAGTTATGTTGTCTAGCCAGTTGAGGACAGGATAGGACTTTCCTTTTGGCTAGATAAGGAGGAGTTCAGTATTGTTAGGGTTAAGCTTTATACGGTTGTTGGTCAGACAGTATTGTACCATAGAAAGATTGTTCTTTAGGTGCTGGATGTCTTTAGATGTTGAGATTTTAATGTAGAGTTGCATAGAGATGGTAGGCGACTCTGGTGTGTTTCATGAACACTGCAAAGGGTTCCATATAGAGGTTGAACAAGGTAGGGGACAGGATTGATCCTTGGGGAACTCCTTGTGGGACTGATACTGCTGGTGAGGTGGAACTGTTTAGTTTGAATAGATCAGATTGTTGGTTCAAGTTTGAGGTGAACCACTGAAGGACTGTACGTTTCATGCCTGCACACTGTGAGAGGGTGTTTAGGAGAATGTTGTGGTTGACAGTATCAAAGGCCACTGAGAGGACCAGGTGGATTAGGAGGCAGGCCTGACCATCTTCTTGTGATCTTTGTATGTCATCTGTGATGCTCAGGATTGCAGTCTCCATACTGCAGCCTTTCCTGAACCCAGATTGGAAGGTGTTGCGTAGGTTGAATTTTTCAATGTGGTTGCTAAGTTGTGAAAGCACACATTCTTCAATAGTTTTGGCAAGAAGATGGAGCTTAGCTATTGGTCTGTAATTATTAAGGTCATGCAAGTCGGTGTCTGACTTGTTGATGAGGGGGTGACTTGCCCAGTTTAAGTGAGGCAGACATAGAGCCGCTGGATAAGGAGGAGTTATTAATTGTAGTCCATGTTGGTGAGATGGTGTGTCTGCAACTTTTGACAAGAGAGGAGGTAAGAGGATCAGAGAGATGCGATGTTAGCTTCATGCAAGCAAGTATTTTGATTACTTCTTCTCCAGAGATATTTTCAAATTTGGTCAAGGTTGCATTGTTTTACAGTTGTAGGTGATTGTGGTTGGTGTTCTGGCTCATTGAGGAGGGAGTTTAGGATAATCACATTGGTTGGACGTGTGGCAGTGGGGGACCATCTAAGGTAGCAGAGGCATATTTGGTGAGGGGAGAGGAGCTGGAGGGGTCCACAGAAAGTTTGGTGTTTGTTATTTTTTCAGAGAAGAATTTGGAGAACTCTTCACAGCACTTAACAGAGTCATCAGTTGGATGTTCTGGGAAAAACGAGGTTTGATTTTTGATGGTGTTGAATAGGTCTTTAGGATTGTTTTTGGAATGGTCAAAGTGAGCTCAGAAGAAAGATGATTTATTTCTGTAGATAGATTTTTTGTATTTTAGACGTTCTATGTCTTTTTCAGTGGCAGATTATAGGGAGGATTGAGGTGTAGAAGAGCCATTTTAGATGGGAAAAGGAGAATGAGATAAGGCAAATTATGGTTGGACAAGGAGTCAGGCACATGGGATACCGAACGGATGGCTCATTCATTTAAAGCCAAGTATGATAGTCTTGAGATGGGGGGTGTCGGGCATAGAGTGCACTTGAAAAAGGAGGATGCAAGGTCAAGGGGCCATTTACCACTATCCAGATGCAGACAAGGGACTGCAATGTTACAGAATTATGGGAAGCTGACTGGTTCAATGATCAAGGCTGGAGGCAGGCAGCATAGCCTAGAAATTGCCCGGGTCCTCAAATGGGTTATCTGTTAGTTTGGGTTTCAGAGAAGTAGAGGTTATGCAGCACTGATGTCCGCGAGTTGGGACATGTAGATGAGTGGAGGGTCTTGGGCGCAGTGCTAGGACCTCCAGACTCAGAGGTGGAATAGTGAAGCAAATCATTACTAGTCTGTGTATGAAACTGGTACCAAGAGGTTTGCAAGCATAGCGCTTGCAGCACGACAGTGAGAAAAAAAGCAGCACTGTGAGAAAGCAGCAGCACTGCAGGGACTCTGAGAAGCAATTTAGCCAGGATCCTAGCTCTTATAAACAGGAGGATAGAAAAAGAGTCCCTGCAAAGAGACAAGATGGAGAGATGACAATTGCAAGGAGACTTAATCTGCAGACACTTTAAGTGCAGAAAATAAAAAGTAAATCACCACCCTGCAAAAGTTAGTGGTGGTCTAGATCTGCTTATGTGCTGCCATTTGGGGGAAAGTGAGCAGAGCACAGGGGTCACGCTGACAAAAAATGGCATTTATAGGGAAGCACAGCTTTCTCAATCACTTTCAGTGTAATTCGCATGGTCAGCTGTTCGCTACACTTGCATAGCATCAGCATTACACACTGTGCTCTCTGTTCCAGTCCTGCAAATTATCAAAACTAATGCTGACAACCATGAATTCTTACATCTCCTCCTACCTATCAGATGATACAGACACAATCAAAGTGGAAGTAGAACGGAGATCAGGTGATGCGGCCCCCAGATCTAGGTAAGACTGGAGGGGTATGAAGCAATGGTGCAGTGAAAAACAGCACCAAGTAGGTGAGGCAAGATGGCGTCCGCGAGTTCGGACGTGTAAGCTGACCGCTCGCCGATGCTGGAGTCCGCAAACGGTAGAGAAAGTGGTAAAGCGGCGATTATGTGCTGATTGAAGCCTGGAGTTGTGCGGGATCGCACGGAGCGGGGGAAAAAAAAGAACGCCGAGTCGGGGCTCACCTGTGAAAGATGCTGGGGGATGCTGACCGTTTTGGCGGTGGCCGCGGCGAGGCTCAGTAGCTTTCGACGGAGCTGCTGGGCGGTCCCGCTCAATCGACATCGGTGTTGGGCTGCTTGTTTGTGCCCGAGGCGGTACGGAGGCTTGAGAGGGGAGTATCCCTGGTCTGTAGCAATGCCTCCCAAAGGTGCGAGGGGGAAACCGCGGCTACAGGAAGAACCACTTGGAGACGGGAACGCTGGTTGTGGAGTGAAAACGCCAGGTAATCCCCCGACTGCTGCAAAAAATACCAAAGACGATATAAATGTTAAGGGGTCGAAAACTGACACTCTAACTAAAAGGACTATCCCAGAACTTTTTATCGCGGGTACGGACAAAAAAAGGGGCAAGAATGTGGGCTCTTTGCAAGTCGAGGGGGTCGAGGGAGTGGGGGAGCAAGTTGGAAACGATAAAAATATGGAGGCTAGTGAGACTAATGAGCCTGCAATGACAGAAAGAAATGGAGCCCCTATATCTCCGGTTGCAGTTTCAATAACTTTCCCTAATATTGATGGCTCTTCTCAGAATCAGAGGAGCAAGGAGCAACACTCTCTGATAGATGGATTGGGTTTTCTCTCTGCATCCACTGCTACAGGGGAAATTCCGATTGTCGATATGGCTTCATTTGTTACCCCTGATTCAATCTCTGGTGCTAAGTCGACAACGGCAAGTGCTGTAGGGGGTCCTGAGATTGGGGCAAATTCAGATAAAAACGGTAATATCCAAGTAAAAGACGCTGAATCGGGTGATTTCTTTTCATTATCTGATCAGTCCACATCATCTTGTGAAGACTTAGCAGCAATTTTCAAAGCCCAGGTGAATGGGGTCGGTGGCAGCGACCATAGCAGTGTGTACTTGGAAGATTCTGGTGAGTTCTTGGAAGGTAGCCCCAAAACTGTTCGTAAGAGACTGGATCAAATAAATGTTAATACCGAATCTGAAAAGGAACAGCTTGGTGGCTTACAGAAAGACTTAGATTTAATTCATCCTCCAGAAGAGATATCTTTAGCTTTAATCTATCAAGCAATAATGTCCCATCGCGAGGAAACAAGATTGGAAGGTCAGAGAGTCCAGAATCTTTGTCGGAAACTTCAAAATTCACTACGCCGCATCGCTAAAACCTGTTCGGACTTTACCTCAAGATTTAATGAAGCGGAGACACGCATTTCAAATCTCGAAGATGAGCTTGTGGCGCAAAAGGCCCTGACTGAATCTTTACGTACTATGAAAGAGGATACACAATGGAAGCTGGCCGATTTAGAGAATCATTCACGTAGAAAAAATCTTAGAGTGTTACAGATTCCTGAGGGGCGGGAGGGGCACGATCCCTGCAAGTTTATTGTTGATTTGTTTACAGATGCGTTTCCCAAACTAACCAGATGGGATTGGAATAGAGAGATAGAGAGAGCACACCGCTTCCCGTTTAACATTCGTTTGAGAGTGGGCCAAACTTCTGATAGGCCCAGAGCATTTTTGATCTCTTTCAATAGCTTTTTAGCTAGGGAAGATGTTTTTCAGTTAGCCCGTCCAGATAAAAAAAGGGCAGGGAAGGATTTTGAGTTTTTTGTAAGGCCAGATTTTTGCCATTTTACTGTTGAGAATCGCTGGCAGTTACGACAGCTTATCCCGCTGTTTCAAGCTAAAGGGGCGCAAGTATTTTTACTGAATCCCGCTAAACTCAAAGTTATTTTCCAGGATCGTACTCAATTTTTTTCCACAGAAGTTTCTGCAAAAGAGTTTTTAAAATCCCTGTAGGATTTTTCTATAGTGGTTGTATAGTTGGCGGGTTGGGATAATACCATCCAACGGAGGATGGTGTATTCTTTTTTTTTATGTGTGTCCTTTGCTGGTAGAATTTGGTAGAATCTTCCATGTTGGAATGGCTTGTCCCGTCCCCTATGTAATGTAATGCTGCTTTTTTCCCTCTCTCTTTTCCTGTATTACTTTTTTTTTCTTTTTTTTTTTCTCTGCATGAGAGGGAGGTAGCATCCTTGTTTTTTCCTTATCTTTTTGGTCTTATAGCCATAAATAAGGATGTGAAGCATTGGTGAAGTATATCTAATATGGATGTGGCCTATGGTGGCCTACAGGGTGTATTTCTCTTTCTTCACATGGTTGGGATGGGTTTTGCGGACAACAGCATTGGGGTTCTGGAAGCTTGTCAACATTAGGACCACGTGTCCTAAAGCCTCGTTGGGGGGGTAGGTGTTGGTGGAGGGGTTTGGGGTGGTGTGTGGGGGGCTGGGTAGCTGGGAGTGTGGGTGGGAGGGTGTCAGGGTTCTAGAGGGTGTTTGGTGGGGCAAAATCAAAAAAATTATCCACAGTATCTGTATGGAAAAAGCTTTTGAAAATCAAAGATTTATTGTAGCATGTAAAACTGTAGTAATGGTATATGTATGTGTTCTCTTCTTTTTTTTCTATGGCTAGTAGGGGGATTAGAATATGTTCTTTAAATGTATGTGGCCTCAATAATTATAATAAGAGGAAAAGGGTTGCTGCTGAATTGCGTATGATTTAACCGGATCTGCTTTGCATTCAAGAGACGCATATTCCTTGGGGGAAATGTAAAATATTGACAGATCTAGGGTTTGTACTTCTGGCTGCTTCACAACAAGCGTCAATGACACGAGGCGTAGCGATACTTGCTAAACCTGCCATCCAGACCACGGGTCATTTTTTAGCTGATAAATTGGGGCAGTGGGTAATAGTGGTGTGTGGCTTGGGAAGTACTAAATTTACATTATGTACCATCTATGGGTCTAATCTCGATGATTCGTTAGTGCTGGAAGAATTAAATTTGGAATTAGCATCGTGGCCGATGCCTTTGATATTATGTGGAGATTTTAATATAAATTTGGTTAAGAAAGAACTACAGGGTGGGCTACAAGGATATACGGGTCGGAAACCCAGGGTGTTTAAAGCACTATACAATCTGTTAAAGGATCATGGACTATTGAATGCATGGGATTGTCTTCAACCGTCAGTGCCTGGGTACACATTTTATTCTTTTCCTCATCAGAAATTAGTACGTCTAGATTATTTTTTTATATCTTCAGCATTCCTCACGGGGCGCAGATGCACATATTTCCTAGAGTCACCTGTGATCACGCACCAATAGTTTTACAAATTCCCGCTCTTTCAGTAGGGTATACTCCAAGAACTTTTTCATTTGACAGGAAGTTGTTGCTTGATAGTAATTTTAGAGAGCATATGCAGACATGGATCCAAGACTTTTTTGATAATAATAGACAATCTGTTCATGTAGCGGTTCTTTGGGATACTTTTAAAGCCTGTTTTAGAGGGGAAGTATTGAGTTTCGGGATACACTATCAAAAGAAAGCTAAATTAGAACTACAGGAACTTTACTCTAAATTGAGATTGGCAGTGGAAAAACTCACAAAAGGAATTTCGCAACGTAAGGATATTGCAGATCTTGAAACTAATGCGGCAAGATGCCGGGCAAATATTAATATTCTCTGGAATAAGGAAAATGCTCGGAAATATCTAATCTATAAAAAGGAGTGTCATGAGTATGGGGAGGCGGTAGGGCGTTGTTTAGCGCTTCGACTACGGATGGAGGAAGCTTCCCAGAGAATTGTAGGTCTTAGAGATAATTCAGGAGTATTAACTCATGACCCTCGAGGGATACTCGCAATTTTTCATCAGTTCTATACAGATTTATATACCCAGCAGAAATGACAAGACTCTACATGTAACTCAGCTAGTCTAGGGGATTTGATGCAGTTAGATCGGGTGGAGGCAGAGGTGTTAGATAGTCTTATTACTATGGAGGAGTTAGAAATGGCTATTAATAATTTGGCGACTGGTAAAGCTGCTGGCCCGGACAAGCTCCCAGGGGAGGTTTATAGGGTTTTTTTTCATGACATTAAGAATGAGATGTTGGCAGCCATTCGAGCTGCACAAAATGGGCAAGCACCTAACTATTGGGACGAGGCCACTATTGTGGTATTTAAGAAGAAGGGGAAACCAGCAGATCTTCCGGGGTCTTACCGACCGATTTCATTGGTCAACTGTGATGGAAAAATCTATGCCAAAATTTTGGCAAATCGATTGGCAAAAGTTATTACACCGCTAGTCTCCCTGCATCAGCATGGCTTCATCCCTGGCCGAGGGACGGTGGCACATGTTAATAAAGTGGTGACTTTATTTGATATTGCCCAGGTGGAAGGGAGGGATTTGGGGTTAATATTGCTTGACGCTGAGAAAGCGTTTGACCCCGTAGCCTGGGATTATCTATGGGACATCTTGTATCGGGCAGGATTTGGACAAGGGTTTATTCAGGCTTTACAAGTATTATATAAGTCACCGATAGCTAGGATATCTTCAATGGGGATGGTATCGGAACCAGTTATAATAACTAGAGGGACGCGACAGGGGTGCCCTTGCTCCCCCCTGCTTTTTGCTTTGTATGTCAACCCTTTTGTTGATATGTTGGAGAAAAGTTTGGTTAAACCGTTTATCGTTCAGGAGATTCAGTATTCTGTTTTCGCTTATGCGGATGATATAGCCATTACTACTGATGATCCAGCCATGGCTATATTGGAGGTGGAACGTTTAGCGCAAGAATTTGGCCTGATATCAGGCTATAAGTTGAACATTACAAAAACGCAAATATTATGTACAAACGATATTATGCCCGACGATTCAAGGGTAGTCAGGGAAGTGACTTATTTAGGGATTAAAATCCGAGCATCTATGAAAGATTTGGTGGAAGCTAATTGGGTAGCTATAATGACCAGTGTTAAAGAATCCTTAGAAAGGTGGGGGCGTCTTCATCTAACACTGGTGGGTAGAGGTAACATTTTAAAGATGAATATACTCCCTAGGGTTCTATATTTTTTTAGATCTGGTCCTTTAGAAGTGACCCGGGTTCAACTACAACATTTACAGGCATTGTGTGCTAAATTTCTTTGGGCTCCGGGTAAAACTAAACGAGCTGAAAGGTTCATGACCCTTCCAAGAGAAAGGGGTGGCTGGTCGATACCTGATTTTACATTTTATTACTATGCATGTCTTTTGTCCAATATGCGGATATTATTGACTGGAGAAGAGGTCAGTAATATAGCAGAGGCTCCGTCAATCTATCAAATGCTTCTAGGAGCGGAGGTTAAAAATTGCTTGTTTAAAGAAGTGGATGGTAGTTATTACAAGAGGACACGTTTTAAAGTTATAGATGCTGTCTTTAAGGCGTGGAAAGCCATTCGGAAAAAACTTTCTCTGGAGGGGATAACATATTACACACCCACAAATGCTTCAAAGATACTCCCATCGATTTTTTGGGACCATGTAGCTAGAATTTGGAGAAGTAAGGGAATTTCTCAAGTTGGTGATTTTTATGAGGCTGGAGGGCTGTACCCCACTTTTTGGGATTTTGCAAGGGAATATAATTTACCCAGGACACAGTTTTTTAAGTTTCTCCAAATTCGGGATTTTTTGGGTAGGAAAAAAAATCTAGTCCCAGTACCACATAAACTTATTGAAGCTATTAGGTGCCAGGATAAAATTGTTTTTTTTTTCAAAATTATTTTATCTTCTAGGGCGGATGATTTGGAGAAACACAATGTTAAATGGGCTAATGTCCTGGGAGAACACGAAATTTCATTAGAGAATGCTATTGTAATGTCTGGGGAAACCCTTTTGTCTGCAAATCTTAAAGCCCAATTTTTTAAAACTGTTTTCTATTTATATTATACTCCTGCAAAATTGTTGAAATGGGGGGGGAGGCAAGATGGTAAATGTTTCCGTTGTGGGAGTGATAATGCTGATAGTTTGCATATTTTTTATTTTTGTACCAAACTGGCTCTTTATATTAGTCATATTGAAAAGTTTCTAACAGGCGTTACTTCTGTACCTATTAAAATTACTCCAGCTATGATGTTATTAGGAATTGGTCAGGATTTAGAGCCTGGGAAACCTATGTTTAAGCATCGTTATTTATTGTTTATGGCTATGGCTGTAGCTCGTCTTTGTGTTGCTGCCTCTTGGTTGCAGTCTGAGGCTCCTGTTTTTGAAATGTGGCGAGCTAGAATGTACAATATATATAATTTAGAATTTAGTTTATATTCAGCAAAAGGTGCAAGGAAACGAAAGATTGGCATTTATATTTGGGGGGCGTTCCATGATTATATGAATGTTTGAACTACGATGTAATTTTTTTGATACTGTGGATCAATAAAATATATATATTTTTTTTTAAAACAGCCAAAGTGGCTGCTCTGCAGGGTAGCTGCGGCATTTAGTAGCGACAGCGAAAGAGTTGGGTGATGAATGGCCAGACCACAGCACCCCCTCCTACCAAAATGGTAGATTCCTTCCTCGCAGTCAGACGGCCCCCAGGTCTAGGGTGGGCAGTAGTGGTGTGATGATAATTCACCAGCAATTGCAGCAGCAAGCAGTGGGTCTGCAGTGATGCTGCGGTGTTTGGCAGGGACAGGGTCAAGAGATGTATGGCCGGGCTCCCGTACCCTCTTCTTCCAGGGTGATGGACTCCTTCCTAGCCATCGGATGGCCCCCAGATCTCAGACAGGTGGGAGGGGTGTGATGAAACGTCACCAGTGATTGTAGCAGCAGGTGGTGGTTCTTAGGGACTCTGCGGTGTTTAGCAGTGATAGGGTTAGGAGGAGTATGGCTGGACCCCCGTACCCACTCCTACCAAGATGGCGGACTCCTTCCTTGCCTCCCAATGGCGCCCAGATCTCGGGTGGGCGGGTGGGGTACAATGCAAAGTCACCAGCCACATTCACATGGGTCATGGGGAGTAAAAGTGGGCAAAACCTGCCTGGAGGATAACGGGATCTACTGTGGGGCATTCACTTCGGCATGTCCAGCCCGTTGTGGGGAGTCGGGTCCAGGGAGCAGGACAATTAAGGTATATAATATTGTAAGTACGGGTGTTGCCTCCATGGTAGAGCATCAAAGTCCAGCTAAATCAGGGAATTTCACTTAAAAGCGATCCCAAGCCGGGAACTTCCTAGAGGCTCGACCCTCCGGTGGTCATCTTGGCAATCTCCATTTGTTGTTCTGATGGTGATGTATTACTTTCTTTATGCTGTTGTGTTCTGTGCTGCAGTATTGGATTGTGCTTTGGTTGTATTTTACTCCATTTGCAGTGTTACATTCTGTTTTGTTTTTTGTTTTGAGATATGCTATTGTGTTTTGTACTGCTGTGCTCTGTAATTAATTTAAATGTGTCATCAGATGGTGCTTCATTTTTTAGAGCCAAATGCAGCAAATTCTTTTAAAGAGTCAGTTACAAAACAAGCATTTACCACTGTCTGGGGAGGTAAAATTGCACTGGAGCAGCTCTTCCCCCATTGAGGACACAAATGAGCCATAGAACTGGCAGATGCACTTATTTCATATTTCGTTATTCAAATCTTCTTAAGTAACATAAAACAAGCTTTACTATTTACTTTTTTGAATTTACTGAGTTTTCAAATATTGAATGGACCAATAATGTTCACACAGGCCACAGAATATTAACCTACTGACAGAGACACGTAACTCATTTACATTCACTCATTCTAGAAGAGCTGCAGGTCAAAATGAGCCCCCATTAGTTTG
Organism: Calotriton arnoldi; assembly: GCA_963921515.1. Taxonomy (NCBI): domain Eukaryota; kingdom Metazoa; phylum Chordata; class Amphibia; order Caudata; family Salamandridae; genus Calotriton; species Calotriton arnoldi. Next base: position 352,052 of record CAWUFW010009572.1, on the reverse strand, counting down.
CAGTAATGCTGTTTTCCCATATGGTCTTGTACATTTAATGTTGGTTGAAGTGCGAAGAAGCTCTGCCATTGCCATATGCTTCTTTTCACTGCAGCTTCCCAGGGCTTCTGGCTTTCTCTTTTAACCTATCTTTTATCAGAGGCTGATTGTCAATAATTCTTTCAGTTTCCAAAAAGCCTTTACCAGCTAAGAAGCACACACGCAGGCTAACCCCATGATGCTTTATATATCTGTTTTTACTTTATAAGCCAGATAACATCAGTGTTATAAACCATGGACCCAGTTTGCAATAGCCTTGCTTTTCGCTTGCTTTAGCAAACCTGTTTCTTGTGTTATGAAGCAGCATTTAAACAATAATACTTTACGGGTACATATTATGTCAGGGCCACTAGCTCATTATTAGTGAAAACATTTTGCATGTAACAGAAAGCAATTCACTATGGCGGGAGCGGTTGACGAACCAGAGTGTAAAGACACAACTGGATGAAAAATAATTTCTAATTTTCATTGTCAAACCCCCATCTTAAGAAAAGATTGGGGGCCATATTATCAAGAAAGGCGCAAACATTATCGCCGCTTTAGCGGCAGGAAACTGCCGCTAAAGCGGCGATAAGGGGCTTGATAATATGCCCTAGAGAATTCCCATAGAAGCCCAGGTTCTGGTATCAAGGACATCAAACCTGGGCTTCTATTGGAATTCTATAGGGCATATTATCAAGCCCCTTATCGCCTTTCTTGATAATATGGCCCTGGGTCCCAAAAGAACTGACGTCAGCGCGTTAAGTTGAAGATTAAAAAACGACTTATAGGTTTCGTCTTCGGGTCATTTATGTATAGGGTGTTAATATATGCACACAGAGAAAGTACTCTGCACTGGACACTGTGAATATTTCTGTTTACAGACTAAGCTCTCACGGTTGGACAAGTGAGTGAAGTAGAGCAAAATGAGAACACTGGGGGGCACTTTTAGTAAAGAGTTGCACTGCCCTTGTGCCACACAACAAGGCACAACATTGATGCAACTCTTAAGTTAGATTTAACACTTGTGTGGCTTGATAAATCTAGAGTAACACAACGCTGTGCAAATCACTGCATTGCTTTACTCTGCCCCAGGGAGTCATTCCATGGGTAGAGAGTGGGTGTTCCCACGCATCCACCCATGGATTTTGGAGCATTACCATGTTTACCATTACTGGTAGAGCTGACAATACGTCAAAATGCAAATATTTTTATTTTTCCATGTTACTTCCTCTTTCTGCAACACACATAGGAGGAGGAAAATGCCTCAGATGATTGTTTTTGAGCAGGAAGGTGTCCCTCCCTACACAAAAACAATCCTGGAAGGTTGCAAGGGTGCCGACATTGGTGCTAGGCAGCACATTGCGTGCCAGCGCAGGGAGAAGAAAGGATTGTGCCATATTATGTTAAATACAGCGCATTCCTGCCCTTTCCCTATAGCTCAGCGCAGCATGGTGACTTGATGCGCTGTGCTGTGTAATTCTTTCTTAAATATTCCCCAACGTTTTTTGTTCTGGAAGGATCTTGCCAGGGCTCATGTGGGTATAGAGACTGATGGTGTTTTGAAACCATGTATGATGTTTTCAAGTACAGTGAACACTTTGCTTATGGAAGGTTAAGTATTACGCCAGTGATGGTGGGAGTAAAGTTCCCCATGGTGTATTCTCAAATATGAGCTTGGCAAGACTGTAATGTAACTAGGTGTTAGTGAACTTAACTGTGAAGTAACAATTCAAGATGGTTTTCTGTTAGGGCTGACGAACGAAGCTCAAGCGGTGCGAAATGCATTGGGAATTTGGATGCTGGACATATGGAGAATATCTATCATTTGGTTTTACTAAATATTGAACAAATATTTTATGTGATGTGAAAATAAACATGTTATATGGATTGAAACTACAAACAAACTTTACAAAAGGATGTAACAATAAAATATAAAGTAACAATAACAAAGAATATATTGGAATGTTTATTTGCAATGTTTCATCATAAGAAAAATTTAATTCTGAAATAAGTGTGAATGTTTTGCTTTATAAAATATAGAGGTTCACAATGCATGTATGAGTCCTAGTGTCAAGGTCTACCTGGTGTACCCATGGGAACACTGAAATTATAAATTAGGCAATGAATGAAAAAAAGTAAAATATGTGTAAAAATCAGATGTAAAATTCAGGAGTGCTCATGCCAGGCACTACTGGGTAACTGACGGGAAAACCTCTCAAAGCCAGATAGTCGCTGGACAAGGTCATACTGAAGAATTTGGGGGCATATTAGCAAGACCCACGTTAAAATTATCGCCGTTTTAGCGGCAGGAAACTGCCGCTAAAACGGCGATAATGGGCTTGCTAATATGCGTTATAGAATTCCAATAGAAGCCCAGGTTAGATGTCCTGCACATCTAACCTGGGCTTCTATTGAATTCCATAACGCATATTAGCAAGCCCATTATCGCCGTTTTAGCGGCAGTTTCCTGCCGCTAAAACGGCGATAATTTTAACGTGGGTCTTGCTAATATGCCCCTTGGTTTTGGCAAGAAAAGCTCTGAGTAAGAGAAAATCAAATTTCCAGGTTGACAAAGTCCTCACTTCAGACAGATACTTTCCACTCCACTTCTGACTCAGTAATTCTAAAGACTTTTTATATGGAGCTCAAAATCCTCCAGTGAGACAAGCCTGAAGCACTATCCAATGAAGTGGCTTTGAAATTGGACACCATTTCCACGTGATCCCGCTGAAGTCCAAAAACGTTTTAATTTCCAACTTTTCAGAGTTTCTGGATCAGCTTCTCTCTGTCATTTTTACACCTCCCAGGAAATCAGGGACCCCAATTAGGGTCCAGAATTCACTCTAACAGAGGCGACAAGATATGGATCACCTGGGGAGTTCAGGAGAAAGGCGTCTTTCAGCATGTTGTGTCACAATAGCCACACTAGAGGGCTTCTTTGGAGTCCATCTCTAAGTCCTGGGTTCAAGTGGAAGCAGGATCAGCCTTACAGGTTTCCACACAGGTCTCAAACAGGATATCCAACAAGGGGCGGCCGCTTTCAGGGAAAACTGGTGAGGCAGCATGGGGGCAAAAAAAATAAAAATGCCACTTACCTGCCACCTGGTCATGCACTTCAGCTTCCAAATCCAGATGCACATAGGCTCCCAGAGTCCACTGCACCAATACAGACGGTGCTCTCATGCTGGAATCGCCCAGCATGAGAACAGCACTGGGATTGGGTGGAGCGGGATGGCTTCACACTTCAGCATGGATTGGAAGCCTGTGCTCCTGAGCCCTGCTGATATCTCCAAGCAACAGCCTGGAGATATCCAAGTGTTCCTTTCGGTTTGGTCATCCAAAGATGGACGGCCAAATCGACATGCACACTGGGTGCGCTGTGCCCACCACTTCTCCTCCTGCTTATGGCCCGCCCTCAAGACTTAGCTGCGGCTCCTACAAGTAAAATGATAATAAAGCAGTTTTATTAATTGTGTTATTATCATTTTATTTTACATGTTTTGATCTGCTGGGTCCAGCACTGGAACAACGCTCCTCCACTATAACGGAAGAACTGCCCCTGTATCCAGTCCTCTTCTTCTTTTCCGCAGGCCCAGGGAATGTTCTGATGAGCTATGGTTGAGGTATCAGCTTGGTTGGTTTTACTAGCCAGCAAGTGGCCGTATCTCCTAGACACTCCCTAACAAATAAGAATAAAGTTTCCATGGGCAACCCTTCCCACTTGTGCAGCATACTCTGCTTGCCCTACTGCAAGCTATCCCACAGTCAACTATTCTGAGGCAAATCCAATATGGCAGAATCTTTTTTACCCTAAAAGGAGCTTATGTGCCAGCCACACGTGTTTTTATAGAAATGAGCAGTCCCTTCCTCTTCAGCTGCACAAACCTGGTTTTGGGACCAGGTCCCCCCTACTGTGCTGCTTCCAAACTGGCTACAGAGCGCCTATGAACCAAAAGACATCTCTTGCAGAGGTTTCCCTTTATTGACTAAGAATGGGAAGGTCTTACCCATGTACCTTTCAAGTTAATGAAGTTCCTGGAGCCTCCCCAGCTGTCCTCCCTGAGCTTCTGTCACACACCTCACACCCAGCCTTCCCATGAAAAGACCTAAGCCAGTGTTCATGTTCTAAGAGCAATTGTTTCTTGTTTATCATGTCTGGCCCCAAAAACCCACTGTTCACTGAGGCTGAGTTGACAGTCATGGTGGATGAAATCATTTGAGCCCCACAGTTTTGATTCCCAAGTCCTGCATACTGCTCTCAGTAGGAAAACGGAATTGTAGAACAGGACAGTCAACAGAGTGAATGCTGTTGGTACCATTCTGCACACACAGGGCGAAATTAGGAAGAGGTGGAACAACCTTACTTTGAGGGTGCGTACCCGGTACAACAACCACCACCTGGAGGCCCAGAGGACTGGCGGTGGCTCTCCCAGCACCCCATTACAATTCTTTCCCTGCGAGGACAAGGTCATGGCCATCCTGAATTCTGGGGGCTTGACAGGAATAGTTGGGGGAGTAGACTCTAGTAAGTTACACTTTAATAACTGACACAATTTCACAATGTCCTGTTTGCTCTCAACTCTGCTTTTCCTAACATGCAATTTTCAAAGTATAAGAGATGTTGGTTTGTCTGTGTCAATGTGCAATGCTGCATATAAGAGCACATAAATTAAATTCCATGACATGCCACATGTTGGATTGGTGTCTCTAAGTGGATTACCATAAAAATATCATCTAAGAACCCATGATATGTGCGAATATGTAAATGTATGGTCCATCCCAAAAGCATGTTGCCAACAGGTATTTTACACTAACCGTTTCTCAAGTGTTGGTAAAGTCGGGCGTGGCCAAGCCGCCAAGTGCAATGGCTTCCCATTGGACGAAGCCCTATTCCTTAATGTAGCTGGGCTACACACTGCCATCCTGTGCCATCAGACCCCTGTGGGTCATTGATCTATTGCAAGGAATGCTTATCCTGAAACTGGGACCAAAAGGATGCTGTTGTGGGGGTATTTCATCACTGAGGTAAACCACTAGGCCCTCTCCACCCGCCTACCCCTCCTGGCGGGGCTACATATCATTAGAGCTCCCCCCTCGAGGCCCACGCTACCCTCATCTATGAGGCGGTGTATGCCTCCACCGACCTGTGGGTTGTGAAATGCCCATCAGGGGCAGGGCCCTGCAGATGGCTGCTTCGGCACACCATGACCTTCCGCCCAGCACTCCATCACGTAGGAGACTGGCTGCTGCCTGCAGCACATTCCAGACTTGGACTAGGGCGGCGGTGGAGAATGAGGTACTACTGCATTGGAGCTACCCCATCGGGAGGTAAGGTTGACCTGAAATCTCCCTGGAGATGAGCCTAGGGTGACGGCCACTGCCTCCTGCCTCTCCTGCGCTGTCCCCCTCTCCTTCCTCATCGCTTCTGGGCTCACCGGGGGGAGGGGAGCCGCCAGCTATAATCGAGACTGAAGTCCCGCTGCAGTTAAGCCATACACCAGCACACAAGTGCTCGAGATTTCCAGCCCATTCACAACTATGGCTAACATTATTCACTGCTTAAAAACAGATTGGGCCACATCTGCACCTGCCTAGGTCACATCAGGGCTTCTACAGACCCCTGGGCATAACTTTGCACGTACTGCCCCTACACTACTGCTGTGTGGCTGCCTTCATTGTCCTGCATGGCCTGGGACCGGAGCTCTCCTGCCTTGATTATTACACCCCTTCCAGCAGGCATTGGGCCTTTTTATGCCTGGTGTAGGTGGGGGTGAGGGGAGGAGATTTCGGGAAAGTTTGATTTAATGCTTGCTGTTTTTTTTTACCTTTATTCATTACACAATGGTCCAGATTTTAATCATTTACCTCTCACGCTCCTGTCCTGGAATATTAGGGGACTTAATAGTCGCCATAAGGGCAAACAGGTTCTGCAGTATTTGACCCGTCATGATGCACATGTAGCTCTTTTTCAGGAGACTTACCTCTGACATCTGACAATATCCTTTATAATAGGCAACATTAACCCATTCGCTGCTAGGCCTTCCCCTCTCCCTCCCCCCCCCGTGCTAAGCCTTTTTCTGGCTATTTGGGGTAGTTCGCGCTTAGGCCCCTGTAACTTTTTGACCAAATTAGGTATCCACGCCGCATTTGCGTCCTTTTCTTCCAACATCATGGGGATTCTAAAGGTACCCAGGGTTTGTGGATTCCCCTGGAGTGGACCCAGAAATTAGCCAAACATACAGATAAATGCGAAAAAAGTGCTGCAAATGAAAGAATCTGTTTTTTCCCTGCAAATGGTATCAACAAAGGGTTTGTGGGGCTGAAATCACTATTTTCCCAGATTTATGAGGACAGACAGACTTTTGTCAGAAAACCAACATTTTTTACACAGTTTTGGCATTTTACTGGGACAGAGCCTATTTTTGCTATTTTTTGTGCTTTCAACCTTCTTCCAGTTAATGGTAGAAATGGGTATGAAAGCAATAATGGATCCTGGAAAGCTATACATTATAGAAAAGTAGACAACATTTTTAATTCAGCAAGGGGTCATTTGTGTAGATCCTTCAAGGTTTCTTTATAGAAACTAACAGTTGAAAATAGGGAAAATTGAAAATAAGTTGAAAAAAACAGCCATTTGTGCCAACGTTTTCACCTGTAACTTATTCTAATTATGACAGATGTTTGAAAGCAATATACCGTTTCATCTGTTGGACCTTTCCAGTTGTGGGGATATATAGGACTTGTAGGTTCACCAAGAACCCGACGAACCCAGAGCCAATAACTGAGCAGCGTCTTGCAATGGTTTTTTATTATGTACCGGGTATATAGCAATTAATTTGGGAAAATATATACAGTGAAAAATCGGGATGAAAGCCACTGATGTATTTCTGAAATTGGAACAAAATATAGAGTTTATAAACAGTAGCTATTTGCACATTTCCAAAATTGTGAGTACCCATACTAGCTGAGATTTATAGGACATTTTTCAAAGTGACTTCATTTTTACACATTGTCTTTCATTTGGAAGGCAGAAATGCATTGAAAGTCAATAGGTAATAACAGTTGCTCTACAATTCTGTGCTACCCTAAGTCTCCCGATAAAAATCGTACTTCACTTGTGTGGGGAAGCCTAGTGTCCGCTACAGGAAACTGCTCAAAACGCAACGTGGACACACTTTGGGGCATATTCTCAAGGAGTTAATGCCACGTTAGCGGCACTTTTCTGCCGCTAATGCAGAGATAATTTTATCGCTCTATTACCAAGCTGTCGCTAACATCCGTTAGCGACAGTTTTTAGGCGAAAGAGACCGTTGTAAAGATCGCCACTTCTGTTAGTGATAATTATATGCAGGAGAGGCGATCCGTGCAAAAACGGCTGCAAACACCACTACTCCATATTCACAAGGGAATCCCTGAACTTCTGAAGACCAAAAAAACTGGCTCTAACTACAGTTAGAGCCATTTACTTAAGACCAAGCAATGTTGCAGCGCTGCCCTGCGACAAAACTACAGTGCAGGAATGCGCACCATCAATAAGATAGTGCACATTCCTGGGCCCCAGTCATGAAAGATGTTGCAGCGCTGCGACAAGACAGCGTTGCAACACTTCTCATTATGCCCTTCATGCAACAGCATGGATGCGCTGTGTTCACTGGACAGCACTCCATGATGCAAGAAATGACAGATACGCCAGGAATCCTGACGTATCTGTCTGCGATAAAGTCACGCATTGCTGCAGTCGTGTCACAACCATGACACAACTCCAGCAATGCATGGGGCCAGCCGATCCCTGTGGCACTGCGTCACCCTCACGCCTGCCATCAGGCAGGCAGAAGGTACTGGCGCAGTGCCGTCCATGAGGGGTGCCCGAATGTCGGCGCTGTTGGAGATCCATCGGTGGTGGTTGCGTGCTGCGGTGTCATCGTTTAGAAGCATTGGTGGAGTGTTGGTGTGGAGGGACTTGACGAGACGTTCTTCGGTGGCCTTGATCCAGCTGCGAGGGGGTGTGATGATGGCAGTGGCATCCGGTGGGCAAGGTGAAGACATGATGTTACCAATGATTGTCGGTCCAGGAGAGTCCGGTGTTGTGGCTGTAGTCGAAGTTCCTGCTGGCGGAGGTGATGTGCTCGACCGTTTGTCCTGCTATGTGGCATTTTGAGGTGACTTGCTGCTTGCTTCTGATGTGGGGGACCTTCCCCAGGAGGGGGTGGTGTCATGGTCACTGGGGTTGTCCAGGAGGAACTTGAGTTCACTGAGTAGGATGTTGTTGGTGAATGGGAGACCCTGGGGTGCAATGAGGTCTACAATGGTATTGGAGAATGGGGGGCCATGGCCCAGGGGGCCTGCACATGAAGGAGCCGCAGAGGATGTGCTTGGGCTTGGTCCGGATCAGGGATTTGAGGTGGTCCATGGTCACCCCTGGGTCATTAGAGTGTGTGGTCAGTCGGAGGGTGCTTCTGTAGGTGACGGCAATACTCCTCCTTGATGGTGGGGGTGCTCCTTGCGGGTAATACTGCAGCTGTCAGTGATGGCGATGTCCGGTCCGGAGCAGAGGTTGGTCCTGGCAGGCGAGGTGGTGTCCAGGTTTGATGGCGAGGAGGGTGCGGGTGTCGTAGCGGTGGAGTGTGCAAGAGGAAGGCTCCTTGGTGCTGAGCGCGGTCCAGGGGCAGACGGATGCAAACGGTATAGCCTATGGGTTGCCTTTGGCACAGGAGACGACCATTACAACGTAAGCTGTACATCGTTAACAATCCAACTCCGACAACGCAGGTGCCTTTACATCGCATTTGATTACAACGGATTGTGTGGTCAGTAATGGGGTAATTTAAAGTTTTTCGGGTGGGTATGGGTTTCGGATGTAAAATATGATAATTTGGGTGTGTTTTGGGGTAAAATATGAAAATTGGGGTGTGTTTTGGGGTAAAATATGATTTTTGGATGTGTTATGGGGGATCAAAAAGGAATTCCAGGGTTCACGGTTGGGTTTGGGGTGCAAAGGTTAGTTTTCGGTTGCACTCACTGAAGTGGGAATAGTGATATTAATGTCTCCGCTATGCAACACCTACTCTACTGTTGCAATGTACCTAATAATAGTATGCATTTGAATGGAATACGATGTTATGGCATGCGTCGCAACCACGTATGTGCCTTTGGCACACGGGTGGTACTCCTGCTGTGCATGGGCACACAGCGGCCGCCATTGAGAAGTGCTGGGGAGGGCTGGACAGCTGTGAGGTGGTAAACGCTGGAAAGAACACTGGATGGGGCGTGGAGGCGGAGATGTGTGTGAGAGCAGGTGTTGTAAAAATTTTAATAAGGGAAGTCTTACCTCGAAGCCGGGTCCTGTGTCTTTGTTGCTCCTGCTCTCCTGCGTCTGCTTCCAGGAACAGGAAGTAGGCAGCCAGGCTCCCCCCCCTGAGCCAATCACAACGCTGTGATGCAGCGGTGGGATTGATAATTGGCAACAGAACAAGGCATGCAGCCAGGGGCTGGAGGGGTGGGCATGTTCTGCATGCAGGCTGTAATGCAGCCTGCATTACAAACAGGGAAGTGCGCATGACTGCTTTGGGCGGCCTGAGTGGGCCGACCAAACAGTCATTGCGCACTTGAGTGGGCATGCCTGTCCGTCCATGCCTTGCCCCGTGCTTGGAGCAGTTCTACCCTTCCTCCCACCCACAAGGGAAACATAGCACGATTACACCACTAAGTTATCATCATGTGATGATTGCTCCTCTTCTGCACTGCTTGAAAGCAGTGGGGCGATGCTCTTCCACCATAGCGGATGAGCCGCCACTGGGGGTGCATCATCTACGTGTGCTAGGCCTGGGGGACTCAACCCCCAGGCATCCTGCGTTACGCGTCCCACCTTCTCCTTACCTGGACATTGACACCGTGGCGCAATCCTCTGCACTCTCTCCAAATCTGTGACTCAGCCAGCAGGAGCCTCAGCCAGGAGGGATTTCACAAGCCTGGGTACAGCAGTCGCCACCAAGACCGCTGGTGAACCTCCCGATGCAGTTGATGCACTAGGGCCCCCTTAGGCGTGAAGTTGCAGCGCTCCCACCACACAAATTTGGCGCAGCTCTGGGGCCTCACCCTTCACAGCGTCCGGCCAGCCCAACATCATCTCCCACATCCCTGTTATCTTAGGGACTAATAGAATCCCCTCCTCCCCCGCTTCCCCCAGACGTCGATCCACACTTGCCCACCCACCATATGCAACCCCACACCACTTACATGTATGCTTGTCAACTGTCGCTCCGCAGTCCAACATGCCACGGAAATTTCGGAAACTATCCTGAGTGAATCCATTGACATTGCATTCCTCACAGAAACCTGGCTCAAAGACCACTCAACGAGCATACTTGACCTACTCTCCCCCACGGTATACTCTATTCTGAGAAAAGATAGACCTGACAGAGTTGGGGGTGGTCTAGCCATTATCTTTAAAAATGAACTTCAGCTATCCCTTGTCAATAATTCTGGCTACTCCTCCTGCGAATACCTGGAAGCTGAACTGACAACCCAAAACGCCCACCCAATTCATCTACACAACATCTATCGCCCTCCGGGCCCCCCCCAGCCCTTCATCGAGGACTTATCTGAGCTCCTGACACAATCCTCATTATCCAACTCAAAAATCTCTTTCTTGGGGATCTCAACCTCCATTGGAACGATACCGATGATCCCACTATCCCCCTCCTCACCAATCTACTTGAGATCAATGAACTCAAACAACTATGCCTGTCCCCGACACACACCAAAGGAGCCATCCTTGACGCCATTCTTTCCAACGAAGATCTGGCTTCCATGACCAATATCGTCCCCATTGACTGGTCCGACCATCACCTTATACTGTTCACCATTGCTACCAATGCAAATCTCCCTACCTCCAAAATTAACAGACCTAAGAAACTGACCAGAAATCTAAAACATATCCCCCCGGGTGTTCTTGAGTCTAAACTCCAAGCTCAACTTCTTCTCATTCCCCCCTCACAAAATGCCAATGAGCTCAGTGAACACTTTAACAATACTGTCACTGGTATTCTTGACCAACTAGCCCCGCCCAAACTCTTGGTTTAATACCGAGCTTAATAACGAAAGACGGTCACTCAGACTGTCGGAAAGAACCTGGAGACACCATCCCTCTCCCGACCATCTTGCACTCCTCAGACATGCTAGATCCACGTACAAAAAACACATCTTCAAGGAAAAGGCCTCCTTCTTCCGCACTCAACTTGATCATGCCAAAAACAGACCTAGGGAACTCTTCAAAATCATTCGTAACCAAATTTCCCCCGCACCTCCTAATCTGACCGCCTCCTCAGCCAGATGTGAAGAAATTTCCCACTTCTTCTCAGAAAAAATAACCAAAATTGATCAATCCTTCTGCTCCACACAGCTCCCCTCCAACTCCTAGTGCAAACCCGTCCTCACCTCTAATGCCTACCCCACATCCCCTCGACCAGCTGACCCTGCTTCCTCTCCGGAAACCAACTCCCTAACTCACAATTAAAGAACAATGCCTCCCTGCTCAACTTCCTCCCCGTGACTGAGCTAGAAGTCCTTAAAATAATTGGTAATCTTAAACCGTCCTCCCACACAAAAGACCCCTTACCCTCTAACCTTGTCCCTGCCCTTAAGCACATCATCACCCCATACTGGACCACAATCATCAACACCTCTCTCTCCACTGGCTGTGTCCCCACCTCCCTTCAACTTGGACAAATCTCTCCCATAATCAAAAACCCCAATGCTGACCCCAATGACCTAAACAATCTCCGCCCCATCACTAACCTCCCACTTCTCTCAAAGGTCCTTGAAAAATGTGTCCTACTACAACTAGACAAACACATCGAAAACTTCAACCTACTTGATCCCTTTCAATCAGGCTTCAGGAAAGGCTGCAGCACCGAAACGGCAATGCTCAATGTCGTCGATGACATCCACCACTCACTTGATAATGGCGAGACCTGCCTTCTTATCCTCCTTGATCTCTCCGCAGCATTCGATACAGTCAACCATTCAGCCCTACTCAATGTGCTTAGGACCCGTTTCGGCCTCAATGATATTGCCTACAAATGGTTCGTCTCCTACCTACAACACCGAACTCAGCAAATCAAAATTCAAAACTGTCTCTCTAACCCCACTCCTGTCTCCCTTGGAGTCCCCCAAGGGTCTATTCTCTCTCCCTCCCTCTTTAACCTCTTTATGGAACCCCTCACCCTCATTCTTAAACAAGCAGGCATCAACTACCACCTCTACGCCGATGACACCCAAATCTATTACAAGATTAAAACTCATGCCGACATCTTACACCTGAACAACACCCTCACCAAAATCCAAACCTGGTTCCACTCCAATCATCTCAAACTTAACCCTAATAAAACTGAAATCATTCTCTTCTCCCCTAAAAACAACCCTCTCCCCGTTCAATCATGGATCTCTGACCTTAACGCACTCAACTGCTCATTCACCTTGTCCAACTCCGTCAAATCTCTTGGTATTTCTATCGACAACACCCTAACCCTTAACGTCCACATCAAAAACTCTGCTAAAGGAGCCCTCCTCACTCTCCGTCACCTCAAGAAAATCAAACCCTTTATACCCACCGATGATTTTAAACTTGTAGTTCAGTCACTTGTTCTTTCACGTATTGATTATGGTAACGCCATCCTCAACGGAATCCCCAAGGTCCACCTTGCTCCAATCAAAGCTGTGCTCAACCTTGCCGCCAGGCTCATTACAGACTGCAAACGCTTCGATCACATATCCCCGGCTCTCAAATCTCTTAAATGGCTCCCTATTGAAGGCAGATCTGCATACAAAACTGCCTGCATCACTCATAAAGTCCTCCACCAAAACACTCCACAGTACCTCTCCAAGAAACTCCTCATTGCGGGCACCACACGACCCCTGAGAAGCACCAACTCCCTCCTCCTTATACCACCACTGCATAAAAAGAAAGTCACACAATCACGCTCCTTCTCTGGGAATGCCCCTATCATCTGGAATGCCCTCCCAAAAAACCTGCGCTGCAACCCCTCCTATTTCAGCTTCAAAAAAGACCTCAAAATCCACCTCCTCAATTATTATTGGGGATCCTAACCTGTGACCTGCACTCGATCTCCAATCTCACCATGTTATATTAGTCCAGTAATATTTGTCCATTTCATGAACATCATCGGCCTAATTACTTGATATGTATAGCTCCTGCCCCTGTTTGTCTATTTGATTCGTTTATCTAACTGTTTGATTTGTCTATCTACTTGATTTGTATATTTCACATGTTGTTGTCATTATCTTTTATCTACTTATACGCCATGTTTGGCCCAATTATCTTTGGGGGTCCTAACCTGTGACCTGCACCTGATCTCCAATCACCATGTTACATTTTGTCCAGTATTATCTGTCCATCCCCCGAACATCATATACCTAGTTACTTGAAATGTATAGCTCTTGCACCTGTATATTTATTTTGTTTTTGTATATTTCACACGTTGTTTCTTTATCTTTTTTCTATTTGTATGCCATGTTTGCGTTATATTATCTTCTCATGTAAAGCGCTCTGATACCTCTGGGTCTAGCCAGCGCTATATAAAACTCTCAAAATAAAATAAATAAATAAAGGTGGCACCCACCGTTGGTAATCCCCTCCGTGCACCCCGGTGTAGTGGTGGATCGTTGTATGCGATGCAGACCTCCCTACATTGGGGTGCAGGAGCGCCTCTACTATTAATCGCTCCAAGGTGCGCAAGGCGGTCTTCTCACACTGGTCAGCAACATGTCTCCATGCGACCTGCCAGACTTCACCACCAGGTACAGGCGATCGTCGCGCCTCAATGTCTACCGCCACGGCTCATCGACTCCACAGCTCCTCCGCATCCCACTCCATGCTCCAGACGCATGTCCAGCGAGGCATCCAGGCTTCAGACGCAGGTCCAGCGAGGCATGCAGGCTCCAGGCGCAGGTCCAGCGAGGCATGCAGGCTCCAGGCGCAGGTCCAGCGAGGCATGCAGGCTCCAGGCGCAGGTCCAGCGAGGCATGAAGGCTCTCATCCTGATCATCCTGGATATTGGCTGGCTTGCAGGAGTTGTTGATGTGTGCTGCACTTGGCCCTGTCTGCTCCATTCTGCATTTTATTGGCTTATATGCCTATTTTATATTAAAGGTTGACTATTTTTTGCATTAGAGACAAAAAAACTCACGTTGGGCTGACTAACGTGAGTTTTTTTGCCGCTAATGGGCCTATCGGTAGTTATCGCCCTCTAACGCCGGATTTCCTATCGCCATCGCGTTGATGTTAGCAGCAGTTTTCACTGCCATTCCCTGATACCATCGCCATGTAGCGACGGCTTGGTAATACACCGCTAACATGGCGATAGTTTTCAGGGTTAGGCGGCGATAAAAAAACTGCCGCTAACTGGCGTATGCAATAAGTATCGCCGGTCCTTGTGAATATCCCCCTTTATTTTTACAGTGAAAACTGACCCTTTTTTTGCAAAGTGTCTAGCTGTAGATTTTGAACCCTAGCTCTGCCGGCACCTAGGGAAAACTAGAAAACCTATACAACTAGACACCCAAGGGAATCCAGGATGGGGTGACTTGACTGGCTCTCACCAGGTTCTGTTACCCAGAATCCCTTGCAAACCTCAAACTTTGTTAAAAAAAAACACATTTTCCTCACATTTCTGTGGATGAAAGTTCTGGAATCTATGTGGATCCATAAAATTCCACACACCCCTTCATTCCCCAAAGTCTTCCGAGAAAAATTGTACCTCACTTGTGTGGGTAGGCCTACTGCCCGCGACAAGAAACAGCCCAAAACGTAATGTGGACACGCCACATTTTCACAGTGAAAAATTATCTTTTTTTGCGAAGTGCCTAGCTCTAGAATTTGAACCCTAGCTCTGCCAGCACCTAGGGAAACCTAGCAAACCTATGCATTTGTGAAAACTAGAAACCCAGGGGAATCCAGGATGGGGTGACGTGTCTGGCTCTCACCAGCTTCTATTACCCAGAACCCCTTGCAAACCTCAAACTTTGTAAAACAAAACACATTTTCCTCACATTTCTGTGGTGGAAAGTTCTGGAATCTGCGTGGACCCACAAAATTCAACCCACCCCCCATTCCCCAAAGTCTTTTGAGAAAAATGGTACCTCACTTGTGTGGGTAGGCATAGTGCCCGCGACAGGAAACGGGCCAAAACGCAACGTGGACACGCCAAATTTTCACAGTGAAAAATGACCCTTTTTTTGCAAAGTGCCTAGCTGTAGCTTTTGAACTCTAGCTCTACTGGCACCTAGGGAAACCTAGCAAACCTATACATTTTTGAAAACTAGACACCCAGGGAAATCCAGTATGGGGTGACTTGTGTGGCTCTCACCAGGTTCTGTTACCCAGAATCCCTTGCCAACCTTAAACTTTGTCAAAAAAAACACAGTTTCCTCACATTCCTGTGGTGGAACGTTCTGGAACCTGTGTGGATCCACAAAATTCCACCCACCCCGCATTCCCCAAAGTCTTCCGAGAAAAATTGTACCTCAGTTGTGTGGGTAGGCCTAGTACCCGTGACAGGAAACGGCCCAAAAAGCAACGTGAACACGCCACATTTTAACAGTGAAAAACGATCCTTTTTTTGCAAAGTGCCTAGCTGTAGATTTTTAACCCTAGCTCTGCCGGCACCTAGGGAGACCTAGCAAACCTATACTTTTTTGAAAACTAGACACCCAGGGGAATACAGGATGGGGTGACTTGTCTGGCTCTCACCAGGTTCTGTTACCCAGAATCCCTTGCAACCCTCAAACTTTGTCAAAATAAAACACATTTTCCTCATATTTCTGTGGTGGAAAGTTCTGGAATCTGCGTGGATCCACAAAATTCCATGCACACCGCATTCCCCAAAGTCTTACGAGAAAAATGGTACCTCACTTGTGTGGGTAGGCCTAGTGCCCGTGACAGGAAACAGCCCAAAACGCAACGTGGACACGCCACATTTTCACAGTGAAAAACGATCTTTTTTATGCATCGTGCCTAGCTGTAGATTTTGAACCCTAGCTCTGCCGGCACCTAGGGAAACCTACCAAACCTATACATTTTTGAAAGCTAGACAACCAAGGAAAACCAGGATGATGTGACTTGTCTGGCTCTCACCAGATTCTGTTACCCAGAATCCCTTGCAAACCTCAAACTTTGTCCAAAAAAACCATATTTTTCTCACATTTCTTTGGTGGAAAGTTCTGGAATCTCCGTGGATCCACAACATTCCACCCATACCGCATTCCCCAAAGTCTTCCAAGAAAAATAGTGCCTCACTTGTGTGGGTAGGCCTAGTGGCCGCAACAGGAAAGGGCCAAAAACGCAACGTGGACACACCACATTTTCACAGTGAAAACTGACCCTTTTTTTTAATAGTACCTAGCTGTAGATTTTGAACCTAGCTCTGCCGGCACCTAGGGAAACCTAGCAAACCTGTACATTTTTGAAAACTAGACACCCAGGGTAATCCAGGATGAGGTGACTTGTCTGGCTCTCACCAGGTTCTGTTACCAAGAATCCCTTGCAAACCTCAACCTTTGTAAAACAAAACACATTTTCCTCACACTTCTGTGTTGGAAAGTTCTGGAATCTGCGTGGATCCACAAAATTCCACCCACCCCGCATTCCCCAAAGACTTCCGAGAAAATTGGTACCTCACTTGTGTGCGTAGGCCTAGTGCCCGTGACAGGAAACGGCCCAAAATGCAAAGTGGACACACAACATTTTCACAGTGAAAACGGACCCTTTTTTTTCATAGTAACTAGCTGTAGATTTTGAAACCTAGCTCTGCTGGCACCTAGGGAAACCCAGCAAACCTATACATTTTTTAAAATCTAGACAGCCAGGGGAATCCAGGATGGGGTGACTTGTCTGGCTCTCAACAGGTTCTGTTACCCAGAATCCCTTGCAAACCTCAAACTTTGTAAAACAAAACAAATTTTGCTCACATTTCTCTGGTGGAAATTTCTGGAATCTGCGTGGATCCACAAAATTCCACTTATCCCGCATTCCCCAAAGTCTTCCGAGAAAATGGTACCTCACTTGTGTGGGCAGGCCTAGTGCCCCCGAAAGGAAACAGCTGAAAACACAACGTGGACACGCAACATTTTCACAGTGAAAAACGAACCTTTTTTTGCAAAGTGCCTAGCTGTAGATTTTGAACCCTAGCTCTCCACGCACCTAGAGAAACCTAGCAAACCTACACATTTTTGAAAACTAGACACCCAGGGGAATCCAGGATGAGGTGATTTGTCTGGCTCTCACCAGGTTCTGTTACTCAGAATCCCTTGTAAACTTCAAACTTTGTCAAAAAAACCACATTTTACTCACATTTCTGCGGTGGAAAGTTCTGGAATCTGTGTGGATCCACAAAATTCCAACCACCCTGCATTTCCCAAAGTCTTCCAAGAAAAATGGTACCTCACTTGTGTGGGTAGGCCTAGTGCCCGCGACAGGAAACGGCCCAAAACGCAACGTGGACACACCACATTTTCACAGTGAAAACGGACCCTTTTTTTGCATAGTGCCTAGCTGTAGATTTTGAAACCTAGCTCTGCTGGTACCTAGGGAAACCTAGCAAACCTATACATTTTTTAAATCTAGACACCCAGGGGAATCCAGGATGGGGTGACTTGTCTGGCTCTCACCAGGTTCTGTTACCCAGAATCCCTTGCAAACCTCAAACTTTGTAAAAAAAAACACATTTTCCTCACATTTCTGTGGTGGAAAGTTCTGGAATCTGCAGGGATCCAAAAAATTTCAACTACCCCGCATTCCCCAAAGTCTTCTGAGAAAATGTTACCTCACTTGTGTGGGTAGGCCTAGTGCAAGTGACAGTAAACCACCGAAAACGCAATGTGGACACACCACATTTTCACAGTGAAAAACAAACCTGTTTTTGCAAAGTGCCTAGCTGTAGATTTTGAACCCTAGCTCTGCCAGCACCTAGATAAACCTAGCAAACCTATACATTTTTGACAACTAGACACCCAGGGGAACTCAGGACCGGGTGACTTGACTGGCTCTCACCGGGTTCTGTCACCCAGAATCACTTGCAAATCTCAAACTTTGTAAAAAAAATACATTTTCCTCACATTTCTGTGGTGCAAAGTTCTGGAATCTGCGTGGATCCACAAAACTCTACTTACCCCGCATTCCCCAAAGTCTTCCGAGAAAAATGGTACCTCACTTGTGTGGGTAGGCATAGTGCCCGCGACAGGAAAAAGGCAAAACTCAATGTGGACATGTCAAATTTTCGCAGTGAAAAATGACCCTTTTTTTGCAAAGTGCCTAGCTGTAGCTTTTGAACCCTAGCTCTGCCGGCACCTAGGGAAACCTAGCAAACCTATACATTTTTAAAAACTAGACACACAGGTGAATCCAGGATGGGGTGGCCTTGACTGGCTCTCACCAGGTTCTGTTACCCAGAATCCCTTGCAAACCTCAAACGTTGTAAAAATAAAAAAACACATTTTCCTCACATTTCTGTGGTGGAAAGTTCTGGAATCTGTGTGAATCCACAAAATTCCACACACCCCGCATTTCCCAAAGTCTTCAGAGAAAAATGGTACCTCACTTGTCTGGGTATGCCTAGTGCCCGTGACAGAAAACGGCCCAAAACGCAAAGTGGGCACACCACATTTTCACAGTGAAAACGGACCCTTTTTTTTCATAGTAACTAGCTGTAGATTTTGAGACCTAGCTCTCCACGCACCTAGAGAAACCTAGCAAACCTATACATTTTTGAAAACAAGACACCCATGGGAATCCAGGATGAGGTGACTTGTCTGGCTTTCACCAGGTTCTGTTACCCAGAATCCCTTGTAAACCTCAAACGTTGTGAAAAAAACACATTTTCCTCACATTTCTGTGGTGGAAAGTTCTGGACTCTGTGTGGATCCACAACATTCCACACACCCGGCATTACCCAAAGTCTTCAAAGAAAAATGGTACCTCACTTGTCTGGGTAGGCCTAGTGCCCGCGACAGGAAACGGCCCAAAACGCAACGTGGACACGCCACATTTTCACATTGAAAACGATCCTTTTTTTGCAAAGTGCCTAGCTGTAGATTTTGATCCCTAGCTCTGCTGGTACCAAGGGAAACCTAGCAAACCTATACATTTTTAAAAACTAGACACCCAGTGGAATCCAGGATGGGGTGACTTGTCTGGCTCTCAACAGGTTCTGTTACCCAGAATCCCTTACAAACCTCAAACTTTGTACAAACAAACACATTTTCCTCATATTTCTGTGGTGGAAAGTTCTGGAATCTGCATAGATCCACAAAATTCCACGCACACCGCATTCCCCAAAGTCTTTAGAGAAAAATAGTACCTCACCTGTGTGGGTAGGCCTAGTGCCCGCGAGAGGAAATGGCCCAAAACGCAACGTGGACATGCCACATTTTCACAGTGAAAAAAGACCCTTTTTTTACAAAGTGCCTAGCTGTAGATTTTGAACCCTAGCTCTGCCGGCACCTATGGAAACCTAGCAAACCTATACATTTTTGAAAACTAGACACCAAGGAGAACTCAGGATGGGTTGACTTGACTGGCCCTCACAGGTTCTGTCACCCAGAATTCCTTGCAAACCTCAAACTTTGTAAAAAAAAAACAAATTTTCCTCACATTTCTTTGGTGGAAAGTTCTGGAATCTGCGTGGATATACAAAATTCCACCCACCCCACATTCCCCAGTCTTCCGAGAAAATTGGTACGTCACTTGTGTGGGTAGGCCTAGTGCCCGCAACAGGACACTGCCCAAAACGCAATGTGTACACACCACATTTTCACAGTGAAAACTGACCCTTTGTTTGCAAAGTACCTAGCTGTAGATTTTGAACCCTAGCTCTGCCGGCACCTAGGGAAACCTAGCAAATCTATACATTTTTGAAAACTAGACACCCAGGGGAATACAGGATGGGGTGACTTGTCTGGCTCTCACCAGGTTCTGTTACCCAGAATCCCTTGCAAACCTCAAACTTTGTAAAAGAAAACACATTTTCCTCACTTTGCTGTGGTGGAAAGTTTTGGAATCTGCGTAGATCCACACATTTCCTACCACCCAGCATTCCCCCAGGTCTTCTGATAAAAATGGTACCTCACTCATGTGTGTGCCCCAAGTACCCGCGATAGGCATGGGCCCAAAACATATTGAGGAGACATCAAACTGACCTATCACAATACAACCTTGTTTTGCAAGGGGAGTCACCTGGGTTTTTTGCCTCGGGCTCGGCGGCCATCTTGGGAAACTATGAAACCCACACATTTCTGAAAACTAGACACCCGGGGCAGTCTAGTGAGGTATGGCTTGCGTGGATCCCCCAAAGGTTTCCTACCCAGAATCCCCTGCAAACCTCAAATTTAGCTGAAAAAAACACATTTTCCACATATTTTGTGCCGTTTCCTGTCACTGGCACTAGGCCTACTAGACTCCCCCGGGTGTTTAGTTTTCATAAATGTGTGGGTTTGGTAGTTTTCCCAAGATGGCCGCCGAGCCTGGGGCCAAAAACCCAGGTGACTCCCCTTGCAAAACCAGGTTGTTTTGTGATAGGTCATTTTGATGTCTCCTCAATACGTTTTGGGCCCTTGCCTATCGCGGGTACTTGGGCCACCCACATGAGTGAGGTACCATTATTATCGGGAGACCTGGGGGAATGCTGGGTGGAAGGAAATTTGTGGATCCACGCAGATTCCAGAACTTTCCCACAGAAATTTGAGAAAAAAGTGATTTCTTCCTCTAAATTTTAGGTTTGCAGTGGATTCTGGGTAGGAACATGTTGGGGAACCCACACATGACATACCTTGCTGGACTTCCACGGGTGACTAGTTTTCATAAATGTGTGGGTTTGGTAGTTTTCCCAAGATGGCCGCCGAGCCCGAGGCAAAAAACCCAGGTGACCCCCCTTGCAAAACCAGGTCGTTTTCGGATACATAGGGGGCATCTGCGTTTTTGGTCCCGGGGTCAGCAGCCATCTAGGTAAATCTACCAAACCCACACATTTCTAAAAACTAGACACCTGCGGGATGGAGGGAGGTATGGCTTGCATGGATCCCCCAACGTTTTCCTACCCAGAATCCCCTGCAAACCTCAAATTGTGCTGAAAAAATAAATTGTTTCTCAAATTTCTGTGTGGGAAAGTTGTAGGATCACCGGTCTGACACAAATTTCCTACCACCCAGCGTTCCCCCAGGTCTCCCGATAAAAATGGTACCTAACTTGTGTGGGTAGGCATAGTGGCTACAACAGGAAATGGCCCAAATCGTACTGTGGAGACTTCAAAATGACCTATCACAAAACTATCTGCTTTTACAAGGGGGGTAACATGAGTTTTTGGCCCCGGGCTCAGCGGCCGTCTTGGGAAACCTACCAAACCCACCCATTTCTGAAAACTAGACACCCAGGGGAGTCCAGCAAGGTATGGCTTGCATGGGTCCCCCAACGTGTTCCTACCTAGAATCCCCCGCAGACCTCAAAATTAGCTGGAAAAAACATATTTTCCACATATTTTTGTGTGGAATCACCATGCCGGCACAAATGTCCTACCCCACAGCGTTCCCCTCAGTCTCCCAAGTAAAATGATACCTCACTTGTGGGGGTGTCCAATGCAGAATTGGCTAAAAACTTATTTTTAAAAAAATGTAGCGCTTAGGACTCGCGGTGCTATACCGTTAATCCCTATGTTTTGGGCTCTTCCCAGTGACAGGCCTTTGGCCCACCCACACAAGTGAGGTATCATTTTACTCGGGAGAACAAGGGGAACGCTAGGTGGTAGGACATTTGTGCCGGCACGGTGATCCCACGCAAAAATGTATGGAAAAAGTGATTCTTTCAGCTAAATTTGATGTTTGCAGGGGAATCTGGGTAGGGAAACGTTGGGGGATCCATGCAACTCATACCTCATTGGACTCCCCAGGGTGTCTAGTTTTCAGAAATGTGTGGGTTTGATAGGTTTCCCAAGATAGCCGCCGAGCCCGGGGCCAAAAACTCGTGACCCCCCCTTGCAAAACCAGGTCCTTTCAAAATAGGTAATTTTGATGTCTCCACAATACGTTTTGGGCCCATCCCTGCTGCTGGTACTTGGCCCACCTACACAAGTGAGGTACCATTTCTATCGGGAGACTTGGGGAAATGCTGGGTGGTAGGAAATTTGTTGCTTCTTTCTGAAGCATGAAAGTTTTGGCACAGTAATGCAAGGAAAATGTGACAGTCATATTTTGAGGTTTTCAGGACAATGTGGGTAAGATAACTTGTTGGGATCCACACGAGAGACATCACCATGTACTCCCATGGGTGTTTAGTTTACGTCAATATCTACAGTTGGTAGGTTTTTCTTAGATGGAATGTACACCTTGGCAGAGAGACAAAAAAGACAAATATTACTACACAACCATCTATTCCTCAAGCACACACACATACTGGTTGGATTTGGCACGAGGGCGAGTGATGGTTCAGAATATAAAATCTTATTAACAAGAGATTTCACAAAAAATGAAATGTACTGTCAATAATTGAAAGGACAAAAAACTGAACCTGTGACTCACAGCTCGTGAGCTGGAAAGCAGCGTCAAGGCCCCAACCGCTTTACAGGCCATTCACACACCTTTTGTACGTGATACACACAAGACCATTCACACCACCAGGCACGGAACCAGCACATTACAATATTCACAAAAAGGGACAAGGGACAACCTGGTTGAGAAAGACAGAAAAGACAAATATTACTGCACAACCATCTATTCCTCAAGCACACATACATACCGGTTGGATTTGGCACGAAGGTGAGTGATGATTCAGTATATACAATTGTATTAACAAGAGAATTCACAAAAATGAAATGC
Organism: Calotriton arnoldi; assembly: GCA_963921515.1. Taxonomy (NCBI): domain Eukaryota; kingdom Metazoa; phylum Chordata; class Amphibia; order Caudata; family Salamandridae; genus Calotriton; species Calotriton arnoldi. The sequence continues at coordinate 329,153 of CAWUFW010009572.1, read as the reverse complement.
ACTGTTAATAACTGAAAGGACGAGAAACTGAACCATTGACTCACAGCTCATGAGCTGTAAAGCCACAACAAGGCACCAACCTCTTTACAGGCCAATCATACACCTTTCATACGTGTGACACATACAAAACTATTCACACCGCCATTCATACCCATCACATTACAACACTCACATCAGCAGACAGTGCCATTCAAGGGCCCATCACTTTCACACGCCCACATGCCTGACACAGCAACCACACCAGCTGACGGATTGTGTGGACTGCCGTTTGGCTACCAATGTGTGTAGTGACCAGCAGCAAGTCACTACTCACACACCACCAGCCAAGCGCCAGTCCACGCACATTGCCAGCCAAGCGCAAGTCCACGCACACCGCCAGCCAAGCGCCAGTTCACACACACCGCCAGCCAAGCACCAGTCCATTCACACCACCAGCCAAGCTCCAGCCCACGCACACCTCCAGCCAAGTGACAGTCCATTCACACCACCAGCCAAGCTCCAGCCCACGCACACCACAAGCCAAGCGCCAGTCCACGCTCACCACCAGCCAAGTGCCAGTCCACGCACACCACCAGCCAAGCGCCAGTTCACGCACACCACCAGTCAAGTGCCAGCCTACACACACCGCCATCACATTTAGGGGTTTTTTATGCAAAAAATAAAACACAAACAAATTGTGAATAGATACAAATCTACTAACACAAAATCTGAAACTAAATACATTGCACAAATGCCAGCCTTGAAACTGAACAAAAAATATAAAACAATACAGACCAGGCAGTTCACTTTTCCACTCATGGATGCTCCCAAAAATTATTTTGCGTGTGGTACATTCTAAAACAAGCAGGCATACACAGCGCAGGGTTAGAAGGACACTCGGGGCAGTACATACGAGGCTCCTTCTGCGTACCTCTTTGCCAACAGACTCTACATCTCCTACTGGGAAAGTCTTTTGAGGGCGTGGGAGGAATGTGATCAGGAAAGTGGCGATCTTTCAATCCAGCTACATCCTCCACCACTCCAACTCTAGGAACACTTGCCTGTTCCACTACAACAAGGCTGCCTATTACAGACTCCTAAAACTTAGCCAAAGTCATCTTTGACTCAGGACAACAATCCTTAAATACAACAAAAGCATTAAAGGTTGCCAAGTGGAAAAGATGGATAGCCAACTTCTTATACCAAATGTAAGCCTTACGAAGAGCAGTGTAAGGTTCCAACCTCTGATCTGCTCTATCAACGCCACCCTTGTGCCTATTATAGTCTAAAATGCACACAGGTTTGCGTGCTTCAGTATCCTGACCCCAAACAGTCACAGGTGAAGTGCTTTCATCATGGATGGTAGTCAGCATGTAGACATCTCTCCTGTCTGAAAACTTCACAGCTAGAAGTTCCTCGCTACGCAATGCACTGCACTGTCCCCGCACAAGCTTTTGACAAACAAGTTCTTTTGGGAAACCTTTACGGTTAGAGCGGATTGTGCCACAAGCAACAGTGTCCACTTTGGCCAATTCCTTGAACAACTGCACACCAGTGTAGAAGTTATATACATATAAATGGTGACCTTTGTTAAACAGTCCTCTACCAAGTTTCCGCACAATTTTCTCAGTCACTCCAAAAGTGGACAGACAACCAGGGGGGTCAATCCTGGAACCCTTACCGGTGTACACCCTGAAATTAGAGACATATCCAGTCCTACTGTCACACAGCATATACATCTTAATTCCATAGCGTGCCCTCTTGCTAGGAATGTATTGCCTAAAAACCACGCGGCCCTTGAACAAGACCAAAGACTCATCCACTGCTATTTATTTCCCTGGGAGCATAGATCTCAGAAAATCGATCTACAAAGTGATCAATGACTGGCCAAATCTTAAAAAGACAGTGACAATCAGGGTGATCTCCTGGCAACGCTAAACCATTATCTACAAAATGCAGCATCCGAAGCAGAAGCAAATACCTATCTCGACTCATGACTGTCGGAAATATTGCTGTTGCCATCAAGGGACTAATAGACCAATATGAAGACATCGATGGCTTCCTTAGCAAGCCCATCAAAAAAGTTAAACCCAAGAACTTCTTCATCTCTTCCAGATTTGTGGGAATCCACCGGGTAGCTCTAGAGTGGGGCCTAAGGCTGGCACTGTTGTCCCTCAAAAACTGTTCAGCATACAAATTAGTCTGCTCAACAATCTCTGCCAAAAATACATCGTCCATAAACAACTGAAAAACATTAATAGGCAAAAAGTTTTCAGTATCCACTCTACACCCTGGAACACCAGTAAAGTCTGGCAATGTCGGCTGCACCATGCCGGGGGCAACCCAGAGGTCAGCACTTCCAATGGGAGGCCTTGCAGCCCCAGACTGCAACCCAGATGCCTCTTGCTGCACTATCGGCACATCAATGTCCTCCTCTAAGACAGGCACTTCATCTGCACTAAGAGTGGCTCCATCATCCGATGATTCCTCGTGGACAGAAAACTCAGTGCCAGAATCTTCCACTGCCCCCACTGCCTCCTCTGCCTCAGATGCAGAGTCAGTCTCTGAACCATGGTCAGAGGAAGACTCAAAAAGCAAACCAACAACCTGCTGAGCAGTAATCCTGCGGCTAGCCATAGTCCTTACAAAGAAAGGAGACTTCACAAACAAGTCAACAACAACAAACACTGCAAAATAAGTAATAAACAAAGTGTGGCTTTAGCACAAAGATCTATATACTCAAAGACAATGACTCACTTGCCAAAGATAGCTACACTCACCAGCACCTACTTTGCAGAGACACAGCAAAAAGCAAAAATATCCCACTAGAAAGGAGAAACAAAACGAATTACTCACAAGACAACAAAATACATATCGAGCACAAATGCATAAAGATTTTGACACTCAAAAAACAGAAGCCAAACATACTGCTATTATTACACCATTTTCAAAAAACACATTCATGCAGGGAAATGAAACTCATTTACATTGTACAAAAGAAATTCTCTTACCAAACACATGCAACTACACAAACTGCAGAACCACCAGTAACAAAACCGCAACCTGGAACAGTCTAAAGAGCAAAAGCCTTGAACTAGAATAAAAAGGGAGAAATAAAGCATTACAATTGCAATTCACAAGAAATAAAACAAATTCACACGCTATGTCACTGCCCTAATGGTCAATCTGCCAGATGGGCCTTCAAATAGGGCCGAGAAAAATGGGGGGTGATCTTGCCCAAGGGATCGGGTGAGGTTTTCTGCCAGGCTGATCTGTACCCCAGGTGGGACAGAAATTTCCCCGCTTGCAAAAGAAATAGATCCCTGGTGCCTAGTAGGGTTTTTTGCCTACCCCCTCCCGCCTAGGGTAGAAAGGCCAAAAAAAGGGGCAGATCTGTCCACAGGAGCGGCAGAAAAGACATTAACAAAATGTTACCCCCTTGGAAGCAACCATGTCGCTTCCATTACACACAAAACAAAATCCCTGGTGCCTAGTGGGGTTTTCTGCCCCCCACCTGTGGGCAGAAAGGCCAAAAAAAGGGCTGATCTGCCCCCAGGGAGGGGGGGCAAAAAAACCTGCACATTAAATTACCCCCTTGGAAGCAACCCTTGCCCAAGGGGTCGCTTCTAATACACAATAAAGAAAATCCCTGGTGCCTAGTGGAGTTGTCTGCCCCCCCCCCCTGGGGGCAGAAAGGCCATAAAAAATGGGCCGATCTGCCTCCAGGGGGGCAGAAAAAACATACACAAAATATCAGCCCCTTGGAAGCGACCCTTGCCCAAGGGGTCGCTTTCAATACAATAAAATAATTTCCTCGTTCCTAGTGGAGGCATTTCTGCTGCACGATCGTGACGCTGTGCGTGATCGTGAAGCAGAAATTCCCTGCATAGAGACATCAGGGGAGAGGAAAAACTTTTTCCTCTGCCCGTTGCCTCTGTGCATGCAGGAAACCCCCCGGGAGCAGGAATCACCTTACCTGTTCCTCCGGACGCCTGAAAGCAAATGGCTTCCGGGGCGTCCGGGGCTTCCTGATGACGTCAGCGCGTGCTGTGCGTGCTGACGTCATGGGATTGCCCGGGGGTGTCGGGTGGCAGCGGAAACTCTTCCGCTACCATCCCCCTTTGCGGGAAGTTGTTGGGCTGCCCATGGGGGGAGCGCCAGCGCTTCCCCCATGGGTGGGTGACATGACGGAGCGGTTCCGTCATGAGCACACGCCCACAATGGCTCGTGACGGAACTGCTCCGTCATGAGCAAGGAAGGGGTTAAATTAAGTCTACATCATCAGCTGGAGCCATATTAGCTACCTCACAAAAGTCATCCCACATCAAATAAACAAATAAACAGACATGTTTCAGTACAACAGTTTCTGACCACAGGGTCATTCCAATCCAGTGTTGCTTGTATCTGGTAGAATGTCACAAACAAATGTCAGTTATGTGCCACAATCACTTAGGCCTACAGTGAGGAGACACATCAACAGCTACATAGAGTTCATACACAATGAGGATTTAGTAAATGTGAAGGCAGAATACCATGAATTGGGCCCAACACAACATTGTGTTGGATCACATGATGGCACACATATTGCATTAGAACCAACACACTACAAGGAACAAATACAACGGAGGCCATGTAACTTCCATCCTATTGTTGTGCAAGCTGTCTTGGTCCCGGCTTTTTACACCCAAACTCTGTGACAGACATTCCCAGGACCAATCCATGTCCACTTTGTGCATCTGAACAGCATCATATACCTGCTAATGTCGTAACTCTGAAATGTCTAAATGAAAATGCCATGGTGAAGGAATCTAAAACAGGCAAACACAGAGAGGGATTAGCCAAGAAACCATACATATTGCACAAATCACATTGTCAACTATTAGAGAACACAGTACCAGACAACATTTAGGGCTAAGCAAAGCTACACTAAAAAAAAAAACCTTTCCACAGATATTGCCAGAGCCATATATTCCCAGTATGTAGCATTAACATCATCCTCACAACATCACAATAACATTTGCAATAATGGTCAGATTCATCACATCTCACACCATACTTACACTCAGGAGAAGAAGTTTTGCATGGCATCTTGACACAAGTCCATTCCTTCCTCTACACCACGATCATCATCATCATTTGGCATTTCAGGTTCCTCACCTGGTGGCTTCTCATGGCCTTCATCCTCTGCCATGTAAGGCATGTTCTGTTGCAGGGCAATGTTGTGGAGCATGCAGCAGGCCACAGTGATCTTACACATCTTCCCAGGTGAGTAGAGGAGAGCTCCCCCAGTCTTGTTCAGACATCTGAATCTGGCTTCCAGGAGCCCAAAAGCCTGCTCAACTGGCCGCCATGTTCTTCCATGGGCCTCAATGAAGCGGACTTCCCCTGAAGTAGTATGATTCCTCAGCAGTGCCTACAACCATGGCTGTTTGGAATATGTTGAGTCTGCTAGATGGGAGACAGACAGAAGTGCAACAATGAGTTACACACTTTCAGATTATACTACCTGACATTACCCACACAAAGTCAGGACAGATCACACTTACCTACATGCCAGGCCCTCTCTGGTAGTAGTTGTAATATCCCCTGGGATATGGTGCTGTTCTGCAGTATAAAGCAATAATGTGCAGATCCTGGGAACATGGCACAGATGTTTGAGATGTACAAATCCGGTAAGCAGACAACTTGCACGTTGATAGAATAGAAGTGCTTCCAGTTGTGCTATACTTGTTCTCTGGCTTGCGGTGGTACTAAGGCAATATGGGTGCCATCAATGGATACAGTCACATGTGGGATGCACCCAAATCTATAGAAATCACTCTTCACAGTGGCTAAATCTTCACATCTCGGAACTGGATGTAGCTGTCCACGTGTCCCAACAGTGCCCTCTTGGAGTACCCGACTGAACATAGGTTTTGACATGCCACCTGAAATAGTGACAGTGAATTGAAATAAGCCAGTGGCCAAAAAATGCAATACAGACTGGTGTTTCACAAGTGGTGGGATTGATGTTGGACAAGTGATGTGAGGTAGGAGGTCAGGCTCCAACTGATCACAAAAGTCCAGTATTGTTTGAAGATTCAAACAAAATTTCTATCTCCATGTCTCTCTTCCATGGTCTGAAGTTCTGGAAATGGGCGGTACGGTGCAGGTTGGGATCTCCTCCCTCTCCCAGGGTACCTGTGTGAGGAGTTACAGTAAAAATGTATATTGGTCACAGTGTCCAGAGTAACATATATGAAGAGTAAGGCAAAAGTCATTTGACTGAACATAAATGCTCCATGAAGCATTACACATCATCATTGTCAAATGATGAACATCCACTGGTCATCCCCAATATGGCAGTCACATGTCTGTAACAGAACTGTGCAAATCAGAAATTGTAAATTTGTACTATAGTGAGAGTATCATTACAGTTCACGTGAAATACCAGCAACCGCGGTGTACAGTGCACATCCATATTTTGGCTATGTGCACAGTAATGCACTACACAGATGATGGATATGAAATAGGAACAGAGTGTTTTCAAATGTAAACATGTTTGCCATCATTTGTGGTGGTGACGCACTTACTGTCATTAATATTGTTTTCCTAACCGCTAACATGGCAGATGCCTGACCTCCCTGATAGGACATTTTGAGTGTCTGCCATGAGCAGAAGTCGACACCGCGGTGGGCGGTTGATACACGAAGGGCACAGCCATAGTCTAACATTGGTGATAGTGCCAGTTGCAGTCCAATGGCTGTGTGTGCTGACCAGCCGAGGCCCGTGCAGGTAAGAGCAGTGGGGCGGTGGGGTTGGGTGGATGGATTTCGACGGACGCTGACGAGGGAAAATTAATTATTTATTTAATTTTCCCTCGTCATCGTCCGTCAAAATCTCCCCCCCACTTCCCACTGCTCTTACCTGCATGGGCCGTGGCTGGTGTTGAAGCTGATGACTGCGTTTGAAAAAGAATTCACTTGCCTTCTGATACTGCTCCTATCAACAGCTCCTCCATTTTAGCTGCTGTTTGCCACCTCTGGGAGCAATCATGGCACGCCGTGTAGGTTAGAGGGCCTTTCCATCCACTCCAGAGGCTCTGATACCCTGGTTAATGAGATCCTTTCCATGTATAGTCCGTTCTATGACTTACTAGAGGAACAGGTAATTATCTCAAATACATATTTAACTCTATTTTACTGCTTCCTTTCTACTTCCATATTCTATAATGTGCCTCTGAGTGTCAGAGTGTAAGCATTATGTTAATTGCATATATTGGGTGGTGCCTACATAGGACACATATAATGGATTATGGGGCCCTGTACTTTGTGGCAAGAAGAACACCATTGTAATGTGTGATAAGGGTGATTTCCACTTGTGGTACATGCATATATCTCTGCAGGGCTCAAGTTAATAGGGCCAGAGTTACTGTGGCAGGAGAACGGATGCACAGAGTAATGGCCCTGCAGAACTGCTGATGCATGGTTGTTTCCAGAAAGAGTTATCTGCACCACTAGTAGCCTTGATAGCTCTTACATGGATACTATAGGGAATGGTGACTGGGGTGGTTACCTGACCTGATACTTCTTTCCATTGACCCACACGGTCAATGTGTGTCTGTCACTAATGACGGTCCTCTTACTCACACAGGTTTGTTGACACTTTTCCAATAGTGTTGCTTCCACTGTACAGGCCTATTGCACATTTGAGACATGTACAGTGTAGATAATGGGTTACTTCAGAATAGATTTTAAATGTGAATCATCTGCATCATTACAATATTTCCTATCACACTACACATACAATGGCATGGTCATCCCTGTGACAGTGCCACATATGGCAAAAGGTGTGTCAGGTGATGGCAAGACAAACCATTTAAACTTGTTCTGAAGTACTATGACATCCCAATAAGTAGTCCATGTGTACACACATCCTGCAGAGAGGTATCTCTTAGTAGCACACATATCGGACCTTGCTCTTAGGATGTTGTGTGCACTATGGTACTCGCCTCTATGGACCATCTGCATCAGTGCAATGGGCTTGGCAGTAAAGGTGTCTGAACAGTCATGCACATGTAGTTTACCCTTCAGAAGGTCCAAGTGGTGTGCTATGTATCATGGTACCTCACATCACATTCCATGTAGGATGGCACTGACCTACATGATGTTAGTGGGCTGCCTCAGTTAATGTAGGTCATGACCAGGGTTGAGGTTCATCATCAGATGACCACAAAAGTGTGTATCCATGCTTTAGTTGTGCTTAGCATGTGACATGGACACATGTATTATGTTGACTCTTGATGAATGTTTCTGCTAGATGTCAACAAAATGTGTATCGACCCTACAGTTATCCTCAAACTTCCGTTACAGTCTATGTCTACATCTATTGCATCCACACATGTCAACGACCATAGATGAAGGCCATTTGAAGAGCCATTGCCCGGAAGTTTGGACCCTGGGGTTTTTTAACCGGAGTAGAATCCACTGCAGAAAGAGATGGAAGGACCTGCGGAACTGTGCCTGGAAAATCGTGGAGATCCTGCTAGGGAAGTCCTTTCAACATGAAAAGGCAGTGCGCTGGACCCTGACCCCTCTGCTGGCCTGCATACTGGTCATGGCCTACCCAGAACTTGATGGGCAGTTGAGGGCCCAACATCAGCTTTAAGGGGGTGAGTCCTGGCCATAGTCATACATGTTACATTGCTAACTTTGAGTGTTACAGACACTTTTGGTCATCTTGTGGGTGGCTCATGTGCCACACAAAAGATGAGTCATTGTTAATGTAGGTCTGGTAGTAGGTTCATGCTGCTGTGCTGAGCCTATTGTCTTTTTTGACCTGGAATACAGCAGAGTCCTGTCCAGATCCACTATTCTCTTTTTGAGCAGACACCTGGCTGAGTGAAGCGAGTAATCATCTCATGTTTGTAATAAATCTGGGTGACAATTGTACCACACAGACAACTTGTCTTCTTTGTGTGAGGAGTGATGTTCCCTCACTACTGTCTCTCATGTGATGGTGGTCCTATTACTTGTAGCATAACATAGAGTGCACAGTACATGCAGTGACTGTACAACAGTTCCCCTTTGTTGAGTGCTGGTTATACAGTGAAATGAGAGTGCAAACATAACTGGTACCATCAGTAGTTGTGCCGACATGTTGGCCAGTGTTTATTTGTCAGTTGATGGTTTATTTGCAATAGTGTTTCAAAACACTCATTCACTGACTGGTGACATGCATAAGGGAGTGAAATGTAGAACTGTAGGGATAGTATTTGAGTGACTACATTGATTCTTACAAGGCAATGTGAGTATGCAATTCCAAAGTGTGGTGTAATGTGCCTGCCCACTGGGACTTTAGTGATTCCACATTTTCCTGTCATAGATAATCAGGGGCACCCAAAACCTTCAAAGGTGTATTGGCTTGTGGATATACAATCTATGACTGGCGTAATCACCTGTACGAAGCAGGATTAGGGATGTTCAAATGGCTAAATGGAGTCTTGTGCTGTGTGAATTCTAAGTATCTATCTCCCAAATGTTTGGACCTCAATGTTTTCAGGGACCTTTATATGCTAATTGTGATACATAGCTAAACTACATGTGTACAGGTATGATGAAATTTGGAGTGCAAAGTGTCATCAGTGTGAAATGAGCATTAACATGTGACATGATGTCTGCCACAACACTAATTGGTGGTACGTTGGTGTTGAACTTGACCTTCAGCGCATCATGACTTGTTATGAGTAATAGGTACATTTGCTTAACTCTTGGCCTTGTGTGAGCATTGTGTAAATCTCAAACTTGTATCTATCCTATTTGGTTTCATCATTTTACAGTGGTATAGTACAAGTGCCAAAGTAAGCATGGTGATCAACTATGCTAGTATGGAGTGTAGACAACTCCATCATTGCATTTGGGCCTGTCTAGGGTTATGACATGAGTGGAACCAACTGTTTGCAAGTTATGTAGCATGCATGCATGTGCTCATGGTAAATTTGAAGCCTATAGAGTGGATCATGATGTTGGTGTGATATGTGTGCTTCATCAATGTTTTCTGTTGATTTGTGATGGTCAGCTGTGGAGATGCAGTTGCTATAAACCCATGTTCCATGTCATTTCTGATATATCCAGGGCAAGCGAAAGAGAAGGGGCCAATGTAGGTGGGGACACAGCTGGTCACACTGGTTCCGGATGTGAGATGTCAGACACAGAGTGACCCAGTGACCAAGAGGGTGTGGGGAGTGCATCGAAGGACAGCAGCTCAAGCTCTTCATCTTCTGAGTAATCCTCAGGTCGACACTCCCGAGTGGTGGCAAACCCCACAGGATCATTACCACCTTCATCCTTGTCCGGCATCCTCCCTGTTGTCCCCCAGCAAGTTGGTTGGTCCCACTCCCCTTAAGGGGAGCAATCTCCTTCACACCAGGCACCTCAGTCCCTGCCCCTGTTAGCCCCACTGCCAAGAGTGGGTGACTATTGACCTCCTGAGGACTATCTCTGTGGGTCAAAAATCAACCCTGAATACAATACTGGAGCAAGGCAACCCGATGGCCCAGATGGTGGCCTACCTGGAAAGCATTCACACTGTAATGTCTGGCCTACAGAGAACTTTTCAGGCTCTGACCTCTTGCCTCACAGTAGCCTTCAACCCATCTCAACCTTCCACCCCACACCTGCCCCTACCCCATCCAAATTCCCTATGCCCATTCCTATCTTAAGCACACATACATCTAAGCAAGCACACACTTCATCAGACACAAGCAGCACACACACAAAACATCCCAAAAACTCAAACATACATGCACACAGTAGACACTCATCCCCCTCACCCTCCCACCCCCAGCATACCCCCAGGCACCACAGCAACACACACAGACCCCTCACAGTCACACCCATACCCACAGACAACACAGTAACACACACAGACCCTTCCACAGCCACAACCATATTATTATTATTATTATTTATTATTATTAAAAGAACTTGTAGAGTGTGCAGCTACTCAAAAGGGTCTCCCGGCGCTAGAGCAGGCAGCAACAGGGTGCATAAGCCCAAAAGCAGAATTCACTGAGCTCATTTAGGACAGTTGAAGAGCAAAGTCTTCAGATTCTTACGGAACATAAGTAGAGAATGGCAATTCCTAAGAGTTATAGGAAGGGAGTTCCAGAGTTTAAGTTTGAGAGGAGCGGCCCTTCACACGGGCCAGGCGAAACCTGGACATGGTACACAGGGCGAGGTTGGCTGATCTCAACGGTCGAGTGGGCATATATGATAACACCAGACCTTTGATGTATGAATGGGCGAGGCCGTGTCTAGCTCGGAACATATAGCATAAGGCCTTAAATTTAATAAGCTTGTCGACCTTAAGCCAGTGTAGTCTGTGGAGCAGGGGAGAGACAGAAGTATGTCTAGGCAGCCGAAAGAGGAGGCGGACGGCCGAGTTCTGGATGATCTGAAAATGGTGGATCACTGATTTATCAGCGCCCAGATACAAAACATTCCCGTAGTCCAATCTAGACGTTACCAAGGCCTGCAAAACCGTTCTTTAGGTATTCAAAGGAATCAGGCAAAGGATTTTCTTGAGCCATTTGAGAATGGAAAAACAAGGGGTTGTGAGTTTGGAGACCTGCGGCTTAAGTGAAAGGTTCTTATCAATAATAAAGCCCAGATTCGTAACTTTATCAACCGGCTTGGGTAGGGGTCCCAAAGAGACCGGCCAGTGGTTTACTCCCCAGAATTCGGAATTATTGCCCAGAATGATGACTTCGGTTTTATTGCCATTAAGCTTTAAAGCATTTCTGTTCATCCAACGGGCGACATTAGTCAGACCTTGCCTAAGTGGGGAAGGATCTAGGTTCTGAGCATTAGATAGTGAGAAAATAATCAGGGAATCATCAGCATAAGAAAACAAAGTGAGACCCGACTCCTCAATCACATCCATCAGAGGACGAAGGTAAATGTTCCGAAACATTCCACCGAGATATCATTACTACTATCTGATCTTGACCCAGAAGTGCTATTTCTCACAGAGACGTGGCTCTCGGCAAGCTCAGAACCGGATATTGTCGGAGCCCTCCCTCCGGGCTACTCCATTCAAAAATTAGATAGAAAGACAGGTATAGGTGGTGGCATTGCCATCATCTATAAAAACCACTTGACCTGCCGCCTGCTAGGTAGCCCAGTAGCAGAATGTGAGAATGTTCACTTTTCTATTGAATTCACCCCGGCACTGTCTTTTTCAGGGATTCTTATTTACCATCCTCCAGGGAGGATGGGTCAATTCTGTGATTCCCTATTGGAGGCAACTAGTGACCTTGTTAATACCAATGCCAATTTTACGCTTCTTGGGGATCTCAATATCCATTTTGATGACCCTTCGGCATTGATTGCCACTGATCTTGCCCAAGACCTTGCGTCTTTTCAATTGCAACAAAAAGTCCTCCTACCTACACATTCTAAGGGTCATCTTCTTGACCCAATTTTTTCCACGCTGAATGACATAATAGGGAAACCTCCCATCCCTCTACCCTGGTCGGACCATTTCCTAGTCCCTTTCCTATGGTCTCCGATCTGTACTCAAGGTCATACTCAGCCCTCTCGAGCGTTCAATCGTCCCTGGTCTAAGATCTCAGTGGAGAAATGGTCTCAGGAACTTAATAAGAGCCTTCCTGCCCAACACGCAAACCCGGTAACTGCCTATAACCGCTTCACCTCCTGGATCAAAGGATCCCTTAATTTGGTGCTTCCAAAAAAATCTTTTCAAAAAAAGAGTGGATCTAATATATCAGCATGGTATACCCCCGAGTTACGTCTCCTCAAAAAATTATGTAAAAAGAGGGAGAGGCTCTGGAGGAAATAATACTCGTCTAATAAGAAAGCAGAATACAGAGCAACCTTACGGTCATATAAGGCGGAAATCAGAAAGGCACAAGCATCCTATTTCGAGGAGCAGATCCTTTCCGCAGCCAACTCTCATAGAGAAATTTTCCGGATCACTAAATTGCTACTGAGAGTTCCGGACCCACCGACTTTCCCTGATCGTTCGGGATTTCGGTGCAATAATCTCGCTCAATTCTTCTTTGCAAAAGTACAAAATATTCTCAAAAACCTCCCGGTGAATGATAACGCATTTATCACGAACTCCACTTATCCTTCCCAAGCTAAGAATGTACCCCTTTGGAGGTCTTTGAACCCTTGTCTTTGGATTCCCTGTTACCCATATTGGCCTCCGTTAAAAGTGGGTCCCCACTTGACCCCGCTCCTCTAAATATTTTGAAATTGGCCGTCCCTATTGTTGCCCCTTACATCCTTAGCATGCTCAACGCCTCCTTTACCTCGGGCCTGATCCCGTCCGACTGGAAAAGAGCTATGGTGAAAGCCTTACTGAAGAAACTCACCTTGACCCTAAGGATCTTGGTAATTATAGGCCCATCTCGCTCCTTCCAGGAGTGAGTAAAATCGCTGAAAAATATGTCAACACTACTCTTTCAGCGTTTCTTGAGTCACATGATCTGCTCCACCCATCTCAAACTGGTTTTCGCCCACGTCAAGGGACTGAAACCGCTTTACTTATGGTGGTGGAGGAAGCAAGGAAGATCCTTGACTCAGGAGGTTCCTCGGCCATTATCCTCCTTGACCTAAGCGCGGCCTTTGATACGGTGAACCACCAAATTTTGGTTCACCGTCTCAGGAACGTAGGAGTGTCAGGTATGGCTCTCTCCTGGATCGAATCTTTCCTGGAAGGCAGGACCTTCCAGGTGTTCGAAGACGATATTGTATCTGACCCTCTGCCTTTGCAATGTGGGGTCCCTCAGGGCTCCTCCCTGAGCCCGACATTATTTAATGTTTATATGGCCCCTTTGGCGGATACAGTAGCCCCTTTTGGAGTTCACATTGTGTCTTACGCTGATGATACACAGCTGGTCGTGGCATTGAACCAAGTTAATCAGTCACCCACCGACCTCCACACTTGCCTAGCAGAAGTGGCAAAATGGATGAGTTTCTCCCATCTCAAACTCAACGGCGAAAAAACTGAAATAATGCTTCTGGGTAATTTCCCTAGCACTAACCTGAATGTTATCTGGCCAGCCTGCATGGGCATTGCCCCAGACCCAAAGTCCGAAATAAAAAGTCTAGACATATGGCTGGACCAAGATCTGACCTTTAAAACTCAAGCCAGGAAGACGGTTGCCGCCTGCTATGGCATGCTTAAATTGATCCGAAAAATCCTCCCGGTACTTACAATCCTAGCCAAAAAGCTCCTGATCCAAGCCCTGATCCTATCCAGGATCGACCTCTGTAATGCCCTATACCTTGGGTCCCCCAAAGCAGTGATTACCAGACTTCGGACTGTTCAAAATTCGGCAGCCCGATTACTTACTGGTACTAATCGTCACTGCTCGGCCAAGCCCGCGCTGCGCGCGCTGCACTGGCTCCCGGTGCAGGAAAGGATCAACTTTAAGGCCCTTTGCGTAACCCACAAGTCTTTGGAGGGGAATGGACCTCCCATCCTTAAAAACCTGATCCATCCATACAAAGCCTCTAGAAATCTTCGATCCGACTCCCTCCGTTTAGCCAAAATGCCAAGAATCAAGAGAGCTAGAAGTGGTGGTAGGCTATTTTCCTACAATGCCTCCAAGTTATGGAACTCCCTCCCTCTCCATCTTCGAAGGGAATCAAACCATCTTGGCTTCCGGAAGCTGTTGAAGACATAGCTATTCACCTAGCCGTCAGCCCGACCTCTCTTTCACCACATAGCGCTGGGATGCTCCAGGGTAACCATGCGCTCTACAAATCCCAATTTCATTTCATTTCATGTTAAAAAGCAGGGGACTCAAAATAGAGCCCTGCGGAACCCCCGAGGTCAGCAATAGGGTCTTGGATGTGTTATTAGCTGATGAGATCTGAAAAGTAGAATCTTTCAAAAAAGAGGACATTCACCTTAGGGCCAGGTCCACAATGCCTAGCGCCTCCAATCTGTCCAGCAGGATGGAATGTAGAACCATGTTGAAAGCCGCACTTAAGTCCAAAAGGATAAGGGCAGCCATCCCAACGGAGTCAAGTTCTTGCTTAAGGAACTCTGTGACTCCCAGTAGGGCAGATTCCATACTATGGCCTGCCCTAAAGCCAGACTGTGTCGGATTGAGCAGATTACAAGAAGTAGTGAAAGAGGAGAGTTGATATGCTTTTCAAGAATCTTAGAAAAAGCAGGGAGAAGGGAGATAGGCTGAAAGTTGGACCAACAGAGAGGGTCAAAGCCATCCTTCTTGAGCAGAGGGAGCACTACGGCATGCTTCCAATTCTGGGGGACATAGCCTGTATTCAAGGAGGAGTTGAGGAGATCAACAAAACTGTGAGGGAAGCATCGTCAACAATCTAAGTTTAGACAGGATAAGGGGATCTAGTGGAGAGACAGAATTGATGGTATCTAATAAAGTATGCAACAATGCTAAATCCAAAGAGGGCCAGGCTTATCGTGGGTCTTGTAGGCAAGAGGATTCAGGACAGGATGACCAGGCGCTTGGGCGGCAGCGAAAGGGGGACTCACTAGCATGGGAGCATCTACTATTTATTGCTGATGGATTAACTCTACTTTGCTTTGGAAAAAGGTGGCTAGCTCGTCACACTGTTGTTGAGAGAGGGCAGCAGTGTAAAAGTGCTAGCTGCCGAGAGTTCATTCACCACTCTAAACAACGTTTTTTGGCAGTGTTGGGCGCTGGAGATCTTCTCCGTGTGATAGGATGCCCGGGCCAATTTGCAGAAGGCATGATATTTTTTCAAGGCATCAGCATAATCGGTTTTGGCCTCAGGTGCATAGTGCTTCCTCCAGCCCCTTTCCAAGATTTTGAAGGGTTTTTTTTGCATTGGAGGGCTTCATTAAACCACGGGGCAGGGGGAAGTATTCTTCGTTGCGTTATGGGTGTTAAAGGCAAAATTGCGTCAGTAGCATCCCTAAGCCATTGATGCGCAGCGATTGGATTAGCATCAAGATAGATGTTGAGGGTAGAAATAGTATTAAGGAGTCAGTTATTGAGCCATACCCACAGACAACACAGAAACAGACCCTTCCACAGCCTCAACCATACCGGCAAACAGCACAGCAACAGACACATACCCCCTTCACAGCCACAACCATACCCGCAGACAACACAGCAACAGACACAGACCACTCCACAGCCACAACAATACCTGCAGGCACATAGCAGCACACACAGACCCTTCTGTAGCCCCACCCCCACCCGAAGATAACACAGCAACACACACAGACCCCTCCACTGCCACAACCATACCCGAAGATGACACAGCAACACACAAAGACCCCTCCACATCACACAGCACGACCACAGCACACACAGGCACAAAACACAAATGCTCACAGTCACTCACACAACAGACAACAACACAACACACCGTGCAGACAGCAGAAACAGCTCACACTTCCACTCCCCCTTCCACCCAAACCAAACTCCATCACAAACATCCTACCTATTTTCCCTATGAAGATGTCTTGTTTGCCCTTGCCCTTTACCCTGCGAAACCTGACCCCAAAAAATCCCCACCCCTCTGAGCCCAGCCCAAAAACAAAAAAACCCACCCCAAGACAAACCCATCCCTTCCACTTCCCACCCCACCCCTGAGAAACCGTAACCCCACACCTCTGTCCCCAACCCAAATTCCCACAAACCAAAGAAGACCCCTCCCAAAATAAAACCCACCCCTCCCTAAACCTCTGCACCCCCCTAAGTACCATCTTTGAGGTGCATGCTGTGTCCGATGGATGCCCCTTTGTGAGGAGGTTCCCTGGCAGTGTCAGTAAGGGCAGGTTTGGTGGCACATGACATAACAATGGTTTGACCATTGGCCTTTGTTTCCCTAGATGGGTTGTTTGAGTTGGAATAAAACTTTTCATATTTTGGAAGACATTTGTCCTGCCATTGCTATTTTATTTGATGCTCTTGTATTGTTAGTGATGTGTGACTACAGTTGTGTTTGTTTGACCCCTGATTGCTGATCTATTTGAAGTGGTTAGTATGATGTTACCTTGGGCCCAGTGCTGTACTTACACAGGACAAGGGGGAATGTTGGATGGATGCATATCTGGGATAAACTCTGATTGGTGCAGACATTGCATTGGGTGTTATATGATATGGTAAGTATTTCGGCTTGTCCTGGCCACTGTCCACATCATTTAGTTCCCCCTGATAGAGGCAGACCTACCTGCAGAGAGTGTTTCTATTGTGCCATTAACACCTTGCCTGCGGCAGGAATTCCAGCTCGGTGCTGGACATTCCAATCACGGGCGTGGTCGTGACGGAACCCAGCCGTCATGCGCACAGGCCACCTGTGGCTCATGACGGCTGGGTTCCGTCACGAGCATCGAAGGGGTTAAAATGCTTGTCACATTGATTCTATGTAATCCCATTGATTGACATTGCCTTTTCATGTGGATGATGGGTGAGAGTCCAATACAGAATTGTAGCACAGAAGGTGTGTTTCACTTAAATGACACATCCATAGGGATGGTTCATTGACATCAAAACGGGACCTGGGATGTCACATTCACCATTGCAGCTTGGTGTGAGGTGCAGTCACAGGGCCTCAATGTAGATGTAGTGATTTCTATGTGGACTTACCAAGACTTGACAAATGGTAACCTGCATGAAAGTGACCATCAGTAGTGACATGGCAGACAAGTGAGAAGGGGCAAAAGGAGTATAGCATCTTGGCTAGGGTTCTAGTCACAGGGCCTTATGGTAGTTGTAGTGATTTCCATGTAGACTTACCAAGACTTGAGAAACGGTAACCTGCATAATAATTGGACATCAGTTGTGACATGGCAGATATGTGAGAAGGGGCAAAAAGAGTGTGTCACAAACATTATTAGGTGTGATATTGATGAGAAGGTGCTGTTGTGGAACACAACTTAATGCACACATCACTATAACTGAACTTGGTTTGTAAACACATGTCCATTTGTGTACAGTGTGCCTGTGCAGTATCAGTGTTTTGGCATAAAAGGGCATCCTACAGATGTATTTTAAATATACGTATGAAACAATCCCAGACACGGTCCCAGTACATAAATTTGACTTAAGGACCACAACACCCTTGCCTGGTCCATGGTGGGGCATTGTTCTGCTGAGGAGTCTATGGAAACAGATAGTTGTACAACTTACTGCCCATTTCAGCTGTGACGGAGTGGGTTTTGGATGTGATCAGGTTCAGCAGCAGCAGGGTATGTACGATCAGCTCCATGCCGGCACAAGATGTGTAGAGGTGAGATTTGTCCTTATATCCCTCCCTTTCCGCCTGCTCAGATGTGGTGGTTGGACTGCTACAGTCATGGCACCTGTAAAGCAACTCGTAATTGGGCCAGCGGCTTAACTGACAGCCTAAGCCTCCCACAGGCTCATTGGCCTATTCTGCGGCTGCTGTGCTCGGATTTTGCTGGCAGTGTCAGCGGGACAGTGGCGGTGTTTTTTTACATGTAACCGCACGTCTCGTAATATGGCTGTTGGACAACCTAGGTTGCAGTGGTCGGACCACAAGCCTAGCGGTTCCCGGACTGCTGTACTCATAATCAGGCCCTTAGTGTTGTAGTGTTTGGGGTTACAGAACTCCATTTTCATTACATTATTATCGTAGAACAGTAAAGACTTTGCAAAAACAATATGAAATTTCGGATCACTGACAAAATAGCAATCCAAAAAATATCGAACCACAACAATATCGGAAATTAAATATTGATAACAAAAATATCGACTCCATATACTTAGCTGTGAAAAACACAAATTTCGAGAACACATATATCGTAAACAAAAATATCAGAAACAAAAGTTTCGTTACCTTGAAATAACCATATAATATGTAAAAGATAATAAATTTACATGATATTAACTGCAATATTATTGCCCAAAAAATTAAATAATCATTAATAATAAGATAAAAAATACAATTCAGGTAAAACAATTACTTTAAATAAAACCTAAACTAGTCATAAACATAAATTAAATAAAAATATACTACATCAACAAAATAGTTACCATTCACCCCCAAAAATTATATTATATATATATATATATATATATATATATACAATTACACCTCCCAAAAAATACATTTATACCCAAAATATCAAAGTATATATTACACGTAAAAAGTAAAACCTAAATGAGCATTTACTGTAGAAGGATTCAACTGAACTAAACCAACCAATAAAATAAAACTTTTAACAACTTGACCCAATAAAAACAAACACACAATTCAATCCACAGTATGAAAGGCACACTAATTTAAAATACGAAATACTTAAAAAAATGACAAACACTGCAACTCAAGGAGACTCTAACAGATTCTCTCAACAAACCATTAAAGAAGAAAAATATACATCTGAACAACTACATAACCAAGCAATTTATACTGAAATAAAACCTAACTGTTATGAAGCTTACAAATTTTAAATAACAAATAATATTAACCCACTCTCCAACTTTTACCTTTTTACATAGACTACCTAAAAGAAAGAAATCTACAATTTCAAAATGGATAACCTGCCGGAAAATACCAACTATCACAAAAGAGCAAAAAGATATAATAAAGTATACATAAATAAAGAAAAAATTAAAAATGTACCCAACTAGCGACCAAAAATAAACCCAACAACCTTAAAATCTACAAACTATCAACAAAGTGGCATTTAAAATTTAACTTATGTTTTTTGTGTCATTCAACACAAAAAAGAAAACACCTGCTCCCATTTAAACTCCCCAATGGCAAAGCTGCAAAACCGTGCAAAACATCTCAATAGAAAATACATGTAAGTATACAAAACAGAAGTAATTGCATTTTTTAATACATTAATAACAAGCATGCAAAAGTTAAAACATATTATATATTTATACTATTACACAACTTAAGGATACAATGACAGAGACCTCCAAATTTATCATTTCATAGAAAGAAAAGCAGTTACTAAATCACATGGGCTGCCCGTAAAGCCAAGAAAGTGCATTATCAGAAACTATAAACTGGAAATGTACTAAATATTATTCTAAAGCATGCTATGGATTGCATCTACAAAAGATGTTGTAATTTTCTTAAGAGAGCAACCCCCCAAATGCAACAGAAATAGAAGTAAGAGAAATATTGCAAGATATAAGAGAGGCAAGTACGAGCTCCCTGGAACCCACAAGCAAAGTCCTGAAAGATATACTAGCTAGAGTCCCCAAACACATAACAGGGCAACTACCAAATATCTCCACTTTAAAACGTTTATTTGCATGAACTAAAAAAAGCACAAGTGATACCCCACCTGCCCCTAAAAGATATCAAGACATACCTGAACATTTAAAAATCACAGTTAATGTGGAACGTATCCTTTTACATGACAACCAAAACAATGAGAAACAAATTCTAATATTCTCTACAGCAAACAACTTAATAAAACTTAGCCAATGGCAAACCTGGATGATGGTTGGGACCTTCAAAATGTGTCCTAAACCATTTGCTCAGATATACACCATGCATGTTGAATATCAAAACAAAAATAATTATTTTATATATGTCCTTTTACCAAATAAACAAAGCAGCAGATACTATGACCTCTTAAACCATAGAAAACATGCAGCAAATACTACAACCCCCAAAAATAATCATATAATTTGAGCAAGCCTTGATTCAAACTGTTCTTAAAATATATCCCCAAACAGCCATATAAGGCTGTTACTATTATTTCAATTAAAACTATATGGAGACACCTCCAAAAATCTGCACTAAGTGTAGGATACTCCACAAACAGCCAATTTGCCTTTGAAATAAAACAAATTATAGCAGTATCCTATGTTGGTATCACTGAGGTAGCCAAACACTACAATTTACTAATAGTAAGCCTTTTCTACTAATAAAATAAAGACAAACTTAGTCCCCTAATGGACTGTTTCGAAAACAATTGGGTTGGCAGACTGCATCGCTCCTTACACAGATGCCAACCCAAATTCCAAATACCATGGTGGAATGTCTATAATAGCACTTGGCACAGGAAGCCAAAACAAAGGATGACACAATGCCTTCCAATTGACACTTGGCAGAACTCAACCTACACTATACAAATTAACAGAAGCATACCCAGAACTACGAATGGAGCAATCTGTTAGCAAAATTGGCCCTAAACTTAGGAAACAAACAAAAAGAATGTACAACATGCTACAATTTCAAATTAAACTCTTCATAAATGACAATGGAGTAGAGCCGAAAGCATATTATGAAATAAATGTTAACCTACAAAAGTCCTCAAAAAGAATAACACACTCTAACCCAACATACCAAATCTATTTATAAAATATCTATATGTATATATATAATATTTTATGAGATAAGTCAAACAATGATATAAAATCACAATGTTAATAAAGACCAAAATAGGTCAAATAAAATCAATCCCTCAATCAATCAATCAGGTGTTTGTTAAGTGCGACTACTCACCCGTAAGGGTCTCAAGGCGCTGTAGGGGGGGTGCAGTTTCCAGGCCATCAAGGAGGGGGTCTCTCAAAGAGCCACGTCTTGAGGTTTCTCGCGGAGATGGAGAACGATGTTGTCTGTCTGAGGTGGAGCGGAAGGGCGTTCCAGGTTCTGGCCGCGAGGAACGAGAATGAGCAGCCTCCCGTTCTGGTCTTTCTTGTGCGGGGGGCCATGGCGTAGGAGAGCTGGGCTGATCGTAGTGTCCTTTGGGGTGCGTGGAATTTGAGTCGGCTGTTCAGGTATGCTGGTCCGGTATCATGGAGGGCCTTCTGTGCGTGGGTGTGACTCTTGAAGCTGATTCTAGCCTCTATGGGGAGCCAGTGGAGTGTGCGCAGGTGCTCGGAGATGTGGCAGTGTCTTGGCAGGTTGAGGACCAGAATTGCGGTGACGTTCTGGATGTTTTGTAGCTTGCGGGTGCGGTTTTTATTTATTCCGGCATAGAGTGCGTTGCCGTAGTCGAGTCTGCTGGTGACTAGGGCGTGAGTGACGGTCTTTCTGTGCTCGAGGGGGATCCATTTGAAGGTCTTACGTAGGAGGCGGAGGGTGTGGAAGCAGGAGGATGCGACGGAGTTGATCTAGCGGTCCATTTTGAGCTCGGAGTCCAGGATGATTCCAAGGTTGCGTGCGTGGTCCGTGGGGGTAGGTGGGCTTCCGAGGGCGGGGGGCCACCAGGTGTCATTCCAGGCATCTGGGTTTGGGCCCGTGAAGAGTACTTCTGTTTTGTCGGTGTTGAGTTGTAGGCGGCTGCTCTTCATCCATTTGGCGATGGCTTTCATGCCTTCTTGAAAGTTGTGTCTGGCGGTGTTGGGTTCGTTGGATAAGGAGAGGATGAGTTGGATGTCGTCTGCGTATGACACAATGTTGAGTCCGTAGGTTCTGACGATGGGGGCGAGTGGAGCCATGTAGATGTTCAAGAGCGTGGGGCGGAGTGAGGACCCCTGGGGGACTCCGCAGGTGATTGGTGAGGGTCCGAGAGGAAAGGGGGGAGTCTGACCCGCTGCGTTCTGCCAGAGAGGAAGGGGTGGATCCAGTCGAGGGCCTTGTCCCGGATTCCTGCGTCATGGAGTCTGCGTATTAGGGTGCGGTGAGAGACTGTGTCGAACGCCGCTGAGAGGTCGAGGAGGATGAGGGCTACTGTTTCTCCTCTGTCCAGTAGGGAGCGGATGTCTTCTGTTGCGGCGAGGAGGGCGGTTTCTGTGCTGTGGATTTTTCTGAAGCCAGATTGGGAGGAGTCGAGGATGTTGTGCTCTTCGATGAAGGTGGCGAGTTGGCTGTTGATGGCTTTCTCAATTACTTTTGCTGGGAACGGGAGCAGGGAGATGGGTCTGTCGTTCTTGAGGTTGGTGGGGTCCGCCAAGGGCTTCTTCAGGAGGGGGTTGATCTTGGCGTGTTTCCAGTCGTCGGGGAACGAGGCATTCGTCAGGGAGCGGTTGATGGTGTGGCGGAGCATGGGTGCGATGGTGTCGGCGGCTCTGTTGAAGATGTGGTGGGGGCAGGAGTCCGTGGGGACCCCGGAGTGGAGTGACTTCATTGTCTTCAGCGTGTCTTCGGTGGTGAGGGCTGTCCAGTTGTCAATCGTTGGCTTCAGGGTGTAGTGGGTGGCTGGTGAGGGTTCAGAGTGTTGGTTGTCTTCGTCGAAGATGTTCTTGATTTTGTGGTGGAAGAAGGTGCTGAGCTTGTTGCAGAGGTCTTGTGAGGGAGGGATGTCAGTAGACTCGCTGGTGGGTTGGGCGAACTCCTTGATGATGCTGAAGAGTTCTTTGCTGTTGTGTGCGTGTGTGGAGATTCTGTCTTCAATCGCTTTTTTCCTGTTTTTTCTGAGGAGTTGGTGGTGGGCGTTGGTGGCGGCTCTGAAGTTGTTGTAGGCCTCTGTGGATTTGTAGTTCCTCCAGGCCTTTTCGAGGTGGCAGCACGTGCGTCTGGACTCTCGAAGTTCGGTGGTAAACCATCTGGCTTTCTTGGCATGAGTGTTGTTGTTTTTCTTGAGGGGGGCTATGGTGTTGGCGCTGTCGGAGATCCATCTGTGCAGGGTTCGGGCTGCGGTGTTGGGGTGGTCGTCTTCCGCAATGGTTGGGGTGGAGCTGCTGAGTGAAGAGGTGAGCTGGTCATCGGTGATTTTGGTCCAGTTTCTTCGTGGGAGCAGGTGCTGCTGCCTGTGGATGGTGGGTGTTCTGAAGGTGAAGTGGACGCATCGGTGGTCTGTCCATGGGAGTTCGGTGGTGTGGCTGAAAGTGATGCAGTTTGCTGTTGTGAAGAGGTGGTCGAGGGTGTGACCTGCTGCGTGCATAGGTTCGGTCACGATCTGGCAGAGTCCAATGTTGTGGAGGTTGTCCAGGAGGGATGTGGTGTTGGGGTCCAGTTGGTTGTCGAGGTGGAATTTGAGGTCTCCCAGCAGGGTGTAGTTGGTGGATGCGATGGCATGCGGGGAGATGATGTCTGTGATGGAGTTGGCAAATGGTCTGCAGGGTCCAGCGGGTCGGTAGATGAGGGTTCCCCGGAGGGTGGTGGTAGGGCTGGCCAGTATCTTGAAGTGAAGGTGTTCCATCAGGTCTGTGGGCTCGTCGGGGGCGTGCTTAGGCGGAGGGTGGATTTGTGGACGATGGTGATTCCCCCTCCCGGGCGGGTGGGGCGGTCCTTCTTGGAGATCTTGTATCCTTGGGGAATGGCGATGGCGATGTCCAGTCCTGAGGTGGTGTTGGTCCAGGTTTTGGTGAAGAAAGCTAGGTCCGGGGTGGTGCTGTCGAGGAGGTCCCAGATTTCGGTGGCGTGTTTGTGGAGTGATCGGACGTTGAGGAGGATGCATTGCAGGGTCTTTGGTTCGGGTGTGTTCTTGCGGGCGGGTTGTGCTGGGTCAGTGTTCCTGGCGGTGCTGTAGGTGTGCCGGCAGTGGTGACAGCTGAAGGGTCCGTGGGTGTCGGCTGGTGATGCTAGCTTGCAGTTGTTGTTGCGGCCTGGGTTGAGGGCGTGGAGTGCCGCTGGGTCGTATCATTGGCGGTTCGGAGATCCAGGGTTCCTGGCACTGGTCGCGGTTGGTTCGCGGACGGGTGCAGATGGGCTTGCCTTTGGCGCACCGGCGGCGGGCCCGCTGTGCACAGCCGCCATTAAGTAGGGGTTGGGGAGGGCTGGACAGCTGGGAGGCGGGAGCGGGGAGGGGAACTGGAACGGGCTGGTCGCGCTGGGGGGAGGGGCCACGGGGGCAGCAGCGGCGGGTAAAAACAGGGGAAAGGAGGCCAAAAGAGCGAGGAAAAGTGAAATAAAGAGAAAAAGTGCAAAAAGAATAAAGGGTGAAACGGAGCAGAAAGCAGAGAAAAGTGAAGAAAAGCAAAAACAATAAAGGATGAAACGGAGCAGAAAGCAGAGAAAAGTGAAGAAAAGCAAAAAGAAAAAAGGGTGAAACGGAGCAGAAAGCAGAGAAAAATTGAAGAAAAGCCTGAATGGTGAAGAAGCTAGAGGGTGACACGGAGCAGAAGGAGAGGATGAAGGGGGCAGAAAGCAGACAACGGAGGGCCTCGAACACCAGCACTATGGGAGTGCAGGGGCTCACAGAGGGCCTCACTTAATGGTGTAGCTGCGAGGGTGGGAGAGCAGTTTCACTGACAGTGAGTCAGTGGTCTTGCACATAAAATCCCTCACAGAAAATAATTAGAACACATAATTCAAACAATTCCACATACCAATCACAATTTGACTTAAGCAATATAATATCACATTTCCCACCCAAAATAAAGGAAATAAATAAATCTTATGTTCATTAATGGCAGATCTTTCTCGGTCTCCATGTATTAAAAATTACTAATCCATAAAAAGCTCCCCCCAAATAATGCAAAAATATAATGAATCCAATCGAAATCACTCAAAACAATCCATAGTATCTAGGTTCCATAAAAACCCGAAAATGTATTTTAAAAAGATCTGCGCCAGGAAACCCCAAAAAAAGGAAATATAAGTAAAAAACCAGTGGTTTATTATAAACTAAAACTGATTCCCTTAAAAAAATCATAATCTCCAAATGCCCATAGAATTAATTCATAGACAAAACCTGCAATTTGCGAGTCGCAATTAGGGAATTTGTAGGAATCGCAAATTTATTTGCGATTCCTACATGCATGGGCAATAACGATTCTTTAATTGCGATTCCTTAATAATCGCAAATAAAGAATCGCTATTGACTTCTTTGATGCATGTGCACCAAAACCCTTAAAAAATCCTTAAAAAAGGACCTGCCTGTTCTGACGAACAGCAGCACCTTACCATGACCTGATTCTGAGAAAGAAAAAGATGACTAAATAGGCTAAAAATAACACATATTACAAAATAGAATGCAGAAGTAAAAAAAATGGTTAAAACTAAAAAAAGGACAATTTCCCCGTAGAAATGAATGGGAAATATTGTAAATGTTTAAAAAAATGAAAAAAATTATTAAACATGTTAAACATATCAAATAATGTGATAAAGAAATTGTAAATGTAAATTAAATAATACTATCAAATATATACAATTATATAATATGTAATAATAAAATATATGTTAGTAGGAGGCTGATTACGATGCCTGGAAGACTTGCGTCCTCCTGACACCGTATCAGTCTGGAACCGCCCGACCTTAGGTCAGCAGTTCAGACCTCAGGATTACGATGGGACCACCCACAGGGCGGTCACAAGCATCCATTTATCAATGGAAGCTTGTGAGGCGGGCGGAAAAGGCCCACAGCACAAGCTTTTATTGACAAATGGATGTTTGTAAACATCCCTGCACAGTGTGGCAGGCACCTACCGGTGCCTGCCACATGGTGCAGGGATGTTAAGAGGGCCCCATAGCGGAGGGCTAGGGTTGAAGGGAGCCCTGCTAGCGGCCCCCAATGACACTTTTTAACAGCCTTTTTTTGTCGGAAAGGCCAACATGAAAAGGCTGTTGGAAAGTGTCCTTATAATCCCACCGGTGGAGCCAAGCCTGGCTCTGCCCTCATTAGTGGATTAAGGTGGGTCCTGACACGCCGATGGGCTCCTTGAGCCAGTCAGGAGCACTGCAACGGTCCCTCCACCCAATGCCTCCACCCTCTGCATTGTAATGTGGCGGGCGGACCGCAGGGGCAGATGTCGGTGAGTCCGACACCAACATTATAATTAGCCCCAATAATGTTGAAAGAATATATAGAAAAAGTTTTAAAATGTTAAAAATATGTAAACAATTATTAAACATATAAAACATATCAACCAACATTATAGGAAAATTGAGAATATTGTAAAGTATAAATTGAATAGTAGTATAAAATATATACAATTCTTTAATATATATTGACAAAACATATCTTACAATACTGTTGAAAATATATGTACATATATGAAAGTTAAGAAATGTAAAAAAGTGTGAATAATAAAAAAGCGGATTTGAAAATGTACAACATACAAATGTGTATAAATATGATTTACCTGATTTATATATTATTAAACAATGGTGGATTTTTTTAAATTTATGATTCAAAATGTAAAACTGTAGAACAAATGAAAATTGGAAAATGTGTGACGTCTTTATGATACAAAACTTGGGTAAGGTGTTGTGTACTAAAGGGGTGACATTTACTATGACAGCGCCAATCTAAATCAATTTGAGGAAGGTGTTGGACACTAAAGAGGTGAAATTAACTTTTCCACTCCAATTCAAACCAATTCGGAAAAGGTCTTGGACACCGAAGGGGTGAAATGTACTATTCCCACTCCAATCTAAACCTATTTGGGAAAGGTGTTGGACACTAAAGGGGTGGCATTTACTATTCTGGCTCCAATGTAACCATATTTGGGGAGAGTGTTGGACATTAAAGAGGTGACATTTACTATTCCCACTCCAATCTAACCATATTAGCGGAAGGTGTTGGACACTAAGGAGGTGACATTACTATTCCTACTCCAATCTAAACATATTGTGGAACGGTGTTGGACACTAAACAGTTGAAATTTACAATGTCCACTTCAAAATAAAACAATTTACATAACATACTTCTAAATACAAATATTACAAATAAATTCTCCATATTCTCAAATACATTATGTAATCTAAAAACATAGTAATCTAAACTGCAAACCTTTATATACATATGTATATTTTAAATTAAAAATGTACTATTTTAATTACCTTTTAAAAACAATATATTTTTCAAAGTTATTTACTCCCATTCATAAATTTTAAACAATAAAAAATCATGACACAAAATTAACAATAATACCTTTCAAACAAATTCACATAATGTTGTAAATTTTACATTTTTCAAGAATGTAAAGTAAAATTTACATTTCTATAAACAAATAAATTAATGTATACAATTTTAACATATTTTTACATTTTATTGACATAAAAATCACTGTCCGATTACAAATCGAACGTTGTCATACTGTAGCTTTTTTGGTGAGAAAGCACCATTGGAGTGCAGTATTGGGTAGGTTGCATAGCTTTTCACCAATTTTTACACAAAAAAAATGTTGTATCAAGATTTTCCTCAGTTTTAGTTTTCCTCTCTTGTGAATTTCTGTTTGAATGCCTGCTACACACGCATGGGGATTTTACCATGCTTTGGTTAGTGTCACCTCTATTGCTGAGGAATAAAACAAAACTTCTGGGAGAATGATTGGTTATTACCGACAATGTAATGATCTCACATGCAAACAGCTGTGCTAATTACCGGTGGCAGATGAGCTTGATGACGGTTAATAACAGCTGAGCAGTGCCGCATCACAGAGGTCATGACACACTGATGCCCTTGGGTATCATGCAAAGGGAATCTAGAGCGTCTTTACATTGTCTCCACCCTGTTGAGACTTAAACGTCTTCAGGAGATGGTGTGCTGTATTGAGATTGACAATGCTTCCATGTGAATTCTAAGTTGCAGCATAATAGGATCATATAATATTATCACTTCCCCTGATTCATGCAGCATGGATAAAAATACAATCATTCTAGGGATCGCCTGGCAATCTGACCAATTATATCTTCGCACTCCATCAGCCACTAGCAGAATCAGCTGCATTTCACACCGTTTATACTCCTACTCGAGACGCACAGCCTCATTAATAGACATTTATGCATCACTGATGAAAATAGCTTTAGGAATGAGCAGGCTGCAAATGCAAGAACGTTTGAGATCAATTATAACTGGTTGGTATGAGGAGGCCAAACATGTTAAAGCACTGATACAAAAGCACAGTTCTTAATTTGTCATCTCAATCCCACTTTGTACATCTTCTTACGACCAGACAGCCACGTCCACAAACGAACAAACATTGCCAGGTATTCCGTCTTCTGACAGGTAAGTCTTTACATTGCCTTTACCAGACACTGACAAAAGTGTTATCCTATTGGCAAAACTGCGGTCAAGGGTTGTAAAATAACCAAGAAATTGGTGCTGCAATGAGCTGCACTCAGGGAGCACGTGACTGCCCCCATGCTGACCAGCATGGCTGAATTTATTTATTAAAATTGTGTACTCCAAGGTATTCCAGATGTATGTTATTAAATAAGCAACAGTAGATATGATTCCGTACATTTGTGGAGAAGAGTAATACTAATATGTCAGATCGACATTCATTTCAATGCAAGACAAAGCATGATTTGGTCGAATGATATGATAGGAGAGGCAGACAGATAAGTGCTGATGGCTGCTGTGCAGAGTCCACCACCACCAGCATACATGCTTGGGCTCGGGCTCTTGGGAGCTCTGCCCACAGCCGACCCTGAAAGATTACCGAGTCCACAAGCACAAATGAACCATTACAAAAATAATTTGGGAATGCTGCCTACAATGCCTCCAAATTCACACAGCAACTAAAGAGAAACCATGAAATCTGCTATGAGAAATTCATCGCTATCTGCATGCAAATGGGGCGATTAGTGATTTGTATGTTCATGCACATATTTTATCACAACAACCAAAGCGAATCTGCGTTTGCACCGTGGACGAACATTTTTCGAATAATGAAGTGAAAGAGCCCAAGCATAAAGCAGGCGCAGAGACAATCATGGTGCATTCATAATTGAAAATGACTTCCTATTCATGCTGTACCAAGTCTCCCAATGATTTCGAACTCAGGACAGCCATTCATGCCATGCTAGGCTTGCATTATTTTAATTTTTAGTATTCTCGCATATTAAGTTATGATGCACAATGGGAGTATGCAATTTAAATCAAAGGAAGTTGAAATGTTTCAATCCAAACTACATGTATTTCAAGATTTGCCTGGCTCACATTATCTTTGCAATCAGGCCATGATTCATTCTCTGCAGGTGAAAGCTGAAATGACTGAGCACCTTTGGAACTGGTGGTGATCTCATACTTTCTGTACTGGAAATCAGGTGTTATTGTGGGAAAGTCTGGATTAGCTACAATTATTTGGGAAAAAAAACAGTTTATGACTTGCTCTGCAGACATTTGACTTAATTTACTTCGAAATTTCTATTGTACGAAACACAATGCTTGTTTTTGAGTTCTCATAATTACCCACATCCATTGTGAAAACAAGCCTTCATTGAAAGGCTCTTTCCTCTACATCTTATACAGTATAAGTCAAAATAATTGTTGTTATTCAACTGGTGAACATTGAACTCATCTGTGCTGCATCACGTTTGCTGCTTGCATGGTAATGGACAGTAGCGGCTCGTGGAGGAAGTGCCGCAGGGGAGGGAGGGGCGGGGAGGAGCAGGGTGGGGGTAGATACAGGCATGCGGTCGAACAGAGGTAAATAAACAAATAAATAAAACGAATTTTGTTGAGCGCGCTGCATCGCATTTGGCAATGCAGCGCGCACAATGAAATTCGTTTTATTTATTTATTTGTTTACTTACCTCTGTTCGGCCGTATGCCGTAGTTTACTTCCCCCCACCCTGCTCCTCCCCCACCCCGCCCCGCCCCACCACCCCGCGGCACTCCCTCCACGAGCCGCTTCTGGTAATGGATGATGCAAAGGTAGCGAGAAACAACCAAAATGCATGTTTACTGCGAAAATAAAAACCAACAAACATGATTTAATGTAAAACAGGAATGACATAGAAGGGACGATGTCAGGTTGGTAAATTGCTTAATTATGTTCCATGGATTAAGTCCTTGTATGATTGATATAACTCACTTTGCCCTCACCTACCTGTAACCCAAAATAATAAACCCTGGGTGAGCTGAAATCAGTTGACTAGGACTTCTCCAATGGTATGGCAGGAATAGTACTCTATTTGGTTTACCAACCGAGAGGTACAAAATCTATGACTGCAAGAATTATTGTTAAAATATTATATTTATTATGGAATTCTTGCATAGTACATGGCTACCATAACAGGGTTTCCCAGCGATTGGAAAAGCGTTAGATCAGCCTAATAGGAACTAAAACAATAAAGGGGCATATGTACAAGGACTTAACGCCGCCGTAGCATCAATTTTTTGACGTTACGGCGGCGTTTGTTTTATCGCCATATGTACAAGTTGCCGCTAACCGAAGTTAGCAACAGTTTCCGAGCGAAAACGTTCATTTCTATGATCGCCACTTCTGTTAGCAATAGCTAACTAAAATGAGATGCAAGGAAGGTGTTCCCATGCAAAAACGGCCGTAACCCCACTTTGCGATATTTACAATGTTATGTTATGTTATTCAAACTTATAACGCGCATGGATACTCCAAAGAGTGTCCCCGCGCAAACCTTGAGGAATGAAGAGAGAATGATTAAATGAAGAGGAGTGTTTTCAGTCTATTTTTGAAGAGATTGGGGTCCTGAATGCTACTAAGGGCAAATGGGAGCAGATTCCAGGCCGACGCAGCCCTAAAAGCAAGAGAGCTGCCACCCATCCTCTGCAGACGAAAGCGAGGAATGTGTGCTAGAAACTGGGAGGCTGAACGAAGCTGTCTAGCTGGCGTGTAAAACGTAAAGCGCTTCCTTAAATATATTGAACCGGAATCTAGCAGAGCACGATGCGCCAAGACTAGGGCTTTCAACTTTAGTCGTTCGGCCACAGGCAGCCAGTGAAGAGTGTGCAGATGCTGCCTTACACTGCTTCTAATAGGGATGTTGAGAAGGAGCCTGGCCGCCGCATTCTGAACTACCTGTAGCCTGTTAAGCAGGTAGCTAGGAAGGTCAACATACAGGGCATTGGCATAATCTATACATGAAAGTATCAAGGCTCGAGTGACCGTTTCCTTGGCGGCTCTAGGAAGGAGCGGAAGAAATTTCCTGAGGGATTTAAGAACCCCAAAACAGTTTCCAGCAAGTCTCTTAATCTGGGTAGAGAAAGAAAAGTTCTCTTCAAACCAGATACCCAGATTCTTGACAGGTTGCCCTGTTGAGGCCGTCAAAGGATAGTCGTCCGGCCAAAGTGCTACCCTAAACTGAGGCGGGAAGCTACCATAGAGGAGGATTTCAGATTTGTCCTCGTTACATTTAAGTTGTGCAGAGGATAGCCAGTGAAAGCCAGCTGACAGACAGTTTTTAGCAGATGAAGTGGAGCACTCAGCTTTTTTCCAAGTAAACAGGAGCTGCTTGTTGTCAGCATAGGCAATAATTTTGGCACCGAGGTCCTCCGCCAGCTGAATCAAAGGAGTCACATAAATGTTAAAAAGGAGGGGATCAATGAGGACCCCTGGGGTACCCCGGTGGCCACCCTCTGCGGTGAAGAGGCGGATGGGGGGAGCCATATCTGTTGCGAGCGACCCTCCAAAAATGATTTCAGCCAGCGCCAGGCAGTGCCTGTTATACCTATGTCCGCAAGTCGAGCAAGCAGTAGAGAGTGGGGAACGGTATTGATTGCTGCCGAAAGGTCCAGCAAGATCAAAGCTGCTCTTCCGCCAGCATCCAAACACTCCTTAATGGCTTCAGAGACTTCCACTAGGGCTGACTCGGTGCTATAGGAGACTCTAAATCCAGATTGGGCTCGGTGGAGTAAGCCCGAGCATTCGATATAGTCAGTAAGTTGTTTATTGACAACCTTTTCACAGACTTTCACCATGCTAGGTAGGAGGGAGATGGGACGGTAGCTCGCCGGGTTCAATGGGTCTAACAACAGCTTTTTTAAAAGAGGTAGAATCTTAGCCTGTTTCTACACTGCCGGAACAAGGGCTTCTTGAAGGGACAGATTAATCAGCCTGTTAACTTCCGGGTTAATTGTCTCTGCGACTGAGGCCAGAAGTTGGGCTGTACAAGGGTCAGAGGGAGACCCTGATTTCAGGGCCTTGAGGACCCTGAGCAAGTCGTCTAGATTGATAGATGCAAAGGCCACCAGAGAAGGAGATGGAACAGGCGGATCCACCGAAGGTGGGATCCTGGCCGAGGCCTGATTGCATATAGTAAACGACGCCTGTATAGAACTAATCTTGTCCATAAAAAAATTTGAAAGCTTCTCACACCAAGCATTCGAGGAAAGCAGCGTAGATGATTGAGCTTTTGGGGCCAGAAAGCTCTGAACAATGAAGAAAATCTCCTTGGAGTTATTTCTGGCTAAATCAATGCGAGTCGTATAATAAAGACTTTTGGCATGGGCTATCGCGGTGTAATACATTTTCTGGGATTTCCTAAGCATCAGCTTCGCCAAAGGACAAAAGTCCTTCCGCCAGCAACGCTCCAATTTTTTACATTGCTGCTTCAGATCTTTAAGATCCGGCGTAAACCATGGTTTTGAGGGAGAATCCCTCGAACGCCTATGAAGAGGCAAAGGAGAAAGGAGAACCACTGCTTGCATAATCCAGCTGGAGAAGCTGGCAAGAGCTCCCTCTAAGTCATTAGAGCGAGCGGGTCTTGACTCAGCCAGAACGCGGCTAAAAGTTAGGGGGTCAATTTTAGCAAAGGCCGGACCTTGAGCCTCCTGGCTTGGTAAGATATTGCCATCCGGCCTCCAAGAGAAATAAGACAGGAAATGGTCGGCCAAGCACCGGCAAAGGCTCTTCAACTGAGATGGAAAGTTCGAGCAGATGGGGTCAAGAATATGACCACCACAGTGAGTAGGTAGCTTAACCCATTGAGTGAGCTGGGCAATGTTAAGTACATCCAAAAATTCCCTAGTATCCCCGGCACCAGCCAGGTCTAGCTGAATGTTAAGAACCCCCAGCAGGAGATACGGAGATAGTGGGAAAACGTAGCGCACGGGGGACGATATACTCCTCCGGGACTTTGAGGAAGGCCCCTGCCGACTCCGGGGGCCTATAAACCAGAGTGCCCCCAACGAGAAGTGTGGGAAGATGCCAATGCTAAAATCTAGAGCTTCGCACTCTTCCAGCACCAGTTCCTCGCCACGATGGAACGTCCAGTTGTCCCTATAAATGACCGCAACACCTCCCTCTCTGTCTGTTTTTCGGTCCACACGAGAGATCTTGTATCCCCCCAGTATGGCCATTGCAACTATAGGATTAGAAGACTCGTTCAGCCAGGTTTCGGTAATAAATAAAAGATCCACTGGCTTATCGGAGAGAAGATCAAATATGTCCTGATAGTGTCTCCTCAATGAGCGGGTATTAAACATAGCCGCATCAATCCAAGGCCCCTTCTTCCTGAGGCTCCAATTGGAACCGGGACGGACCATCAAGACCTGAGCCCAGACCATAATTGCACATTGGGCATATAGCAGACGGGTGAGCTGAGGCCTCCCACCTACTGGAAGGGGAACAGGGGTGTGGACGGAGCCGAAGCAGTTCATTGTAGCTATAGGACCGTGAAATTTAAATGATTTCCCGGTCCGGCGATACCTTCCAAAAACAGCCGCTAAGACCTGTTAGCAGCCGGTTTTTAAGACCAGAAAATAGCTGGTCTAAAAAATGGTGCTAAAAAGACCAGTACGTAAGGTAGACTACCCCAGACTCTCATTTGCTTACCTACTGATGCCATGGAGGTACTACTCTTGCAGCTCAGAGCCCCAAGAAGACCACAATCCCCACCACTACCACCACCAGGACCACCACAGAGGCAGTGGCAAAGAAGAGAGCAGGTCTACCGCCAACGCATCACCCTGATAGACCTCACACCAGAGGTTGTGATAGCCCACTACAGGCTGAAAAGGACCTCCATCCTATGCATACTGACCCAGAAAGCCACCAGGCTGCAGGCACCATCACAGCATAGCACCAACATCCCTCCGCAGACAAAGCTACTATCAGTGCTGCACATGTTGGCCTCTGGTACCTTCCAACCAACCACTGCTAGAGTTGGTGGAGTCTCCCAGTCATCCTTCTCAAGGTTCCTCCCAACTGTCTTGGATGCCATTATGAGCCTGATGCCACAGCATCTACACTTCCCCAACACTGCACAGGGACAACTTGTGAACAAACAATGATTCTATGACATTGCTGGATTTCCACATGTGTTGGGGGCAATTGACTGCACCCATGTTCTACTTGTGCCACCTGCGGACACTGCACATATCTACAGGAACAGGAAGCACAAACACTCAATCAACATGCAGGCAATCGTGGACCACCGTGGCTTGTTAATCAATGTTGTTGCAAAGTTTCCAGGGGGTGCGCATGACTCCTACATCTTTCGACAATCCATTATCAATCATCGGTTTGAGAATGGCACAAATTGAAATGGACTGCTTGTTGGCACGTACTAACTGAACACACCACACACCTCAAGTCCCCAATCATGTATCTCAAATATGTGATAATGCACATGTAGCAAATATAATACGACATACCTTGTAACAGCTCCACCTACTATACACAAGCACCCAATGCCAAATGATCAAGACATATGTCAGACAGCACAATAAGGGAGTAGCCTACAAAATTGCACACAAACCAGTATGGCACACATGGAATATAGATTTTGCTGAACTCACCTGAAAATCTTGTTAAACCATATATGCAGCACATGACACAGAACATATGCTCCTGCTGTGATACATACATGTCGAAATAAACACATGTGCCATATGTACAAGACAATGACAGATTCCCTGCACTCACATGTGATAGTGCACAATTAGCTGACATGCTAAAACATAGTCAGACATGCACCATGCATCATGTGTTCCTGCATCATGGGATTGTAAGTAGTGCTGCATGAGGGGAGCACCAACTGCACACAAATATTCTCCAAAGTATGTAAAACATCACTCTGTGTCGTAGCAGAATGGAGCATGCAATGGAAGAGAATGCAACCAATGCAAATCACAATCTCACTACATGATGTGCATGCATATGACTACCAATTCAGGTGGATTTAATGTGTCTCAAGGGACTGCAGTTAGTGGGGGTAGCCTTGTATTCCCACTTTCCTCAAAGGTCCTGCCCCTCTGTCACACATTTGCAAATGCCGGGAGAGGCGGGAACCAAGTAGGTGTGATGGAGGGGGCAGGACCTTTGAGGAAAATGGGAATACAAGGCTACCCCCACTAACCGCAGTCCCTTGAGTCACATTAAATCCGCCTGAATAGGGCGCACATAAAACACTTCAGAACTGGATAGGAGATAAGTATACCTTCCACCTTTTCAGGAGAGTGCAGCTGTCTGCGCCCTCAATTGAGAACAAGATAGGGAAACACCCCCACTGAAGACCCATGGAGGGAACCCCGTTTTGCCCTGAAGAAAACCCAGGACCCATGTGGGCCACCTAATATGGGTGAAACATGTTGGCATGGCATTAGGGTCTTAGGATCTAAAGGTCATGTGGGAGGTACCCTTCTTTGGAAAAGGGATGGGTATATGGACTCAAAAAAACAAAAAAACAAAAGTTCCCTTCTCCTGTTTATGTGATTAGGCAGAGATTATCTCCTTCTGGGCCTCTCTTTTCTCAACGTGAGAAAAAGGGACTAAGTGTGCGATAGAGTCTTATGCAGGTTGCCAAATTTACAATAAAATAATTCAATGCTTTGTGATTACACAGTCAAACGAAACAACTACACAGATGCAAAGGAATAAGATGTTTACCTATTTTATTAACCAGTACATTCTTCATTATTCATCCATATCAGTTAAAAAACACTTTTCCATGTTATTTATTAAAAAAACATATACAATACATAATAATAAAACAAAGATCTTTTGAAAAAAGACTGTCGACGCGGCGTTTCGGTGTTCTAAAATATCGTCACCTTCTTCAGGACAACAATTTCCAATTATAAAAACATCTAGACAAAAATATGAACATTGAA
Source organism: Calotriton arnoldi (assembly GCA_963921515.1). Taxonomy (NCBI): domain Eukaryota; kingdom Metazoa; phylum Chordata; class Amphibia; order Caudata; family Salamandridae; genus Calotriton; species Calotriton arnoldi. The sequence goes on along the minus strand of CAWUFW010009572.1, from coordinate 292,571 downwards.
TTATTGTAAAGAAAGAACTGGTATTCTTATGTTTATATTCCTTTGCTCGTTTTCAGAAAATACATGTAACAATCAAACAAACTTTTCTTTTGACATTGTATATTCATACAACCATCTATTTATCCCCACTTAATCTCAAGAACGGCTCCTTAATTCATTTGGGGTCTCACCCCTTTCATTAGATCAAAGTTGTTCTACCACAATTGTATAATTTACTTTACATTAAATCATCTCTATACCATGGTGAAGAACATCATCAACACTGTTCGATATATATTTACAAATAATCATTCTAATATTTGGTAACCTGTAGACAGTATCATGTCGATCACTCTCCTTGGGAGAGGGTTTTACTTTTAACTATTATTTCTATCCCTGAAAGACTGTATGTTTTGTTGCATACCTGAATTTGGTACTGTTTTGAAGCCTCAATCAATCGGCAAAAGATATTATTGCAATCCTTCAGTACTTTCGGATAAAAGATAGAATGGTGCTAAAAAGAGAAAGAGGGGCTGGTAACTTAGTCATCTCTAAATGTTTTTATGACTTATATTAATAAAACTTAATCATCAGGCTTATTAATTATCGTGTAGAGGAAAAAATACCTTTAGTTGCCTGTTATTCATAAGTTTCTCTGTATCCTCACTCAGTATTTTCATCATGTATGGCTATCTTCTAATTTTAATGGATTCTGTTTAACTGACAGAGAGAATTTACATATAATAGTAAAATTAAGATCTATTCTCACCATCCAATTTTATCGCATCTCGAAGTTATTCATTTAACATTTAATATCAAGGGTATATAGATCTAGGTACCTTGTTGCGTAGAGTGCGTTTTATATATCGCTATCTCAATTTACTTCAAACTTCTTGTTTCTAACATCATTCAAGGAAGTCTGTTATCTGCCGACAAAATAGTTTATTTCTGTTAGTCAGCTCCACCTAATACATCTTTCAATTTTATATCCTATTCTAGTCATTCCAGGTTTCATTATTCACCCCTTACCTTATTCATTTCTGAGGGATATATGTGGGACGGACTTTACTTGGTTAGGTTCCTCTCTTTTGTTCTAAAACCAAATAATTTAATAAATAAATGTTATATATATATGAACTAACACGTCTTGTTTTACCAGATAGTATTTTTTTCTTTTTATCAAAAAAGGATTTTTGGCATGGTCCCTTTATTTGGCTTTGTCTTACCTTCGTGGAGAAGGTTCTTGCCTTTTCCTCTTTACCACCCTTTTTTTCCTTTTTTAAAATGGGGTGTCTCATCTAAGTCTTGTCAGATCATAAACTAAGGAAACAAAACATAACTTAATTACCAAAAGGTTCCCATTTTTTTAAATATAGCTTCAAAAAATATAGTGGGGAGCCTAGTCTAACTCTAGAACTTACTTGAGAAAGGGAAGAGCATTTCCTGTAGACGTCCATCCTGCTGGCCTCTCAGTCTCCAACTGATTTTTGGAAACTTTAGGTCTTCTTTTTATACTCCTCTCTATTGGCTGTCAGTTGCCCAATTATATTCAATTACCTACACTACTCTGCTGTCCTACTGCAGACTCATCTGTTTCGGTGCGGCCATCTTACAGTGTGTTATTTTCCTCCTCAGCCTTACCTGGACATTCTCTCTTCTTTCATGATTTTTTATTTACTTAACTTTCTTGTGTCTATGAGTTAAGTTTCATAATTCTTAAGTTGGTTTAACTATTATTCATCTTCGCGATCCGAAATTATTAAGATATTTATCGCGTTCAATGATTTACTCAATTTTGAATGTAGAGTCGTTGTTTTGTTGTTTTTTTGTTTTTTATTAGGGTCATAGGACCATCATCTCCTGACGACACACGTTCATTTCCTTTTTCATATCCCCTGCGACTCCATCATTAAAGGGATACCTGGAGATGGCGGAGGATTTGTAATCATCAGACCCCCTGGTCTATCTCTCTTAAGTGCATCCTGACATATGGTTGAGCCCACCATGACCTTTAGGAGTCAGGGTGAACACGATGATGAAGCATGACACTACTAGAGTGTGTGAGGGTCATTTAAAGAAAAGGAATTGCTTCCTTCCCCGCATTTGAGCGGTTGATGCCATGAGAGTTCAGTGCTGAGCTTACATTACACTGGATGGGATACCTTTGGTGAATACAATTTGATTCGGGAGGACGTATCCACACCCTGGACTACCTCTCTACCCTTGCGGCTTAGGTGAACGGCTCTTCTACCTCAGCCTTGTATAACATGCATATGACTACCCTGGTGAGGTGTAGCAATATGATGCACAAAATCTGAAATTACAATGTGTGTCGATTCTTGTTAGACCTGGCACCGTTGGCGTGGGTCTCCCTTCCATTTTTTTGCTGTTGCCTCATATGTTTTTCTGGTGTAAGATGCGTTGGGCACTGTGCCACTGCTGTCCAGTGCCACAGTGCAAGTGCTCCCTATGGTAAATTATTGTACGAATTTGTGATTCCATGATTGGGTAAATTTGATTCACTGTCAGACCCTAGTACAGTGCACAAGAGGTGCCCGGGGCTTGTGAGTCAAATGCTGCTGGTGGGCTTGCAGCACTGGTTGTGCCACCCACAGAAGCAGCCTGTAAACGTGTGTCTCAGGTCTGTCATCGCAGAGCCTGAGTGCAGTCTCGCGCTGCCATGTCGACTGGGTAAGTGCACCCACTTACCAGTCCCTAAACCTTCCCTTTGCTTCATATCAGTCACCCCTATGGTAGGCCCAAGGGCAGGGTGCATTGTAAGGATAAGGTAGGACAAGCCCTAGTGTGCGTGGCATGTCCTAATAGTGAATTACAGCCATTTTCGTTTTTCACTATTGCAAGGCTACCTGTTCTCCATAGGCCAGAATGGGCAGTTTTGATTATTACATCTTATAATCCTAACTGACTCAGGGAACATGGTAGAAATTCGAGTTTAGTATGCCTGAACTCAGACTGATAAAATACATCTTTTAGTAAAGTTGGTTTTAACATTCTGTGTTTGAAAATACCACTTTTAGAAAGTAGGTATTTTCTTGCTTAACTGTCCAAGCCTGCCTCTGCTAGGTTGTGTATTCCTTGTCTGGAGTTTGAGTGACAGGGGCTGGGGCTGGGGAAATTCCAGGAGACAGGGTGAGACAGCCAGGGCTGAATAGAGAGATCTCGATGCAGATGGGTGGGAGGAGTTGCACCTGGGACCTGAATAGGGATGTGCCTTCCCTCCACAATGCTGGCTCCACCCCCTGTGGAGTGTCTGATGTCTCTGCCCTGCTCTCTGAAAGGAAAGAAGGAGACATGTCAACAGAGTGCTCCAAGACTGACCAGAAATGGTTTGGACCAGGCAAAGGCCTCTCTGCCTTCAGAGAACAAAGACAAACTTAGTATAAATATTGGGACCCAAACCCAGGAACTTTAGATCACTTTGGAAGACAAGAAGAACCCTCTGCTGAGGAAGGAACCCGCGAAGACTGAAGGAGAGGCTATCCCCCATCTGGTTGCTGTTTTGGGGAATTGGCCTGCAGTGGTTGCCTTACTGCCTAAGAGAGGGAGGAGAACTGTGTGTGGACCCTCATCGACTTGTTCAAAGATGTCCAAGGGCTTGGAAGAGAGCTTGCCCCCTGACCGAAGTCTCGGGACCAGTAGACTTCACCAGCCTTTGTGGATTGCTGCTGGAAACGCTGTTTCAGTGGCTACAGAGGCAGAGAGCTGTGACCGACTTTCACGACCGACCCGGTGTCCTGTAGGCACCGCATCGAACAACGTCCGCATCTCTCAACACAAGCTCTGAGCTCACCGACTCCTTCCTGACGCCGTCACCGAGCCGTTGCCTGCACCATGACCTGGGGACACCGCGACGTGCAACGCCTCGCTACACCGAATGGAACTGGTCTGACCAACACGGTCACTGTTGCTGACTTCGAGTCCTGTGAACGCATCGGAGTTGGGCACCGCTCGCACGCTTCGCGACGCACCGCCCGACTCATACCGCTGTCCGGACTGATCGACGCCAGCTCCTGTAATCCGGCTCTGTCGCCGCACCGCAAGCTGCAAGCACCGCAACGAAGCACCGTCTCGCCCTGCAACATACGCCTCGGACCCACCGACTCCGTCAATGGGCCGTTGCCTGCACCGCATCGAGGGACAACGCGTCCTGCAACGCTTTCTTTTCTGCAACGCGACGAACGCCGAAACCGGCTCGCACGCCCGTGCCTGCCGCATCAAGTAAAAGGTACTGTGACCGAGTCTGTCGACACTTGAGTGGGCCCGTACCGACGCGGTCTGCTGGATTTGTTAGACTCTGTGTTATTTCATCAACGCTGTAGCCGGACAGGGCTACCGACTCGCACAGAACTCTGATTTAAGCGTTTTTAACAAGAACTCTTGATTTTTAATAGTATTGTGGATTATATTTGTCGTTTATGGTCTTGTGGTAAATCTATATAAAAGATACTTATTTTTATAAATATACAACCTGTGTGGTGTCCATTTGTAGTGTTGTCACTTGATTACTGTATGTGTTCACAAATGCTTTACACACTGCCTCCGAGATAAGCCTGTCTGCTCGTGCCAAGCTACCAAGGCGGTGAGCAGGGGTTATTTTAGGAGTGTACCCCCTTACCCTGACTAGAGGCGAGGGCCCCTTTTTGTCACAAGTACCTACCTGTGCCAACTAGAGACCCCCAAATCTAACAATTCTGAACTGACACACACTGAAATATTGATGGGTATTACTCAAACATGCATACCTGAAGAGTCAAAGTCAATTCATGCACAAGGACATCAATGCACATGTACGTTGTCATCACATGTCCCAGTGAGTTCATTGCACCAGGTAGCAGTCCCACTGTCACTCAAACACTGACCCACCTTTGGGGCAAGGTGGATGTAATTAGCCCACAATGACTTCAACATTTAGCAGACAAGGAATCTCGCTCACAGCTACCCTCAGCACAATCACTCACAATGAGGTATATAGTTGATGTTCCAAAATAGTAATCTTCAAAAACTTAAGGAGGATGTTTCAGCTAGCACATGTTCAAATGGTGCACCCCATTAAATAGGTGCACATGAGAGGATCAGTATGTGCAACGGGCCGGTAAAGAAACTGTAATCTTTTTTCAAGTTAAATATACTTCCTGACAGTCACAACATGGAGGCAATACACAGGAACCAGACAATGCAACCATGGTGATGTGTAGGCTGTCAAGTATGGGCAATTGAATTCAAACTGATGCTGGTCAATTGTCTGAAGCTACATATGACAAATCTGAATATCCAAAGTAGCACAAATCACACACACCAAAATAGACACTCTGTAAACACAGCAGGCACAAATACTAATGGACACATCTCTCCATTATCTGTTTCAGGTGATCAAGGATATGCACTCTCACCATGGCTGATTACGCCCCTCATAGTGACAGACACACAGGCACAGACAGAGTACAATGTTGCCCTTGGACGCACCAGGTCCATAGTTGAAAGGACATTTGGAGTGCTGAAGTCAAGGTTCTGTTGCCTCGATATATCAATCAATCAATCATGTGTTTGTTGAGCGCGACTACTCACCCGTGAGGGTCTTAAGGCGCTGGGGAGGAGGGGAGGTGCAGGTTCTAGTCCATCAAGGAGGAGGTCTGTCGAAGAGCCATGTTTTGAGGTTTTTCGTGAAGATGGGGAGTGATGTCGTCTGTCTGAGGTGGAGCGGTAGGGTGTTCCAGGCTCTGGCCGTGAGGAAGGAGATGGAGCGGCCTCCCGATCTGGACTTCCTGGTGCGGGGGACCATGGCATAGGAGAGCTGGGCTGATTGTAGGGTCCTTTGGGGTGCGTGGAATTCGAGTCGGCTGTTCAGGTATTCAGGTCCGGTGTTGTGGAGGGCTTTGTGTGCGTGGGTGAGAATCTTGAAGGTGATTCTTGCCTCTATGGGGAGCCAGTGGAGTGTGCGCAGGTGCTGAGAGATGTGGCAGTGTCTTGGCAGGTTGAGGACCAGTCTTGCGGCAGCGTTCTGGATGTTTTGTAGCTTGTGGGTGAGGTTTTTGTTTGTTCCAGCATAGAGTGCATTGCCGTAGTCAAGTCTGCTGGTGGCGAGGGCGTGAGTGACGGTCTTTCTGTGTTCGAGGGGGATCCATTTGAAAGTCTTGCGTAGGAGGTGGAGGGTGTGGAAGCAGGAGGATGCGACGGAGTTGATCTGGCGGTCCATTTTGAGTTCGGAGTCCAGGATGATTCCGAGGTTGCGTGCGTGGTCCGTGGGGGTGGGTGGGTTTCCAAGGGCGGGGGGCCACCAGGTGTCGTTCCAGGTGTCGGGGTGTGGGCCCATGATGAGTACTTCTGTTTTGTCAGTGTTGAGTTGTAGGCAGCTGCTTTTCATCCATTTGGCGACGGCTTCCATTCCTTCTTGAAAGTTGTGCTTGGCTGTGTTGGGTTCGTTGGATAGGGACAGGAAATATCAGGCGGCAGACTGCTGTACAGCCCAGAACTTGTCTGCAAAATCATCATGGCATGTTGCGTTTTGCACAACATATGTGTACACACAACCACGCCATGGGCTGAAGAGCCGGAGGATCCGGACAATCGAGAGGATGACGAGTAAGAAGAGGCAGATGCTGCACACACTACAGCTTCTGGATCAGCACGGAGGGATCTAATCATCACACATTTCTTCACCTAATCCCAATGTCCAAAGATGACATCACATGTTTCCATTTTCAAAAAAACAACACATAAGCCTAGTTTGTGCAATAAAATATCACTATACAAAAATATTGTGTGCATGATTATTCTCTGCATAAGTTCATATATCTGACAAGTGAAAGGTAAACAAATAACTGAACTACACACCTCTCACATATAGCAGTGGATATAACATACATCAAACAAATATTGGGGATGGAACAACGTATTAGGCCTATGACCTAAGTAATGTGTATGGTCCCGCAGTGAACAGAGAACAGATGCACATGAGTGAAGTGCAACAGGAAAACCAATGATTAGAGCAAAAGATTGCCATCAACATACCAACAATTACACCAGGATTGGACAATATTTTGGGTGAGATGGACATGCTAACAAATAGTAGCACCCCGACATTGTCCAAAATGTCTGTCAATGGTCAATACAAGTTTACCAATGTCAATTGCATGATGTGTGTCGGTACCAATTTATCATAACTACACTAATATACATACACACACACCTGCAGTCACAGTTGAACACATAGACAAACATGCAACTTACCATATGTGTCAATGTCACATTTTATTGTATCACTCCAGGAATGCACAACATACTCGGTAGAATACAATGTTGGTCAAGCTGGCCAGAAAACAGACATATGGAATGTGTTGCAGCCCTGTAGGGGCAACCAGTGCCGCAACTCCAGTCGCGTGAATGCTACCCCAAAACCTATCTCCAGACAGAAAAAAGGGAAATCCACCATACATACAAGAGATTCATAACATGCTGAAAAACAGACACATATGGCTGTCTCCTGGTTGACAACTTAAGAAAGCTAAACACATGTGAGACATATCCCAGGTAAATCATGGTTGTACAAGCAGTGTGAACATGTTGCTGCTGAATATTCCATTGATGTGCCTCATCTGCTCCATATAAAACCATCTCACAACCTTGGACAACGACACAAGCCCTCCAAACACAACGCACTGTAATGATCAGTGAATCTACAAATGCAATACTTGCTCACCTGGGAGAACACCAGCATGGGTACAGCTGGGCACTCTGAGTCTGCCAGTGGAAAACACATGTGCTGGGAATGCAAATATGCCCTCAAAGTTGCGAAGTCACAGGTACCCTGACATAAAAGCTGTGCCAAGGTCAGGTGCCTAACCTTCACCAGCTAATGCTCGGCACAAAAACAATATGCATGATGATGTGAAAAAGGGCAGGTCAAAATTGGATGTCTCCACTGTCAACTTATCATTGTCTTGGTGTCAGCCGTGCAACACAGAGTACCCTATGTATATGATCATGTGCACCTTGATCGTACAACCATACACGCTGCACCATTCCTGTACCTCCGCACTGCAATGGGTCTACATCTGGCATGCCAGAGTTTGCCAATAGCTAAGTCTTGTTGATGCTGCATCAATGTCCACTGCTAGTGCACACAGGCCTGTGGAAGACGCAGGCCTAGTTGTCAAAGACATTTTGCGCAAATACTGCAGTACCTGTGTCTGACACTATGGCTCAAATATAAATCATACAGTGTTGATCCAATTCCATCTTGACTGTATGTGCTTACTGGCATTGAACGCCATGCTGTTGTAAGTAGTGCAGAATGTAAAGTGCTGCTCAGTAGGGGCCATCCAACAATCTCCTGTTCACATTGGACACTGGCTCCACAACAAGCGAACAGTCGGCTTTGTGTGCTTTGTTATCCTCTACATGATTTGCACACGGCTGACACATTCAGCATTATGGTGCATAGATAACTGCCAACAACATCAGTGTTGCTACCACAAGCCCATGAAGTGTACCGAGTCTGAAACATACCGAACTGTAGACACACACATAAAATGCTTTGTGTGTCAGCTGCCAGGCATCATATTGGTATCAACTTAGCTTCAAGCTATGTTGCGCTGTCACACTAAACTGATGGGATTTTGTGCCGTGCACATACTGTGCTGTATGAGATGTAAGAATGCATCTCACATATGTAGCATAAATAGCAAATATAATGCTAAATATACACAATTTGCTCACATCATCAGATAATGTGCATCACCATCATGTCCCACAACCACCTTGATTCATGCACATCACTGACTTTGCAGCTGTACGTGTAAATTGTGCACATCTGCTAAACTAGGCTGAATAATACCAAGTATGAATCTGTTGTCCAGCATACACATTGTTTGAAACATCCAAAATATGTTTTGCAAGTACTGGATGCATGATGTTCATTTATATGTGTGTTGCAAGCATGTCAAACAGTAGCAGACAGCACATGAATGAGTAAATTGCCAGTCACCAATGTTGTCACACATACTATGTCAAACACAATGACGAGCACTGATGCATGCCTGTATCATCACACATGAATGAATGTGGATAGTCTGCAATGTGTGATCCAAGTGCATGTAGACAGCTATGTATAACTGTAATCTAGACATTTCAGATTAAGTTAAGTCACATACCCAACACAAATCAAATCACAAAAGAAATTTTGGTTTTCAGTCATGCAATTCCATGAAATCCTGTTCATCTGAGGAACAACTTGCACTTAGCGTCCAAATTTTTGCGGCTCTAACGCAAACGAGATAATTTTTTCATAACTGATATGGAAAATTATCGCAAAATACATGTAACAACACAGAATATTACTGCTAAAGCCAATTTGCAAGCAGAATCTTACCGCATAGTCAAAAAACGGGCCGCAAACACACAGGAAGTGATGTCAGCATGCATCCTGTCTACTGGAGGAGTAATATACACTTTCACTTTCTCTTTTGAGCACACTGCTAGTGAATGTGGAGAGTGTTGGAGGTGTTTGGAGTTGTGTGCTGGTGTTTTTGGAAGTAGAGAGTGTCCTGTGAACTGTCCTTAGTGTCTCTGTGAAGTCTTGTGTACTTGTCCTTAAGTGTTTATTGCGTCTTGTACCAAATCTTGTTGGGTGTCTGTCCAAGGGGTAATTTTACATTATTAATAGATGTTGGGCTACATATTTGGGCTTAATTTTTTTACTAGTGGGTTTAGGTGTGTTCTGGAAGATGGTGGGTTTGGATAGAGAGGGCAGGATGTCAGGAGAGGATTGGGGGGCTTCTTCTGGCTAGTACAATTCTACCTACCCTTGATGGTTGAGAGTGGGGGTAGGATCCTGCAGGGATATTCCGTACGTGTGCCGAAGGTGAGGTGGGAGTATGTAAGAAGTCAGATGCTGAGGATCATCAGGGTGGACAGGACTGTCCGACAATGGAAGCACCGATGGCAGGATTGCTTGGGCCGTGAGGGTGACATGTTGGACCACCTGGGAGTTCTCATTGGCCTACAAGGTGGTAAGTAAAACCTCAAAATTGTTAAAAGAACACCTTTGTAACAAAGTCAAAAATGCAGTCTGGAATACAATGGGGCATATGTTCAAGAAAGTGGCAGAGTGGGGGGGCGGAGCTTGCCTGACTCCAAAATGGCCGCGAGTTAGTGTAGCTCTCCCAATCGCCACTATTAATCCGACATAATCCTGGCAGAAATCCTGTTTGTGATCCTATTGGGAGGGGTCGCTGCCTTGCTGATGCTGAGCGCTGCCCAGTGAACACAGTGGTTTCCAGATCGGAGTTGCCTACCGAGGGTTTCCATCAGTGACGTCTGCGGGACATGGAGGAGCGCAAGGCCTTCCGACTGCGCAGCAAGAGATTATGTTCTGGCTCCGAGCAAGTGGGCCGGGAGTGCGCGCCTCCATGTTGCGGCATGAATTCTTGAGGTACAGAGAAGGCGCTCCGATCCATGGGCGGCGGAGGCAGCAATAAGTTGCGGCCGGGAGCCCTCCCTGGGATATCCACCTGAGCAGTAAGTTGGGGTGCTTTGTTGACTCGCGGGTGACCACTGCTCCTCAGATACTTTGCTCCTCCTGGTCGTGGAGGCCCGAGAGTGGATGTACGGGCGAAATTGCTCTGACGCTTGGACCCACGATTGCGAGGAGTGATAGCCTGATTAAGTACGCAGTACGTGCTGGGCCTGTGACTGTGCTATAGTTATCGCACTCCGGCACGAGTAAACAGCCTGGGACTGCAGATCTTGATTTTGAGTGACTTGACGCTGGGGTAGTGTGCCGGTGTGCACATTGTGCGGGCTGCCTTGTGGCATCCTGGGTGGGCCCAGAGATTAAGGCCCAACGTTACGGTCGGGCACACGCAGGATAGTGCCAAGACCTTGCGAAGTGCCAACTCCTACAGGTCAAATATATTCCAGCAGGCAAGGTCTTTTCTGGCGTAAGATTGCACCGTGATACTGCTGCCATCGATTAGTGTGGGGAGGACTGCTGCTCTATTTGAAACACACAGGAGGTGTGCAGCGAGAGCTGGAGGGCTGGTCCGGGGAGCGATCCTAGGGCACTCTAAGATCCTGGCAAGTTGACTGCATCGGCCCACTAAAAACGCTGCATTGTACCAGCGCAGCAGCCCACAGAGTGCACCCCTTTGTGAATTTCCTCACTACATCATGGGAAAAACAGACAAACTCCAATCGAAATTACAATTGGAACTTCGTAAGACCCCGAGATCGAGGGATCTCACATCTACCGAGCAAGATGCCACATCTGATGATCAGGAAGTAGCAGCAGACACGGATTTGAAGCAAGCCTTGCGCACCATACAGCAAAGTCTCTCAAAAATAGACAGCAAAATCGACAGCTTGATAAGCACGGCGACAGGCTCAACACAGCGGAGCAACGTATATCTGATATGGAGGATGTTGTAGGGGCGGACGCCGAGACAGACAAAGAAAGAGATAAGATTTTGCACGTATTACAGGCTAAGGTGGATGATCTTGAAGCGACATCTAGGCGGAATAACATTCGGATTTTGGGAGTGGCGGAGTCGTCTAATATTGGAAATATAGAACAGCTCGTAGAGAAGCTGCTCATCACAATGCTTGGTCGGGATACTTTTTCTGAAGTCTTCATTGTGGAGAGAGCCCATCATTCTCTGGTGCCTCGTCCGATCCCGGAGCATCCCCTCGACCTATAATAGCAAGGTTGTTGAACTATAGGGATCGGGGTGCGTCCTTACGAAAAGCGCGTGAACTGGGAACTCTTCGTCACGAGGGCGCAGATATATCTCTATTTCCGGACTTCACATTGCAAGTGCAGGAAGCAAGATGGCACTTCACTCCCGCCAAAAAGAGACCCAGAGAGCTGAATTTGGAATACCTCATGCTATATCCTGCCAAATTAAGTGTCAGAGCAGACAGTAAGGTTCATTTTTTCACAGACCCTAAAGCTGTCCTGCGCTTTCTTAAGGACAAGGAGCAGCGTTTGAGACGCCAGGGACCACCTAGTAGCTCTCAGCCTTATGCAGTTGACCCCCCGGGCACTGACGAGGAGCAAGAAGAGTGAACAAATAAACAGTTCTGGAACTGGCACTCATGGGAGTTCACACGGATAATGATGGAACTTTAAGTGCAACATGTACGCCATGTGACTCTGGTGCGATAGGGATTGATAATCAATGTTGTGACTTGAATGTGCTGTTCATGTTTTGTCCCCTGTCATTTAGATGCACTGTATTGCTGTGAACTGTATGGAACTGTTATCTCGGTGATGGATAAACCATAAATAGCTTTCTTAGGCTAGACAGTTGAATAACTAGCACAGGGTACTACACCAGTTTCACAGAAAGACTATATTGCGGTGCCCCTCACAGCAGTAGTTATTATGGTCGACAGCGAATGGGGGAGTAGATATGGTGGCGCAGGGATGCAGAGGAGATGGCAACATCTGCCCCCAAGTGTATCACACTATATGGCTTGTTTTGCTTGGGTTTTCTTTTTGCTAAGGGGGAACAGGGGTGGGGGGGAGGAATTCAGGGTAGCTGTGAAAGTTGTGGGTTCTCGTGCCGTGGGTGGGAAGCTAAGTTTCGTGTGTATGGTTGAGTGCAGTATAAAAGACGAGATACGATTTCGCAATACTAGGCATGCCACACGTACATGGGCCCATTCATCGCAGTTGTCACACTCATCTAATGGCATCTGAGGTTGGGAGGGCACAGTCTTTACGTCTCATGACCTGGAACGTTCGCGGCCTGAACAATAGTAGGAAGGTTCGGAGAGTGGGAGCCTATTTAAAGAGACACTCTGTGGCTTTTGCTGTCCTACAGGAAACACACCTTACTATGGAGCGTAGCGGGGAAGTGCAACGTAAATTACAAGGGCAGTGTTATTCTGCAGACTATACCTCACATGCCAGGGGGTCCTGATATGGTTAGATAAGAGGGCGGGGTTGGAAATGACTGGACTAATAAAGGCCCCACAGGGCAGGTTCGTGGTAGCCGTTTGTAACAAAGGAGATCTTAAATTCCTTTTGGTCGATATGTATGGACCGAATCACGATGATCCCCAGTTTTATAATTTTCTGGCAGCAAAGTTGGTGCAGTGGGATGGTATTCCGCAGGTGTGGGGCGGGGATTTCAATTGTATACTCAATCCAGAGATTGATAGACCCCGAGGCCCACCCAGGCGCCCAGCGGCTGCGGCGGTAGCGATAATGGACATAATGTACACTGGGGGCCTCATTAATATTTGGAGACATAGATCACCCTTAGGGAGAGGCTACACACACTATTCCTCAGCCTACGATACTCACACCCGCATTGATTATTGGTTAATATCTGGGCGGTTAGACACCAGGGTCATGGCCTGCACTCATCTCGCCAGGACATATTCTGACCACTCCCCGGTTCAGCTCACAATACAATATAGATCACCAAAAGTCCCGGCATTCACTTGGTGTTTCCCTCCCTACTCATTATTAAACACTGTTTTTAAGGCAGATTTGACAACGGCAATGTAAGAATTTTTTGCAAACAACATAGGCTCGGTCCCAACATTTGCTACAGTCTGGGAAACGTTCAAGGTGTTTATTTGGGGAGTTGTGATTTCTACACACGCAGGAGTGTTGCGCTCCATTCGTGGCAGGTTAGTGACCTTAGAAAAGGAAATAGGGCACATAGAAAGGGAACTCTCTGGGACGGGTGGAACCCAGACCACTGCCAATCTCAAGCAGAAACTGGTGGAGTTCTTAGACACAGCAAATGATGAACTCAAGCATATGGGGAAATACGCCACAGCACGCAGTTACTGGGAGCGGGAAAGACCTGGAGCCATGCTAGCCGGGATACTGAGACCCAAGAGGGAGTTAGATATAATGGTAGGCATGATGGACGATGATGGACATCCTCTGCTCACTACTGAGGAAATTGCAGCCCATTTTCACTCCTATTATCAGACATTGTACACATCCCAAATGTCGACGGATAGCGTTGCCCTTGAGGAGTACCTGTCATATCAAAATGCTGGGGCTAGTGACGGAGCATGGAGAGCACCTGATGGCACCACTAAAATCCGATGAGATAAGGGACGCGCTGCACAGTATAGCTGTAGGGAAGGCTTCCGGCGCAGATGGGCTCTCGGTGGCCTTTTATAAAGAATTCCAAGACTTATTGATCCCCTATCTTAAAATGCTTTATGAAGAGATGGCAGAGTCGGGATTTATGCCCCCCTCCTTGCGTGAAGCTGTAATTGTCACACTATTAAAGGCAGGCAAGTCACCTAGCCACTGCTCCTCTTACAGACCCTTGTCTTTGCTTAATGTATTTGCCAAAATTTATGTTGCCAGGTATCATCCTCCCCAAACAGGCTGGTTTCGTCCCTAGTCGCAATTTGTCACAGAACTTGAGAACCTTGTTTGGAGTAGTGCAGAGATTGAACCCAGAAGTCAAGGCTGCGGCAGTATTTCTCGATGCCGAGAAAGCTTTCGATTCTGTGGAGTGGGGGTTCATGCTTGCAGTACTGCGTAAGATAGGCGTCGGGGACATTTTTCTTCGCTTAGTGTCTGTGTTATACACATCCACCACTGCCAGAGTGAGGGTTGGAGTCGCTGTCTACCAGTCATTTAACATCACGCGGGGTACATGACAAGGGTGCCCGCTGTCCCCGCTGTTGTACGCAATAGTTGCTGAGCCATTGGCCTGTGCCATCCGCGAATCCCACGCGCATAGAGGGCTGGGGTTCCCCGAGTACACACTGTATATTTCCGCATATGCGGACGATACTTTGCTTTATATTCATAACCCAGAAGTAAATCTGTCCCCCATACAGCGTGAGGTGGTTCAGTTTGGTGGATATTCGGGGCTACGAATCAATTGGGACAAGTCCATCATATTTCCTCTCACCCCAGCCACTGTAGAACCGGCCATGGAGTTCCAGCTGCGCTGGACCACTGAGGCAGTGCGGTATTTAGCTAAAAGATTTCATACCAATCCAGCGTTGGTGATCCGGGAAAATTACGGAAAGACTGCACAAAAGCTAATGGAAGATGTGGATAAATGGATCAGGCTCCTGTTATCATTAATGGGGAGAATTGCAATAATGAAAATGGTGATTCTTCCGCGCTTTCTCTTTCTGTTACAAAACATACCTATTCTGTTACCACGTACCCTATTTAAACAATTGTGTACACAGCTGATTAGGCTGGCTTGGGTGGGGAAACAACCCCGGATACGGTGGGATTCTCTCACTTTACACTATGAGTTGGGTGGGCTGGGTGCCCCAGATTTAGAGAAATACTACAGAGCTGCAAACAGCACATTCGCCCATTATTGGATACATGGCCAACAGGATACACCCTTTTTATATCTGGAAAGGAACGCGGCAGAACCGCTTACGTTGCCTCAGACGCTTTGCCACCCAGCCTCCAGGCGATTGCAAATCTTTGACTCATTAGCTGTCACAGCACAGGCCTGGCAGACATTACTGCACATGCAGTCCGGGGCTTTCCTGTACTCTCCAGAGATGCCACTACAATGGTGCTTATGGTTCCCGCTGGGGCAGGACGCAGGAGCGAGGCGGGCGCTGCTGACTGTGGGTATTAACACAATGGGGAATTTTTTTAAGGATGGAGCACTGGCCAATTGGGAGGCTTTGCAACACCCGGGAACACAGCCGGCAGGTACAGCGTTATTTCATTTTTTCACGGCTAGACACACCTGGCATGCCCTCCTGGGCGATGATCTTTTGGGACCGCAGGCCATGGGTGCTCTCACCACTCTCCTTAAAGTTAAGGAACCCCTTAAATTGATTACTAAATTCTACACCAGCATGCAGGAAACTCGTTGGGCCGAAGTCCTGAAAGTTAGACTGGATTGGCAACGTGATTTGGGTGCTCCACTAAGCGATAAAGAATGTCAATACTGTTGCTCCCGCACCCGGTCCGTCTCTCTTAACGGGAAGCATAGGCTCATTCATTTTACATTTTTGCATAGAGCTTACTGTACCCCTGAGTGGCAATTTCGTTATGGGTTATCAGAGAGCTCCTGCTGTCACAGATGTATGGTGGAGAGGCGGATTCTGGCATCTCGCTTGGCACTGTCCTGGAATTCAGTTATTCTGGAGCAGTGTGTTTCAGGAACTAGGGACCATCATTAGTGTAGATTTGGAGCCGGACCCCAAGATGGCGTTGCTGGGGTGGGATTTAACCGTTGACAAGACAGTGCGCCCTTTACTAGTTATTGGGTTTCTCCTGGCAAACCGTCGTGTGGAAATTCGATGGGCAGGTGGCCCGCTACCATTGATAAAAGAATGGCACGCTGATATGTTGTATTGTAATACGCATGCTGATGTATATAACGAACTGCTCACTCCCCGGAGCTGACCCAAGAGCTGCTGGGGTCTATACCAAACATATCTCTTAAGTAAAACTCCTAGTACAAATTTAGACCCTCAGGATAACACTAATGGGGCTACGTCCCAGGAGTCACATGTATAGGAGAGCATGGAGTTCGGGGACTATGGAGGGGCCCCATTTGTTGGGCTGCTAGGCAAGTACTTGACCTTAAATAAGACTATGGGCAGCAGAACTGTTTGGGAGATAGTATAAGGGTACGCGATTTGTGCCGAGTGATGTAACTGTTTAGGTGGGATCCCTCAGATGCCTGATTTATATTTCTGATTGTAAAAAGTTATGAGTACTGTTATGGCTAGACGTGATGTAATTGTGTGCTCAGTCGAATGTATAATGTCATTTATTAAAATCAATAAAAAAATTAATTTTAAAAAAGTGGCGGAGTGAGGCGTTAGCCGTCATGGCTTAACGCCTCACTTTGTCACTTCAGAAACGCAAGGCTGCACCACATTTACAACGATATGGTCCAGCCTTGCGTTTCCCCCTGCGCTGGCGCTACACTTAGCACAAGGCAGCACACATTGAAAAAGCAAAAAGGAGGAGAAATAATGCATTTCTCCTCGTTTCGCCAAGTTAGGACAAGGTTTTCCCTGATCTTAATTTTGCCTCTGCATCCTATGTACGCTGCCCTTGTACATAGGTTTTGTGTAACGTATGATGAGATAGGAAAATTGATTTTTAAAAATAGGCCATCTCCGGAGTGTCAGTCTGCCACATACAGAAGGTGTGATCATACACCATCAATTGTTGTGACACACCCTTGTGAGATCTGCAGCGATGATATTGTCTACACACCATTGGGAACATGATGTTGTTGGGAGGAACGTGGCCTTGGCTATGTGTCACACAAGTAGTGTGTGCAAAATGTGCAAATTTGAAAGCAGCATTGTCTTGTGTTGCCAAACTCAGCATTGGCCATGTCTTGTGGGAACAACAGGCAAAGTAGACACAATCATGTATGCAACCTGAACTGCAACAGTACAGTTACAGGGCATTGTCATTGATGTTGATGAATCTGATGATGAGTAGGACACATGTGTGAATTCATGTCTGATACCAACACACGTATCTTTTCATGTCTCACAGCTGGCCGACCACTGATCACTCAGGGGGACATTGACGCCTTCAGGGACCCACACGCCACTGGTGAGATCATCCATTAAATATTGTCATTGTGAGATGTGAGGACTGTCTGGGTAAAATCCTGTACGTAATAGTATGCAGTATGGGTGTGTATCACATGTACCTTGCCTCCAGTGTGATGATGTTTCGAAAAAGTGTGAAGTGTGAACAAACCAGTAAGTGAATATGGAGCAATGCATATGTCTTCTAGATGTCGGTTTGCACATCCCCAGTCAGTGATACCCATGCAAGAAATATCATTGGGTTGTGTCACTCCAGCACATGCATGTGGATTACACAGTGTACAGACAGGAGAGTACACATGTGAGTGGTGTTGGTGATGACTATGACCAGACATGGAATGCGTGTACATCCTTGACTAAGATGACTGTCAATGATGTTCAAATCTTTGTTGCACCAGGTGTCATTCAAAGAAACCACTACAAAGAGTCAGTCACATCCACAATATGTAAGCTTGTGTCAGTGATAACAAATGTATTGCTGCAGGATCCGGAGTCACACCTACTTTGTATGTGTCGACATCACCGTAATGTAAAGTTAGGTCACAAGCTGGGATTGCTGGCAATAGTGATTGTCTTTCATCTGATGTGTCATATCCTTGCCATGTTGGTGCATATCACAAGCACAACATTTAATCATCAACGTTACAGTGTACAGCATTGGGGGGCACGATTGCCTTAGCCTGAGTCACAATGAGGCGTTTAGCTGGCTGCCTGAGAAGGAAGCACAATAAGGCTCTAAACAACCTTTTCACATCATATATTGTGTGCCAAGGTTGTGCGCTAAATACATGCACAAACAAACCTTTAGTGGTCTGGACACTCTCTCCAAGGCCAGCTAGAATGTTTTGGAGTGCGTAATGTGTGATACCCTTGGCATATTGAAACAGTATACGCACAGTGGTGAGATTTCTTGATTTGGTTCGCAAACATGCTGTTCGAAAGTGTTCTGCTCTGTGCGGTACACCTGGAGACAACAGGACACCATAGATTGTTCAAGTGCATGAAGGTGCAACTTACATCACATGAACAATCAGTGCTGAGAATGTCATCATGTGAATTCAACATGTGCTGCATGAAGCAGCACACATTGATTTGTCTGTACATAATGTAATGAATGGTCATGTTCAGGAAGGGCCACTCTGTGGCCCATTCTAATCTTCCACATCAACGCAGAGAGACTTGCAGCATTGTGCAAGTGGGCCAGAGTATGCACAAGGAGGTAGTGTTTTTCATGCCGTTGGGGGTCAGACACAGGTCTGCACAGTACTATTGTAGGTCTGCTGCATACCAGCTTTCCAGAAGTTGCATGGCATAGCGTTAAGCCAAGGATACCAATGGCACGCTCCCCAACCACCTTGCAAAGATGGCCCTATGTATCTAATTGCCATGTTTTGGCTCTGCAATGGTGTTGTCAAGCTGTCTCCTTGGGCTCATTCCTCTGGTAGACTCAGGAGCAACTGTACCAGCCCCTCTCGCCACCACAACGTTACCTATTGTGAAGTTGTGGTGGTGAGAGGGGCTGCGCCTCATGTACAAGTCAGTGTTCAGCCACCTAACGTTGTTTTTCCATGTGTGCTGCCTTCTGCAGCACATATTGAAAAATACCAATTGCATTGTTTGTTTCTGTATAGGAAGGTGTCCCTTCCTGTGCATGTACAAATAAAAGGAAAATGCAGTTTTGTTGCTTCCATGTGTGCTGCATGATGCAGCACGCATGAAAGTGACAGAAGGGCTTTTCAAAGATTGTTCATGTGCAGGAAGGGACACCTTCCTACACATTAACAATCCTCCCCTGCACACAGTCACCCTTGCACTCTTGTGCAAGGGTGCCTGTGTTGGCGCTGAGTTGATAAACTTAGCGCCATCGCAGGGGACACGCAGGGCTGCACCACATTATTGTACATATGATGCAGCCTTGTGTTTCAGAAGTGGAGGAGCGAGGCGCTACACCCGGAGGGCTAATGCCTCTCTCCTCTACTTCCTTGTACATGTCCCCCTCAGTCTGGGTTTGTGACAGCACCATCATTTGACACTGACAATCTCATTGTGTTGAGACACTGCATGTCACATGCCATGCACTGTCATGTCAGTCTCACCATCATGTTGTGACTGATCCTTAATGCAACATTGTATTGTCCATATCACTTTTGAACTTCACAATCTTTCGTTAGAGTGTAGGCTCCCATGTTTTACTGACCTTGTGTTTCAGAGTTAAATGGGGAACATTGACATAGTCATCTGGAGTCACATATTGCCATTGCTCTTATTTTACAGCCAACATGTCGCCAGAGGAGGCACACGCATTTCAGGTGGAAAGATCGATATGTGCACATATGCCGGGTGGCCAAGGGCTATCGTACCATGGCTAGGAGGTTCCGAACAGACAGGGCAGCTGGGAGATGGAAGTCTCTGCCAGTAGTTGTACTGCAAGGGTTGCAGAGGGACACACAGGCCATACCTGGCCCTTGTGACGACAGGCGTGGGTCCACACATGGCCAAAGATCTGCCAATCAGACACAGACACCACACAACCAAACTGCTGCTACAGGATCCGGAGTACAAGCAGGTGCCCCCTCACAAGGGACCGCCATCTGCAGCACCGACACATGCTGTGGGATTCACACTAAGGGACCGTCGGTGCATGATGGACATGAATGTCAGTCTGGCCCGAATAGAAAGGGAAATGTCGGAGCAGAGCACCCATCTCCAGGACATCAAGGCTGCCCTGGGTCTCCCATATTGACATGGACAAGTAGTGACCCATCCCCCTTTTCGCCAGTCCCCCAATGTTTTTTTCTATTAATAATTAGTAATTGGGTAGGTTTTTAAGTGTTAGGTAGTGTAGTTGTAGTGTAGGAATAGGTAGTGTAATATTTTAACAATGTTTCAGATTTTGTATTCTCTTGATGTAGTATTCGGGCTAAGTTTCCTTTTCCTTTGGGTGGGGGTTGATGTATTAGTTGTTATATAAAATAAAAAAAATAAAAATATATATATATATATTTGTGTAGGATAAATGTGTAGTTAGTTTATGTTTAGCTCAGATGTATTTGTCCTGTCTGCTGATGTGCTTCAAGGGTGGGAGGGGGGTTGATGTCTCAGATATTTTGTTGCGTGTTTAGCATTAGTTAAGGTAGATAGATTAGAGTAGCATTCACTTAGTTCCAGTTAGTTAGATTAGGTTAATTGTAGTAGTGCCTAGTGTTAGTTTAGGGTAGTTAATTTTGTGAAGCACTAATAAATGTTTACTGGTTTTGAATTGTGGTTGCACTTATGTCAGAAGTGAATTGGTGGAGTGGAGCTTTTTACCTTGTATACAACTTATTCAATCACAGAACAATCATTTGAATGTGTACGTGTGGTCATGACATGCAATTTAGCTGGACGGATAGTGTCAGGATCCAGTTGATTTGTACACAGGAAACTTGCATGGATTACAGGATGGCAAGTAGGAGTTATGCCCTGGGCTAGGGACACTCTTTTGTAAAGTTTAAAATCTTATGTGTGACTCACAGAGTTGTACACCCCATTGTTGCCCATTTACAACACAATGTAGGAACATGGGCTTACGCAAACATTGACATTGCAACTCTTATCCATCATGAGAATGGATGTATGCGCCATGTTCCCCAGATTACGGCCCCACCCTGCATTTCACATGAGCATGGTGTACAGTCCATCTACCATGCACAGACACAGGCAAAATTGCTACGTAGTGCAAGTGTGTCAGCATTATTAGAATTGGATGTTCCTGTGCAGGGAGGCTCACCTTCCTGCACATACAGGATGTTGTCATTTTGCGGATCAAATGTGCACGGCACAAGGCAGAACACAGTTCTACAGCAAACAGGAGGGGAAATGAAGCATTGCTCCTTGTAGTGCCAGTGTTATACCCACTTTTCACAGCTGTTACTTTAGGCATTGCCTCATAGGGATGCCACCCTTGAAATGATGGTACAGCATCTGACTATATGCTAATTGCAGTGCACTACACACCGCTAGACACATTGCCCTCTCCTTTCACAGTGAAAACAGCATGAGAGGGTTCCTTATTTCCAAGGCATTGTTAAGCCACAGGAAGTGGCAGACTGAGGACTTGCACTTTAGGATAAGTCCCTATTGCCAACACAACTTCACTGAAACAGACATTGTGGTTCCAATAGCGGGTGGTAGATATGTGCCATTATGATTCATCATCTATGTGAATATGGTGTGTGCTCTATCTTGAAATGTGACATGCCATGACCCCATCACAACAAGCTTTGTCCACCCCGTTGAGTGTGAGTAGATCTGCCAAGTGAGACTTGTTAGCAATGCTAAATGAAGACACTACTTGTGGTATGAGACTGACTTGAACATATTTCTGCACATGCCTATTCCCATCATGTACATAGGGCAAAGTTGTAATCTTGCAAGAATTTTGTATTTGAGCAATGAAGGCATGGCTAGTTCACACATACCCGCTCATCTCACTGCCTATCTGGGACACAGATTCAACATGACCATTTGTCATATGTCCCTTGGTGTAAGTTTTGATGAATTCACTGGCTCAACATTTTTTAAGACTTCTATACTTGCATGGTCATAGGCAACACACATCTGTGTGACTTAACTTGTTTTATTAGCATGTGCATTGACATTTGTAGAAGACTGGCCCAGTACTTGGACAAACAACCACCACATTATATAGATGCCCAGTGGAGGGCTTGACAGAGTCCTTTGGGGGTAACATGTCGAGAGACATGTTGAGGAAGAGGCAGAGTTCAGTCAGCAGGCTTATTGCAGTGTCATTGGGACCAACACAAATTATGGGAGTCATATCGATGTCCAAGGTGAGTGTCACAGAGTAAATCAGGGGACAGTGGAAGCTGATGTTCCGGGTCATGATGCTAAGCACAGATCCAAGCAGAAACAGTCCATTTGGCATAGATGAATGCTACCGCTTTCTTCTTTGCAAGAATGTTGAATCGTCCACATCTTCATCCTCTGATGTGTCATGTGCCTCCTGTGTGCTTGATGGAAGATTGGCTGTGGCAATGTGAGGCACTGACACATCAGGGGGCTGAGATGTGGATGTTGAAGGTGCAGGAGAATTCATCTGTGCCAAACCTTGAGGCAGCACTGCTGTGATGAGATGCTGCAAGGCTTGGAAGATTCCAGCAACATCTCTGTGGTGTGCAGCCGTGGCAGCCAAGTGTGAGGCTTGCATCCGCTCCATGTTCTCCATGATCATTTGCATGTGACGCAACTCCTTGGTGACATCGCTGGAGCCACTATGACTGGACAGTTGTTGTTGTCTCTGAGTCAGTACTCCAATGATGTCAGCCATGGAATGCTGGAGAGCATGGAGCGGACTGTGGGTGCCTGTGATGGGCTGTAGGTGGTCCCGAATGGGACTGAGACACCCATGTACCCCATCTAATTTGGCTGCCAGGCATCTCACACCAGGACTACTGTAGAATACTGTTTTCTGTATGGTACATGTGTCCACTTGAGAGTAGAGGAGTGCATTTTGACCTAAGGGGTGATGGTGCCATTTAGCAAGTTTGGCATGCTTTGGTGCTAAATTGCTATTCTTGCTTGGTGTCATACTTAATTTGTCATACTTCTTTACAGGGACATTTTAGGTCTGTGCGTATGGTACACAGACAAGACATGTAGTAAATTTTATGGTGACACATTCCTGATATGCATAGTCCGTGCACCATACTGTTGTAGGCATATCACCCCTGCTCATAGTATGACATCACATTATGACTCAACTGTGCTGAATGTGTGCATTGTGGGATAAGCACCTTTTGGACAGAAGGCTGCATGATCACTATGTTGTGTCTGAGGGTGTCTGAGTTTATTTGAAGATTGTACATGTGCATTAAGGAGGTCCTTACTGCACATACACATTCTTCCACACTACTCAGACTCCCTTGCACAATGTTGCATGTGTGCTGCCATCGGTGGTGGCATGCTCACTTGCTCACTTCTGCCCATGATCATTCTCTTACACGGTGCATCATAACATTGTTGTCACAGAGATGCAGCCCTGTGCAGACAATTTGTATGTGTGTGGTGTTGAGGCCAGGGGACCATTTTGACACCCTGCCACATCTCCAGCCAATGTGCCCCTTTGCTTGTTCATGTTTGCCTTATTTTGTGGTCTGATGTAAATATCTTATTGTCTGAATTTTGGATTACTTTTCTGTGCAGATTTCCCAGTCTGTGACACCACCAATATGTGTAATGCAATATGTTCATTGACTAGGGTGATATGTGGCTATACCCCCAGGGACAGGAGTATCTGGGACAAGATCTGCAATCAGTGTGGGTGTGTACTGAGTGATATTTATTTGGGCATGAGTGACATTGGTTCCATCCACTCGTCCCCCCAGTCCCTGGTTGGTACTCACCCTGTTGCTGATGTAGCTGGTCTTGTTCAGCACTATCCTGTCCCTGGACTCCAACCACTGACTCCTCACAGATGACTGCGGACACCTGTTCCTCCAAGGCATCCAGCTCCCCCTGTGGTGCTGGACTCCCACCTCCGGTCTGCCGTGCTGACTGGCGATTGTTGGCCAGTTTCTGCTTGGTCTTGCGCTTAGCATCATGCCAGCACTTCTTGAAATCGGTCACTGTCCTCCTCACATCTGCGACAGCATTCACCTTGGCTGCGATGGACTGCCATATTGAATTTTTGGTCCCCAATGACACAGTGGAGCTGACAAAGAGCTGCTGCTGTCTCTCCGCAATCAGGATCTGATTTTCCTGCTGACTGAACCTGGTTTTCCTCTTCCTCTTCCCCTTCCCCTGGGTCTCTGGCTGGTTCTCCTGGCTGTTTGTGGTGTTAGGGGGGTTGTTCTCTCCTGCAGTACTGGGTCCAGCTTCCTCCATGGTCCTTCTATTTTTTTTTGGGGTGTTTGGGATGCTTTGCGGGCGTTTTGTAGTTGACATTCCCGCCTAAAATGAAAAAAAGTGGCATCACGCTGATTAGCGTGCAGTTCCTGGCCGCTGACTGGCCTGCCGCCACTTTTTTCACGTTAGCAGCAAGATTTTTATCGCCGTAACGTTGTTGTTTACGTCAACAAATACCGCTGCAATGAGAAACTATTGCCATGTTGCGACGTGTTGTACGTACGTCGGTACAACGGCGATAGTTTTCAGCGGTACGCGACGATAGAAAAATTGCCGCTAACTGACGTTAGCATTAGTTTACGCCAGTCCTTGTACATATGGCCCCAAGTCTTAAGTTCCCGGCGAAAGGTGGAGAGGGAGGTAAAATACAATACGTAGCAGTCTCCCAGAACAACTTAGATACTGGTGGAAGTGGAATTTCCAACATAAATTGCTTCACAAAAAAATGGTGGTAGATGTCGATTTCTCCCAGCTTAGAAGACACTGTAAAATCTGAAATACTATGGAACTCTTTCCAGATATTATAAGGTGAAGATGGCTTTCTAAGACAGCGAATTCGGCATCAGATGTAACAAACCTTTCAGCAGCTGGAAACACTGTGAGGGACTACATTATTGACTTTGTAATTGCTAATAATTTAACTTTGTTTTAAACTTATTTAATGAATTGAAAAAGTATTTTCAATTCAGTAGCTAAGTTTGGAATTGTTTTTGAATATTTGGAAGTTGAATGTTGTGGGTATACTTTCCAAACAGTAATTTGTTAAAATATGCGCAAATCGTTTGTAACCTTAATTCCAGGAACTGACAAGTGAAAAGTTACCAACTTCTCAAAAAAGATGATAACCCACTCGTAATAAGGGTTCCCTTGGGACCCACTTCCCTTTTTTAATGCAAAGTAAAAGTTTGATTGGGAAAGCTATTGCAACTCTCAAACAGAGTTAAAAAACATTTTTTTAAATAGAGCATCATTTCCTTTAAAGAAAAGAATACGGTCTGCAATAAAAAAAGGTTATTTTATTTAAAGGCAATCACAGGCAAGGTGGACTGACAAACTAGCAGGTCATCATCCCTAAGATGACCACCAATCAGATTGAGGTGCAATCTGTGTCTTACCTCATTAATATTCATGAGGTAGGTCGGACTATGAATCGGAATTTTAGGAACCAACCTGTTAGTAGATGGTTTGGGTAATAAAATTCTTTACTGGTTGCAGAAATACTGACCAGTTTATAGTACATTGGGCCCAAAATGTGTTAGCATTAGAAAATCTAAAGTAAGCACTAGCAGCAGTTGGACATTTTCGCTGAAAGAATGATTTTCACACCATAGCAATTTAATGCTGATGTTCACACCTCATGAGCCTAGTCACAGGTAAAGAGGAACCAGCTCAGTTGCTCTAGTCACCCCGGGAAGAAAGGACCATCAGCATCAAACGTATTGGCAGAGCAAGAGGTTTGGGGTACAGGCCCATGAATGTCAAAGGGACTGCAGAATAGCATACTATTTTGTTTAAACCACTTCATAGTCACAATGTGCAGCAATACTATGAGGCTGAATTCTTGAGTAGACAATACTACCCAGCAGTGACCCTCAAATGCAAACACCCCTTGTGTTTATTCAAAAAGAATGTGCAAACATGCTCAGTTTCATCTTCAGGGCTTGGTCCTTGTAAGAAATTGGGTTACTGGTGAGGAGGTGAAACTCCACTCAAGCAGGAACCACAATACTTGTCAGGGTGAGGCACAAGCGAACCCCAAATTAACCAGTGCTCATGCCTCTGGTAGCATGGCACAGAGCAGTCAGGCTTAGCTTAGAGGGAATGTCTAAAGTACTTATGCATCACTTCTAACAGTAATAAAGTGAAACACAACACAAGAAAAATTCCACACCAATTGCAAAAAATAGATACAATTTAATAAATAATTTAAGATCAAAATGACAAAAATACAATCAGTAAAACCCCAGATTTGCAATTTTAAAGATTTCACTGAAAATAGAACCAAAAATCACAAGTTCAGGCTAACCGCAATGGAGCGTGGGCCGGCCACAAGGACCCTGTTAGGGCTGATGAGCAGGAGTACCTTAAATCTTGGTTGCAGAGCATTGTGAAGTCCTGTGTCGAGGATGCATATGAGGAGATGCATCATTTAGGAGGAACTGTGATGAGAGGTCCCACGTCATCATCGAGGATCCCATCCACGAGGACTTGCTATATGAAGTCTGGTGTCGAGGATGCATTGGAAAGTCAAGCCTCTGCACTGGTTCCGAATAGTTGCAAGGCTGTGATGCGAGAACCTGCAACGCCGTCGAGGCTGCAGCCAATGAGATATTTACAATACATGGGCATGTGTTGGTGAAGCTTGGCACAGCAATGGTCCCGATGCTGGCTGCGAGGTCAATTAAAAATCATTGCACTGAGAGAACCCTCACAGTAGAGGCAATGCGTTGGTTCTGCTCGAGATTGCACATTCCGGCCCCCTTCCAAGAGTCTAGAGCTAGGGGGGGCACCACTTGGAAGGGTAGGACTCACAGATGACAGAGTCCAGGTGCTGGGTTTAAGGTTGCTGGAGCCTTCTCTCCCTGAGACTGTAGTCCGGAGGCCAGCCAATTTGCCCTTGGAGTCACTCTGGAGTCTCAGGTTCAACAGATACATATCCATTCCTTCTCATTTAGGCAAGAGGGCAGTAGGCAGCAGGTCAACACAGCAGTACTGCAGAGCAGTAGTTCAACAGAGTGGTAGGTCTTTGAGCAGCACAGCAGTCTTTCTTTCTGGCAAAGTATGCAGGGGTTAAGAAGTGTACCGAAGAGTCAGTGTCCGTGGTCCACTATTTATACCTGGGCCTTCCTTTGAAGTGGGAGAAGCTTTTAGAGGTTTGACTTTGACCTCTCCAGGCATCCTGCCTTAAATGACCTGGCTCCAGATAAACGACATGTGGGTATTCAGAACTCTCTATTGTGTGTGACTATGTAGGACTAATACACAAACCTCAACTGTCAGTTACACCCAGTATTGTGACCCAGAGACAAACTGCAGGCACTAAATTGCTAAGCCAGGAAAATGCCACCTTTCTAAAAGTGTGATTTTCAAAATTGCAATTTAAAATAATGACTTTGTCTTGAGAGATGAGCTTTCATTACAATTCCAAAGACACCAAACATGAAATGGGTACGAGCTCACATTGGGATATTATCACTTAGTAAATGTAATAAGATAACCTCAATGTTATCCAATGGGAGAGGCAGGCCTTGCTGTAGTGAAAAGTGAATTTAAGAGTTGTTCACTCCCAGGACATGTAAATATTATAAGTACATGTCCTACCTTCCCGGGCTATTTACAATAGCCCCTGCCCCCTGGGCTACCTAAGGGCCTAACCTAGGAGTTACTATATGTATTAAAAAGGACGGTTTAGGCCTGGAAAAAGGTTTATTTTGCCAGGTCGGCAGTATAAAAACTGCACACAGACTAGCAGACCTGACACGTGTGTAAAGAGCTACTTAAGTGGGTGGCACAATCAGTGCTGCAGGCCCACTATCGGCATTTCATTTAAAGGCCCTGGGCATAGCTAATCCCTCTTTGTTAGGGACTTACAGGTAAATTAAATATGCCAATTGGGTATAAGCCAATTATACCTTGCTTTACAGTGCAAGCACAAACACTTTAGCACTGGTTAGCAGTGGTAAAGTGTGCAGAGTCCGAAAGCCAGCATAAATAAATTCAGCAAACAGGAGGGTTGAAGGCAAAAGGTTGTGGGTAAAACCATGCCAAGGCTGCCAGGTCTACCAGTCCTCAATAAAATCCCACTGCATTGTGGTTCTTGTATATGCCCTGTAACAATATTAGATATTTTTCTAATTTTAAAGTCAGTATCACTTTGCAAGTTAGCAATCTCCTTATATGTTTCTTAGTCATTTTTGTTTCCGCAAATTAGATCACCTTATCATTTCATCAGTTGATCTACCAATGAACAACTGTAGAATGCTTTCATGCAAATCTCTTGCAGAGTTCTGGGTTTACTGGTGTCTTACAGAGATGGAGGAATTATCTAACACTTTAGACCAGGGTTCTCCAAAGTCAGTCCTGGAGAGCCAGATCCATGCCAGATTTTTAAGATAACTACATTTATCTCAATGTGGATATGTAAAAACCTGGCATGGACCTGGCTCTCCAAAACCGACTTTGGAGAACCCTGCTTTAGACAATGGTAAATGTTCTTTGTCACTGGAAATGTAAAGGTATGTGCTGCTTTTGGTTAGAAATGTAGCAGAAAGTGAACTACAGGACACAATAAAATAGCATATATAAAGCAACGTAAAAATACCAGTGAAAGATAACAAACCACAATAAAACAAAGCGGTCAAAATCAGAGCATGACACAAGGACACAGTGCAGTAATGTAGCACAGAAACACAACAGCCCAAAAAGCCTCGCAACATATCACCACCAAAACAAAATGCCATACAATAAATATGCAAAACATTCTTGTCACACATATCAGTCTCTAGAAATCTGCTCTCATAATTCTGTGCTAAAGTGTGTGTACGCAAAGCACTGCTTTGCCTACTGCAAATGATATGCAGTAGAGCCTGTGACAATAGTTTTGTGGTCTGGCACCAAGTCTACCCTAATGCTTTTCCATGACTCATATACAATGCTGCACCTCAGATTTCACGAAACCTATTAGTCATTTGTTTTGCTACTTCTTCTGTTACTCTGAGTTTGTTCTGCTCTTTTTTAGATCATGCTACAAATTGCACTTTTTTCCAAGCTGGAAGAGGTGGATAGGTGTGGTGCAGCGGCCACGGCAGCTGACTTCGGAGCACATGGCCCATGGTTCGATCTCTGGCTCCGGCGGCAGCTCAGCTCAGCACCATTTGAGTCTGGGCAATAGCTCACTTAATTTCCACGACGGCCCCCAGCGCCTTGAGACCCTTAAGGGTGAGTAGTTCGCGCTTTACAAATACAGATTTACATTTTAAGCTATCCTCATTTCCCTCATGTTATTCTCCTCCTCTGTTTAATCATCAGTTGCTGGTTTATGTGGTAAACATGTTATTATTTATGTTATAAAAGAATAGCTGTGGCTCGTGTATCAACATCATTTTTCTAAGATCCTTGGAGGAACAAAACAAATAAAAAATGCGCTTCACGTTTCAAACTCACTGCTCTAAAGCACTGAGGGGCATATTTACGTTCCCTGGCGCATCCCTGCAAATCAGCAGGGATGCGCCAGGGAAGATGCGTCACGCAAGTTTGCCCTTGCGCCACCGCCGTTGCGCCGCATTTACAATGCGGCGTGCCGTGGCACATGGTTGGGTAGATGCGTGTTGCATCCCCCGACGGAAAGGCGACGCATTGCTGGAGTCGCATCGCAAGCGCGACGCGGCTCCAGCAAGGCTCGGGGGTGCCCTATGCCTAACATGCTGCGTCAATCCTTACGCCTGCTTCAAGCAGGCGCAGGGTTTTGACGCAGCATGGGCGTAAAAGTGACTCAGTGAAATCTTGTAGATTTCACTGCGTCACTTTTACGAGGCGTACCTGTGAGGGAACGCCCACCCTGCGCCGGAACGCATACATGAAACCTGACGCAGGTTTCAGGTGGCGCAGGGGTTTACAACGTGACGCATCTCCCTAGATGCGTCACGTTGTAAATATTGCGCAACTTGGCGCATGTTTTGCGTCGCCGCTGCGTCACATAAATGACGCAACGGCGGCGCAAAAGTGGCGCAAGGGGCTCGTAAATCTGCCCCACAGATTCTCCCAATTCACAAAAGCAGAAAGTGCACCCAATCACTGAAATCAAACCAACATCACCCCAGCGGGTATTACGAGCCTCTGTGCTGTGCAGAGATCAATGAAGACCGTTTACGTTCTGCTAATAGAGTATAGCTGAAAATAAATATGTCGGTTATATTCTCTCTGCTCACCTTTAAATTCAAACCCGAAGTCTATCTTTGTGTGAATTGAACATGTGCTATGCTTTCAAACACATGTCAACATCAGTGATGTAATTTCATGCGCCACTGAGCAGCGAACGTGATATCGCTAGTCAGGAAGTTTCGCATAAAAAACAATTTTGTGACTGACCCCTGACAAATATGATGGTCCAGTGTAGACTTTTTTGTTTAAAGATTGTACACAACAACATACTTCATTGAAAGAAAATACATGGTTAGTTAAGAAAAAAATACTTATTCGCACAACACTGCTTTTCCAAGTCATACAGAATCATTATTGCTAAAAATATCAATGTCTCATGGGAGAGAGTACAGGCCGGAAGCCAACTATACTGGTTTCATGGAAATGGTTGGGGCAATAATACGCTAGGAAAGGGTCTTTAGTAGGCTATAACTCACTAAGCGATCTCAAAAAAAGAAATGATGAAAAACTGAAAGATTGTTGTAAGGAATTATTAGTTGATGGTCGTCTGTACCTACCTCAACTAATAACCACAACACTTGTCAGTGTGAACCCTTAAAGCCACTACATTAACCTGAGCTCGATCTCCAAGTAGTGATGGTGCAGCAGCAGACAGGCTAAATTTAGAGGCAATTTGTAGAATATTTATGCAGTACCAAAAGCAGTATTAAAGTCAAAACCCAACACAAGAAAAATCGTCAGCAGTGCAAGGCAGCAAGCTGCGGGCAGAAGAGTGCTTTACGTCATCAGATACCTGTTGAATGAAGTTTTGATTTTTGGAGGGAAACCTCAAAGCAGGAGAAATTTGAAATTCATCAACAAAGAAAGTCCCCCGCTGGCTGGATACATTTTGTGCCTTCTTTGGCCAGGCGGCAATGCACTTTCGTCGGATCTAGGTCTAGATCCTATGGAGGTCTTAGCAGCCAAAACGTTTCTGTTAAGCCTAACATTCTTGGAGTAGTATTCCCCCAAACTTTTGCCTTCACCTCTCATATTTTCTTAATTAATTTTTATTGGCATTAGGGCTCTGTGCACTTTACTACTGCTTAGTGTTAAAGTGCATGTGCTCTGTCTTTAACATGATACAATTGGCCTACACCTGATTTGCAATTTAATTAAGTTGTAAGTCCCTCATATATATATATATATATAGATATATATATATATATATATATATATATATATATATATGTACACGTGATCAAGCTTTCAGGGAAAGCGAAACGCGTTGTGAATAAACACAGCAGTGGATATCTATCGATACAGAGTCTTCCTTTACTGAGAGCGCGCGGATGAGAGGCATTCACGGAAGGATTGGAATAGCCGGGTGCTCCGCCGGCGTGCGCGCCACTCTCCATGGGTCCCATGTAGTCCAGAAGGAGCTCTTTTGCGTTTTACATATATATATATATATATATACGCCATCAACATCTAATTACCACCATGTGGGAAGGTTGAAACCTCAAATGGTCCTAAAATTATTGGACTCACTACTATTGACCTTAAGGCATGAAAGTGCAGTCACTCACTCTTCCCCCAATAACCAGGTAAGAATGATAATATTATGTGGGGACTTGAAAACCAGTCTCCATCCAGTCCTATGAGACCAAGAAGTCATGGATGAGGAGTATGCCTGGGGGCTCCCATATACCTCCTGTTAAGAGTACAGGCCATCAAAAAGGTGGAACAAGTAACTACTATTAGCCAAAGTTTGAGTTTGAGACCTCAGAATGGCCGTACATCTCTGATATTGCCCAAGAACAACTTTCCATGTGGGGAAGCGTGCCAGTGTGGTTGATTACATCATGATTGACTTGGAGTCCTGAAACCGCTAATCAATATGTGGGTCGAAGAGAGAAAAGAGAGTGATCATAATCCACTCCATCTTATGCTTGATCTTGCAGACTTCCAAATCGAGAACTGGCACTAGACAGAATGTGCGTATGTGTGCAAATTTAAGCTAAATGGAAACACAAAAAAACTCTCCAGATCACCCATTAAAAGGTAAACATTAGATTTCTCAACCAATCTTTAGTGGAATGCACTTCGCACAATGTTGAGCAGGGAGACCAAGGATCCCGGCTTTGTGACAATTGAATATGTCAAGCTATTTCTCAAAGCCACCAAGCAAATACTACTAGATCATAAAGAAAGCGGGGACATGATAGTGCAAGATTCCTATCATGACTGATATGATAATGAATGCGCTGAAAAGAATAAAGTGCTCAGTGCATTAAGGCATGGAAAGCCCTGCAAAATGCAATCGATATAAAAGATACAAAAAAGTTCTGGGAAATCATCGGGTGGAGCTGTACAGGACCATGTAAGAATCTGGAGGCCAATAAAATCCCTTTAAGATGGGTAGAGCATTTTTCCTTATTATACCAAGTGGCTATAAAGGATGACATGGGAAGAGCAAAAATGGATCCTCAGGGAACCATAGATAATCAAGCCGCAACTGTGGCCCTCATGCATAATTACTATCATGAAGATATCACATTTAGAAAAATGGAACTAGTCCAGACCATTCAACATCAAAAGTTGGAAAAAGCCCCAGGCCCAGACCAGGTGCCCACAGATGTGTTCAAAAGGAAGGTGGACGTGTGGTTGGGCCCTTTGACAGCTGCCTTTAATACAATCCTATCGGAAGGCATGGTCCCAGATTCCTGTAAGTCATCCATAATAGTCCCCATCCATAAAAAAAGGCCAAGGGACGATTCTTCTAACTACCGCCCAATCTCGTTACTTGATGGTGGAGGTAAACTCTTTGGTAAGCTGTTGCTTGTCCACCTGGAGACTTGGATGGAGGACAACTGCATAATGACTCACCTTCAAACCAGCTTTCACAAGGGTCAGAGCATGATTGATCAAGTCTTGCGACTATACATGATCTGTTTGAAGTACATTGCACTTCGGAAATCACTACTCTTTCTAGTTTTCATAGACCTAAAGACCGCTTTTGATAGTGTGGACTGGACTACGTTGTGATGTATCTTGGAGGATCACACTGTCCCCAAATGCCTACTGAACCTGCTAATTGGCCTTCATACGGCAAATACAGCAGCCATAAAATATGGACATAAAGGTGAGTGCACTACCACGTTTAGTATACACACAAGGGATTAGGCAGCGGTGTGTGCTGGAACCAACTCGAACATCTACATCAACGACAGAGGGAAGTCACTTATCGATCCCATCCAGGGTGTGCCCTAGCTGGGGAATGACCAAATTCCTTATGTTCACTGACAATGTGGTCCTCCTAGCACACAAAGAACAGTCAAAGCACCAGCTACTGGAAGGTTTTGAATTTTTCGATAAATCTAGGAAACTAACAATCAACATGCAGTATACAAAGATCATGGTAATAAAATCAAAGTCCAAATTAAAATCAATCTTCAGGATCTGTGGTAACCAAATAGAGCAGGTTAAAACATTTGATTACTTGGGTATCCGTATTGACAATAAGCTTCATTGGTGCAGCCAAGCAACCAAATCTAAAGGGGTCCTTTCCCAACAAATCGGGGCAGGACGGAGATTTTTGGCTGCAAGTGTAATAACCACTTGATAAAGTCAGCTCTGACTGCGCACAAAACCAAAGCAATAGCTGCAAACTCCCATGGCACTGAAATTTGAGGACACACAAACATCCAGGCCCTACAAAAAGTGGAAAGCATCTTCTTGAGGCGACTGCTACACCTAGGCCCAGGAACACAATGGTAATGCTCAGAGACAAACTGGGAGTGACTTAAGTGGCAGATTACATCGTTTTTGCCCAGTAAGTTGATTGATATGTCTCTGGACTATACCCTTCTCTTGTAGAGTATCAAAAGAGCCTGAGGGACAATCTGAGATTGTATTGTAAAAGCTTGCCATGGTTTAGACACATATAGTACAGCTTGAAGTCAATAGACTGTCTAGACTTATGACTCTATCCAGAAAATATGACTAAAGCCACTTTACCATTGGCGAAAAGGAAATTCTGGGATTTTATGTGGCAAAAGCATGAAGCTACAAACAGTGCCCTATTATCCAAATATCTGGACATAAAAGCCGAACCCCACTGGAACCTTACCTTGACTCAATTTCACTACCTGATTAAAGGGCCCATTATCCCAGGTTCAGGCTAGGCACAATACAGGTCCATTCCTATACCAAATCCTTGCCAAAGGGTCACGGGCTGAGAGCTGGTATGTGTGACTGTTCTCTTGGTGGGCAAGAAACTTTGAAGCATTTTATGTTACTCTGTTTTAAGCCCTTAGCCGCAGAAGGTGCTACCTCCACCCCATATTTTTAAAATACTGTACGAGGAGTTGTAAGGGTGCCCTTTCACTGTGCTATAGAACTGATCAGTCAGCGCTCTATCAGGCTGTAGCTTCATATATATACATTGTCCGGAACGGAAGATGATCGATTTCACCATAGGGAAAGGAGAGCACCAATCCTTAGCTAGATTGAGATTTAATGTATCTTATATGTTACTGACGTCCGGAGCACCAAATTGATGTTTGGAGCAAATGACTGTTAACGGTTGTTATTGATCTATATTGCACTTCCGACAGGAGAATTGGGGCACTGATTTGAGCCTACAGGTACTACCTCATAAGTAAGCAGCAGAGGAGGACACATTGTGGCACAAGATTGTATAGGTCTTTCTCTGGTATTGATATATATTTTTAAAGGATTTGCCTTTTATTGATGCACCTTAGCTGTCCTGCATAAGTTCTTTTAATAATTTAAAATTATCCGTATCAGATGATAACCATACTCATTAGCTGCCTACGATGACAACTGTATACAGCACTTTATCGGCTTATTGCACAGATATGTTATCTTTTCTAACTAAACCTGCCCCTGCACGGTTGCACTTTTAGTGTTTTTTGCACAGACAAACTTTCGAGGCTGAACACTTTCAAGCCATTGGCTGGCATAGTTATTAACCGCTTGTAGCTTCCTTATTTGCTTGTTGTATAGTTACCACACTACTTTTCTTTTATACCCAGGATGAATTGAACAATATCTTCATCGTTTTTTTTTTATTATAGTTAGATATGACATTTTCTGTCCTAGTCCCTCCTGCACTGGAGTTGTATCCTTGTTTTAACGCATTTATGATTGAATTCATTGTGCCTCCCTATAGAGCTTAACTATACCTCGTTTGTGCTGAAGTGAAGGACGAAGTGCGTAGCTATGTCATTGAGGGAAGCCATGCCGGCTAATTGTTAGTTCATTTACAGTGTCTTTTAACTTTGGCAGACTGCATCTTGCTCCCATGAAACCATAGAAGAGACGCATGCCAGCAAAAGGGAACGTGTGGCTGGGAATGTTTTATATATTGTACTATTTGGTGCATGTACTATTACCTTGACTATGTAGGTCGGGATATTTTGTACTGTGTATTTTATGTTTTTTATTATTGTATAGCTTTATTGTAAAGCGGAATCAATAAACTTGACTTGACTTGACCACTGAAATCCTTGAGCTGGCTGGCAAAGCAGTCAGGACAACAAGGCGACCCACAACATTCTCATTCTGAGCAGGCTTTCAAATCTGGATTGAAAACTCATCTTTATCTGGATGCTTATTTATAATTCTTAGGGGCATATTTACGTTCCTGGCGCATCCCTGCATATCAGCAGGGATGCGCCAGGAAAATGCGTCACGCAAGTTTACCCTTGCGCCACGTCCGATGCGCCACATTTACAATGCGGCGCATCGTGGCGCAAGGATAAGCAGATGCGTGACGCATCTGCCTGCGGAAGGTTGGCGCAGTGCTGAAGTTGTGTCGCAAGCGCGACGCAACTCCAGCACTGTTCCAACCTTCCTATCCCTAACATGGTGCGTCAATCCTTACGCCTGCTTGAAGCAGGCGTAAGGATTTGACGCACCAGCGTCAGAAAAGTGACTGCGTGAAATCTTGTAGATTTCACTACGTCACTTTTCCGAGGCGTTCCTGCGCCGGAACGCCCCCCCCTGCGCTGGTACGCCCACATGAAACCTGACACAGGTTTCATGTGGCGCAGGGGTTTACTACGTGACGCATCTCCCTAGATGCGTCACGTTGTAAATATAGCGCAACGCGGCGCATGGTTTGCGTCGCCGCTGCGTCACATGCGTGACGCAACGGCGGCGCAAGAGTGGCGCAAGGGGCTTGTAAATATGCCCCTTAGTTCCGTTTGCCTACTGGTTTTAGTGCGGGACTTTGAAGCAGCTGTGCGCTATATAAATGTCTCTTCATTCATTCAATCAATCATAGGTAAATTAAATATGCAAATCAAGATAATGCCAATTTCCGTATGTTGAAAGGAGGAACATAGGAACTTTACCACTGGTTAGCAGAGGTAAAGTGCAAAGAGATCTACAGCCGAAAAAAACAAACATCTGGGGATACACCACGCAAAAGATGGTCATTTCCAACTAATATTTGTAACTATTTGTTCAAAAAAGCTCAAGTAATTATAATTGTGTGCTGCAAAATGTCTATTTTCATACTGCAAAAATTTCAAATCAGTGATGCAATATCGTGTGGTATTTACCCAATTTAGCAATTTTAACTGAAGATACTAGTGGGTGGCCCTTAGTGACTAGTGGGGCATATTAGCAAGACCCACGTTAAAATTATCGCCGTTTTAGCGGCAGGAAACTGCCGCTAAAACTGCGATAATGGGCTTGCTAATATGCATTATGGAATACCAATAGAAGCCCAGGGTAGATGTGCAGGACATCTAACCTGGGCTTCTATTGGAATTCTATAACACATATTAGCAAGCCCATTATCGCTGTTTTAGCGGCAGTTTCCTGCCGCTAAAACGGCGATAATTTTAACGTGGGTCTTGCTACTATGCCCCTATTGTTTATTAAGATGATCCAAGTTACTTATTTTATTGACCTCAAAGGTTGGTAAAACTAACAAGAATGATAATGTACACTTTTCTAGCTACAACAAGATATTTGTAATAGGTGTATAACTTTCTGATCCTGCATAGGAACATCTGACAGGGACGTAATGCAGTCCCCTTCACCTACTGCCATGCAGAGGGGTTCCAATTATTCAGAGGACTTCTAACCCTTCAGGGGTCCCCATTCACCCCAAGACTAATGAATATCTGTGGGAAATGGGAGAGTCAGGGCCACTCTTCAAGGTCTGCAGGGAAAGGGGTTCCATCGTTGTGCAGTGCAACACTGACATCTGATGCATATGTCATTGTCATTGATGGATATCTAGAAAAAGCTGGGTCCAGCTACTGTTTTTCATAACAATTCTAACATCTTGGCTGCAAGTTACACACAGTCCTCCACAACAGGAATACTAAACCTCTAAGTTATTATTAAGATAAGAGATTTAAATCTGCTTATTATGAGGACTCTTGTGAAACTGAAGAAGGGAACTTTACTGTCATGAAACACTTGTGGTGTCGAGTTATAAACATTTTTTGTGTTAAAGAGCAACAAATGAATTTTTTCAGAGAAATTTTGTTTTATAGAATAGAGTGGTGATTTTATCATTTGTAACCTCAGTCTTTGAGTATACCAGTGCAGCTGGATTGTTTGCTGATGGCTTATCTGGCTGTTTGAAGAAATTGAAGAACAGTATATTCCTTATTTAAAAAAAAGAAAGAAATGTTATTGAATCATGAGAAGTAATAAATACAAGAACATTGCATTGCAGATTATAAAAGTAAGATATAATAAGGTGAAAGATAGATTAAGAAGTTAGGTATTGAAGGGAAAAAGAAAAGCAAGCAGAGAATGCAATGTAACATCAAACACTATAATTTTAGGATAGAAAAATAGGAAAAGAGAGAGAGGGAGGGAGAAAAGGAAGCAGAAATAGAAACAATAGTAATTTCATATGGCCTTGAAAGGATACAAGTGTAGAAGTGATAAACATTGGATACTAAATATGACAACATTTTAAAGAAGTAAACACTATGCATTTACAATAGTATAAACAACTTGTGAAAGAGAAGAAACAGGTGTCTTAAGGGGGTATACAATCAGGTAGAAGAAGTCACATGTCCTTTGGCAGAGCGTGATAAGTAAGTAGTAAGTGGCATCCATATTTGGGTACACTTGATACATACTTGCAGTGAATCAGACTTATAGCTGTCTAGCCTGCAATGATAACAAACTGAGTTCAACCAAGACAGAAGAGTAAGGTTGTCAGTAGATTTCCAATTGGTGGTGATAATAGAAATAGCTACGGACTGCAGTAGACCAAGTAACTTGCCAAGTGCTTTGTTCGAGCTCCAAAGATTATGAGCACTACCTAAAAAAAGTAATGTATATGAAAAGGGTATGTGACTTTGAATAATGTCAGTACTACGATTCCATACAGAAAGCCAAAATGGAGACAAAGTTGGACAGGAAAAGAACTTATGGAAGTCTGTACCAGGTTGAATGTGACATCGCCAACAAGTGTCATGTTGTGTAAGTTTGAACTTAAAAAGGTGAGCAGGAGGGTATAAAAGTCTATTGTAGAAGAAGCACAGTGTTTGTGTAAGATTAGCAGTGCGAGCAGTGGAATTAATTTTCTTCCATATTTTATCCCAAATAGAGATTGGCCATGAGAGACCAAAATCAGTCTCTCATAATGTCTCAATATGTGTTTTGGTTCTATTAGGATCAGTATGAGCAGGAGTTTATAGATGTGGACTGCTTTAGAGTGGGTGCTATGAAAGCTCGTTCCAAGGAGAACCATAGCTTCAGAAGGGTATCTGTTGATGGAGACAGATAAAGTTACAGTTGATTGATACAAAAGCCTTATGATAACTGACTAGGTCAGATAAATTAACACACCCGTCCCCTAGATTTCGGAAGCTTTAACTTTAATAAGAAGATTCTAGGGGTTTATCATGCGAAAGGAATTTGGAGAGAATTTTTGGATTGAGCCAAAAAGCTTTTGGAAAGGTGAATAGGAAGCATCATGAGATAAAAGTTGATAATAGGAAGAAGCATCATTTTAATGGTATCAAGACGACCACACCATGAAAGATATAATGGACACCATTTCTGAGAGAGAGTTGAATTCATTTTTACAATAATTTTCAGAGTTTTCCTATTCCAGATTCCTAAACATTTGATTTTAGTAAGGTTCCAGGAAAGTCCTGCTTCTTCAAAAATAGCTTAAGAACAGTATTTTTTTAATGGTAGCACTACCATTTTATCCATGTTTAATGTATATCCTGATAATGCAGAATATAAATCAACTTCATAGAGAAAAGAAGGAAGAGATATTTCAGGGCGGGGCATAAATAAAAGAATATCATCTGCGTATGCTGTAAATTTGATATGGGTATCATGAATTTTTGAAACCAGTAAAATCTGCTGAGGTTCCCAATTGGTGAAGGAAAGTTTCCAGTGCTAAAACAAATAATAAAGGGAATAAGGGGCACCCCCCTGAGGCGTTCCTATTGTAGAGGGAAATAAGGAGTAATTATTCCATTTACAAGCACCGAAGAGCGAGGGGAAGAATAGAGCAGCAAGATGATTCGCGGTCAATTGGATACAATACCATGCCCTTGTAGGGCCTTCATTAAGAAATCCCAGTTAACTCCATTGAAGGCTTTTTCTGTATTTAAGGATAATGCTGCTAGGGAATCCTGTATCTGTAAGCTTTATTAATGATGTTTAAGAAGGTTCGAAAGTAGTCTGCAACATTTTTTGGGGTATAAATTCAGATTGATGGACATCAATAAGGTTAGGTATTAAAGGAAGCCGGCGAAGGGCTAAAGCTTTGGCAGAAATTTTGCAATCCATGTTATTTAAAGAGATGGGTCTGCAATTTTTGCATTGGATCAGGTTGCGATCTTTTTTAGAAATTAAGCAGATGGTAGGTTCCGCAAAAGAGCCAGAAGCACATTTGGAATTGATGAAATGGTTAAAAAGCTTAACAAGTGTGGGAAATAAAAGCTGAGAGAAATGAGATAAAATTCTACAGTGAGGCTGCCACAGCCCGCGGGTTTACCTTTTGGAAGAGATTGGACAGATTGAGTGTATTTCTGCAATTTGAAGTGACTGTTTTAAGTTGGATAAATCAGTGAATGGAGTAGTCTTTGGTTTAAGATTGGAGAAATAGGCATTAAGGGACGCCTCAGATGGTGTATGATCTGGGAGTAGAAATCCTTATAGTAAGAGGCAAAACATGGGGCAATATCCGGATGACTAAACATCTCTTTCCAGTTTTAGGCAGTGATAGACTTGATCACCAATTTTTTCCTACCTGCATTTTAAGTAACGGGCAAGAAGGGCTCTGTTATTGCCCCCATAATATTTGGCATTGATTTTAAGAAGAATGCCACAGGCCTGTTCAGTTGGAAATTTGTTAAACTCGATTTTAGCCTTGATAAGGGCGTCAAGATCAAGTTTGTATTTCTTTCTCGTGTACAATTATGTTCAAGAGATTTGATATGAGGCAGAATAGAATTAGATTTCTATTGAATAGCTTTTTCTTGGAATGGAGGAAACCTACAATGAAACCTCTTGAAGCAGCTTTGAAGGCATCCCGTACCAAGGAAAATTGTGTCTGATCATTGTTGTTAAATTGGAAGAATTCATTGATGAAAGCTGTACAAGATTTGATGAAAATGGCATCTGAAAGAAACAAATTATTAAATCTCCAAGAGGATTTGTTAGGTTAACTGGAAAGAATGTCAAGATTAGTTAATACAGGAGCGTGGTCTGAGATTACTATAGAACCTATCTCTGAGTTGACTACATGTGGTATTAAACTCTTGCTAAATAAATATAGTCCAAGCGGGACTGAGAATGATGCATTGGAGACTAAAATGAATATTCTAGTGGATCAGGATTATATACGAATCACATAGTGAGTGATGGGAAATGAGAGTTTTGAAGGCTTTGTGTGTGGCATGAGGGACAAAGCATGAATTAGATTGTCTATCTAAGGAGGGAGTTAATTGAAGTCCCCTCCAACTAATAAGTTTCGGAAGTGTGTTGTATAAGAGTATGTGATAAGTTCTTCCAACAATCAGAATCTGGGTGAGTAGGGCCATATAAATTAAGTAATGTGAGATTAATGTCCCCAATTGTAATTGTAAGTAATAAGCAGAATCCCTCGGAGTCGTGGTGTTGGGAGTGTATGGTGGGATGTAGAGATTTGTGGCATAGAATTATGACACTTTTTTGTTGGATTGTGAAGGGGATACAAACATGTCACCAACCCACTGCTTCAGACAAGACACGCTTACAGGATTTTTAGGCCCCTTAACATTCCAAGTAACTGTTCTGAGCTGCATTAAATAATAAATGAAATAATAAATAGGAGAAAAATATACAGTTGCTGGTTGGTAAAAAATAAAAGGCAAAATATAACATTCAGAAAAAAAGAAAAGAAAAGGAAGAAGAAAGAGGCAGTAGAGAGTATAGAAAGTAATGAAGGCAAAC
This sequence comes from Calotriton arnoldi, assembly GCA_963921515.1. Lineage (NCBI taxonomy): Eukaryota > Metazoa > Chordata > Amphibia > Caudata > Salamandridae > Calotriton > Calotriton arnoldi. The sequence goes on along the minus strand of CAWUFW010009572.1, from coordinate 250,796 downwards.
AACCCTAAAAAAACAGGATATATATAAATATGGCATCTTGAGGACCAAGGTCCACAGATTCTGAAGAGGAAGAAGAAAAAGGAGATACAGAAGATTCCCCATTAGGTGAGGGATAGTGGAACTCCTGAGAAGGTAGGCACAGCACAAATGCCAAATAGGTGACAAGGGAAGAAAGGAGTTATATGGGAACAGGACAAAAGAAACAAGTAAATACATATATATGCAGAAATTCTAGATGATGACCATTACAAACCTCTACTAAAGGTAAAACATCTAAAGGAGAAGTATCACTCTTACCACTCGATACAAGAAGGAAGACAAATAAGATGAGTTTGAGCACACAAGAGAGAGAAGACAACATGAAGGGTCCACAATGAGGTCCTACTGGAACAGGGGAAAGGGGACATATGGAAAATAATAAAAAAATTGCATTAAAAAGAGCAAACAACAATAAACATTATCAAATATGCAAAGAATATCCAAAACAGAACATACCATTTAAAAGAAGAAAGGAAAAAACAATGATGCACAGTGACTGCCGTAAACCTTATCTAATTACAGAGCAAATGAAAAACTGAAATTTGAAAAGTGAGAAGAGTCAAGCAATAGAAGATGCATCTAGATCCATGGGGTCTGATTTATGGTGGTTGATGAAGGATTGCATGTCTCTGGGCTCTTTAAAGGAGGATGATGTGTCCTTAAAAATGATTTTGAAAAGTCATGGGTGTAATAGTCCATAGCGGATGTTCATGGATCTCAATTGAAGGTGCAGATCAAGAAACTGTTTTCGGTGAGCTGCAGTGGCAAGGGATACATCATGTGTAAAGAAAACTTGATGACCTGGTCATTGTAGAGATCTAGCCTTCTTAGCAACAGAGAGCAAGTGCATTACCTCTGTAAATTGCAAAAAAAGGATGATGATTCCTCTAGGGCGTGTGTTGTTACCTGGAGATGGACGAGTGCTTAGACAATGGGCCCGTTGAATATATAAAGGAGAAGAGAACTGTATATTTAAAATAGAGAGGATAGCCGGCTGCTAGAATGCTATCATATTAGCGCCTTCAGAACCCTCTGGAATTCCAAAAAGGAGAAGATTGTTCCTCCTATGTCTATTCTCCAAATTCTCTGCAAGACCCTTAAGTTGAGCAATGTCTTTTGTTATCTGAGAGGTAGCAGGAGACAGATCTTCGAGGCTGCTCACTCTTTGCTCCAGAGTAGAAATACGTTGATCATGCAGAGATCATTTTTCTTCAATACATTGGAGGGAGGAATTTGTGTTCATCATAAATGGGTTTAAGGTCCATAGTTCATCCATAACATCATCCAGAGTTAGATGAGTGGTTGATTTAGTAGGTGAATCAAGAGCCTTTTTTGGTTGTTTAACTGAAGTAGTGGTATTAGGTTTCTTAGGAATAGTGCCAGTTTGCTGAGGTAAAGAAGAAGAAGTACAGTCACATAAGAAATTTGAAGCTTTTTCCATGATAACCGGAGAGTTGAATTTGGTTAATTGAGTGCGCTGAGTGCAGAGAGAAGACACAGGTTTGGAAGGACCAGGTGAATTATAGCAATATTGCCCCTTTGTGGCTTCCCCATACAGATACTCAGGCCAATTGTGTAAAACAAACAAAGTGACTAACAGCCTGGAGGAAAATGAGGTAGAATGTAATGGAAGTCAATGGGAAAGCCAGCAAAGAAGCATTGCCTTAAAATAATTCCATAGTACACCACCAATTCAATATCACTAATGAGTGGGCAATAGAGGATGAGAAATATTTAATATAGTGCAAGAGCTGAAAGTATGTTGCTTTATTGGCCTGGAGTACCTTACCTCAATATAAATATTTACAAATGATAATAATCCAGCCATTAGAGAAGCGACTCGCCATGTGTAAAGCAAAATTACCTCATATGGGTAAACCACCCCCTGTGGAGTCCTCCATTTAGCCATGTGGAAGTCTTTTCAAAGTGCTGTTAGTAGCAGAGGCAATCAAAAGTGTTGGTCGACAGAGGCAGGAATGCAGAGTACATTGCTGGTGAAGTAACAGTTATCTCTGACGCACTGAGGCCTCTGAGATGCACATCTTACTGAGTTGAAAAGGGCATGTCAGACCGCATGCAGAGAGACGGTATTAGCATATTCCTGCTGTGGCTGACCGTCGATAAACATCTGGCTGAAGAAGAGCAGTTAGGGATAAGTTGTTCTGTCCCTTTCCTTTGAAGTTGCGCCAAAGCACCCAGGAGCTCTAAAGAGCAGCGGCCATCTTGTGCTGCGTCCAGACCGTGCCTCCACAGTATTTTCCTGAAGTCCCTGTTTGTACCAGCACTGCAATGTGGATAATAATTCAAGTTGTAAATAATCAGGAGGTGCAGAATGGAGGAGTCATTGCATTGGCAGTTGGATATATGCAATAAAACTATACCACATCCTGAGTCTTTTTTTAAAAGAAATCTATTTATTTCCATTAATATTCCAATGTTTGCATCAGAGCTAATTTGTTAATGAGGCCCAGTACTCAATTGCTTGAGAAGCTGAAATAAAACCTACAATATATCAAAGGTTTTTTAAATGCTAATTTCTAACTATAACGTCCCTGAAACCTATGATTTTTTTCAGTGAATTTCAAAGGTTTTTAAATGCTAATTTCTAACTATAACGTCACTGAAACCTATGGTTTTTTCAGTGAATTTCTAAGGTTTTTTAAATGCTAATTTCTAACTATGCCTACAGATGTAGGAAATGTGCAGAAAGAGGAAGAAAGGAGCAGAAAGAAGCAAGAGAAATGCAGAAAGAGGCAACAGAAGTCCAGAAAGAGGAAGAAAGGTGCAGAAAGAAGCAAGAGATATGCAGAAAGAACCAACAGAGGTACAGAAAGAGGCCTTGTTGTAAAGTAATCCTGTGCCCTGGGCACCCCCCAAATTGTTGTTGACTGGTACTGGTGGTAACTGACTCTGACGGACCCTGGGCTCTGCCTAACCAGGCCCGGAGCCAGTGCTATGCTGAAAGACACTTAGAATACAGTGTAAACACCTACATACACTTGGGTGCACTATGGGTTGAGGTGCCCCTGTGATTGGCATGACCTCCACTGTAAGGCCCTAGTACATAATAGGGCAGGGGGTTAAAACTACCTCTAAGTCCCTAGCTTATAATAGGGCATGGCAGTTTAGAGGCCAGCAGCGCTTTTCTGCACTTGTATGTGTGCACTGCTGAGCCTGAGGTCAGTTTAAAAGTAGCACTGTGTGTGCAGAAAGAGGCAAGAGAGGTGCAGAAATAAGCAAGAGAGGTGCAGAAAGAAGCAAGAGAAGTACAGAAAGAAGCAACAGAGGTGCCGAAAGAGGGAATAGGGGTGCAGAAAGAGGCAAGAGAAGTGCAGAAAGAAGCAACAGAGGTGCAGAAAGACACAAAAAAAGTGTAGAAAGAGGCAAGAGAGTTGCAGAAACAGGAAAAAGAGGTGCACAAAGAGGGAACAGGGGTGCACACAGAGGCAAGAGAAGTACAGAAAGAACCAACAGAGGTGCAGAAAGAGGCAAGAGGGGTGTAGAAAGAGGCAAGAGATGTGGAGAAAAAAAGCAAAAGAGGTGTAGAAAGAGGCAAGAGGGGTACAGAAAGAGGCAAGAGAGGTGCAGAAAGAGGCAAGAGAGGTGCAGAAAGAGGCAAGAAAGGTGCAGAAAGAAGCAAGAGAAGTGCAGAGAGAAGGAACAGAGGTGCAGAAAGAGGCAAGACGGGTACAGACAGGGGCAAGAGAGGTGCGGGAAGAGGGGTGCAGAAAGAGGCAAGAGGGGTGCAGAAATTTGCAAGACAGGTGCAGAAAGAAACAAGAGCAGTACAGAAACTACCAACAGAGGTGCAGAAACAGGTAAGAGGGGTGCAGAAAGAGGCAAGAGGGGTGCAGAAATTCGCAAGAGAGGTACAGAAAGAAGCAAGAACAGTGCAACAGAACTAACAGAGGTGCAAAAAGAGGCAAGTGAGGTGCAGAAGGAGGCAGAAGAACTGCAGAAAGAGGCAAGAGAGTTGCAGAAACAGGCAAAAGGGGTGCAGAGAGAGGGAACAGGTAGGCAGACTGAGGCAAGAGAGAAGCAGAAAGAGGGAAGATGGGTGCAGGAAAAGGCAAGAAGGATGCAGAACTTTGGAACAGAGGTGCAGAAAGAAGCAAGAGCAGTGCAGAAAGAACCATCAGAGGTGCAGAAAGAGGCAAGAGGGGTACAGAAAGAGGCAAGTGAAGTGCAGAACGAAGCAAAAGAGGTGCAGAAAGAACCAACAGAGGTGCAAAAAGAGGCAAGAGGGGTGCAGAAAGGGTTAGGAGAGGTGCACAAAGAGGCAAGAGGGGTACAGAAAGAGGCAGGTGGGGTGCTGAAAGAAGGAAGAGAACTGCAGAAAGAAGCAACAGAGGTGGTGAAAGAGGCACGAAGGGTGCAGAAAGAGACAAGAGAGGTGCAGAAAGAAGCAACAGAGGTACAGAAAGAGGCAATAGTGGTGCAGAAAGAGGGAAGAGAGGTGTAGAAAGAGGCAAGAGAGTTGCACAACGAGGGAAGAGGGGTGCAGAAACAGGCAAAAGGGGTGCAGAAAGAAGCAAGTGAGGTGCAGAAAGAGGCAAGAGAGGTGCAGAAAGAGGCAAGAGAGGTGCAGAAACAGGCAAGAGAAGTGCTGAAAGAGGCAAGAGAGGTGCAGAAGGAGGCAAGAGAACTGCATAAAGAGGCAAGAGAGTTGCAGAAAGAGGCAAGTGAGGTGCAGAAGGGGGCAAGAGAACTGCAGAAAGAGGCAAGAGAGTTGCAGAAACAGGCAAAAGGGGTGCAGAAAGAGGGAACAGGTGGGCAGACTGAGGCAAGAGAGGTGCAGAAAGAGGGAAGAGGGGTGCAGAAAGAGGCAAGAGACGTGCAGAAAGAAGCAGCAGACATGCAGAAAGGGGGAAGAGGGATGAGAAAGAAGCAAGAGAGGTGCAGAAAGAAACAAAAGAAGTGCAGAAAAAAGGAACAGAGGTGCAGAAAGAGGCAGGAGGGGTGCAGAAAGAGGGAAGAGGGGTGCAGAAAGAGGCATGAGAGGAGCAAAAAGAGACAATAGGGGTGCACAAAGAAGCAAGTGAGATGCAGAAAGAGACAACAGAGGTACAGAAAGAGGCAAAAGAGGTGCAGAAAGTAGAAGAGAAGTGCAGAAAAAGAAAGAAAGGTGCAGAAAGTAGCAACAGAAATGCAGAAAGAGGCAAGAGAGAAGCAGAAAGAAGCAAGAGTGGCTTGCAAACCATTAGTACCAATTTAACACCCACATTTAGCAATAAGTAACAGGTGACCATTCTAGGTTTACAAAGGACCTTCCACCACGCTGTAACACTTGTCGCTGCATTTTTGGTAACTGTGAGAAGTTGGCCTGGTATATGCTGTCCACTAATTAAAGTTGGCACCTTGCACCAGTCCAAACGACCTTTATTGATGTTTAGGTTAAAGACAACCTTTATTGAAAGCTATCCTAGTGGTAGCTATGGAGAGCAGCCTTCAGGCTAAGTCTCGAAGGAATGTAAAGCAGCTTGTTTTACCAGTATATAACCTCCTGAATGACCAAATGAAAGGAGAACCACACCAGGTGTATATAAAATATATGTATTTATTACTAAACACTCTCTACTAACCTCTTTATGAGATTAGAGAACAAGACACACAATATTAAATCACTAGAACGACAGTAAATAGCACAATACACAACAGGCTCCAGGGGGAGACCGAACCATATACTAAGAAAGTGGTATAAGAACCACGACTTGACTAGACACAGTGCCTAGAGCACTTAGAATCGCTGGGACCCCAAGGAACCACCCAAGGTAGTGACCCAGGGGACCCACGGAGGACGGGTGCAGTGTGGGAACACAGACGCGAGCTCCGTACAACTCTTTGGGAAAGTCGCGGTTGGAAATTTAAAGATTAAGGACACTTAGGAGAGGACTTTAAGCAAACCCAGCTAAACATAGAAGGTTCTAACTAAGGCCAGCACCCTTGAGAGTACCGAGGTACCCCTGTTACCTATCCCAGAGGAGCCGGGTGCATAGGGGTCAAGTGGTGTCGGAAACTCTCGTCGTTTTCAATGGCGTGATGCGAAAAAGTACTGCTGCCGTGGAGAAGAAAAGTGTCCGGTGTGATCCAAGCATGGATCAGAGATGAGAAGAACCTGAAAGCAGAGGGGAAAAAGTCTGGGTCACTTCAAGTGACCAGTTGCGGACCAATCGACTGCCCACAGATGTCGGGTGCTTCACGTGAGATGAGGCAAAGCTTGACTCTGCAGCCACAGGGACCAGGAGACATCTACGACAACCACAGTCCGGATTCGAGCTGTCCCACAAAGGATGTTGAGTGCTGGGGGCTCAGTGTCCGATTGAACACCAACAAGCCTTGGCAACTGCAACCCATGCGGTCAGAGGAAAGATGCTTCTGTGAGAACCAGCAAGGTCCTGGGGACTCTCCAAGTGATGGAGAGTCAGGGCACATCTGGAGCAACCAGGGAAGCCCACTGAAAGTTAAAGTTGCCTTCTCAGGGACCCACAGGCCAATGGACCAGGGATCACAAAGGGACCTCGAGCTGAAGCACCAGCCCACGGGACACTCGTGGAGTGTAGGCCAGAAATCTTCGGTGGAATTACTGCTCAGGGCAGGACTACAAGTAGCCCAAAGCACAGCTTCAGGGATTGCCGAAAAGCATATGCTGCTGCAAATGTACACGGTGCCCAGGGGTACAGGTTTCACAGTCCCCACGAGGGATACGGGCCTCAGAATTGCTGAGAGCACAGATCGACCTCAGAGACCTTGGGAACCCACCTCCTGTGTTGCAGAAATCTTCGGAGTCCTTCGGGAGTTTTTTAGCTGCAAACCGGTCAGATGCGTTTAGGTGGCTGCTCAGCAGGGGATTAACTCCTTTACTCCAAGGGAGATTCTTCAGTCATCCCATCCAGCAAAGCGTAGATCGTTGAAGGATACTTAGTTTCTGTAGCAGAGTTTAGCAGAGTTTAGTCCAGGTAATATCTAAAGTCCTGTAGTCAGGGGTTCCTATTTTATACCCAAGGAAGGGGTGAGACAAACTCTGGGGACCCACCTATGGGAGGGTCAGGACAGAGGGGTGGCTACACCAATGTCCTTTGTCCAGTTTCGCGCCAGAGCAGGAGCAAATGGCTCCTTCAACCGGTTTGAGCTGGACTATGCACAGGGACACCAAATGTGCCCCCAGTGCAGACATCAAAGCACTCTGAGAGTGCACCCACCCAGCCCCAATACACTAAAGACTGTCTGGGAGGTGGTCACACCTCCCTGTGATAGGAAACCTATTGTCAAGCCTTCCCCTGCCGGAGTTTCGTCCAGCAGTAGGAGGGCAGACTCGTGTCTGTGGCTGGCAGCATCCATTTTGTGATGCCACGGTTCTGTGAAGCTGGTACCGCGTGTACCGGTGTTTCTCCCTCTAGGAGGGTGGAATCATACCTCCCACACCAGTTACTGGCCTGGAGGTATGATTCCAAGGTGTTTGACACCAAACACGACATGTTTCCATGCAGCCATTTTAAAGTTAGCATTTACCGCGAGGTTATAATGCACTTAAGTATATATGGTTGACTGCATCACAACCAACCCCGGAGAATAGGTTCCGAAGGCTGCAGAGGGGCTCTGCTCATGCATGGGCACCCTCTCACATAAAACCCAGCACCCTGCCTTCAGGATTGGTAAGGCCTGCCATAGGGGTGACTGATAGGTTTATATGTGCAGTGATTAGGATATATATAGTGAACCTATATATAAGTAAGGGGTGCATGCACCACCTTACACAGGCTGCTGTAGCAGACCTTTTGTGTCATTTTAAATGGTCTCAGGGGTGGCATAATACATGCTGCAGCCCCTGGGAGGCCTCTGGGGTACCTATGCCCTGGGTACATAGTATACCGTATACTCGGGACTTATATGGGTACCCCAGAATCCAATCTGGAGTGTACCTAAAGTACATGCAATCAATTTAGAGGAGAAAGCAGATAGACTGGGGTCCTGAATAGCAGGATCCCAGTGAGACTAAGTCGAAAACAGTGAAACATCAGCAAAAAGTGGGGGTAACTATAAGAAGCAGATCCTACTCTCCTACACAACCCCCCCAAACATCAGGACATTAAACTAACCTTGACCAGTTGAGTCTTCATGTTCTAAGTGGAAATATCTGGAGAGTCCATCTGCATTGGCATGGTTACTCCCAGGTCTATGTTCCACTGTATAGTCCATCCCCTTTAGAGAAATGGACCACCTCGAAAGTTTGGGGTTTTCACCCTTCATCTGTTTTAGCCATAAGAGGGGCTTATGGTCTGTCTGAACAATGAAGTGAGTGCCAAACAAGTATGGCCTCAGTTTCTTCAGAGCCCAAACCACAGCAAAGGCTTCCCTCTCAATGGCTGACCAACGTTTCTCTCTGGGGGTCAGCCTTCTGCTAATAAAAGCTACTGGCTGATCCTGACCTTCATCATTCAATTGTGATAACACAGCCCCTACCCCCAACTCAGATGCATCTGTTTGGGCAATGAATTGTTTGGAGTAGTCAGGACTTTTCAGAATGGGAGCAGTGCACATGGCCTGCTTCAGGTCATCAAATGCCTTTTGACAGCTAACTGTCCACTGAACTTTCTTTGGCATTCTCTTGGAAGTTAAGTCATTCAAAGGGGTCACTATGGATCCATATCCTTTGACAAACCTCCTATAGTACCCAGTCAGGCCCAAGAAAGCTCTGACCTGAGTCTGGGTGGTTGGAGCAACCCTGTCCATGATGGTCTGGATTTTGCTCTGCAATGGTTGAACCTGGCCTCCACCCACAAGGTGGCCCAGGTATACAACTTGACTCTGCCCTATCTGGCACTTGGTGGCCTTGATAGTGAGGGCTGCTTTCTGCAGTGCCTCCAAAACATTTCTCAGGTGGACCAGGTGATCCTCCCAGGTGGAGCTAAAGACAGCAATATCATCTAGATAAACTGCACTATAGGCTTCCAGGCCTGTAAGGACTTTATTCACCAACGTTTGAAAAGTGGCAGGTGCATTTTTCAAACCAAAGGGCATCACCACAAATTGGTAGTGCCCACTAGGGGCTGAGAATGCTGTTTTGGCTTTTGCATCCTCAGCTAGTCTGATCTGCCAGTAGCCAGCTGTCAGGTCAAATGTGCTCAGAAACTTGGCTGAGGCCAAAGTATCTATAAGCTCATCTGCCCTAGGGATTGGAAGGGCATCAGTCCTAGTGACTGCATTGAGACCCCTGTAGTCAACACAAAACCTCATCTCTCTCTTACCACCCTGGGTGTGAGGTTTAGGTACCAAGACTACTGGACTAGCCCAGGGGCTATCTGAGGGTTCAATCACTCCCAAATCCAACATCTTTTGGACCTCAGTCCTGATGCAGATCCTGACATGGTCAGGTTGCCTGTAAATCTTATTTTTAACAGGCAGACTGCCCCCAGTGTCCACTTCATGAGTGCACCAGGTAGTCTGACTTGGAGTCAGTGAAAACATATGTCTAAACTGGATGAGAACTTTTCTGCAATCAGTTTGCTGCTGGTCAGTGAGGCTGCCTGCCAAGTCTGCACCATCTACTGAACCATCATCAGGGTTCTGTGAGAGCAGGTCAGGGAGTGGATCACTCTCTTCCTCCTGTCCCTCATCAGTAGCCATGAGCAAGCCCATGTCTGCCCTGTCAGCATATGGTTTGAGCCTGTTGACATGGAGCACCCTATGGGGGCTCCTGGGAGTTCCAAGGTCCACCAGGTAGGTAACCTCTCCCTTTTGCTCAATTATGGTATGAGGGCCACTCCACTTGTCTTGGAGGGCTGCTGGGGCCACAGGCTCCAACACCCATACTTTCTGTCCTGGCTGATAAACAGTCAACACAGCCTTTTGGTCCTGCCAGGCCTTTTGCAATTCCTGGCTAGCCTCAAGGTTTTTAGTTGCCTTCTTCATGTACTCAGCCATCCTGGAGCAGAGACCAAGTACATAGTCCACAATATCCTGTTTAGGGGGTTTGAGAGGTAACTCCCATCCCTCCTTCACTAGACACAGTGGACCCCTAACTGGATGTCCAAACAGAAGTTCAAATGGGCTGTAACCAACCCCCTTTTGAGGAACCTCTCTGTAGGCAAAGAGAAGGCAGGGCAAAAGTATGTCCCATCTGCGCCTAAGCTTTTCTGGGAGACCTTTAATCATGCCCTTTAGGGTTTTGTTGAGCCTTTCAACTAAACCATTGCATTGTGGGTGATAAGGGGTGGTAAATTTGTAATTTACACCACACTCCTTCCACTTAGCAGTTAAGTAACTAGACATTAAATTTGCACCTCGGTCTGATACTACCTCCTTAGGAAAACCCACCCTGGAAAAGATTCCCAGGAGGGCCCATGCCACCACAGGAGCTGTGGTAGTTCTAAGGGGAATTGCCTCTGGATACCTAGTGGCATGGTCCACCATCACCAGTATAAATCTGTGCCCAGATGCAGTTGGAGGATCCATGGGACCAACAATGTCAATCCCTACCCTCTCAAAGGGAACCCCCACCACAGGTAGTGGTATCAGGGGGGCCTTTGTAGTGCCACCTGCCTTACCACTGGCTTGACAGGTGACACAGGAGCGACAAAACTCCTTGGTGTCCTCAGACATGTGAGGCCAATGAAAGTGAGGGACAATTCTGTCCTAAGTGTTGTTTTGGCCTAGGTGACCTGCTAATGGGATGTCATGGGCTAGTGTCAATAGGAAGCTCCTAAACTTCAGAGGTATAACCAACCTCCTGGTGGCTCCAGGCTTGGGGTCTCTACACTCTGAGTAAAGGAGTCCGTCATCCCAGCAGATCCTATAGGACCCACTAGCACTCCCAGCAACCTCAGCAGCAGCTTGCTGTCTGAGGGGTTCAAGAGAGGGGCAGCTCAGCTGCTCCTGGCTCATATCTGCCCTGGAAGGGCCCCCTGTCCCCAAGAACTCAACCTGATGAGGTTCAAGCTCCTCTGGGACAGTTCCTTCTTCAGGACTAAGATCAGCTCTCTCAAGAGACTGATCTGGATTCTGAGGTAGGGGGGAAGACACTGCCTTAACCCTACTGCTCCTTCTCTTGGAAGGCACCTGGTCCATTTTTCCAGGATCCAGGGCCTGTTCAGTGTTAGACATTTTGCCTGTGACCTGGTCATAGCAAACACATCTGCAGGGATGCCCAACATTTCTGCATGAGTCCTGAGTTCCACTTCAGCCCAAGCTGAAGTTTCTAAATCATTGCCCAACAAGCATTCAACAGGGAGGCCTGCACTTACCACAACCTTCTTAGGGCCAGTTACCCCTCCCCAGGTGAAATTGACAACTGCCAAGGAATGGTCTGTCCTGACATTGCTAGCATTGGTCACTTGGTACATCTCACCAAGTATGATTTGCTCAGGAGCCACAAGATCTTTTGTCACCATGGTGACACTTGCTCCTGTGTCCCTGAATGCCAAGGCCTCCTTTCCATTGATTATAGGCCGTTGTCTGTATTTGCCCAGATTACTGGGGCTTACAAATAAGGAGGCCATATCCATGCCTCCATCACAGATCAACATAGCCTGAGTTGGAACTCTGACTAGGCCAGAGTCCATCTCAGATCCCAGGGTTAACCCTACTACACCCTTATTTGGAGCACCACCACTTGGAGCTGAACTAGGGGGAACAGTTGCCTTAGGGGCAGTGGTGGTTGGAGTTGAGTCTTTGGACTTGGTACAATCACTTGTCCAACGGGTCTTCTGTTTACAGATTTGACACCATGGCTTCTTCTTGCCTTTACCCTTGTTTGATTGTGACTCCCCACCAGATGCAGATTTTTGGGGCCCTTGAGAAAACTTCTGGTCTTTACCCTTCTCCCCACCCTTATCAGAGTTTTTAGAATCTTGCTTCTTGGAGTCACCACCTTGGTTCTGAACCTTCTGCCTCACCCTGGTTCTGACCCATTTGTCTGCCTTCTGGCCCAATTCTTGGGGAGAGGTCAGATCAGAGTCCACCAGGTACTGATGCAACAGCTGATTTTGACAGTTATTAAGGGTCTGCTCTCTCATAATTAAATTATACAATCCTTTGAAGTCACCCACCTTACTGCCAAGTAACCAGCCTTCCAGAGCCTTAGTAGCACAATTTACAAAGTCAACCCAGTCCTGAGTCTGAGCCTTTTGGGTGTCTCTGAACTTTATCCTGTATTGTTCAGTGGTTAAGCCAAACTCATCAATCAGAGCACTCTTCAGGACTTTGTAATTATCAGCATCCTCTTCTCTTACAGTGAGGAGCTTGTCTCTACCTTTGTCTGCAAAGAAGAGCCACAAGATTGCTGCCCACTGCTCCTGAGGGACCCTCTGTACCTTACAGGCCCTCTCCAGTGCAGTTATCCATTTGTGGATGTCATCCCCACTCTGGTAGGGAGGGACAATCATGTTCAGGTTCCTATGGTCATGAGTATGTTCTCTACCTCTAGGGACACTGTTGCTGCCACCATGGGGCTCTAGCCCCAACTTCTGAGAAGCTCTCTGAAGCTCCAGGTATTCCCTATCTAAGGCCAATTGCTCTCTCTTGATTCTGAGCTTAGCTCTCTCAAACTCAAGCAGTTGGCACTTCTTCTCATAAGAGGACTCCCTTTTATGAGAAGCAGAGGTCCTATGAGAAACAGAGCTCCCTACAGAAGTACCAGAATGATTAGATTCCTGAGAAGGAGACCTTGATCTTCTTGGTAAACTGTTAACCCTTCCAGGTGGGGTAAAGAGAGGGCCACTGAGGCCTCCTTCAGGAAGAATTGGATTGTCCAGGGTAGAATCATTTTGATCCTCCTGGCCAGCATCAGAGTCCAGGTCATTGAAGTTCTCACTTCCTGTCCTTTCCTCTTCTGCTGTCCCACCCAACTTGCCTGCCTCATCAGACCCTGGGGTCTTTCTGAGGTCATCTAAAATCAAACTCTCTATGAGACGTTGAGTGTTTGGGTTTTTCCCTGTCTTCAGTTTCCTAGATGTACACATGGTTCTCAATTCTTGGAATGAGAGATGGTCATACTTAGTTGGCAAGGAGCCACTGGCTTCAGGCCTAGAAGACATGCTAGTGTGGTGTGGTGTATGCACCTAACTACCCTAGTGGGAACTGAAACTCTCTTGAGTCGGAGAAAGGGTGTGCTAGGCCCTTGATTTACCCAACTGTAAGTTCAGTAGAACTTACTTTATTCTAGTCTTGATTTATATGTACCTAAGTATCTTTAGTGGTTTTCAGTTAGTCACTCAATGAGATTATCTGGTAAAACAATAGCAAGCTTGAATCCCAACCGCTGCACACCAATGTGAGAAGTTGGCCTGGTATATGCAGTCCACTAACTAAAGTGGGCACCTTGCACCAGTCCAAACAACCTTTATTGATGATTAGGTTAAAGACAACCTTTATTGAAAGCTATCCTAGTGGTAGCTATGGAGAGCAGCCTTCAGGCTAAGTCTCGAAGGAATGTAAAGCAGCTTGTTTTACCAGTATATGACCTCCTGAATGACCAAATGAAAGGAGAACCACACCAGGTGTATATAAAATATATGTATTTATTACTAAACACTCTCTACTAACCTCTTTATGAGATTAGAGAACAAGACACACGATATTAAATCACTAGAACAACAGTAAATAGCACAATACACAGCGGGCTCCAGGGGGGGACCAAACCATATACTTAGAAAGTGGTATAAGAACCACAACTTGACTAGACACAGTGCCTAGAGCACGTTGAATCGCTGGGACCCCAAGGAACCACCCAAGGTAGTGACCCAGGGGACCCACGGAGGGCGGGTGCAGTGTGGGAACACAGACGTGAGCTCCGTACAACTCTTTGGGAAAGTCGCGGTTGGAAATTTAAAGATTAAGGACACTTAGGAGAGGACTTTAAGCAAACCCAGCTAAACATAGAAGGTTCTAAGGCCAGCACCCTTGAGAGTACCGAGGTACCCGTGTTACCTATCCCAGAGGAGCCGGGTGCATAGGGGTCAAGTGGTGTCGGAAACCCTCGTCGTTTTCAATGGCGTGATGCGAAAAAGTACTGCTGCCGTGGAGAAGAAAAGTGTCCGGTGTGATCCAAGCCTGGAGCAGAGATGAGAAGAACCTGAAAGCAGAGGGAACAAAGTCTGGGTCACTTCACATGACCAGGAGTGGAGCAATCGAATGCCCACCGATGTCGGGTGCTTCAGGTGAGATGAGGCGAAGCTTGACTCTGCAGCCACGGGGACCAGAAGACGTCTACGACAACCACAGTCCGGATTTGAGCAGTCCCACAAAGGATGTCGAGTGCTGGGGGGTCAGTGTCCGGATTGAACACCAACAAACCTTGGCAACTGCAACCCATGCGGTCAGAGGAAATATGCTTCTGTGAGGACCAGCAAGGTCCTGGGGACTCTCCAAGCAATGGAGAGTCAGGGCACATCTGGAGCAATCAGGGAAGCCCACTGAAAGTTAAAGTTGCCTTCTCAGGGACCCAAAGACCAACGGACCAGGGATCGCGAAGGGACCTTGAGCTGAATCACCAAATACCAGCCCACGGAACACTCGTGGAGTGTAGGCCGGAAATCTTCAGTGGATTTACTGCTCGGGGTCAGGACTATAAGTAGCCCAAAGCACAGCTTCAGGGATTTCCGAAAAACATATGCTGCTGCAAATGTACACGGTGCCCAGGGGTACGGGTTTCACGGTCCCCACGAGGGATACGGGCCTCATAATTGCTGAGAGCGCAGACCGACCTCGGAGACCTCAGGAACCCACCTCCTGTGTTGCAGAAATCTTCGGAGTCCTTCGGGAGCTTCGTAGGTGCAAACTGGTCAGATGCGTTTAGGTGCCTGCTCAGCAATGGAGTAACTCCTTTACTCCAAGGGAGATTATTCAGTCATCCAGCAAAGCGTAGATCATCAAAGGATACTTGGTTTCTGTAGCAGAGTTTAGTCCAGGTAATATCTAAAGTCCTGTAGTCAGGGGTTCCTTTTATACCCAAGGAAGGGGTGGGACAAACTCTGGGGACCCACCTATGGGAGGGTCAGGACAGAGGGGTGGCTACACCCATGTCCTTTGTCCAGTTTCACACCAGAGCAGGAGCAAATGGCTCCTGCAACCGGTTTGAGTTTGGACTATGCACAGGGACACCAAATGTGCCCTCAGTGCAGACATCAAAGCACTCTGAGAGTGCACCCACCCAGCCCCAACACACTAAAGCCTGTCTGGGAGGTGATCACACCTCCCTGTGACAGGAAACCTATTGTCAAGCCTTCCCCTGCCGGAGTTTCGTCCAGCAGCAGGAGGACAGACTCGTGTCTGTGGCTGGCAGCATCCATTTTGTGATGCCAGGGTTCTGTGAAGCTGGTATTGGGTGTACCGGTGTTGTCATATTTCTCCCTCTAGGAGGGTGGAATCATACCTCCCACACCAGTTACTGGTGTGGAGGTGTGATTCCAAGGTGTTTGACACCAAACATGACATGTTTCCATGCAGCCATTTTAAAGTTAGCATTTACCGCGAGGTTATAATGCACTTAAGTATATATGGTTGGCTGCATCACAAACAACCCCGGAGAATAGGCTCCGAAGGCTGCAGAGGGTCTCTGCTCATGCATGGGCACCCTCCCACATAAAGCCCAGCACCCTGCCTTCAGTATTGGTAAGGCCTGCCACAGGGGTGACTGATAGGTTTATATGTGCAGTGATTAGGATAGATATAGTGAACCTATATCTAAGTAAGGGGTGCATGCACCACCTTACACAGGCAGACCTGTTGTGTCATTTTAAATGGTCTCTCAGGGGTGGCATAATACATGCTGCAGCTTCTGGGAGCCCTCTGGTGTACCTATGCCCTCGGTACATAGTATACCGTATACTAGGGACTTATAAGGGTACCCCAGAATCCAACCTGGAGTGTACCTAAAGTACATGCAATCAATTTAGAGGAGAAAGCAGATAGACTGGGGTCCTGAATAGCAGGATCCCAGTCAGACTAAGTCGAAAACAGTGAAACATCAGCAAAATTGGGGGTAGCTATAAGAAGCAGATCCTACTCTCCTACAGTAACGTTTGAGCCGTTTTAGCTAGAAAAAGGGCTTTTTTTTGTTCAAATCTGCAGATTAGGCAGCAGATTATGCATTATGTGGCTAATGCGGAAAATGGATAATTGTGCGAAAGTTGGTGCAGCCAAACAGTTGCATAATTCCAGTGGCCCTGCTCATACCTCTGACTAGGTCCAGAAGTGCTCCTCAGTGATTCCTTCTTTTTTTCTGTCTCATTGAGTTCATAGTTTAGCTTCTATGGAAATGAGGAAGACTAAACCTAAGGTTACCACTCCACAGTACAGACTACCGTACGGCATAATTGCTCTCCATAACACATAATCCCACTCTACATAATTCCTATACACTAAATACCACGTACTTTCTATCCACATTATTTCACTGCACAACATTCCACATAATTCCACTACAGACAACGTACATCCACTCCACTCCAAAAAACATTAGTAAAAACCTTTTACAATGCCAATAGCTCTAACTCTTGCAAATGCGAGACCTATTAAATTACAAATGCTTCTTTAACTGGTAGTCATGTTTGCAGAGTGGTAGAGAAAGGGGGATGGGCCTCCAACCAGCGCTCAAGAATTCTGCTGCGTAAGACTTAAAGGAGGTACCAGGAGGGCTTCTTGGCCCCCAAAGTCCCTCAGGAGTAAGGTGGACTTCATCCCCCAACCAGTACTGTGCCAGGAGGTGCATTTGTAGAGTGGTGGAGAAAGGGGGGGTGTGGCCTCCAAAGACGTCTTAGCAATACCACTGTGTTGGACTTAGTGGAGGTAACAAGAGGGCTAGTTGGCCCCCAAGGACAACCTTGGGCCAACTAGCCCTCCTACTACCTCCAGTAAGTCCCACACAGCAGCATTGCTAAGTTCTCACAGCAGGCCATGCCCCCTTTCCCCACCACTCTGCAACCGCGCTCCCTGGCGTGCTCTTGGATGGGGATTAAAGTCCACATCGCTGCTGGGGGTCCTCAGGGGCCAACTAGCCCACCAGGTACCTCCAGTAAGCTCCACACAGCTGTATTGCTCCCACGGTCCCTGCCGGCTCCCCGCCTCCTGCAGGAGCCGCCATTCCTTTTGGACAAGGGGAGCTGCTGACATGCAGCTCCCCTTGCCCAAAAGCAATTCTGCTTTGCTTCTTGGAAGCGAGAGCAGGTTTCCTGCTCTCGCTTCCAAGAAGCAAAGCAGAGTTTGCTATGTCAGGGCGGGAGCCGTGCTCCCACCCTGCCATAGCAAATGGCAATGTCCCGGGGGTGGGCACCCCAGGACATTGCAGGAGCCAGCCCTAGGGGGTCCCCCTCCCAACATGTAAATAGCCCCAGGGAGGTGGTGGTCCTTGGGGACAGGGATCCGCTACGGACCCCTGTATTTACATAATTAGTGCCCCGTGGAGGTGGTGGTCCCCGGGGCAGTGTGGGGGGGCAGGAGCCCCCCACACTTACTTTATATTATTGAAGCCCTGGGGAGGTGACGGTCCCCGGGGTTGTGGGGGGGCCGTGTGGCCCCACGCACATCATGATCAATGTCCTGGGGAGGTGGTGGTCCCCCAGGCAGTATGGGGAGGGGCAGGAGCAATTTTACGTTAAGCCCCGGGGAGGTGGCGGTCCCCGGGGTTTGGGGGGCCCCATGAGGCCCCCCTGCCCATAATCATCAATGCCCCGGGGAGGTGGCGGTCCCTGGGGCAGCGTGGGGGGCCAGGAGCCCCCCTACGCATTTAAAAAAAATGCCCTGGGGAGGTGGCGGTCCAAGGTGGCTGTCCCCGGGGCTGCAGGGGCCCCCATGGGCCCCAGCTACATAATTGGATATTGCCCCCGGGACCTGGCCCACCGTGTGCTTATAAAAAACAAAGCGCAGGAGACCGCTCTTAATTTTCTTTTTTTTTTCATCCGAATTCGCTCACCCAGCGTGAATTCGGCTGATTTCTTTTTTTTTTTAAATGCTTTTTTTGGCCCAGGGGGTCCTTGTGGGACCCCCTGGGCAGGCCTGGAGGGTCAGTGTGTCAATCAATCACACTCCCATATACTCAACTATACAGTTATACACAGGCCACCTCACTTACTCATACAGATACTAACACATACTTACTCTCTTATCCAATCACTGATACAAGCACACACTCATCCATACTGCCACTCTCACGATCACTCACTCTCACATATAGTCATTTATATACTCCAACACTCACATATACTGCCTTTCACGTATGTAGTTACTCACAAATGTACCACTGAGACATCCATTCACTCACCAACACACCCATACACATACTCACCCACCCATACAGCCCTTCACAGATGCACTCTTGAACCCATACACCCAGTGAATCACCCACTCACACATCAATGCACAGAGTCTCACACGCCCCACCCACCCACACAGACACTTAGGCACCCATACAGATACTCAGACAACCAATCAACAACCCATATAGACACTTATGTAGCTACTCACCAACGCATGCAGCCACTTACACACCAACTGACAGACTGATACAGACCTTCACACAGTTTAGTTACTAACCCATGCATTCAGTAAGACACGTTTAATCACTCACTTATACAGTCAGTCACGCACCTACTAAATCCTCCATTCAGACACTTATACACCCACTCATTCTTCAATACATCTTGGCATATATATTTATAAAACATATTTAAACTTTACAGAAACACGCAGTCACTGGATGATGTCATCAGTGATGTCATTTGAGATGTCATCAGTGATGTCATCAGTGATGTCACTGACCATGTCATGAATGATGTAATATGTGAGATCATCAGCAGTGCATTGCGGGGATGCGAGTTATAGTTAGCTGAAGTCCCTATAACAGCTGAATTTCACTGGTTTTGTACGAGTGAAATGTCCAACTAACTATAACGTCCCAGAAACCTATCGTTTTTTCAGTGAATTTCAGAGGTTTTTTAAATGCTAATTTCTAACTATACGTCCCTGAAACCTATGGTTTTTTCAGTGAATTTCAAAGGTTTTTTAAATGCTAATTTCTAACTATAATGAACATGAAACCTATGGTTGTTTCAGTGAATTTCAAAGGTTTTTTAAATGCTAATTTCTAACTATGCCTACATTGGTAGGACATATGCAAAAAGAGGAAGAACGGTGCAGAAAAAAGCAAGAGAAATGCAGAAAGAGGCAACAGAAGTCCAGAAAGACAAAGAAAGGTGCAGAAAGAAGCAAGAGATATGCAGAAAGAACCAACAGAGGTGCAGAAAGAGGCCTTGTTGCTAAGTCGTCCTGTGCCCCAACTTTTTGCTGATGGGTTCTGGTGGTAACTGACTGACTAACCAGGCCTAGATCCAGTGCTATTCTAAAAGACACTTAGACTACAGTGAAAACACCTACATACACTAGGGTACACTATGGGTTGGGGTACCCCTGTGATTGGCAAGACCTTCCATGTAAGGCCCATGTACATGATAGGGCAGGGGGATTAAAACTACCTCTAAGTCAGAGGTGCAGAAAGATGCTTCTTTAACTAGTAGTCGCGATTGCACAGTGGTAGAGAAAGTGTGCTGGGCCTCCGACCAGCGCTCAGGAATTCTGCTGCGTAGGACTTACAGGTGGTACCAGGAGGGCTTCTTGGCCCCCAAAGTCCCTCAGGAGTAAAGAGGACTTTATCCCCCTTACCGTAGTCTGCCAGGAGACACGTTTGCAGAGTGGTGGAGAAAGGGGGGCATGGCCTCCGAAGACGTCTTAGCAATCCTACTGTGTGGGACTTACTGGAGGTAGCAAGAGGGGTAGTTGGCCCCCAAGGACATCCTTGGGGCCCAACTACCCCTCCTATTACCTCCAGTAAGTACCACACAGCAGGATTGCTAAGTTCTCATAACAGGCCGCAACCCCTTTGCCCACCACTCTGCAAACGTGCTCCCTGGCACGCTCTTGGATTGTGATTGAAATCCCCTTTATTGCTGGGGGTCCTTAGGGGCCAACTAGCCTACCTCTTGCCTCCAGTAAGTCCCACACAGTGGGATTGCTGAGAGGTGGACACAGGCCACGCACCCTTTCTCCACCACTCTGCAAACGCGCCTCCTGGCGTGCTCTTGGTTGGGGATGAAGTCCCCTTTTCTCATGAGGGTCCCTGGGGGCCAACTAGCCCACCAGGTACCTCCAGTAAGCCCCACACAGCTGGATTGCTGAGAGTGGTCCGAGGTCACGCCCCCTTTTTAAACCACTCTGCAAACGTGCCTCCTGGCGCACTGCTGCTCGGGGGATGAAGTCCACTTTAGTCCTGAGGTCCTCAAGACACAAGAGGACCTCATCACCCCTCCAGCAGTGCGCCAAGAGGCGCGTTTGCAGAGTGGTGTAAAAAGGGGCATGGCCTCGGACCACCTCTCAGCAATCCCACTGTGTGGGGCTTACTGGAGGTACCTGGTGGGCTAGTTGGCCCCCAGGGACCCTCAGGAATTAAGTGGACTTAATCCCCCAACTTATAACACACCAGGGGGCCCATCTGCAGAGCGGTGCTGGGAGGGGCCTTGGCGATATGCCGTTTTTTTATTTTGTTTTTTTAAAGGGGGGCTGTGTGCCCCCCTTTCCTTCATTATTTTTGGGCCCTGGGGACCCCATCCCCCAGGGCCTGAGCATTTTTTTCATTTAAAAAAAAAAAACGGGAGGGTGGCCACGTGGCCCCCCTCCACTGGGCCACTACTGGCCCCGGGGACCCGATCCCCCGGTGCCTGGCCTTGTTTTGTTTTATTTTCACTGGAGGGGGGCCACAGGGCCCACCTCCCCGGGCCACTTCTGGCCCCAGGGACCCCATCCCACGGGCCTGGCCAGCCTGCTTTTTTTGAGGAGGGGGGCCACGTGGCCCCCCTCCTGAGGCCAATTATGGCCCCAGGGACCCCATCCCCTGGGGCATGGCCTTTTTTATTTATTTTAATTTTTTTAATTAGGTGACTCCCTTGGGCCACTATTGGCCCCAGGAACCCCATCCCCCAGGGTCTAGCCTCTTTTATAATTATTTTATAAAATTGTAATTAGGGGAGGGGGGCCGCGTGCCCCAGGGACCCCATCCCCCAGGGCCGGCCCTCACGTTGGGGACCGTGGGGGGAGCCCCAATACCCCCACAGTCCCTGCCAGCTCCCCGCCTCCTGCGGGAGCCAGCGTTGCTTTTGGGCAAGGGGAGCTGCTAACATGCAGCTCCCCTTGCCCAAAAGCAATCTCCTTTGCTTTTTGGAAGCAAGAGCAGGTTTGCTGCTCTCGCTTCCAAGAAGCAACGCAGTGTTTGCTATGGCAGGGCAGGAGCCGTGCCATAGCAAAAGGCAATGTCCCGGGGGTGGGCACCCCGGGACATTGCAGGAGCCGGCCTTGGGGGGTGGCAGTCCCCAGGGCCATCGAGGGCTCCAGGAGGGGGGCCGCGTGGCCCCACTCCCAACATGCAAATAGCCCTGGGGAGGTGGTGGTCCCCGGGGGTCCGTAATGGCCCCCCGTATTTGCATTATTTGTGCCCCAGGGAGGTGGTGGACCCTGGGGCAGTGTGGGGAGGGGCAGGAGCTCCCCCACACTCCTCTAATTATATTGGAGCCCCGGGGAGGTGGCAGTCCCCGGGGCTTGGAGGGGCCCACGAGGCCCCCCGCCCCTATTAAAATAAAGCCCCGGGGTTGTGGCAGTCCCCGGGGCAGCGTGGGGGGGGGGGAGGAGCCCCCCATGCATTTTTTAGAAAAAAAACGAGGTGGCGGTCCCCGGGACTGTGGGGGGGGCTGCGTGCCCCCCGCAAATTATGAGCAAAGCCCCGGGGAGGTGGCGGTCCCCGGAACTGTGGGAGACCTCACACCATAATTATAAATTGCCCCGGGACCTGGCCCACAAGGGGGCTTAAAACAAACGAAGCGCGGGAGCCCACGCTTCATTTTTTAAAAACATTTCGGCCGGATTCGCGAACCCAGTGCCAATTCGGCGGATTTTGTTTTCTTTAAATGCTTTTTTGGGTGCTGTGGGTCCTTGTGGGGCACCCTGAGCAGGCCTAGGGGGTCAGGGTGTTTCTACCCTGCCCCCTTTTCTTATTTTTTAGTGTCTTTTCTACTGATTTCTTGTGACTCGGTTACCGAGTCACAAGATGGCTGCCAACACTTCCTTGTTTGGAGTGTTGGCAGCCAATCAGAATGAAGCTCGTGCTCGGGAGGGTTCACGCATCCTCCTCGGTGCTCAGATATTGATATTTTTAGTTTTTGGATTTCTCAGCAACTACTGAACGGATTTACACCATTTTTAAAAAAAGGACGCTTTCTGAACCTAGAGCTACCTTTTTGCCAAATTTGGTGTCATTCTGTTCAGCAGTTCGGGCTGTAGCCTTTTCCAAAATTCCTATGGAAATTAGCATGGAGAAAACTCGTTTTGGGACCCCCCTTTTTTCTCAGGCCCGCTTGACGAATCACCCCGAAACTTTGCAAGACAGGAGCTGACCTGAATTAACCATTTTTTTGGGAAAATTTCGTGAAGATTCATCAAACGGCGCCAAAGATATTGGCAAAAGAAAAAACGCTTTTTGAATAGAAACAAGGTCCTAACTATAACTACCTACTGGTGACCGCCAGTAGGTTATATATATATGCATATATACTTCTCCGGTAAGCGGGCTTGGGACCTTGGGACCTTGACTCATACTACGACGGGTGGAGAGATCGGAACCTATTGAATTGGTGCCTGTTTATCAGCGCGGCACCTGTGTGCCATATCTGACCTACACTTATTTTACGCAACCATGTCCACAGCAGACGCGCTACGAGACCGCGAGGCCACGGCGGAAGCCCTATTTTTGAACTTACCTGAGGTTCTAGATGAACCGAGCAGCAGTGGCAGCAACAAAAAACCCACGAACCACGACATAAAAACATTATTAAAAACTTTGGAAAATTACAAAAAAAATGAGTTGACAAAGTGGTGAGAGAAGAAATCTTTAGAAAAGTATAGACACATTAATCATGTTCCTAGAGGATTGAGAGTTATGATAGCTCCTACCCTTGAGAACCCCCACCCTGCAATGCTCACTGAATGGGCGGCCAATAATTTGCAGGCTTCCATGAATATGGTAGTGATTTTAATTAAGTATGCAGAAATTGACAGAGACTCTTTCTTGAAAGAAATTGACAAAACCAATGAATTGCTGGATGCATTTGAACAGAAAGATGTCATAAAGAAAGGTCGTCAGGAAATTGGTGGTCGTCTCCAGAAATATGAGGACACTATTAAAGCACGCAAAGTATTCAAATTTGCACGCGATAAGAGAGACTACGAAACGGGGAGAGTATTCACTTTCTCCAAGAAATTTGACACTTACAAAAGACAAGCATTGGTTGATAATGCACCTATTACCCATCCGCAAACTGCCAATAATGCTGATCCTGCAACATCAAGTTCTGATACAAGCTTAATTTTAAGTAGTTGTGAATCCGATGACAACAGAGACTCAGGTGACACCCCTTTAACCGTCTTGCTGGTAAAACGCACTCGGCTGAGGAACTGAATTTTTTGAGGCAGGACCGGCGCCAGACCCTGCGGCCCCAGAACCCTCAGTACAAGCAGGGAGAAGGATAGACCAGTAGAGGAGGGAGAGGCGCAGGGTCCACAGGCAACACCAGAGGCAGGGGAACACGAGCGAAACAATGGGTGCACCAATAAATCCAAGTGACAACACAGTTGTAAATCTCTCTGACACCATTTTGACCACAGCTGAGATTGAATTGCTCTCTCTTGGATTGACTTTTTGCCCTGAGAGCAATTTTAATTACACTCAATCTAGAGTCGACATCTATAAATGTATCAGGAAATTGAAGCTCCTTAAATGTTTCCAACTGAAAAACTCCTTGAAGACAAACAGTGATGAATTACCTCTGGTTAACATGGGTTCTAATCTACAGGTATCTGATACTGATGCACTTAAACTTCTCCATTCTTTAGCCACAAACATTGATGATGATTCTAGGTCTACACAGGAAGTGCTACATGACACTGGCATCACAACTAGTAGCCCCGCTTGTAGCCCGTTTTGTCCAGTATCTACTTTTGTCCCCGTCATGCCCAAAGACGCCATCAATGTATTTAATGACAGGATCACAGACGACCTTAAGACATTAAATAGATCCATCAAACTCAGACATCGTAGCATGAGACACATGGAATTACAATACCACAACCTCATGAAAAAATTAAGGGACAACAGAAATCTCATCATTAACAAAGCAGATAAAGGAGGCAATATTGTTTTGTGGCCTATAAATTTATATGTGGATGAAGCAATGCATCACCTCAATGACAAAGACTGTTATAGGATGGCGTCCTTTATAGATCTTAAAAGGTGAAGGAAATGGTCTTCAAGGAATTATATCAGTGGAAAAGACGTGGTCTAATCAGTAAAAACAAATTCCTATTTCTGAAGAATGAACATCCAACAACACCAATACTATATTTCATTCCTAAAGTCCACAAGGACGTAACCCCCACTCCAGGTAGACCGATCATTTCAGCACAGAGAAGTCTCTTGGAACCGATTTCTAAATTTGTTGACTATTTTTTACAAGAATTTGTTCTTGGCCTACCATCATTCATCAAAGATACTGGAGATTTTCTCAACAAATTAAAAAATATTACTTGGGACAATGATTGTCTATTAATAGTTATGGACATAACTTCTTTGTACACAAGCATACACCACAGTGATGGTATCAACGCTGTCACATATTTCTTGGGACAGCGGGACATAACAATTCTTGAACATAACAAAATGATTATCACCATGATTGAAATATGCCTCAGGAATAATTTCTTTCTCTTTAACAAACAGGTTTATCATCAACTACGGGGAGTGGCCATGGGGGCATGCTTCTCCCCCAGCTACGCATGTCTCCATGTGGGCTGGTGGGAGGAGCATGTCCTCAGGGGTCAACACAAATCCATGTATGACAATCATGTCCAGTATTGGTGAAGATTTATAGATGATGTGTGCCTGATTTTGAAGGCGTCTAGAACTTCAGCTGTAGAATTCGTGGACAGCATTAATTCCAACACCCTCAATTTGAAATTTACTGCAACTAACAGCACTACCAGCGTAGAGTTTTTAGATGTATCTATTTATAATGAGCAAAGACAATTGCAGACCAAATTGCACAGAAAAAGTACAGCGGGGAACTCTGTTCTTCATGCTAAGAGTTCCCACCCTAGACATTTAATTCGCAGTTTCCCAGACGGGGAATTTCTGCGGATTCGCCGTATTTGTAGCACTGACCACGAATTGGAAATTTGTCAAAATGAGGCTACACAAAGATTTTTTAGCACGAGGCTATAAGAATAAGGATTTATTTTTAGCTCGCAACAAAGCTAATACTTTGTCTCGTGAACATTGCCTAGGTGCCACCATCAGACAGGCAGGTGAGGAAGTCATGACTCATAGAATCATCGATGACTCCCCCGAGGAAGTAAGATTAATCACTGCTTATTGCGGGCAAGAAAAACAGATTAGAAGAATTGTATATAAAAATTGGGCTATTGACCTTACTCTATCCCAGATTTTACCCCCTTTGCCATCATTGACTTCTTAGACGTGCACCATCCATGAGGGACACTTTAGTTAAAAACAGTCCAGAAGTTACTTCCTCCAACACATGGCTGTCACCTAGGTGTGTTTTTTTTTAAATGCAGCTCCTGTCTGGCTTGTAAATTTGGAATCAACACTACAGAGTATATGACTGCTTTTAGCAACACATCTGTGAAAGTTCAAGGATATTACACTTGTCGCACAGATTTTGCTGTCTATGTGCTCAGGCGTACTTGTGGCTTAAAGTACGTTGGGAGCACCAAGATCCAGGTGTACAATCGCTTACTTCAACACCTTAGAGCTGCAGTCAACTCTGATCCCAATTACCCAGTAGCCAGACACCTTAAATTAGCACACCAAAACAATTTAAGTGACTTGCAATATTTTGTAATAGGGGTAGTTCCGAAGTCAATTCGAGGGGGCAATAGAGAACACCAGTTGAGACAACTTGAATCTGGGTTCATATTACAACTTGATACCAAAATGCCCAATGGTCTTAACACAGGGGAAGATCTCCACAATTTTCTTTGATGACTCTGTTATGAGGACTTTTGCTACTTACAAGTACAATACGTAGCATAGTCAACTATAGCTATCTCTGATTTTAATTGCGATTGATCCGATGTCCTGTAATATTGTCTTTGTTGCTTTCATCATGTTTAGATCTGAATCATTGACTGTGTTCTGTGCTAAGTAATTTTATAGGTTTTTTATCCCACACCTATTTGACCTACATATTTTCTACACTATGTTTTACGATTCACATCGTTCGTTGCTCTTCAACTCTACATACTTTTATATATCGCAGGATATCCACAGTGTGCAACTATGGATTGTCTCTATGGTTTACAAAGCTCTGTTGTATCGGTTGATTTGGGCACTTGTCCAATATGCCTGCTGCCTTTATTATCTCTGTGCTTACAATAGAGGGCTTCCCCGGGGCTCCGGGGAGCTTATTAATTTTTTCTTAGTGATTCTACAATATTTTGCATTAGCACATTTTGCGCTCTCATACCCGACAATGTAGCACTTCATGAGTTCGGTGTGATAGCAGACAGACTACTTTGACTTGTTTTGCACATCAGTAAAAGTTTACATTTGTTATTTGCACATTTTTTTCCAGCAGGAAGTGGTCTATGTTTAAATTTGAAATACTATGATAGTATGACTATGCACTATGTATATACTTTATGCGTTTCTTAGATCCATGAAATGAAGAATTTGTGTCTTTTAGCTAAACTTTTATAAAATTCCATTGTATTTATTATCTTGTATAAATGGTTTTTTAATTATTTATTTTTCACGATGTACTTTTATAAGCATATCATTACGACTCTGTTGTCTGTGTCTATTGTCACGTAGCATGAGCTCAATTATTTGCAGGTGTGAGTATCTAATTGTTTTCACTATTTAAATGAAGTACACATAGTAGCGCGTCATGTGAACAAGACCGATTTGCCTCAGTCGAAACGCATTATGCTGGGCACTGGCCAGGACTGACTGGTTGCTGTGTATTATCCATTTGAATAAAGCACCGCACTTCAAACTGTTCCTTTGAGTGGTCCGTACCTGTTTTGCGCCGATGGAAGGTGGTGGCGAGCCAGGATTTGCTGTGTATATACCTATATATATATACACATATATATTCAAAAAGGAGTCCCTTCCTCAACCTCCTGACGGCGATGAAGAAGGCGCGAACTCCGCTTGTACTTGGCGTAAGTAATTTTATTTGCTCTTATACAAAGTCATTATGCGTTTCGACCGGTAAAACCGGCCTTGCTCACATGTAGAAAACAGCGTTACACTGACTATTTTAGTACCACCTCTAAGTGTCACATGACTCCCACCAGACATAAAGAAAACACTCTCAGTCTATTTTCGTGGATACAACATGCGGGTCCAAGACAATAATTTTGCATATCCTCAATAAACATTACTAATGCCATCCGGCTATTGAAAAGTTAATCAAAGCATGATTAAAAATATGATTAGTATAAATACATATTAAAAGCAAACCATATTGAACTTTTAAATTCCTCAGAACTTATAGCATCAATGCATTGGGGCTACCACGGTAACAACTAGTGGCTCTTGTGTGCAGCGCATATCTGTAATAATACTCATATCAGACTCATGAGTTTTACAGGTTGTCGTCATTTTTCTGGAGTCATATTTTCATTTGACCCACTACTGTGCTTTAATGCCTCATTTGACAACACCTGTAATTAAAATTTCAAATAACATTGCTGCAATATCTAAAATTTACATCTCTATGACCGTTGTGTGACCCTGCTTTCAATACATGATTAAAAATTTGTCTCAAACAGGTAGCTTATTATATAATGTATTTCCTCTGTCTTGGAACCATATTAAAATACATTCAATCCACTAAGACATAGTTAAAACCACTTAATTTACCAACCTAGTGCAATTTTAGCAATACAGTACTGTTAAACCTGTGCAAAGATATGCCATGTGCAAACCGTGCAAAAATAATGTGCAAAGTGCTAAATCGATTAATACAGTACTGCAAGAGCTGGAGTGATAAATAATTAAAAAATCACATCTAAACAAATCTTATTTTGGGGGGTATTTCTTCCTTATTTTAAAACCAATAATACGTTAGATGATAAAAAACATATACGCAAGGCTGGGATTCACATTTATATACACAGTAACCCATAGTCTTCAAGCATATATTCTCATATATTCATATATTTGGTACATTGCCTGAATTGAATTAAACGTGCTTCGCCACAGTAAAAGGTTGGGAGAACTCCTTATAAAAATTAATGAAGGTCCTCAGTAGTATTTATTCCTGAAGGTGCCTTACTATCAAACTCAATAATCTTGCGTGTCTCCAACTGCCTCAATTTACGGTCTCTATTGCCTCCTCGGCGTAATGTTGGGACGGCATCTATCACAAAGTATTTGAGACAGTTGAGATTGTTTTCATGCATGGCTTTAAAGTGGCGCGCTACGGGGTAGTTGAAATCATTGTTTATTATGGCACGCAGGTGCTGTAAAATACGTACGTGCACCTGCAATTTTGTGCTCCCTATGTAGTTAAGGCCACATGTGCATGTGAGCACGTATACTGCATATTCCATGCGGCATGTAAAGTGCCCCATAATAGGTCTTTCTTTGGGACTGAAAGGTACTGTGTAGTGGGTTTTATTTTCTCCAAACTTACAGGCCCGGCATGTCGAGCATTTGAAAAAGCCCTGTTTCGGTTTGAGCCAGGTGGTACTGGGAATGATCTCTGGGTTATTTTTCACTAGGTCCATCCTCATGGATTTGGTAACGTAGGGGTGGTGGGCAATTTAGGTGCTAGCACCCCATTTGTAAGGAGGATAGGCCAGTTTTTATTCACTATCCCCCTTATTTGCCTTTGTTGTTTGCTGAAGGTGGTAATTAGTCTTAGTATTGCATTTTCGTTTGAATTGCATGCTTTACTACTAGGGAAATCTCAATGATATCAATATTCTGATCTTGCTTGGATAATAGTGATTCCCTATTGCGAGACTTGACTTTTTCATTAGCTTCCAAGAGAATTTTATCACTATATCCTCTCTGTTTAAATCTCTCTATTGAGGCTTGAGAGCATTTAGCACATTCCTCCTCTGTACTACAGATCCGTTTTATTCTAAGCAATTCCCCATACGGAATACTTTTTTTTAAGTGCTGGGGATGTGCACTTAAAGCATGTAGTGTAGAGTTCCCCGAGGTGGATTTCCTATGCAGTGTAGTTTCTAATTTGCCCTCCCTCACATATATAGTTGTGTCTAAGAAGTCAACACTTTTACCACTTATATATGATGAGAGGTTCAAGTTGGCATTATTATCATAAATGGCCCCCACAAACATTTCTGCACTTTCTTGATCGCCATCCCATATAACAAAAACATCGTCAATATACCGAAGCCAACATATCGCATGGGTGTTGAACATTTCAGCATGGGTTCCCCTTAGGGCCTGCTCCTCCCACCAGCCAACATGCAAACACGCATAACTGGGGGAAAAGCAGGCTCCCATGGCAACTCCTCTCTTTTGTATGCACAGATCTTTACTGAACATACAGAAATTGTTATACAGACACCACTTTATCAATTCCAACAGCATGATATTTTGGGTGTGAAAACACAGAGGTCGAGTGTCCAAGTTATGTTTGACTGCTGATATTCCAGTGTGGTGATCAATACTGGTGTAAAGAGATTCAATGTCTAGGGTAATCAGTAAGTATCTTTCTTCCCAATTAATTTGACTAATTTTGTTTAAAAAGTCACCAGTGTCTTTTACATATGTGGGGAGATTGCACACATGATTCTGGAGAAATGAGTCCACATGTCTGCTGATGTTTTCGCTTACTCCTCCAATGGCAGAAATAATAGGCCTCCCTGGTGGTGGTCACATTGTTTTGTGTATTTTGGGGATCAGATACATTGTTGGAATCACAGGAAATTCATTGTGCAGAAATTAAAATTCCTGATTAGATATTAACCCTTGTCTTTTGTATTTCAACAGTTCTTTCTTCAAAGTATCTTTAGCTTTTTTTAAATCAGCCATCTGTGCTTTTTCATAACAGATAGTATCACTAAGCTGTCTCTGTGCTTCTTGAATGTACTCCTTCCGCGGCCAGATTACTAGATTTCCGCCTTTATCCGATTTATTAATTACAATTTCATGATTTTTCTTTAGCTTATTCATTAGATTGTCATATTGTAATTTATGGTGTTTCTTTTTATTTTTTGTATGGCATACTTTGTAGTATAGTTGTTTAAGATCTTCCGTGACTCTTTCATGAAAGTTGTCTAACGCATCTTTTGGCATCATCGGTATAAAGGTCGATTTGTTTTTAAACTGACTTGTCCCGGCACTCAGTTGTGTTATAATTAGTGCTCCCATATACACATATATATATATATACATTTTCACAATTGTCACACAAATATGCTGCGAACACTTTTCAGGACGGGTGCCTCCTATGCGTGAACGTGGCCTCACACAAATTATTTTCAAAACCAAATTAAGGAGCACTCACGGGTACCAGAGTTTAATTTATTGATCCCAAAAGACGCATTTCGGCTTCTGTGCCTTCTTCAATGTTGGCTTTACAAACAAAGTCAAATTACCGATCTTTAAAGAGCGTCATGGCTCATTCCCATTGGCGGATAATTCATAGATATTAAAAGGGGACTGCTCCATGGTCATGAATTGTTACATACATGGTCGCCATTACAGCATGTGTTATTAAGCTGAATTCAGCCCCAAGTTAGTACTCACAGGATACAAAATGTCCGCAGTCGGCATTTCTCCACATTATACGCTGTTGTTTAATAATTGCAGTCTTCCCATAGTTTTCACTGTTCCAGCTGCCACTTTCACCAAGGGGGTAATTCCACAAAGTAAACCAAAGTCTCTGGCCCTCGTCCGGCCGAAATTCCCTTGTATCATTGCTGCGTTCTCAAAGACATAAGTCTCAGTTACTCACGTCTCTCCATTTAGTAATGTCCCATATTTTATGGTGAGTGCAACAATTCGTTCAGGAGACAGCGGTTCTGGCAGTCCTGATTTAATTTCCACAATTGCCACACAAATATGCTGTTGAACACTTTTCAAGACGGGTGCCTCCTATGCAGTAGCGGTCCGTGGTAGGAGTGCCGGCCGGGCGGTGATGTGGGGCGGGGGAGGGGCAGGGTGGAGGGTAGTAAACCATGGATTACGGCCGAATACAGGTAAGTAAACAATTAAATAAATAAAACGAATTTCGTTGCGCACACTGCGTGTAATGTGGAGAAATGCCGACTGCAGACATTTTTGACCCTGTGAGTTCAAACTTGAGGCTGAATTCAGCTTAATAACACATGCTGTAATGGCGACCATGTACGCAACAATTCATGACCATGCAACAGTCCCCTTTTCATATCTATGAATTATCCGCCAATGGGAATGAGCCATGACGCTCTTTAAAGATTGGTAATTTGACTTTGTTTGTAAAGCCAAAAATTGAAGAAGGCACAGAAGCCGAAACGCGTCTGTTGTGATCAATAAATTGAACTCTGGTACCCGTGAGTGCTTCTTAATTTGATTTTGATATATATATATATATATATATATATATATATATGCAAAAACAGAAGCAGAGTACTCCGGGTAGTTCTCAAGTTTAGGTGGAAAGCAGCTCCAGTAAGAGCACTCTCAACACCAGCGACACTCTAAATTTGCTCACCTCAAATGTCTGCTTTTCTATAAAAGTTTTTAAGCATAGGATTAGCGCACTGCTATCCACGCCGAGATAGAAAGGGACAAAGTCTTTTGCCATTTTTACAGCAAAGTCTTTAAGCATAGGATTAGCACAGTGCTCTCCCTGCCGAGCTGTAAAATGGCCAAAGCCTTTTACCACTCCAGGCACAGTATTACAGCTTTAGATTGCAGTCGCGGTCCGTGTAGGAGTGCCGGCCGGGCGGTGACGTGGGGCGGGGGAGGGGCAGGGTGGGGGGTAGCAAAGTACGGATTACGGACCTATACAGGTAAGTAAACATTTAAATCAATAAAACGAATTTCGTTGCGCGCACTGCATCGCCAAATGCGATGCAGTGCGCGCAACGAAATTCGTTTCATTGATTTAAATGTTTACTTACCTGTATAGGTCCGTAATCACTGCTACCCCACCCTGCCCCTCCCGCCCCACGTCACCGCCCGGCCGGCACTCCTACACGGACCGCGACTGTTAGATTGGTAAAATACGATCCAAGCCAACCTGAAATGAATAAAAGCAACCCCTGACACTGTTTCGCTCTCGTTAAAGCTCTTCCGAGAGGTATAGCTTTGTCCAGACACAAGGGAGCACCCAGTATAAGTCAAAACAAAACCCTTTCAGGCATAGAGTGACGAATAAATTATGCAAAAACAGAAGCAGAGATATATATATATATATATATATATATATATATATATATTCCATCTTCTTTGAAAGCTAACTACATTTTCTGTGAAAATTGTAATGTTGTTAAAGGTAAAATATGTGATGAACTTAAATACAATAATTGGCATTTGGCAGAGAGGAATGGCCTAGCAGTCATTGCGTATTTGAATGCTGTGTAAAACGTGGTGGAATCAATTTAACAAATGTTGCCCCTTCATACACTTAAAAAACAGGAATATATTTCCAGCTGCTGTGTAGGCATATCTTGTCAACTATAAAGCAGTATAAGTCGTAAATGCGCTGTTAAATCTAATTAAAATCTAACCCACAGTTGTGAGAATGTGTTTTCTCTCAGTATTTCTCTTGGCTTTTCAACGGAATAGCCGAAGGCATTTTTTCTTCCAAATCAAGTTCAGATTTTGACAAGGTTAACATATGGCTTTGTATTCATGTAAGCTGCAGAATTCAGAATACATTTGGGCGGTATTCCCACTTGTAGTTCATACCTAAAGATAAATACATGATTATAACAGCTTCCTGTCATTTGTTTCTGTTATGTTTGTCACTAAAATGCTGCTTGAAATATGAGACACCGAAAGACACTCAAAAGAGCAAACTTCGTGGAAATATATATCAGCTTTAATATGTTCTTTCGTGCGATAAACGTTTACCATCCATATAAAGTAAACATAATAAGAAATAAGAATAAGGTGTCTCGTGAAATAAAATGTAATTATGTTTTTCCCTTTGTGATAATAAGAATATTATTAATGCCAATATTTTTTCATAAACTACATTTGAATATTTATCTAATGCTTGCGTTTATTCCTACCATTATAAAAGGCGGTTTGTCAGAAAGGACCTTAATTTATTTTCGGTTTACCAAAATATTTTAGAACATGTTAAAAAGGTGATGGCCGCTCTATAATCCAGACAGATAATAGTTATTGACATGCTTAGTTAGAGGGCAGCATCAACAGTGAAACGTACAATTATAGAAGCAGATGAACAAGACAGTGGCATTGATGGATTCCATTGTATTTAACTAAAAAAGAAAAACTATTTCCATACTTTTCCTTGTCCTTTTTGATTACCCGCTCTCTGAACTGCCAGTGCTTAATCTGAGAGTGTGGTTGCCCGTGGGGTCCACAAGCGCTCATTTTATTGACCGGCACATATTTGTTCACACCAGACACTGATGGGGAACAGGAAAAGGAAAAACAAACACAAGGAAAGACGGAGGGGGAGAAAGACGGAAAAGCAGTCTCAGAGGAAAAAAGCAGGAACCTACAAGAATAATATAAAGAGGCAGGGAGTGTCTGGTTTAATCTGGCGGATTTAATCAGTAGCGGCTGCTACTGAGCGCGGGTGGTGGGCGGGAGGGAGCGGAGGGGAGAATACAAAAAAAATAAACTTACCTGGGTGCCGCTGCCTCTCATCAATCGTCTTCTGGCAGAAACAGGAAGCACACAGCTTCACAGAATCCCCTGTCCAATCACAATGCTGTGTTACAGCAGTGTTGTGATTGGTCTGAGCGCACTCAGTCAGGGGCTTGGAGGCTGGGAATATACCCCACCAGGTTGTGTAATGCAACCCGGTGGGGAAGATGAAAAGTGTGCATGACGGTTTTCTTAACACTCCTTCCCCTGCCCCCTGCACTGGCCAGCCCAGCACCAGCCCCACACGCATCCAAGCAGGAAGGAAAACGAAAATGATAATAACGTTAGTGATTATATTTTTCGTTTTCGATTTTACACTGCTCGCAGAACAGTGGGGCGACAATCCTCTGCTTTAGCGGAGGAGCCGTCGCTGGATTTAATATTTGGCGTATTAAATAGACATGATGTGGATTCAAGATTAAGCAGCCTTGGTCGGACGTGCCGACATTTAACAGCACTGGTCCTGGGCTTCTGAGCAGAGCTTTGGGCACCAACACTCATTCTGTTACAAATTAAGCACTGCTAAACTCTATTGCTAAAATGACAGTGAATGTAATAAAATTGATTTAATCAGTATTCTAAAGAATTAAAAAAGTGAAGTATTTAGGGGAGCAGCACATCTTGTAGTGAAAGACCTGAGACTAAATTAAGGTTGAAACCATGCTCCACACTTTACCATAGTTAAATTCCCTAATAGTGGACCAACCTTAAGAGTAATCTTCATATGACCATATATTGGTTATCCTAATGGTTTAAACCAGGGTTCTACGAATTCGGTCCTGGAGGGCCGGATCCATTCCAGATTTTTAGATAAATACATTTATCTAAATGAGGATATGCTAAAAATCTGGCATGGACCCGGCCCTCCAGGAATGACTTTGGAAAACTCTGGTTTAAACCCTCTACACTAGATCTTCAGCACAGGCACAGAGAAGCAACAATTATACCAAACTATGCGCCTGCTGCAGGATGCATACATAAGGCACTCTAACGTATGTATGCCACAAAAACAGACCTCACATTAAACCCCCATTCTGTATGACCTCGGGTAAAAATACAGATGTAATGTGCAGATATCATTTTTTGGACTGCTAAAGAATAAAGGGCAGTCCTTGAGTTCCTGCACAGACATGACAAATGGATATGAAAAACATGGTATGGCGACAGCAGGAGGACACACAATCAGGCACAGACAGGGTGCCAGTTGCCAGCTGAACACACTAGGTAGACACCACTCCTCGTATGAGAAATATTCAACTAGTAATTATCTAGAACATAATATATGCGCCTTAGATGACACGTCTGACTCCACAATCTCTGTTTTAGAACAAGCAGAAGAATGCATGCGTCATTGGTCCCATCAGTAGCGGTCGGTGGTAGGAGTGCTGGCCGGGCGGTTACGTGGGGTGGGGGTAGTAAACCACGGATTACGGCGGAATACAGGTAAGTAAACATTTAAATGAATAAAACGAATTTCGTTTTGAGCGCTCGCGCAACGAAATTCGTTTTATTTATTTAAATGTTTACTTACCTGTATTCCGCCGTAATCCGTGGTTTACTACCCCCCACCCTGCCCCGCCCCACGTGACCGCCCGGCCGGCACTCCTACCAGGGACCGCGACTGGGTCCCATGATATCTTAAAAGAAGCAAAGAACATGTGACTATGTTGCAAAAAAATTCATTCCCGCTCGGGGTGATTTACTCAGTCAATTAGGGCAGAAAAATGTAATTCTGTAGATGAATACATATACATATATTTCCAACATAAATATATTCATGTATTTATTTATTTGATTATTTTCAGGTTTATCTAGAGCATACTATATCCGAAGAGGATCAGGGTGGTTTACAAGAGAAAGATTTGCTACATAAGTTTAGCAAATCATAGAACATTAATCTTGGGCACAGCAGTGTGCAGAACAAATCAACAATGTTGTTACATTGTTAATTTACATATAGCTGTGAATCAAATAACAATACACGAAATACAGCTGTAAATGTATATGCATGTTAGGTGTTGAAGGCCCTACGTTTCCATAGTTGTATGTTATCATATGACAAGATACCCTTAGAGATATCTCTGTAGAAATAGGAGTTTCAGATTTCACAAGGCTCGGGGTTTCTACAGAAGTTAGGGGAGATACAATTCCGGAGTTTGGGTGCTTTCTGAAAAATGTTCAATGATAAATCTTTGATTCCTGACCAGAAATGATTATGGGAGAAATCAGAGCTCGGTTGGAATGTAACCTGTGCCAACAGGCATTAGTTTGTGTGCAAGGTATTTTGGGGGGGCCGGGGCCAAAGGTTTTGTGAGTGATGCAAGCTATAATGAATATATAGGAAGATACTTCGGGATGATGAGGACGGAGATCATCTGTTTGAAATGTTTATATCTAGAAACCAGACTAGCTGGTGAGTGCAGAACTGCCTTCAAATGAGCCAAGTGTATCTTTTTTTTCCCGGAGATTTATGTAGCGCAAAACTTGACCCAAAGGTATCAGGGCGCTTTACATGAGCACCAGTTCATTACAGAAGGACAAATTCATTTTGCTAAGCACAGTAAGGCAATGTCAAGCCGTTATAACACTAAAGATCGTACATCTGATTTGTATCAGTCTGATTATAGATTAACTCCTTGACACTTAACAGCATCAAAAAGGAGATGTTAGTCTTTAGTTTGCCATTGTTTTATAGTCAAGCCTTTATTGGTCCACCAAAGGGGACAGAGGGGAGGTTCATAACACGAGACAAAGACATAGAGTTCTTCGACTTGGGGACGGGACAATTTTTACAATATGGGAAAATCTCCAATGTTGCCCGAGAAATATGGCCAGGGTTCCCGGAGGAACCCCTCAGCACTAACATACTGAACGTAATGCTGTATATGGCAGGGTGAAGGCACCTAGTATCCCACTTATACCAAGCTTTAAGGGATGACTTACCACACAAGACCCTACCAGTGCAGCTATCAGACAGAGAATGGGAGAGAATGCATGAGGGGGCGAGTACAGTCAGCTCCAATGCAAGATTCAAACTCCTGCAATATCATATAGTTCACCAAGTGTATCTCACCCCACGTAGGCTGCATAGGAGTGTCCAAGATGTAGATCACAGGTGGCGGACTTCCTCCATATGATTTGCGTATGCCCTAAACTTGGCCCCTATTGGGATGCAGTGCTAACACACCTTCAGAGAGCTATGGGGCGGGTGATCCCCAAAGAGATCCGACAGGTACTGCTCAACCTAATACCCACTCCTAAAAACAAAAAATTAAGTTGACGTTTTCTTTCCCTGTGATTGGTGCTGGCGAAGAGGCGAATCATAATAGTATGTTGTTATGTTATGTTAAAATAATTTGTATAGCGCACGTACACAACATGGTTTCATGGCGCTCATAGAGGAAGTGAACTGCTGCTCATAAGATCAATCATTCATAGGCCTGAGAAAACAGCCAGGTTTTCAATTGTCTCCTAAAGTAAGAGTAACATGGAGATGATCTAATGTTGAGAGGCAGTGCGTTCCAAAAAGAGGGGGCTAATACCGCAAAGCGGGATCCACCAGTTCTTTTCCGCTTATAGGAGGGAATGGCTAACATGGCCATACCTCTGTAGTATGTAGTATGGCTACGTCCGAGACCTCCACGGGTAGGGGAATGGATGAAGGATATGTGTGAATGGGCAACAGCGGAAAGGGTACGAATGAAGATGGCCCATAAAGATGAAAAGCTAGAAGATGACCTCCAGGCATGGTATCAAATGTTACAGGATCTCATGGGGGACAAGGACACGGGGACCCAGGAATCCACACATGGGAAGGGGGCTATGCCATACAGGAGAAGTTAGGATAAGGGTACAGTACGATACAAGCCTGGCATTAAGGATTAGAACATAATAACCATATCAAAGCCCATGACAGCCGGGACTATAGTTGGGAAGGGAGGGGAGGGGGGGAGGGATAGGGAGTGGAACACCCAAGTTAGGATTGGCATAACTTTTGTAAGCCTCTAGGAAGTGTATAAGAGATACACATGCCACCAATGAATAGGATACGGATAGAAAAGCGGAGTCCCCCAACTCAGATCTTTTGACTTATATAGATAATGGATTGCAATGCCGAAACCGATGGGACTGAACCGATGAGATGAGGAATAATGGGAAATAGGGGACCGCGTTGTTGTTTCAACATTTAGCTGTAACACTGTTCTTATGAAATTTAAATGCCAATAAAGTTATCTTTAAAAAAAACTTACCTTCTACCAGAGTGGCTGCTGACTGCTTTGATGAGTTTGGTCAAAGTTGGACAGCTTCCAAGGCTGGACTGGCTGTACCGGGCATCAGACGTATCCCGGGGAGGCTGGGGAGCGGTGGGGGAGGAAGGCTGTTTTGTTACTGAGGCACATTTTTGTAGCAGTGCACCACTTTTGAAAGCACCTGTTGCAGAGTTTCTTGTATAGCCAGTAGTTTTTAGGTAAAAATAAAGGTGTCAAGATAACACTGGTGATAAATGTACCTGCTGGAGCGAGATTGAGGTTTTGTCTAGTGGCAGATTTTACTCATCTAAGGTAGTGCAGAGGGATAATATGCCTGCTGCAAAGGACATATAACACGCAGATCACAGAATAGTATTTTTTGTGCCTAGCTCAGTGGCATACTGCTTTGTCACATAGACCCTTTTGTTACTGTGCAGTTCATAAGTTACAATCATATTCTAGTACAGAATGCTATAATGTGCTGTATGTAAACTACATAGTACAGCTAAGACAGTTATGTTTTTTTTCCAAGTTTTTCTTTATCCTAATGTTGCTAAGAAGGGCTTTTTTGGTCGAAATAAATTCTTATTAGTAAATCCAACCCTAACCACTATGTTACGTTATGAATCCTGAGTTTATGCTTGTCTAGACCAAGCACTTTTAAAATATGCCTACCAGTAAGAATGACATGAATCCTACACTTTGTTGTTCCCTTTGTCTCATGCAACATTTTCTATACACTGATTTACATATGTATGATTCATTGTCCCTGTATTGTGTGTGATGTAAAGTGCTTCGACACCCTACACTGGTATGAGAGGTGCTATGAAACAAATTAAATACATATGAGAGAGGGGCTATGGAGAGATGAAGGACACTGTTGGAGGGTGATAGTGAGGGAATCATTTGAAGAGTCCCAACAAATATTGTTGTATTGTGGTGCACTCTAAGGTACTCATTTACTATGCTTTATAAGCTAATACAATTGAATATATAATGAAAAATGTGTTGTAGAATACACCATTTTTCCCCAAATTTTCTTGGGGGGAGGACCCCCCTAAACCCTCCTTGCAGTGGTCAGGCTCACTCGCTGCACTCACTATGCGCCATATGAGGGCTTTGCCAGGGCTGTTTTGGGTTCCAAATCCTTCCATGATAGCCTTGGTTACAAGGACTGCATTTGTCTGTTGGAGCAACAATTCACACAGATACTATGTGTGTTTCAGAATACTTTTAACTCAGACACTGCTTTGGAGAAGACAACTCTGGTGAAATGGTTTCAGTCTGATTTCACAGTTCTTTAAAGGTACGATACATGTCAATGTGTTAGTGTCAACAGTGTTATCTTGGGCATATATTTTTTCAGGTAATATATACATGGCAGCACAAGCACACGTACTAACTTCCTGTTACCTTCTGAAGTGCCTTAGTGCAACACGTGCAACACGTGCAACACGTGCCCAAGCTGCGAGAGGGAGAACATACTTCTCAGTGCATGTATGTAGCGCACAAGGGCATGTTCTTAGAGCAAGTAGAACTCAGTGGGAAGTTGCTGAGAGTGTGCCTTAGAGCTGCAGTTAGATAAATAGAATTGACAGAGAATGAATGTTCTAATAAACTAGTTCTTATGAACTAATGAGAATCTAATGTCAATTTTCTGATGCCGATATTGGCAATATCAAGAGAAAGGGGACTTTTGTTGTCTTAGGGCCTGATTTAGATCTTGGTGGATGGGTTACTCCATCACAACGGTGACGGATATCCCGTCCGCTGAAATAATATTCCCATTATACCCTATGGGATTTATATTTTGGCAGATAGGATATCCATCACCATTGTGACGGAATAACCCATCTGTCAATATCTTATTCAGGCTCTTATTCTTCTTCAGTGAGGGAAGAAAAATGGAAGATACTTTGTAAGCATTGTTCAGGCTAAAAAAACTCTTTCAGGTTTCAGAAAAGCATTTACTTAGTAAGAAACGGGGAGGTGTGCATTTCCTAACTGATAATTTAAGTGGCTGTTGTACAGAGATGAATGTAACGTAGAGTAACTCTTTTTTCTACGGCTCTGTTTCCACTGTTTTTAAGCGGAGATACGATGTGGACTTTAAACGGATATTCATTTTGAAGAGGCTGACATTTCCAGCCACTGAGCATATGCCGGCAAGCCTCATATTAGAAAACTGTATTGTAGAGAGGCTGCTGCTGTTATGCTTGAGTTGAATATGTTCAGCGAGATGTGAAGGAAATGCCTGAGTGCAGTTGCAGTGTTTGTGTATACATAAACAGTGCGCAGTGTTAGTGTTATAGAGAAGAAACATTTTGTTTTTATTTGTGTGATGGTTGAAAATAAAAATAATATGGCAATTTCTGAACATTAGAAAAAGTTTATTTCCACTATTTTATATCCATGGAAAAAATATTTGAGTAAATAATTTACTTACTTCGACTACATTTTAGAGAAAATGCTTGGAGAGTAGTGATATGATGCCTATGATTTTACTTCCTTAATTGTAAAATTGTGTTGCTGCTGCTCTTATGGTTAAGAGACTGTTTTTGTTGTTCTGGGTTGACCATGACCCAAATGGCAGGGTGTAGAGATACATGCATGGTCCAATACTATGTGTTGCAAGAGTATTTTGTAAATTACTGCAGGTGCACAGTTTTGTGTATGCTTCACAAGATGCGCTGTTCTTATGGGATGAATCTGAGGTATCTTGTCTTAACAGACAAAACTGTAGTAAACTTAAGTATGATGATATGGACATTGTGGAAGAGTAGTTCGATGTCGCATGAGGATACATGGGGGAGTACCCCATGGTGTGCAAAAATGGGAGAAAGTGGTACGCGTTCAAGTGAGGTTAAGTGCCCCATTGTGTGCAAAAGTGGGGAAGAGTAATGCCCTGTCACAAGGGGAAATATGGAGAAGTGTGGTACTCATTGAGTTCTGGACTGAAACCACAAGTTCGATTGAGTGTGCTTTTGACTTTGAGTGCAAAAGGGAAGTTGTGACAGCTCACTGTACTGGTGACATAATACATTAGTGTGAAGTGCAGTGTTTCTCTGTTTTCTATTGTGGTTAATTGTTGAGTTTTCAGAACTCTCGATCAATCAATTCAGATTTGTAGAGCACAACTAGTCCCCGCGGGGGTATCCAGGCACAATGTTCTTGCTGGGATCAGTCAAAGAACCAGGTCTTGAGTCCTCATCTGAATTTGGGAGAGAGGATGATGTTCAGAGGTGAAGGGAGAGATCATTCCATTACTTGATGGCGAGGTAGGAGAAGGATTGTCCTTCACTGCAGCTTCAGCAGATGCGGGCATATGTGCATGGGCAAGGGAGGCAGAGCAAACGTGTCAGGAGGGTTGGTGGAAGTTCACGCAGTGGTTGATGTATGCTGGTCCTTGATCGTGGAGCACCTGCTAGTTGTGTATCAGCATCTTCTCTAGATGGGGGGCCAGTGGAGGCTCCCGGGGTCGGTGTGATGTGCGTCCATTTAGGTAGTCTGGCAGATGAGTTCTGTATTGTCTGGAATCTCTGCAGGAGTTGGGTGGTGATTCCTCCGTAGAGTGTGTTGCCGTAGTCCAGATGGCTGGGGACTAGGGCTCGAGTGACAGTTTTCCTAGTGTTGATGGGGAACCATCTGAAGATCTTTTGGAACTTGTGGAGGGTGAGGAAGTAGGCAGAAGATATTGCATTGATCTGGAATTTCATGGTGAGTTTGCTGTCCAGGATGATGCCAAGGTTGCAGGCGTGGTTTATTGTTGAGAGTGTGAGGCCGAGTTTGAGGGCCTCCAAGGGGAGATGTTGTTCCCAACCAATCATCACTTCCATCTTGCCTGTGTTGAGCTTCAGGCAGTTGGTCTTCATTCAGTCAGCAACACTTGTCATGCAGTTGTGAAAATGTGGTCCTAGTGGTGGAGGGGTCTGCTTAGAACGAGAGGAGGAGCTGGGTGTCATCTGCATAGGTTATGATGTTGAGGCCGTGGGTTGTGACGATGTGGGTCAGTGGAGTTGTGTAAGTGTTAGACAGGGTGGGACTGATTGGTGAACCTTGAGGGATCCTGCAGTCTGAAAAGAATTTTGAAACATGTTGGAAACTGTCATCTTTGTGTGCAGGAGACACTCAGAGTCATTTCAGTAATTACGCATTACTCTTGTGATGCAAAATTTCCGAAGTTACATGATTATGACAGATTGAGAATTAAGAGTAATTTTGGGCAAAATTCCTACCGCAGGAGAATAGTGAACTAAGAGAGAGAGAGAGCAGCTGCTGTTGTTGTCCTCTAGCATTTAGTGCTATTTTCTTATCACAAAATCCATCCTCAGGCCTATTTTGGAGGCAAGGGTGCATTTTGCATTACGGGGAACAGTGCTCAGTGTTGGATTAGGGGGTCTTACATTAATTATGCATAATTACAAGCAAGTTTGTTGTAATTATGAGTAATTATGATAGAAATAAATACACGAGTTACAGCCACCCCTAGAGAAGACCTTTCCCCCCAACACATTTAGGCCAGAGCATTTTAATCTTGAGTGCAAGAAGGTATAATCTACAGAATAAAATGCTGTGGAAAATCCAAAACAATAAGAACAGCTGTGGTGTTTTTATCAGTAGCTATGCAAAGGTAATTGAGGACAGACCCGAGGGATGTTTTGGTGCTTCTTTTGAGGCAGAAGTCTACTCCAACATCTCTGAGTAAATTATTAGTCTCTCAAAATGTACAGCACTTTCCAAAATCTTGGCAATTCTATGTACAAATATCATAAAACGATAGTTGAAATGCACCCAGAATCAAGATTAGATTTGTAAGGCTTAATCCTACGTAACTTCGATTGTTATGTAATTAAATCTATGACCTGGTCACCATCATGGACTAAGATTTAGCAACTGTGTTATCATAATGCTGCACACTTCCCCAGATATTTAAAATGAATTCACA
The DNA here is from genome assembly GCA_963921515.1 of Calotriton arnoldi. Classification (NCBI taxonomy): domain Eukaryota; kingdom Metazoa; phylum Chordata; class Amphibia; order Caudata; family Salamandridae; genus Calotriton; species Calotriton arnoldi. The sequence continues at coordinate 207,643 of CAWUFW010009572.1, read as the reverse complement.
CTTTTGATTCCACTCTTCGTAGCCAAGTATTTCATAGACTTAGGGCCTGGTTTACAAATTGGCAGAGAGGGCACTCTGTTGCAACAGTTACAGATTACTCTATCTGCTAAACTAAAGGTGTGCCGACTCATCTGCTGCTGACAAACATCTCAGAAGGCCTGACAGAGTAAGGGGTGAACAGTGGCAAGTTTCAGTGTCTGTCACCTTCAGGTAAAACCTGGCGGTAAGGGGCAGTGAAAACTGCAAAGTGACCCCCCACGCCATGGTAGAAAACTCAAATGGTGAGGGGGTCATTGTTTGTTTTATTTTCAGAAACAAAATTCCTCTTTGGGATTTGTTTTTGAAAATAAAAACAAAATGCTTACAGTTTGACATATGGTTCTGTCATGTTGAGGGAGCGTCCTTGAACATTTAAATCTATTTATAGGAAATGTAAGTGATGTCCGCTGGTCCAGCGATCATCTCTAAATTTGGCGTGCAGAGTACCCTCACCATTGTGAAAGTAAAGTACTCTGCCATGGCGATGGTGCATACTCCGTCCACCAAATTCTAAATCAGGCCTTTACTACTGTGTAATTGTGGCAGCTATTTTATTCAGGCTATACCCTCTAACCAACTACAGATTAGGTTTTGGCATCCGTTCTGTTAAAATGGAGCAAGCTCCCCCAATGTTTTAAATAAAAATACTTTTTCCCATGAGCCACCAATATATTGTGGCAGTTCAAGGTGAAGGTTGGGACAAGGGCCTAACAGTAGTATTGGACCTTGCTCTTCATTACAGAGAAGTGCGCTAAGTTAGCATTTTAAACAAACCTGAAACACGCATGAATATCACCTAGTAGGATTGTGCCTCGCCGGACTGCAAACATGCATTAGATTAGCACTCTAGCTAACCGGATAACGAGTGTCCTGCATTTCCTCTACACCTCCGGATTAAAAAACTATAGCAGTGTCTTTCAGCAGCTACCCAGTTCAACAATTACACATCCAATAATTTCACACATAGGTGATTAGAAAACTGGAATGAGGATTTCCACAAGTTGCAGAGAAGAGACAGAAGAAGTAATTCAGTAGTGCCAAATATGTTATCAGGGGAATAGTACCATGATGTTATTTATAGAATACTCCGTCCTCTCTCTGTATATAACAGTGGAATACACCAGGTATGAGAAGAAGGAGCTGGGTTTCAATTTTGAATGGGTGTTTAAAACCAGTTTAATACATATGGTTCAGGGCTGATATCCCACTACTGGAGGGAGAATCTGTTTTAAATAAACAGTTTTCAGTTTTCGGCATCATCCAGGCTAATTCTCGCTTTGTTCACGCTGCAGTGGATCTTCGCCATTGTTTTATAAAAATAAGGTCAATGCATCATGTAAATTATCATCATCACAATCATTAGTATTATTTTGAGACAATAAAGAGAGCTAGGTATAAGTTTTAAGGGTTTTATTAACCAAATTGTTTTACTAGATCATATTTATTAGATCACAAATATTTCATCAAATTTAGTCATTAAAATCTTGTTAAAATCAATCAGTATATATATATTTAACAAAATTAATACATGCATTAAGCACGTTCCATAAACGGCAGATTCCCTATTCTAAGAATGTGGAAAAAAGGAGTCAGTCAGAGAGAGCGAGAGAGAGAGAGTAAGCATACATTTTTAACAATAATTCATCTCAATAAATCAAAAATTAAAAGCAGAATGTCCCATAAAGAGAGGTTGAAGAAACTCAGTAAAGTCAAAGAGCAACATGACATAGGGTCTGGGTAAATGTAAATCGTAATAGAAAGTGAGGTCCAGAATGGGAATAGGCTACTGGTAACCTACTGTAGGAACACACTTATATAGACAACATATTATATGAAATTTGGTAACATTTGTAGTCTTAGTCTTCCTTTAGCCAAACAATATTCAATGCCCTCCTGTGAACAGGATCACTCCTCATCTCCTCACAGAGAATACAATAGTTCTTCAAGCAACAAGATGCAGTTAATTTGTATTGACAAATGTTTAGTATGGGTCAGCTTCTCATTCGGAGCCCCTTTCCGATTCTAACCTTTTAAATCTCACATCTGCACAATAGGCTATGCAGAAGTTGAAACATCTCTATAAAGCAAGAAAAGATTTTTGCAGCACACATTCACTGAAAAGGAAATTAAAGATAGTTGAAGGGGTCAGAATCAAGTTTAAGTTTAAATCCTGTTTCTTCATGCATGAATGGTTCACTTCCCCCTTAAAAAGACTAATTTCTAATCATTTGCAATAGTAAGCTTTGTTTAAGTAGAAATATTCTGCAGAAATATATGAAACATTATAAAACATTTTCTTCATTCTGAAAAGCATTTCTACGTAGAGGTCAAGAGTAAAACACTTTCATTCATTACAATCAAGATAAACTACCAGGTTGATATTTGTATGGGGGTTGTTGTAGCACGGTGTCCACTCCCTTCCCTTGTCAATTAAGTACAATTTTCACTTTTCAAATCTACAACTGGAATTGACCTAACCACTTGCATGCAGTGTGTCATAATGGGTGCAAGTACTTTTTTTTGAGTTTTTGGATGTTATTGCATATGTCATTACACACAACAATGATGATGTGTATTACACAGCTGGAGTGAGCTTAGAACATACTATTTTTTCTCACAAGATCCAAGACCGAGGATTTTGGAGACATCACACATTTATAGGCCCTGAAGAATCTACCATAATCTAGTGACAGTGAAGCATGCCAGCCATCACTAATTAAAGGTCACATATGTTAATTTTAAACATATGCAAGGCAGACCCCACATAAATCGAAGAAGCCTCCACCTGTGTCACCTTTTTTTTCCCATGTTGACTGTTCGCCTCTCTACAAAATATAGAGGGCACAAATACAGCAGACTAAGTTGGACCCTATGATCCGCACTATGGGTAACTGAATTTAGTAACTGGGGACACACTAGAGATAAAGCGGGGTAGCCATCAGAGACAGTCACAAGATTACTGTTGATGTTAGACAATCACCACATATGTGACATGTTGTTTTATTCTATCCTCCCTTCTTTTGTTTTTACCACTAGATGCACTCTCATGACACTAGATACTATTTATCAGTGTACCCAGTGGCAGCTTCTGTGAGGTGTCTCCCTCATTTCTTAAGGGTACCAAGGTTGATGTATAATTCCCCAGCATAATAACAGACCAAAGAGAAAGAAAATGTTAGAGTGACATACTTACTCTGCAAATGTATTTAGCAATGGGATGTGTTTGTTGTTAGATAATCTGAATATTGTGCCTGCAGAAATAAGAATCTGTAGTGTGTCAATTCAGAACTGCAAAGTCTCTAACTCGTATGCTCACACTCGTTCACCCAACTACATTGGCACAATCACAGGCTCACCTAGTTATTTACTTGCTTGACCACTCACTCATTCACTCCCTCACTTATTGATGCATTCACTTGTCTCAGCCACTTTGATGCTACATTATAATTCACAGGCCTTCAGGGCACAATCCGCACAACATTTACTATGATTATGCAAAGTTATGCATTGAAAACATGTTTTTTAACAAACATTTCTGCTGACAATTGTTCAGGTCAAATTGCAGTTGTATTGTCCACATATTCAATGAGCTTGTTGTATATAATTTATCTTGTCGAGCTCCCCCTTCCATTCCATTGCACACACTATTCTCTGGTGCCAATTGTACATTATAGCAAACTGGTAATCTTCATCTGGCATCTTAGTTTAACTTATTGGATTATGGTCTCTTGTCCTTCGCATAGAAAACCAGAGTTTTATAATTGCTCCATCAGAGTTATTAGGTTTCATTAAACGAGGACAAAGGCCCCTTCACTTTGAAATAAAATGTATATATCAGCAGTGGCATCCATGCCAGTAGCTTTCAAGTTTCAAAATGACAAAAGATGTTTCTGATGTAGGTATTTTATTTGAGTTTGCCATTGGAAATCAATCCAACTATATTTCACCACAGACTTAACATGGTTTTAGGGTTCCTGGTGCAATGCTGCCACCTGTATAACAGTAGAATATCATAACAAATTCACAGATTCAGATACATGAAGAGTTTTGAACACAGCCAAACATGAACATAACTTCTGCACTTTACTCCAACTTCTCATCACTCTTTATCTCCACAGTTAAGTGACAGTGTTTACTTTGTGAAGACATGGTTGATGACATGTTCTTCTAACCTAACCAATAGGAAACAGAGAAATTGCAAGAAAACATATGGCTGGAGAGAGTGGCCTGATTCACAAACTTACTAAAAAGTGCTATTCACAAACTGCACTTTTTTGTAGTAACTTACACTTTTGAGTAACTTTAATACTTTTCAGTATTTGCAAACTGCACTTTTGTAGTAACATACATGTTTGTAGTAACTTACACTTTTGTAGCAACTCACTATCTCCATTATTTTCATTGGGAGGGTGTTGCAGTATCTGTGGTTGGCCATGTGTAGGGCTGGCCTTACTACAAAAGTGTACAATGCTACAAAAATGTAAATTTACTACAAAAATTCAGTTTGTGAATACTGAAAAGTAGTAAACTTACACAAAAGTGTAAACTTACTCAAAACTGTCAGTAATCTTTATTAATCAGGCCCAGTGGGTTATTTATGTTTATTGTAATGCTTACTTTGACCCACTAGGGCACTGTTGCCTTTGGATGCAACTCTGTCTTTGCCTTTCCGTATGCTGTAATTTTGAGGGAGGTTTTGCTGATGTCCAGAATTATTTGATGTTGGCAGGTTGCAAGTGTGGGTGGCATCTCAGGCTGTAGTTCTACTGAATTTTGGGATTCTTTGTCTTCTGTTAGGTGTTGTGTTTCAAGTTCTAAACAGGGAGTAATTGAACGCTATTTTGGTTTCATATGTAGTCTCTTGAGTATGGACAGTGGACCATATCTATACTTGAGGTTTGCTGCATAGGGCTGAGGAAGTTTAGCCTATCTTTATGCCTACTACTAGGCTGTTGTAGTGAGTATGTTTTATTGACTTAGAACATCGCAATAACCAAAGAATTTACGACTACAATATTTTACCTATAGGACTGAGGTTGATTGACGTTGTTTGCAGGGGTGCCACTTTGCAGCTGCAGAGTTGTTCTTCAAGTCACAGAGCACTTCAATGTCCAGAAGTATATATATTCCTTTTTTTGTAGAATGGACGTACCGTACATGCCTAGGTCTCAAAAATAGCAACTTTTCAACAGATTACCACATTTTTACTGCCCTAGACATTGGACAGCACATTTAGCTCAGGGTCAGTTTAGCAGACACTGTGCCTGTCTTTCAGACTACGCAGATCTCATATGCTGAATTTCTCAGAGCAGTTCTAGCTCCTATATTTCAAAAATCATGAAGGTCCATGTCAATATCAGAGGGACATAAGAGAAAAAAAGCAAAATAATGCATCAATTTACTCACCTCGAAAACAATTCGGCCGTCTCTGAGACAGGCAATTTCACTTATAACTGGTTCTCTCAAATGTATTGTGGGATGCTATTCAGAATGGCAGGCTTTTAAAGGCTATTGTGTCTCTATAGAAACAAAGCACTCTAAAAAATAAGGGAATATGAGTATTTGATTTGCATAGTTATAGTTGCAAGCACTTAAATTTAGCAAGCTCAGTTTATATTTGATATTTTTTATAAATGGATGTGTAAAAAGAACAAAATAAAATAATCCAAATACTGATGGATTGCTAAAACCTCAGATTGCATAGGATGCCTACTGTTTTTAACTATTCACACTGGAATTTGCATAAAGTAACAAACAGACAAGTTGACTTGATTTTCGGAGTGCTTATATTCTGTTACTTTAGAATGTTGGAATTTGTCCTACTGCTCTGATGTACATTAGAATCCTTAACTTTTTATATTTGTAATGCTTGCGGACCAAATACTGTCTTTAATGCCAAATGATCTTGACTGGGACACTATACTAATGCCTATAAAAGAAAAACAAATCTGTTTCCAATATGCCTGTGGTAAATCTTATATTGGGTGCTCTTATGGTGTACTTTTTCCAAGAATATTGGTCATAACATGACAACGGAGAACAATTAGCCTTCATAGGAACAACATACAGCACCACCAAAAGAATATCAAATATACAAACAATGATGGATGGAATGCTTGAATTAATCTCAGCAACTGGCATTACTTGCGGCCACATGCCAGTCGACCATTAGCTTGCACACTATGCCACTTTAGTGTGTCCACCCAAGTGTTCTGACAGGAACAGTTCAGCCTGAACCTCCAAACGTATGTAGCATGAATCCCCATCAGTGACAACTGAGCCACAAACTACCTCATAGAATGATCAAATATAGAATATGTAGAATTATAAATTGGCAACTGTCAATAATGGGGGATTGAATAAAAGATAACAAGAACACAGCTCGAGTGGCCTATGATGTCAATCAGACCTCCAAGGTGAATTACACCCTCTTTATTCACATTTTACCCATATGTAATTTTATGATGTATATGCTCACTCCTTCAAATTACCTGCCCCCACTTCCAGCATGTATGCATGGGCAGAGGATTAATGGAGGTGACATACATAACATATTTTTTAATAAAGTAAACTAAACTTGGCCTCCTGCCTCCCAACCTCTACACCCTCTAGCTAGCCTTCCCCTTCCCTAAATTTAAAAAGTGAATCAAAATTGAATACCTGGCCTCCTGCACCCCATCCATCACCTTCAGTGCAGTCCCGCCGATTCCCAGCCTAAAGCTGCACTCAGCGCTCTCCCACTGAGAGTGGAGATGTGGTACTATGCTAACAGTATGTCTGTGAGAGCCGCTTGTCATTGTGGTATCATTTACTCATCTCAGCATGGCTCTGTAAGAGCTGCTTGTCAGTGCAGCTTCATTTCCCTTCTCAGTGCAAATCTGTGGAGATCGGTATTGATTGGGTGGAAGGAATCTGAACACTGAGTTCTCCCATCTCTCTGAGGTCAGTGGATACCTAGGAGAGGCAAGGGAAGGCAGGTGAGACCACCAAAAACCATTCTGCCATCACACTCAGTTCTCTGGTGACCTAGATGGGAAGGTGGAATGCACCCTTCTCCTGGGTGAAGTCACAACAGTGGTTGACCACTCTGTTTAACCACTGTTCTGATGTCACGGCAGTAAATAACCATATTCCACTGCCTCAAAGTTAATACTGGCTCCCTCACCTCTGATAAAAAGAGAAACTGTTGGATCATGTGTTCTGCTTTGATGGTCTGACTTCAAGGATAGAAAATAACAAGCTAAAATAAGTTAAGTTAATATGAGTTGCTAAACTAATACGTTAATATTATTAATGAGTTAAAATAACTAGCTAGAGTAATAAGCTACAGTACCCTTGAGGCTAGCACAACAAAGCACAGGGTAATAAGTCAAAACTAAAATAAAGTGAAATCTTTCAATCAAATCTGATTTTTTTCATTTATGCTATACAATATATTGATTAATCAAAAGTTTCCTATCACCCTTACTGTTTAAAGGTTTGTGCTTAACACTGTTAAAATTCAAGTCGATCCTTTTACCAAGGTAAGTCTGTAGCAAGATGTTTCCTCTGTTGTTTTCTCCTCTGGAATAAATATTAAAGTGGTTGCCACATTGCGCACAGATGTCCTCCTCTTACTGTTATGTAAGGATGGTTAGTTGCCATTCAAAGATGGCATGGCTACCCAAGCATACTTCAGCAGGACAGAAGGACAGGAACTCCCTCTCGAAAAGACACATGCACAGAAACAATGTCCTTTAGGTGAGAGTTAGCTCTTGCACAGTCCTTTCACACTCTGGCACAAACACCTCAGGGGATTCAGTTGTGTACGGTTTTAAGAATAGGAACCTTAAGATTGCACTCCCTTTTGGTAACTGTTGCTCCACAGAACCAGCATCCATCAAGAAAGGTCTTACTCCTGAGAGGTTTTCCTGACCCCTGCAAATAAAAACAAATCTTTGTCACCACGTTCTTAAGGTGTCCTTTCTTAAAATTAGCAAGTCATCACACGATCTGAGAGGAAAATTAGGTTTAATTGGAACAGCAAACAGTTCCACCGAAAGATGTGCACAATTCCCCATTACTCACCACACAGTCTCACACCCCCATAATTATAGGGGGACTTACTATTCCGCAGTTGAACGGTTGTACCAGGAAAACATTTGACAAGTAATAAGGTTCATTAGAACAGGCACATTCATCTGGCATCAAGAACTGCTAGTTTTAGGAGTGAGTGAGATATTGTCTTTTTTATAAAATAATTAAGGTGTATGAAACTGGATGATTACTTTTTGAAATGTGATGAAATTCCATTAAGTGTTAATTAAATTATGCGACATTATGCCTTTTGAATGAGATATATCTCATGACCTTTTTTGAATGAAGGTGCAAATCACCTAAAAAAAAGCCTTGCGGGATAACTGACGGATACTGGGGCCTATTCACAAATTGCATTTTGTAGTATGTTTAGTAGTACCACAATAGTACTACTAACGTACTGTAAAATGCTAAATGTGGAAATTTCTAAAAAATGAAAAATGGAAAATATTTATTATTAAAGGAGAGGAATTTTGTGAGGAGTAATGAGGAGTTAAGGGAGGGATGTAAAGGAGTTGAGGGAGGGACATGCACCCACCCACAAAAGAGTAAGCCCTTTCTTATTCACAAACTGCACTTCTTGAGTTACTACAGCTGAATGTACTCCAGCTCAGAGCAGTTGTAAGTAGTGCACCACAAATGGTAGCCACTCACAGGTACTGAAATTCCCTCACATTGACAATAAGGAACTTAAAATAAATGCCAATAGGAAATAACATCAAAATAAATTAACAAATTTTAATTACCCAAAAATATAAATCAATATTGTTAGACCTGGCACCATTGGCGTGGGTCTCCCTTCCATCTTTCGCTTTTTGTCTCCTCTGTGGTTGCTGGTGTTAGATGCTCTGGGCGCTGTGCCACTGCCATTCAGTGCTACAGCGCGAATGCTCCCTATTGTAAATTGACTGGATGAATGGGTATTCCCATAATTGGCTCATTTGATTTACCTGTTAGTCCCTAGTATAGTGCACCGTGCGTGCCCAGGGCTAGTAGACCGAATGCTGCTGGTGGGCCTGCAGCGCTGGTTGCGCCACCCACGTAAGCAGCGCGTAAAGTGTGTCTCAGACCTGCCATCGCAGAGTCTGTGCGCAGTCCAGAACTGCCATTCTTTGATTGTAAAGTGAACCCACTTCCCAGTCCCTCAACCTTCCCTTGGCATCATGTAAGTCATCCCTATGGCAGGGTGCGTTGTATGTGAAAGGTAGGACCTGCCTTGGTCTGTGTGGCATATCCTAATAGTGAATTACACTCCATTTTGTTTTTCACTATTGCAAGGCTATCTGTTCCCTTAGGCCAGAATGGACAGCATTGATTATTACATCCTATAATCCAAGCTGACCCAAGGAACATGTTTTGAAAGTCGAATTTAGTATGCCTGAGCTCAGAATATTAAAATACATCTTTTAGTGAGGAATATTTATATATTCTGTGTTTGAAAATACCACTTCTAGAAAGTAGGTATTTTCTTGCCTAAGTCGTCCAGTGTGCTCTGCTGTTATGTGTATTGGATGTCTGGTCTTGGAGGGTCAGGGCAGGCTGAGCCCGACCTGGGTCGAATAGCGAGATCTGCAGCGGGAGTATGGGGAGGGGTGACCCTTTGATCTGAGCAGGGCTGGGCCTGGCAAGGTGAATGATGGCTCCAGCCCCCACTGTGCGTCTGATGGTAGACCCCCTCTCCCTCAAAGGCAGGATGCAGCCTCGTAAATAAAGTGCTCCAGGACCACACCGAACTGGTTCTGGCTGGGTTCAGTGACTTGTGACTTTTGAGAACAAAGATCTGTGGGGTATAAAGATCTGCGCCGAAACCCCTACAGTGTGTGTTACTTCTGGATGTCAAGACGAACCTCTGTCCGTGTAACGAGAGGAAAAGGACTTTGAAACTTTCATCCATCTTGCTGAAGCAACTACCCAAGGGCCTGATTTGAGCTTGCCTCCTGCTGAAGTCTCAGGGACATTAGACTTCACCCATCAGCCTTCTGAATTCCTATTGAGAGGGGTTCTACTCGCAGGTGAGGCCTCTGTTGAGAATTCCAGAGCCTCTGGGTCTACTGCGGGGAACGCGGGCTGAGAACCATCGCTATCGCTATTGTGGGCCGCTGCAGCTGAGGAGCTGTTGCCGCTGAGAGCCCGCATTTGTCTGTGTTACTAGAATCATCGCTATCGCTATTGTGGGCCGCTGCAGCTGAGGAGCTGTTGCCGCTGAGAGCCCGAATTTGTCTGTGCTACGAGAATCATCGCTATCGCTATTGTGGGCCGTTGCAGCTGAGGAGCTGTTGCCGCTAAGAGCCCCGCATTTGTCTGTGCTACGAGAATCATCGCTATCGCTATTGTGAGCCGCTGCAGCTGAGGAGCTGTTGCCGCTGAGAGCCCGTATTTGTCTGTGCTACGAGAATCATCGCTATCGCTATTGTGGGCCGTTGCAGCTGAGGAGCTGTTGCCGCTGAGAGCCCGCATTTGTCTCTGCTACGAGAGTCATCGCTATCGCTATTGTGGGCTGCTGCAGCTGAGGAGCTGTTGCCGCTGAGAGCCCGCTTTGGTCTATACTACGAGAATCATCGCTATCGCTATTGTGGGCCGCTGTGGCTGAGGAGCTGTTGCCGCTGAGAGCCCGCCTTTAATCACCGCCTCAGGATCATCGTGAGTGCAGGCCGCGGACCGCTGCAGCTGGGAGCTGTGGCCGCTGCGAGTCCGCCTGTCATCATCATGGCTTCCTCCCGAAGCTGCGTGCCGTGCCCCTTTAAACCTCAGGTACATTGTGCATCACCGGGTCGCGTAAACCCCGGCCTCGAACTAAGTTTGTTTCACCCGCTTTTGAGTGCTTTATTGCCTTTTCAGTGAACTTATATTTACGTGCATTGTGGCTTGTTGATCGTCTTCGAGCCTTGTGTTAAACTGATATAAAGCTACTCATTTTTCTATAGTTACTTGTGTGGTGTCCCTTTGTGGTGTCTTCACGGCGTTATTGTGTATGGTCACGAATGCTTCACACACTGCCTCTGAGATAGGCCTGTCTGATTGTGCTACGTTACCACAGGGTTGAGCAGGGGTTATCAAAGGGTGTAGCCCCCTTACTCTGACTTAGGAAGAAGGGTCCCTTCTTGGACATTGGCGCCAGCCATTGCCAACCAGGGATCCCCATTTCTAACATTGGCGGTCAGTGGTGAGGATCAGGACTTGCATTACAATAACTGGTGTACACCGCTAGTGAGTGCAGACCTGAACGCAACCACATACGTTGTTGATCTTGTTCTATTTTTTTATCGTAATTGCCAGTTATGTCTACAATAGGGTAAGCCAGCATCCAATGCTTCGGAGGATCTCACCTTTGAGGAAGAGAGGTTAGAAACCTACACTGCCAAACAGCTAAAGTCTTTTTGGAAGCAATTCACCGTCCCTATTGCAGGTCTCTAGGAAGGAGGAGTATCAGAAGGCGCTAAAGGCCTGGTGGGAGGCGAGGGAGTCCCCCGGGAATGGGGGAGAGCCTGGGGACGGGGGAGAGAATGCCGGAGGGCAGCAGGATGACGAAGTGGATTTAGTGGGAGGTAAAGCACTTTCCAGTCCAGGTACTAGCGTGTCCTCAAAGGGCCTGTCTCCAGAAGAGATGGAGGACAGGGAGAGAGATAGAAGGCATAGTTTGGAGATGGCCAAATTAGAAGGTCAGAAGGACCTAGAGAGTAAAAAGTTGGATATTGAGAATAACCGGTTAGCATGTGAACTTGAGAAAAAGAAACTGGAGCATGAGAGAGTATTGAAGGAGCTGGAGATCAAGGCTAAGAGTTTAGAGATCTCCCCCTCTGGTGGCAGCATACCTTTAGTACCTACCGAGAGTAGAGTTTATATACCCAAGGATGTCATCAAGGATTTCCATAAGAGTGAGGATATTGGGCAATGGTTTGCCGCCTACGAGATAGCCATGTGTCCCACTGGGTCCCTGAGAAGGATTGGGGAGCGGGGTTGTGGGGACGCTTTGTGAGTGATGGGAGGGATACCCTGTTGGATCTGCCTGAAGAGAGCAGGATGGTGTATGCCCATATGAAAGAGGCCTTGATGATGCGATATGGTTTGACCCCAGAGATGTACAGGCAGAGATTTAGAACCTGTAAGAAGTTAGAGGGTACCACTTGGGTTGAATATGTGTCTTTTTTTTGCAGAGCAATGGATGGCTGGGTAAAAGGTAGCAAAGTGGAAACTTTTGAACAACTGTATGATTTGTTTGCGTGGGAGCATTTAGCTAGTAACTGTTTTCCAGAGCTACGCCAGCACCATATTGATAGCAAGCTAACTAACCCTAGGAAGCATGCTGAGGAGGCAGACTGCTGGGTGAGCACCCGGGTTCGCATGGGTCATGTGGGAGACTTCGCCAAAGGTGGGCAGGGTCCCCCACAGAGAAGTGGGGGGGACAGGGGTAAACAGAGGGAGTTCCAGAGAGGGCCCCAAAGTAATTCCCAAGGGAACCCAGGAGTGGTGTCCCAGTCTCCCCCTGAGAAGAAGCCAGTGCCCCCGACAGGTAGGCCTGTTCATAGGGGCCCCTTACTTGTTTTAAATGTGGTCAAGTGGGCCACCGGTATTATGATCCCCAGTGTCCCCAGAGGGACCTCAATGCACTACCCCGTGCACCAACCCGCCAGCTTGCTAGTGTAGCCCTGGGAGGGGAGGAGATGGGTGCCCCAGGTGGGTGGGATCCCGTAGAAATGACCCTTGTCTCGCTAGGAGACTTTGAGAAGGTCCCTAACCCCACGCTGCCTGATAACACTAAGAAGTACAGGCAGTGGGTGACCATCAATGGCCATAGGGTGGAGGCTCTGAGGGACACTGGAGCAAGTGTGACTGCTGTCAGCTCCCGGTTGGTGTCCCCAGAGCAGGTTGTCCCCCATGCATTCTGCCCAGTAGTGTCAGCAGACAACTCTGAGAGCCAGTGTGAGGTGGCTCAAGTTCCCTTTGAGTGGGGGGTGTCTCAGGAACTCTTCAAGTAGCTGTGAGCCCAGCCATGCCGGTAGACTGTCTGTTGGGCAACGATTTAGAGAACTCCCAGTGGGCTACGGTGGAGAGGAAATCTCACTTGGAAATGTTGGGTCTGCCTGAGTGGGCGTGCACGACCACTCGGTCTATGGCAGCCAGTAAGGACGTTCAGAAGGACCTGGAGCCTGAAAGTATGGCCCAGGCCCCTGCCTTAAAGAGAAGGGGAAGGGGGCACTGGAAACTGGCCTCCATAGTTCCCACGGCCCAGGAGGGAGCAGACCTTGAGGGGATGCCCTGGAGCCTAATGGGGAACAAGTAGCCGAACTGGGGGACCTGCCTGGGCTGACCCATTGGCAGCCGGAAGGAGGGCCCAACAGGGAGGAATTTTGTGAACAGCAGAGAACGTGCCCTTTTCTTGAGGGGCTGCGGCGACAGGCTGCAGCCCAGGCAGCAGGTGATCAGTCAGGGTCACATCTGATCTATTGGGAGAATGACCTCCTTTACAGCAAGCCTAAGGTTGCTGAGCCTGGGTCAGCCCATGTGCTGGTGGTACCCCAGTGCTTCAGAGCCTTCCTACTGGGGTTGGCTCATGATGTGCCATTGGCAGGACATCTGGGGAAGACCAAGACCTTCGAGAGGCTGGTCACCCACTTTTTTTGGCCCCAGATGCGCAGGAGCTCAGATGCTCACTGCAGGACATGTGAAACTTGCCAGGCAAGTGGGAAGAGTGGGGGGAAGATCAAAGCCCCACTCCAGCCCTTTCCAGTTGTCAGTACCCCATTCGAGCGAGTGGGCATTGACATTGTGGGGCCTCTGGACCCCAAGACAGCCATGGGCAACAGGTTCATCCTGGTCTTGGTGGACCATGCCACCCGGTACCCTGAAGCCATCCCACTCCGGACAGTGACGGCCCCCGTGGTGGGACTTGCACTGATGGGGATTTTCTCCCATGTGGGGTTCCCCAGAGAGGTGGTGTCTGATAGGGGAACTAACTTCATTTCCAAATATATGAAGTCTCTGTGGGAGGAGTGTGGCGTAACTTATAAGTTTACCACCCCTTACCACCCCCAAAGTAATGGGCTGGTTGAGAGATTCAACCGGACCCTCAAAGGCATGATTATGGGCTTAGAAGAGTCCATGAGGCGTAAGTGGGACGTCCTCTTGCCATGCCTGTTGTTTGCTTACCGTGAGGTGCCACAGAAGTCCCTAGGGTTCAGCCACTTTGAACTACTCTATGGTCACCCGGTAAGAGGGCCTCCGAGTCTGGTCAAGGAAGGCTGGGAGCAATCTCCCAGGAAACCTCCCCAGGATGTGTTTAGTTACATGCTGGCCTTCAGGAACCAGACTCGGCATTTCAGAAAGCTTGCTGAGGCAAATCTGGAAGGCAGCCAGGAAGAGATGAAACGTTGGCATGATCAGAATGCCACTCTGATTGAGTTTCAGCCTGGTCAAAAGGTTTGGGTCATGGCCCCAGTGGAGCCATGTGCGCTCCAAGATAAGTGGACCGGACAATTTGAGGTGGTGGAGCGCAAGAGTCCTGTTACCTACTTGGTGGACTTGCAGTCTCCCCGGAACCCCTTGTGGATCCTGCATGTCAACCACCTGAAGCCCCACTTTGAGAGGTCCGAAGTGGGCATGCTCCTGGCCACAGATGCTGGGATGAAGGAGGAGAGTGAGCCTCTTCCTGACCTCCTGTGTGCAAAGGAGCAAGATGGGTCAGTGGAGGGTGTGGTCCTCTCCACCACACTGACCCCTGAGCAGCAGAGTGATTGTCGCGAACTGTTGGGACAATTCAGTGATCTATTCTCCCTGGTGCCTAGTGTCACTGATTGGTGTGTCCATGAAGTGGACACTGGGGACAGTCCGCCTGTTAAGCACAAGGCTTACCGAGTGACTGACCGGGTTAGGGCATCCATTAAGGAGGAGGTTTCCAAAATGTTTGCTTTAGGGGTGATTGAGTCCTCTAGCAGCCCTTGGCCCAGCCCAGTGGTCTTGGTACCAAAAGCTGCAGCGCCTGGTGCCACCCCAGTACTTCGGTTCTGCATGGACTACCGAGGCCTCAATTCAGTCACAAAGACTGACGCGCACCCCATCCCCAGAGCTGATGAGCTCATAGATCGGCTAGGGGCTGCACGGTACCTCAGCACGTTTGATTTGACATCTGGGTATTGCCAGCTCGCCTTGACTGATGGGGCAAAGGAGAGGTCAGCATTCTCCACACCGGATGGGCACTACCAGTTCCGGGTGATGCCCTTTGGGATGAAGAATGCCCCTGCCACCTTTCAGAGGTTGGTCAACAGGGTGTTGGTTGGGCTGGAGGATTTCAGTGCCGCCTACCTGGATGACATTGCAGTGTTTAGTTCCTCATGGGAGGACCACCTGCGCCATCTCTGGGAAGTGTTGATGGCACTGCGAAGGGCAGGCCTCACAATCAAGGCCAGTAAATGCCAGATTGGGCAGGGTTCTGTGGTGTACCTAGGACACCAGGTTGGGAGCGGCAAGGTGGTGCCCCTACAGCCCAAGATTGAAACCATCCTGACTTGGGAACCCCCAAAGACCCAGACACAGGTGAGAGCCTTTTTAGGACTCACAGGTTATTACAGGAGGTTTGTCAAGGTGTATGGCAACATTGTTGCACCCTTGACTGAGCTGACTTCTAGGAAGCAGCCAAAGATTGTGAACTGGACTGGCACCTGTCAGGAAGCTTTTGACGCCCTGAAGACTGCCATGTGCACCGCGCCTGTACTTCAGGCGCCCAACTTTTCAAAAGAATTTGTTGTCCAGACAGACGCTTCAGAGCATGGTGTGGGGGCTGTTCTTTCACAGATCAATGAGGAGGGCCTAGACCAACCGGTAGCCTTCATTAGTAGGAGGTTACTTCCACGGGAACAGAGGTGGAGTGCAATTGAGCGTGAGGCATTTGCTGTGGTCTGGGCACTGAAGAAGCTGAGGCCATACCTGTTTGGGACTCACTTCCGGGTTCAGATGGACCACAGGCCCCTCAGATGGTTGATGCAGATGAGGGGTGAGAATCCCAAGTTGTTGAGGTGGTCTATTTCCCTACAGGGGATGGACTTTACGGTGGAACACCGCCCGGGTACAGAACACGCCAATACTGATGGTCTGTCCAAATTTTTCCGCCTTAGTGATGAGAACCCCCAAGTGGGTGGGTAGTTCTCCCCACATTTCAGCTGGAGGGGACACGTGTTAGACCTGGCACCATTGGCGTGGGTCTCCCTTCCATCTTTTGCTTTTTGTCTCCTCTGTGGTTGCTGGTGTTAGATGCTCTGGGCGCTGTGCCACTGCCATTCAGTGCTACAGCGCGAATGCTCCCTATTGTAAATTGACTGGATGAATTGGTATTCCCATAATTGGCTCATTTGATTTACCTGTTAGTCCCTAGTATAGTGCACCGTGCGTGCCCAGGGCTGGTAGACCGAATGCTGCTGGTGGGCCTGCAGCGCTGATTGCGCCACCCACGTAAGCATCACGTAAAGTGTGTCTCAGACCTGCCATCGCAGAGTCTGTACGCAGTCCAGAACTGCCATTCTTTGACTGTAAAGTGAACCCACTTCCCAGTCCCTCAACCTTCCCTTGGCATCATGTAAGTCATCCCTATGGCAGGGTGCGTTGTATGTGAAAGGTAGGACCTGCCTTGGTCTGTGTGGCATGTCCTAATAGTGAATTACACTCCATTTCGTTTTTCACTATTGCAAGGCTATCTGTTCCCTTAGGCCAGAATGGGCAGCTTTGATTATTACATCCTATAATCCAGCTGACCCAAGGAACATGTTTGGAAGGTCGAATTTAGTATGCCTGAGCTCAGAATATTAAAATACATCTTTTAGTGAGGATTATTTTTATATTCTGTGTTTGAAAATACCACTTCTAGAAAGTAGGTATTTTCTTGCCTAAGTCGTCCAGTGTGCTCTGCTGTTATGTGTATTGGATGTCTGGTCTTGGAGGGTCAGGGCAGGCTGAGCCCGACCTGGGTCGAATAGCGAGATCTGCAGCGGGAGTATGGGGAGGGGTGACCCTTTGATCTGAGCAGGGCTGGGCCTGGCAAGGTGAATGATGGCTCCAGCCCCCACTGTGCGTCAGATGGCAGACCCCCTCTCCCTCAAAGGCAGGATGCAACCTCGTAAATAAAGTGCTCCAGGACCACACCGAACTGGTTCTGGCTGGGTTCAGTGACTTGTGACTGTTGAGAACAAAGACCTGTGGGGTATAAAGATCTGCGCCGAAACCCCTACAGTGTGTGTTACTTCTGGATGTCAAGACGAACCTATGTCTGTGTAACAAGAGGAAAAGGACTTTGAAACTTTCATCCATCTTGCTGAAGCAACTACCCAAGGGCCTGATTTGAGCTTGCCTCCTGCTGAAGTCTCAGGGACATTAGACTTCACCCATCAGCCTTCTGAATTCCTATTGAGAGGGGTTCTACTCGCAGGTGAGGCCTCTGTTGAGAATTCCAGAGCCTCTGTATCTACTGCGGGGAACGCGGGCTGAGAACCATCGCTATCGCTATTGTGGGCCGCTGCAGCTGAGGAGCTGTTGCCGCTGAGAGCCTGCATTTGTCTGTGTTACGAGAATCATCGCTATCGCTATTGTGGGCCGCTGCAGCTGAGGAGCTGTTGCCACTGATAGCCCGCATTTGTCTGTGCTACGAGAATCATCGCTATCGCTATTGTGGGCTGTTGCTGCTGAGGAGCTGTTGCCGCTGAGAGCCCGCATTTGTCTGTGCTACGAGAATCATCGCTATCGCTATTGTGAGCCGCTGCAGCTGAGGAGCTGTTGCCACTGAGAGCCCGCATTTGTCTGTGCTACGAGAATCATCGCTATCGCTATTGTAGGCCGTTGCAGCTGAGGAGCTGTTGCCGCTGAGAGCCCGCATTTGTCTGTGCTACGAGAGTCATCGCTATCGCTATTGTGGGCCGCTGTGGCTGAGGAGCTGTTGCCGCTGAGAGCCCGCCTTTAATCACCGCCTCAGGATCATCGTGAGTGCACGCCGCGGACCGCTGCAGCTGGGAGCTGCAGCCGCTGCGAGTCCGCCTGTCATCATCGCGGCTTCCTCCCGAAGCTGCGTGCTGTGCCCCTTTAAACCTCAGATACATTGTGCATCACCGGGTCGCATAGACCCCGGCCTCGAACTAAGTTCGTTTCACCCGCTTTTGAGTGTTTTATTGCCTTTTCAGTGAACTTATATTTACGTGCATTGTGGCTTGTTGATCGTCTTCGAGCCTTGTGTTAAACTGATATAAAGCTACTCATTTTTCTATAGTTACTTGTGTGGTGTCCCTTTGTGGTGTCTTCACGACGTTTTTGTGTATGGTCACGAATGCTTCACACACTGCCTCTGAGATAGGCCTGTCTGATTGTGCTACGTTACCACAGGGTTGAGCAGGCGTTATCAAAGGGTGTAGCCCCCTTACTCTGACTTAGGAAGAAGGGTCCCTTCTTGGACATTGGCGCCAGCCATTGCCAACCAGGGATCCCCATTTCTAACAAATATTAATTAAAAAACATATTACATATAAATCATATTTAAACATTGTTATATGTTAAAATAATGTAATGACCTTTTTGCAATGTGAAAATAAATGTGACTTTAACAGTTTGCAAAGATAATACATTCAAAAAATTAATTTCATACATAATGTTTAGAAACTTTTAATACATTATCAATAAATATATTTAAATTTTAACTTAGGTGGACCAATTGCAGGCGTCCCTGCCAAGTGTGCGGAATGTCAAATATGGTTAAGTCACTACTAGTAGTAGCTGTACAGACGTATTTGAAGTTTGTACTGACTCCACCAGCTATTTAAGAAGGTGGGGACAGGTAAGTTTACACTTTGGAGTAACTTTATACTTTAAGTGGTAAATAGCCAAAAGGAGTAAAGTTACTCAAAAGTGTAAGGGTATCTTTACATGTGTAGATTTACTCATGTCTAAAGTTACCTTTGTGAATAGTCTCCACTGTCTCTTGGTGAGACGTTTTCAACAGGAGCCACTCTTCTGATGATACATTGTAGGTCTTTCGTGCCAAGCTTGCCTGCAAAGTTTTATATGAAATTTTGAGCAATGTTTTGTTTATTATAATTTATGGTGAAGTTCTGTATTCACCACCTGAGTTTGTCTGTTGGAAATGATTTATTTTTCCTTACCCTGTGCTTTTCATTCATTATGTGAGGTCAATTTCATGCTTGCATTTCATAAGCTGTAGAATTATCTAAAATGTGATGTCCACTCACAGCCTATCAATATCAAGTGGGATCCTCACTCTCATGCCCCTTACCAAATTGTCTTTGTTAAAATAATGGGTGATTGCTTTCCTTTCCTTGCTATTGACTTTTCAATCTGTAATTTTTGAAGTGTGCCAATTTAGGCAGACAGAACCAACAAGGTTGCTTGGTATGAAGCTCGCAGAGAGACCAGATGTCTTGATGTCTTGAAGACTCAAATCTTACTTTGAGCTTGCTTGTGTTTGTTCTGCCCAGAAGGTTACCTTTTTATTTTGCGCAAAATACTGAAAAAACTTAAAACACAATTACATCCCAATCCAGTTTTCCTCAGCACAGTCCTTCCTAAATGAGGAAAGTTTCACTCCCGAGGCAAGTGGTAAAACTCAAATACCAACAAGTATGTTGTCTTCATTAGCCACTGAAGACTGACCAATGGATAAAAGGGTTGAAGGTTCTCAAGAGAGGGTTTTACCAGTTACGTTTTCCCTACAGAAGAATATGCTGGGTATGCATCACAAGCACTATTACAAGTTTGCCAAGCTATTTATGCTGGATTCCAAAAGTGAGATTACCGCTCTGACCTTTACAGTACAATAGAGCTAAAAGTTCGAACTTCCCCTCCAAACATACTTGATGAGCTATACACAAGAAATATTTGGTTTGAAGCTTTATATCAGGCAATAAGACGCGAATGGATAAGCCCTTGGAATCTGGATATTGCACAAAAATCAATTATTTCCCATTTGCCATTTTTGGTCCTAAACTTTCTGGAGATGGTCTATTTCCCACACGTTCCACAGTGATGATAATGGAGGCCAGTCACATATATTGGGGACCCACCCTGTGAGAAGATAGATTCTGTGGAAAAATATTCACCAGCAGATGCAGCTCAATCATCAAATTGCAGAGAACAAAAAAACGTCTTTTTAAAATGAAAAGAAGATGCTAAAAATGCAGCCATTTCCCGATACAACTTAAAAATTGAACATTTGACATCAATGTGCTGTCTGTAATTACATAAATTTAACACCAATCGAAAATAAAAGAAAACTTCCATATGAATAAATTCTTAATTATAATCATCTTTTAAATATGCTGTGTTACAATGGCAAGGTATCTTCAAGTTTCACTTTTAACTTTCTTACATTTAACTTTTAACAGTCCTTCTTCTGTATTATTTCTGCTGACCCCATCCTTCCGCTCATAATTCTCTAAGTAGGACCGATACTGGCTTTGTATAGCGAGCTTCAGATAATATTTTAATGGGAGGTAAAGGAGGAAAGTTGGACTGTCACTTTGTCAGTGGTGGCTGGTGACATTTAAAAGTGGTGATGTGTAAATGTTTGGAATGAATTTTATGCAGTTTGCGATGCAGGCAAGCTTAATGGACAAATGTGGGGTCCAGGCTGGATCCTCCTCCAGAGCCTAAAATTGAAAAAAAGATCAGCACATCTTCAAACTCATTGTTGGTAAATCAATCCATGTTTTTGGCATTAATGTTGTTAAGGACATGAAGATAGGGCCAGTTTTAATGTCATACATAAGATAAATGTCTACTGTAGGCACCTATCTCTTGCTTTGCTCTTGACTCGGATATTTGGATCAACTTTGCAAGGGAACAAGAACCTGCCCTACTCATCTTTTGGATCCATTTCGTGGGGGAACAAATGCAACATCTCCACTTCTAACAGGGTCAGCGACGTGCAGCCAGCACCTGGGGTGTCACAGTGAGGGAGGTTCGGGTGGCAAGGGGTCTCAGAATAATATGTACAAGAGAAGATTAGCTTTCTAATGCTTATTATTACCAAAACACATGTGCTTGCATCCACTCATGTGTGATGAATGGAAAGAGTGGGATCTATGCCTCTAAATGATGGATGGCTGCTCTCACGCAGGGATGGAGAATCCAGCGCCTGAACCATGAAGCTGAAAGCGTCACTGGCATATAGTGGATACTGCCATAGACTACAATGCCATTGATTCATTATGATAGGTTTTAGAACAGTAACCCCTGCGTCTGCGTCACAGATCAGAAAGTTGATTTAATGCCTGGCTTCCCTCTCCTGTTTCAGAGCGAGGAAGGGCAGGCAGCCTGGGACAGACAGCCCAGACTTAAATACATCGATTTGTTTAGAGATACGATTGTATCTTTAAATACATTGATCTGTTTAATATTTGTAAAGGTATGTGAAGGAAACAATTTCATGGGGGCTCAGCCCCAGAGCCCTAATGGAGAATCCACCCCTGCACTTTGTTACAATAAGATTCAACAGTGCTCTCTTTACAATTTTTTCCAAACTAATATCCTTGTCTTCTTCCCTCCTCAGATATTTTAATGGGGAGAAAGATTCCTAAGTGTAGTACTCAATTTCCTATTTGTTTTATGCAGACACCACTAGGGCACTCACTTCAACATTGGGGTGTGGTTGATAGCCTGGTAGCTTCCTGCTACTGCATCAGCAGCAAGCACAATTAATGAAAAGGTTGTGAACCTCTATCAGTGCCTTCATCTGGCAGCCCAAATATGATAATTGCAGTGTTTTGATGTATAACAGGGTTGAAAACATAAATGTCAGTCGCCATGTGTCTGTCTGTTTGCTCAGGATTACATGGGACGTCTGTTTGTGAAGATGGAAATTGTGTCACATTAATGAAGATGTCTGCATAAAGAGCAGAGAAGCAGTATGATAGGACATGCAGCACGGCCAGGGTGGTGAGTAGTTTGTAACTATGATCTGAGGCTGCAAAGGTGGAACATAAGTAGTGATTATCTGTAGTGGTCATGCTGTGAGGCCAAATGTAGAGTCCATTAACTGCCATGATTCACAGCTTTATCATCTGCTACTTAATGGTTAATGAGTGAAAGTTTCTGAAAATCTCTCCACATATCATCTGTTTATGCTTATTCTATGGCATTTTGCACAGGCATGGTGGTTTCCTCCTGACAATGGTTGGTATACTTGTGTGCACAGAAGGCAGCCAACAAGAAAAAAAGACTAATGTTGGAAACTGCAGCACACATCTCTGTGTCATTCACAATATATATATGGTACGCTGCTTAAAGATGCAAGACCAGTACACACAGCATGTTGGGTTTAAATGTACGTTTACCGGCCAAAGAGTTGTTGGCCCACATGACTAAGGGGTGAACGGTTTACAAAAGAGGACAGAGTGTCCCTGTGGGCTTCATGAATGATCTACATGCCAGTGGACATGCAATGATCTATGAGTCATTGAAGAAATGTTACAGCCCAAATCGAGTCAATTGGGAGTATTATGAAACATTGAGCATCAAGTCTACTGTGTGCTGCTGCATGCAACGATCTCGCCTTAAGAGAGATCATCAGCTGCCAAAGTGTCAGAGATTCACTCTTCACAATGTAAGCATCCATAACATGGCGTAGAATGATCCCAAATGTGATGGCCTCTGTACAGAAACCATTGTGTAAGGAGGACTGACTCAAACAAGCCAATTAAAAAAGGACTGTCCAAAAATCCTATGCTCTGTGTATGTATAAACTCTTTGTGTAGGCGCATATAGCAATATGCCTCTCACTCCACTTAACCTACAACTATAGAAGTATTCGGCAAAAACATACAAGCGTTGGGTAAAATCTTTTTCATCCTCATGTATTGCAGTTTTCACGAAATATAAGCGGTTAAAATGTTTTATTTTTTGTACTGTGTACAATTTTTTTTTTTATTGCCACCAAAGTGGAAGTTTTAAACTACTCGGTAACCTTTATATCACCATCTGACTGCTTTTAATACACACATTCTAAAAAACAAAAGAACACAGAGGTAATAATTTCTCGTGGGGTGTACTCTCGTCTCCCTTGAATATGGAACCCTTTTATGGAATCAAAAATCCAAATCTCTTGCAGATTAGGATTTACAAGTGCAAAAGGTAGGATCTTGGCTTCTAGAGACATTAAACAATAGCGACCTAGCAGCC
Source organism: Calotriton arnoldi (assembly GCA_963921515.1). Taxonomy (NCBI): domain Eukaryota; kingdom Metazoa; phylum Chordata; class Amphibia; order Caudata; family Salamandridae; genus Calotriton; species Calotriton arnoldi. Next base: position 184,366 of record CAWUFW010009572.1, on the reverse strand, counting down.
GTACATTTATCAGCTCCTGCATATTTTTTCTCCATGAATATGAACCATTACACTGTAGTAAGTGAGAGAGAAGTGAATGTAAGTAGGTGAAGTGTTCAGGTGTGCTTTGCCTTTTCTGCTTGCGAATGCCACCACACGTTTGAGTATGTGGGCATTCTCATGCTCCTCTTTGACCCTTTCATATTCTGGAAATTGTCAGATTTATACTTACGAATGGCTGGTGACGTGCGTGACTTGAATTTTACGTACATTTTTGGTGTTGCATGTAAATCAGGTCTTGCTGCATGTAGAGCAGGCTAAACATGTTTTTAAAACCTTTTGCACTCAGATTCAGTGCATGCATGGCGCATATGAAAGCCCGGAATAACCGGCTCAGTTGTGCTTTTTCATTGGTGCCGTTAATAAATGTGTGCTTAGAAGCTAAAAAGATCAAGAAGGAAAAGTGTTGGTGCACACGTTGTTTCACCTGGTGTGTCCTCTCCTGTAGGACGAGGGAAGGAAAGTAGCAGTAAGTGTCTTCATTCACTTTGTGGACAAGAAATATTGTTCAGATATTCTGAATAATGATGCAGTAGTTAAATATGAGCTGAATGCTCTTGGCTCCCTTAGATGCCATGCTTAAGAAAGTTCTAAGATATTGATGTAAGGGCCGGAATAGACACAAGGATCAGGAGTGAAGTTCCGTCTTGAATTTTGAAAGCACACTAAGGTGTGTGGGAAGGCACTACATGACTTGGCATATCGTTTGCAATTTGCATTCTCATACTGTATGAATGTGTGATGGATTGTGATTGGTAAGTATATATCAAAAGTGATGGAAAGAATGCACTGGAACACAAGCAACCCAATTAATATTAGGTAAGATTTAGCTTGGCCTTGGGTTTCTTGGGTTCAAGTTCAGGCATGACATTCCCTGGTAGTTCGGGGGAGACTGTTCCCATTGGAGCAGGGTCAAGACTGATTTCAATACAGCTGGGTACAAACTGGGTTGGCATGACGTGCAAAATAGCAATGGACTGGGATACATAACCAGTGATTTCAAGTGGCTGAGATTAATTCAAGCATTTCATCTATCACGTTTTGAATTCTGAAAAGTGATTGGGGCATATTTTCCCTAATTGGTGTAACTTTTGCAGAGTTAGTTATAATACTTTCAGTCATGGTGATGCAGGTGATTTGTAGGCAAATAGTGTATAATTAATAATGATATTGTACAGTAAGAATTGCTGTGATTGTGCACTGATTTCAGGGTAGGGGTTTTATATGTAGTACCAGCAAATGAAAGATACTCTGACCGGTTTGTCTGACTTCTAATACTCCCTTCTGTTAGAGCCTAACAGAGTAAGGGTAGAGTGAATTAGACGAGACACCTGCCAGTAATCCTTTTATTTGGTTTTATTTAACTCTTCAGGCTTAAGACATCTGCCCCTAAAACTGGTGTGCATATAAAAAATGTCTACCCCATGGAAATTAAATACAGAAAAACTAGCAGTTGTTCTCTGTGCATAATTCTGTATTCGGAAAATAGCAGAGCAAAAAATATTACCTGTCCTCCCCAGTAATACACGTGGAAAGCTATTGCTGGTGCAGGTTTCCAGTCATATTGTTGTTAATGTTTTAAAATAGTTAAAAACGTTAATTCTGAACCTGTGTGAAGAAGCATCATTATGGATGCAGATTTTTGTCTTAATAACAATATCAGAACAAATAGTATATATCAATGCATTTCACATCATCATGTGAGCAATAATTATCATGGTAATATCGAATATCTCAGCGATTACAAATATTTTTAGGATGCATAAAACACATACCTAATACTTTATCCATCACACGTTGCTGACCAATTATTCTAGAACTCCTTTTTTCCCTTACAGGATTATATTTACTGTTCAGTGTATTGTTGAGTTCTTTAAGAATGAATGAATTAAATATTTAATTAATAATATGGTTTTGCAGAGTTCAACAGTTGGTCTGAAAGAGTAACCCAGCACTGAAAAAAGATCCAGTCTCATCTATGATGTCATGTGAGATGTCATGAGTGATTTCATAAATGATGTCGTAGAACATGTCATGAGTGATGTAATAGGTGAGGTCATAAGCAGGGCATGGGTGGTCACAAGTTATAGTTAGCTCTGCTAACTTTAACTGGTGATTTTATATGTTTTCTTTAGTTCAAAACATTAATGTTGGGACTGACACTGACATATTCACCTGCATATAATGTCACTTTACCTTTGATTTTTTTCTGTGAATTTCTAAGGTTTTTCTTTTTTTAAACAAAAATTAACCTTTTGTAGCACACCTAACTGTAATGTTACTTTAACCTTTGTTTTTTTCAGTGAATTTTTAGTTTAAAAAAAAAACTAAAACAGATCCATGTATCACACAACTAACTATAACATTACTTTAACCTTTGGATTTTTCAGTGGCTTTCTTGGGTTTCTCTAAAGAAAAGTAATATTTTATTACCATACGTAAAGCCAACCGCCTGTTGCTCGTGGCCCTTAGCCATGCATGATGGAGGGTTGGCTGCAGCCAGTCAATGCCACACTGTGCACAGCCGAGCAGGGAGTTGGAAACAAGGCCTGGCCTACGGCCAGACCTGTGACCAACCCACCGGGAAGCAGCCAACGCCCCCGCAAACAGCCAACCCTACGGTGTGCATGGCATGGGGTTGACCTGAGGGTCTGGCTGTCAGCCAGGCCCTGCATAGAACTCCCTGCATTATAAAGGAAAAAATGGTTCTGTCGGGGTATCAATTACTTAGGACAAGTAGCAACAGCTTACTTATAAACAATATGAATGATTTACAAAGAAAACCAATAAAGATATAACACACACTAAAATATTTTTGAATCAATAATATATTAAGAAAAAATCAAATAATAAAGGCTGTCGCAATTTACAATTTCAATTGCAATGTGATGAAGGTGACTGTGGTGAAACAGTGACATGTGGTGAATGGTGATGAATATAGTCCACTATATACAGAAACAATTGTGCAAAAAATTAGGGAGGGGCAGGGAGAAAGATTTCATAAATGTCCTTATTATTAGCACATATGCTTAATGATCCAATGACAAATGGGACTGTGATCAAAAACGTTGTGTAGACATATACAATACGCCGACGTTTCAACCCTGTGTATCGCGCAAGAAGTGAAAGTGCGTCCAAGCGGGTCTTCCTCAGGGCAGGAGGGGGGAAAATGGCAGCCCAAAAGCAGATTCGTAGGCGGCCCTGCGAATACTAATAACTTGGTCAGGTATAGGTAGGAAAATTCATAAGGATCTCCACCAGCCGGTTTGGAGCCTCAAAGATAAACTGTATTTAACTTCCACCCGTCGGTTGGAGTTGTATTTGTGCCAGTCCGACGTTTTTCGTGATCTGCAATACAAGCCTCTGTCTGTCCGTGGTTTATTTCAATTGTTTCTGTATATAGTGGACTATATTCATCACCATTCACCACATGTCACAGTTTCACCACAGTCACCTTCGTCACATTGCAATTGAAATTGTAAATTGCGACAGCCTTTATTATTTGATTTTTTCTTAATATATTATTGATTCAAAAAAATGTTGGTGTGTGTTATATCTTTATTGGTTTTCTTTGTAAATCGTTCATATTGGTTATAAGTAAGCTGTTGCTACTTGTCCTAAGTAATTGATACCCCGACAGAACCATTTTGTCCTTTATAATACATATACCCAGGTTCTGAGGGACACCGGGTTGCCCCATTACGTTTACCACTACAACTCCCTGCAGGCAGCCACCTGAATGCAGCTTACCCCACGCCACACATGGCCTTTGGTCATGCATTGATTGGGGTTGGCTGCAAGACTTGGCTTGCAGCCAGGCTCTATGTCGAACTCTCTTCAGACAACCAACCCCACACTGCGCATGGACTTTATTCGTGCATGGTGTGGGGTTGGCTTCAGGAAGCCAACCCCATGCTGCACACCCCCTTTGGCCATACGCAGTGAGGGGTTGGCCACAGGGCTAGGCCTGCCGCCGGGTCCTGTGCCCAAACTCCTCACAGACTACCAAGTTGATGCCATGCACAGCCTTTGTTCTGCACGGCATAGGGTTCGCCTTCCAGCCCTGGGATCCCATCTCCCAGGGCCAAAACAATCAATCAATCAATCAGGGATTTGTGAAGCGAGCTACTCACCCTTGAGGGTCTCAAGGCACTGGGGGGGTGGTGTGCAGCTCCGAATCAGCCGAAGAGCCAGGTCTTGAGGCTCTTCCTGAAGGTGGGCAGACTGGGGGAACGTCTGATGTTGATTGGGAGCTCGTTCCAGGTATTTGCCACGATGTAGGAGAAGGCTCTTCCACCCGCTCAGGCTCTGCGGAGGGAGTGAACATTCAGCTCCCCAAGCCTTGATTGACCCTGGTAACCTCATCACCCACCCGGAGGCCTAATTCAAATACAAAGGAAGGGCCCATGAGCATTAAAATGCCCTGGGTACACTATCCCCCACAGCCAAATTCAAAGGGGGAGGCACATGGCCCACCTCCCTGAGCCTTACCAGCCCCGGGGAACCCATCCCCTGGGGCCAAATATACTAAAAAAGGGGAGGGGCCCACACAGCTCACCTCCCCGATCCTTATCAAGCCCCAGGAACTCCATCCCCCTGGCCGCTTGTCATTCCCCTGGTGAGGCGTAAGTTTTTAGCACAGCCTCCGACTTATGATTTCTCATAAATCTGGGGCAGTGTCAAAAAGCCATGGATGTTGCTGGGAACACCCCCCAGCAACACCCATGGAACACCCTTTCACACAGTTTTCTGCGTGAAAGGGCACATTTTTATAAGGCCTTGAAAAGCCACGTAACGTGGCTTTACGTGGCCTTACAAATATGCCAGTGGCACATAGCACCACCGAAACGTCAAAAAAGTGATGTTTCGGTGGCGCAAAAGTGCCGGTAAGGCCTCATAAATGATGCCCTTGGTATATAATTGCATACATGGCTCTCTAGGAGCCTACATTGCTTTGTTACTGAGCATGCACAGGATCCTTGCAAGCTGGGAAAGCATACAAATTTGCTAGGACACTCACTAGCTTGTTTATCAAAGAAAGCGTGCCAAAGCACCTTTAATCATTTTAGGATGTTAACTGTACACCACTCAACAATGCAAACTTTAGTTAGAAGACTATACTATGTGAAAACTCCTGCTTTATGTTTTGGAGAAATTAATAGGGCACTTTTGCATAATAGTGTGGCAGAGGTAGAAAACGTTTTTGATGATGTGCAGTTTTGTTTCTTTGGTCCAGAACAGGACTGTGGGTAAATTGAAGAGTTGATAACAGGAGGTGTTGCAGCACAGGACACAGGTTTGAAGAAGAGATTACAAAATTTAAGACAGTATGTGCTGAAAAAACAGAGTATGTTTGATTATGTTGTTGATGCACTCACTACAAGAATCAAACGTGGAGTGTTGACTTATACTTAAAAAGTGAAATAGAGAATAATGATAGCTGGCAAAAGTTTCCACTGTACCTATTAGTAGAAGAAAGATTTGACTTGACCACACAACAAGTTATGTATAAGTACTGCTACAATAAATTAGAGGATAATAAAATTCCTGTTAAAGCTGTGCATAACAAGTTGGAACTGGTTCACATTTCGGAAGTACTTCAAGGTTTAAATATTTAGTCCATTCTTATCCAAACTATTCCTCCATTTCAGGCTATACTACGTATGGAGCAAACACGAGATGATGGAGGGAGCGCTGAAACTTTTCAGACACTCACCCTCAGTCACAGATCTGGGTTCACTCCATCATCGTTCTTTAGCTCACTTCACCACCCCAGTTCATACCAAGCCAAATGCAAATCAGTCTCGACAATTTTCCTCCTGGGATTAGTCCAGCCCGAACTGCCAAGCCACGTCTTCCCTGGACCAGAAACAAGCATCCTGGGACTGGTTTTAGGGTAAGACCCCTCATCAGCCAGGCTAGCTTGAATCCAGTGGTAAAGTGAGCTAGGGACCCACGTCTGGGCATACCTGGCCAACTTGGGGCGAACAAAGCAAACACAAGGAGAAGATAGTCCAACCTTAGAAGAAAAAGAGCGTGTATAAATCAATCTATAATTTTTCTTTCAGAGATTCCAATAATAATAATGTTGATCAATGGCTCATTTAGATCCCACAAAAAATAGTCACTTAGGAGTCTTGTGTGTTTTTTTTATTCCAAATTTAATTCAATCAATGCTTTTCATCAGAAGCAGTCAACTCAATGCAGCCAATGCGTTTCCTCCCATGGCGACATCATCAGGGCTCAAGATCAGGATTAAATCCGAAGACTCTATTCTTTTGTCTGTTATGTATGTCTGGGTGCAGTGCAATTCATACCCAAGAACGGCCTCCTATTACCATTTTCTTCTTACCCATAATGACCTTGCTCCTCTGACTGCTGCTCATCTAGTGTTCATCTGATTGACGCTTGTCTAGAAGATAGACGGAGTGCTGAAATGTTTCAGACATGCACCCCCAGTCACGGATCTGGGTTGAATCCATCATCGTTCTGTATCTCACTTTGCCACCCCAGTCCATACCCAGCCATAAGCAAATCAATCTTGACCCTGTTGCTCCTAGGAACAGTCCAGTTTGAACTGCCAAGCCAGGTTTTCCCTGGACTGGAAACAAGCATGCTGGGACCGGTTTTGGTGTAACACCCATCGTCAGCCAGGCTAGCTTGAATCCAGTGGTGAAGTGAGCAAGGGACCCACATCTGGGCATACCCCGCCAACTTAGGGCAAACAAAGCAAACACAAGGATATGATGGACGGAGCGCTGAAACTTTTCAAACACTCATCCCCGGTCACAGATCTGGGTTGAATCCATCACAATGTACTTTTTGGAGGAAAACACATAATAGTCTTTGGAGATCTGCTACAAGTAACTCATGGAAAAGGACATCCTGTATTCAAGAAGATACTACATACTGAAACAAGGGATTCATTAGTAAGTATTGGAAATGTAAACATTTGGGAAAACTGTCAATACAAAGAGTTAATCCAAAATATGCGCCAGGCATCAGATATGCAGATATGCAATATGCAGATGTACTAAAGGAAATAAGAGTGGGCGTCCTCACAAAAGAAGGAAAGACACAATTACAAACCTTTCTCATCAAAAATGTGTTTCCAAGTAATGTTCCAGCTGCTGAAGTAATGTACAATATTTTTAAGGAAGAGAAGTCTATTTTTTGTTTGATCCCAACTCTTGAGGAGTGTAGTAAATTTAATGAACAATTATTGCAACTGGGAAAAGAAGAGGTAGATGAAATTAGAGCAAATGATAAAATGGAACATCAAGGAGTTACAGTACTACTAACAGAAAAACTCCAATTGAAATTGGATAGTTTAGAAAAGCCTGTGTCGCAAACTGCAAAATTAGAAAAACAGTTATGTATCTGTAAAAATTGTTGAGTAATCTTACGTCTTAATTTATATGTTGAAGAAGGGCGAGTGAATGGTGCAATAGTAAAGTTATGCCATTTGTTAATTCTCCAAACAGAAATGATGTGGAAAACTTAGCCATAAAATTTGATGATATTGCTGAAGTTAAGCAGATTGGTAGTGCGTTGTACGTTTCTTACTTGTGAAAGACTTGTATGTACAGCGAAAGCAGTTCTCAGTGTCTTTAGCGTATGTAGTAACTACTCACAAATCGCAAGGTTTACGTGTAGATACAGGTCTTCTTAATATTGGTAGTAGAGTATTCAAAGAAGGAATGTCATATGTTGCTTTGTCGCGAATTCGAACATTGTCGGGTTTATTTCTGATTGATTTTGATGAGAACAAAGTAAGTGCTGATGTGAACTGTGTAACAGAATATAAACAGTTAAGAGCTCAATATGCTCCTCATTTAGGCTAGTATCCTGTGGTTCAAAAAGCGATACTGTGTGCAGAGCAGAAATTATCAAAACAGTTCACCCGAGTTGAACAGAAAGATGAACACATAGAAAATCAACAAGGAGGAAAGAAAAGAAAACTAGAGCACAATGAGGAAATACAAGGCTATCACTTTGATAATAAATCTGGAGTGAACTGTTATGCAAATGTAGTGTTAGATGGACTATATCATTTGCTTCATTTTACAAATTCTATTAAAGAAAAGGTAGATAAAAGAATGTCTTCACAACAGTGTAGTTTACTTGAGGAATTAAGAAGTGATAGAAGTATTATACATTCTGCTACTGGAATAAGAAAACTCACTGATGACTGTACTGGATCAGTAGTGTTCTCTCAAAATCTTCAGCAGGATGCTCAAGAATTTCCAATCGTAATGCTAGGACTATTAGATGGAGAAGATGTGAATGTCAATGAATTATTTGGTTTAACTTATAAATGGACCCATAATTGTGAAGATTGTGATTTTATGTCTAGAATAATGATTTCTCTACTTGACATTACCAAAGCTCTGCAATTTGAAGATTTAACCACAAATGCCTATAAGCATATGACCTGTCCAAACTGCAGATCGGAACTTAGGTCAACGTTTTATCTACAAAGGTTTGGAAAATATATCATAGTAATGCTACAACGATGCAGAGTGAATGGTACAAAATTAGGAACTGAAATTACAAACTTTAAAGCTGCACAAATTTTCATCTCAAAAATAACTTTCACAACTATAGTAATTATATTTCATTAAGGAGTTAATATAACCTCTGGACACTGCACAATATATTTAATATGTCAAACAGGATGGACAGAGTGCAATGACATACAAGTGACATTCAAATTAAGACTCATATCTGCTATTTCTAGTACCAAAGTTCTAAGGAGAATCTAGGATAATAAAATGTGGTTTTGTGTTGACATATATATGGATTATGTGTTTCTGTGACATTATTTGGCCTATTGGGGGTAATGTCTACAGCAAGTTGTTAGAAATGAAGGACTCTTTTTAAATACGGAAAAGGAATGTATAAAACATTTGAGGACTACATTGTGTTACTACAGATAAAAAGTAAATGGGGTTACTATAATACCAGTAGCCATAAGTTGCATGCGAAAAATGTCTCTTCACCACTAAATAAAAGTCCCCTTTTGTTTCTGCTACAGCAACTTCTACATAGTACTATAAGTTCTGTTTTTCATACGTGGACTAAGAACATTTTAGACATCATTTAGTCTAACAGGGATGATGTTTACAATAGGATATGCAAAAATGAAGACTGCTTCATAATTATTGGACATTTTATACCAGATATAAAAATATCAGAAACAGTTTTAACATATAGTTGCTTTCATTAATGTAGTTACCTATCAGAAAGCCAGTATTATAAAGTGAGTGCAGTGAACAGTATGACATAGTTGTAATGATCTGCTGGGCACATTTGTTTTTGTTTTTTTTTACAATCCATTGATTGTTTTTCCCCACTGTTTCATGATGAGTCTTTTTACAAAGCATTGTTGAAAGTGAACAGGTATGAAAGATGAAAACAGGAAAAAACAGTAAAACATTTGTCTATGTTGAATTAAAGTATTGTTTAAAAAATATTGTATGTTGTTTGGTTGTCTAATGTTCAGAATTAAATTCTAATACATTTTCGCCTGTGTCTATTTTTTCACAGTGGTTGGAGGTCGAGATAAATTTTGCGTGTCAAATCACTAATCTAGTGATGGATTCATTGAGTTACTGCTCATGTACTCATCCCATCTCCCCGGCACAACAGTTGCACTAGTCCAATAATCCAGCCACTACCTAAGCAGTCATCCAATCACTCAAGTACTGCACTTGTATTCATCTAATCTCCCAGCCACTATTCAGGCACTCATCCAATCACCCAGGCACTGCCCATGCACTCATACATTCAACAAGGCACTACCCATGCACTAATCCAATCACCAAAGCAGTACCCATGCACTCATCCCTTCACTCAGGCACTATCTATGCACTCTTCCAATCACCTAGGCACTATCCATGCACTCATTCAATTACCCAGACACTACCCTTGCACTCACCCTTGCACTCATCCATGCACTGAGGCACTACCCATGCACTCATCCACTCACTCGGGTACTACCCATACACTCATCCATTCACCCAGTCAGTACCCATGCACTCATCCAATCACCCAGGCACTACTCTTGCACTCATCCATTCACTCAGCCACTACCCATGTACTATGCATTCACCCAGACACTAAGCATGCACATATCCAATCACTCAGACACTACCCATACACTCATCTATTCACTCGGGTACTACCCATACACTCATCCATTCACCCAGTCAGTTCCCATGCACTCATCCAATCACCCAGGCACTACTCTTGCACTCATCCATTCACTCAGCCACTACCCATGTACTATGCATTCACCCAGATACTACCCATGCACACATCCAATCACCCGGGTACTACCCTTGCACTCATCCATTCACTCAGGCACTATGCATGCACTCATCCATTCACTCAGGCACTACTCATGCACTCATCCAATCACTGAGGCACTAACCTTGCACTCATCAATTCACTCATGCACTACCTATGCACTTATCCATTTACTCAGACACTACCCATGCACTCTATTCACCCAGGCACTACCCATGCACATATCCAATCACTCAGGCACTACCCTTCTACTCATCCATTCACCCAGGCACTACACATGCACCCATCCATTTACTGAGGCACTACCCATGCACTCATCCAATCACTCAGGACTACGCATGCACTCATTCATTCACCCAGCCATTATCCATGCACTCATCCATTCACTCAGGCACTACCGTTGCACTCCTCCATTTACTCAGGCACTACCCATACACTCAGCCATTCACCCAGTCACTACCCATGCACACATGCAATCACCAAATCACTACCTTTGCAATCATCCAATGATCCAGACACCAGTCATACACTCATTCTAACATATATACATACTGTATCTTTTTTTAACTGTAAAAGGAGGTTTTTTTTTTAAGGCATTTATAAAGTTTTTCAAAAAAATCTTTTTTATAGTAACACAAATTGCAACTGGGCCAGCAGGAATTTAAAAAATGTGCACTGAAAATGTGAAAAACATATAAAAGGAGAAAAAAATCATATGTATGTTGTTTTGCAGTATTGCGAATAGCTGTAAGACATTGCTCACCAGCACTTATAACAACACTACAGTAAATGCAGTACGTGGCCATTCTTGAAAACTCTGGAGCCATATCTGTTGCAGTAGTCAGCACCCCAGAAGGGACTTTCTGGCCGGGAATTGTTGCTGCTGCCACTGAAGTAGATGGTCCTGCAGCTTCCCTCTGCTTGATTGCCAGTTGGAGACGGTTTTTTTGGTAGGGTTTTAGATGGCATAACATGGTATAGCATTGCACAAGTTTGGCAGCAGTTTTTGATTCCCCTGATGGGTTTTGAAAAAACCCATGCCACACTGGCTCTCTTTTGTGGGGGTTCCTCTTCTTCCAAATCTTCAGTCTCCACCTCTTCCACATCCTGGTCTAGCTGTTGTACCTGCTGACCCCCATCTCCTTTCTGTGTTGCAATTTTTGATAGAAAAAAAGGTCAAAGACCTGCTCAGAATGAAGTTCTATGAACGAAGATTCAAGAAGGAGGAATGGATGTGTACTTCCTATTGATTTTGCTGAAAAGTACATTATCCAATGATATTCCTTGCTTTCTCGGTCATGTGATATTCAATGTGAGAAATATGTTCGCGGTTACTGCAGTGAAGCAGAAATGCAAAATACAAATTTAAAGTAGTTTTCTTTAAAAACGGAAAGAAAAGCAGAACTTTTAATACTATAATAGTAAACAGCTATACAAAACTTGTTCACAATATGTCTACGTATATGTTTCTGAGTTGTTAAAAAACACGCGCTATCTGTGATTACCGACGTCATCACGACTTCCGCAGTCTTCGCAGAAACGGAAAATAGTGTTTGAAGTGTTTCTGGAAACTCGCTACAAAAATATTAGTTTGAAAAATACACTAATAAAGCTCTATTGTTAAATATACTTTAGAATGATGTCAGTAGTCACAAATATATTTTTTAAAGGTGTCTTTCTTCTAAATTGATCACAGAAAGAAAAGTTAAAACAATATTTTACTAAATATTTAGACTTAAACTTTATTTAAAAAATGTCTCAAGTGTATTTTTCAGTATGAGAAATACATTTAGTGATGGCAGATTCTCCACAATAAATGTAACAATGTTGTGCCGAATACAACATTTTTTAAAATAAAACCAGTTATTAATGTACTTTGTAATAAAAATATATGAAATCAAAAAATGAGTGGTATATAATATATATATAAAACACAATATCCACTTATAGAAAGAAAGCATGAAAGTCTTAAAGGATCACTTTAAAAAAAATGGATGTTGCAAATAAGAAAGAATTTTGAAAAAACCTTGGAAACTAAGAAAACCAGAGGTTACAAGGAGGCTATAGGTAAGAATTAGCATTTAAAAAAACTTTAGAAATTCACTGAAAAAACCAAAGGTTACAGGGACGTTGTAGTCCGGATAAAGAAGTAAAAGAAAAACCTTAGAAAGTCACTGAAAAAAACAAAGGTTACAGGGACTTTATAGTTAAGCTGACATTTCACTCATGCAAAACCTGAGAAATTCAGCAGTTATACTTAGCTGAGCTAACTATAACTCATGTCCCCGCAATGCACTGCTTATGACCTCACATATTACATCACTGATGACATGGTCAGTGACATCACTGATGACATCACTGATGACATCTCAATGTCTCTGATGGACCCACTCACACTCTAATGTAACCTTTCATACACCCACTCCAACTTTCACACTACCATTCTTGAAACCATTGACACACCCATACCTGTACTTACATACCCACTCACTGATTCATAGGTCTACACACACATTCACTCAGTCACCCATTCAGCCACTTGTACACCAACACACTCACTAATAAGGCCACTGATATGTCTACTCATACAGCCACACAGCCACTCACACACTCTCAGTCACCCATAGAGCTACTCAACACCTACTCACTGACCCATAGAGTCAATCACACAGCCACCTACTCACCTATCCAGTTATACACACACTAACTCACTTATTCATACCAATACTAACACATACTTACTCACCTATACAGCCACTGACAGAAGCACACACTTACCCATACAGCCACTCTCACAATCACTCACTCACACATACACTCAATTATATACTCCAGCACTCACCTTTGCTGCCTTTCACATATGCAGTTACTCACCCATATACCACTGACACATCCATTCAGGCACCGACACAGCCATAAGCACACTTTCTCACCCATACAGCCCCTCACAGATGTACTCACAAACCCATACAGCCACTGACTCACCCACTCACTCATCCATGCAGGCAGTCACACACCCCCTCACCCACTCACACAGACATTCATACAACCAGACAGGTACTCAGACAACCAATCAATAACCCATACAGCCACTCATGTACCTACTCACCAACCCATACAGCCACTTACACACCAACTGACAGACTGATACAGACATTCACACAAATTAGTCACGCACCCAAACATTAACTGAAACACGTATAATCACTCACTTATGCAGTCAGTCACACACCCACTAAATCATCCATATAGACCCTCATACACCCACTTATTTATCAATACACCTTGGTATATATATATTTAACACTCATAAACCTTTTAGAAACACTCACAGTCACCGGATGATGTCATCGGTGATTTCATCAGTGATGTAATTTGTGTTGTCATCAGTGATGTCAACAGTGATGTCACTGACCATGTCATGAGTGATGTAATATGTGAGGTCATAAGCAGTGCATTGCAGGGGCGTGAGTTATAGTTAGCTCAGCTCTGGTTTTGTATGATTGAAAGTTCAGCCTAACTATAACGTCCCTGTAACCTTTGTTTTTTTTAGTGAATATATAATATGTGTGTGTGTGTGTATATATATATATATATTATCTACTGGCGGTCGCCAGTAGATAGTTATAGTTAGGACCTATTTTCCATAGGAAATCCGCGACATTCTATTTGAAATAACTCTTGCGTCGGTTGACGAATCTTCGCGAAATTTTCAAACTTTATGGCCCGCTCCGGTCTGCTCCTACCCTGAAAGTCTCAGGGTGATTCGTCAAGCGGGGGCCGAGAAAAAGGGGGTCCCAAAACGTGTTTTCCCCATTCATTTTCCCATAGGAAACTTTAGACACGGCTACAGCCCGAACTGCTGAACGGAATTACACCAAATTTGGCAAAGAGGTAGTTCTTGGTTCAGAAAGAACCCTTTTGTTAAATGGTGTAAATCCGTTCAGTAGTTGCTGAGAAAATCAAAAGTAAAAACACATATATATCTGGGCGGAGCCTAACCACACATGTCATCGTGAGATCTGATTGGCTGTCAGCACTTCATCCTGGAATTGCTGGCAGCCATCTTGGGACCAATATAAATGACAGTACCCCTTTGAAATGCATTGTAGTGAATCGAAGATTTTGAGGGTTACCAAAAGGAGAACTATAAAGGGTGATAACAGACTTTAGTTACATTAGAATTCATTTGTTGATGGTACCATACTAATTTCAGGAATTGTGGTGTGTTCTAAGGTGATTTTACCCTGTGAAAAACCTTCTGCTGGGATATCATGAATCATGTTTGAGAGAAAACTATTTTCACATGCTTGTCCCATACAGTTTTGGAAGGTGCCCCAGAAGCTAAAATGAGAGCATATTTTCTGTAAATTCACATTATCTTTCTCAGTCATGTGAGAATGAAGTCTGACATTCTCAGTAAAACATGTACATCCAACAAGGGCAGAGACTGTCAGTTGATTCCTTTGTGTTCTACTGCAGCTTCCCAGAGTGTTCTAAAGAACAACTAGAGTGCTAACAGCCTTACTTATGACAAAAGTATGGCACACCTGAAGCCATCTTGATTGGAATAAACTGGTAACACTTAAAACATTTAATTTAAAAAGGAACAAAATGATGGGGTTCATCTTGTCATAGAAATTATGGTTAGTGCTCTGGAAAGAAAAATTAGGACATGTTTCAAGTGTGATCTCAAATATCTTCCTGTTATATTTCAACAGGAGCAGCCTGTCAGTTGATGCCTTTGTGTTCTACTGCAGCTTCCCAGAGTGTTCTAAAGAACAACTAGAGCGCTAACAGTCTTACTTATGACAAAAGTATGGCACACCTGAAGCCATCTTGATTGGAATAAACTGGTAACACTTAAAACATTTAATTTAAAAAGGAACAAAATGAGGGGGTTCATTTTGCCATAGAAATTATGGTTAGTGCTGTAGAAAGAAAAATTAGGACATGTTTTAAGTGAGATCTTAAATATCTTCCTGTTATATTTCAACAGGAGCAGCCTGTCAGTTGATGCCTTTGTGTTCTACTGCAGCTTCCCAGAGTGTTCTAAAGAACAACTAGAGTGCTAACAGCCTTACTTATGACAAAAGTATGGCACACCTGAAGCCATCTTGATTGGAATAAACTGGTAACACTTAAAACCTTTAATTTAAAAAGGAACAAAATGAGGGGGTTCATTTTGCCATAGAAATTATGGTTAGTGCTGCAAAAAGAAAATTTAGTGCATGTTTTAAGTGAGATCTCAAATCCTCTTCTATTTCATTAGAAAATTCTGACATGCAGACTGAAACAATCACTTTCAATACCAGCAGTAGACTTCCAGTTAACTCCTTGGTGAGCAGTAGCTTTACTACAGTGATCTAATGAACAACTAGAGTAATAACATTCTGAATTTATGGCAAATGTGTGACACATCTGAATGCCTTCTTGATGGAATCAAAGTAAAAAACTGAAAGCATTTCCTACTGAGGAGACTGCAGTAAATGAGGAAATTAGGAAACTTCATAACAAAGAAGTCTTCCAAGATGGCCACCAGTGAAAAAAGAGCCCAAATGTAGCACAAATATTACCGAGATGTAGCCCACATATAGCCCAATGACAAAAGTGTGCAAAACACTTTTTATTTTTAGTTTTTTTGCAGTTTTATGTAGTGCAGACTGGTCAGGTATTGGAGCGTTGCATCTTAAAACATGACCCCCTACACTACAAAAACACCACTGCACTACCCTAAACCCTAAAACACTACCCCAGCACGACCCCCTACACTACACAAGCACCACTGCACTATCCTAAACCCTAAAACACTACCCCCAGCATGACCCCCTACACTACACAAACACCACTGCACTACCCTAAACCCTAAAACACTACCCCAACACCACTGCACTAACCTAAATCCTAAAACACTACCTCCAGCACGACCCCTACACTACCCAAACACCACTGCACTACCCTAAAACATGACCCCTACACTACACAAACACCACTGCACTACCCTAAACCCTAAAACACTACCCCCAGCACGACCCCCTACACTACACAAGCACCACTGCACTACCCTAAAACACTACCCCCAGCACGACCCCCTACACTACACAAACACCACTGCACTACCTTAAACCCTAAAACACTACCCCCAGCACGACCCCCTACACTACCCAAACACCACTGCACTAACCTAAATCCTAAAACACTACCCCCAGCACGACCCCCTACACTACCCAAACACCACTGCACTACCCTAAAACATGACCCCCTACACTACACAAACACCACTGCACTACCCTAAACTCTAAAACACTACCCCCAGCACGACCCCCTACACTACACAAGCACCACTGCACTACCTTAAACCCTAAAACACTACCCCCAGCACGACCCCCTACACTACCCGAACACCACTGCACTGCCCTAAACCCTAAAACACTCCCCCAGCACGACCCCCTACACTACCCGAACACCACTGCACTGAACCCTAAAACACTCCCCCAGCACGACCCCCTACACTACCCAAATACCACTGCACTGCCCTAAACCCTAAAACACTACCCCCGCATGACCCCCTACACTACCCAAACACCAATGCACTACCCTGATCCCTAAAACACTACCCCCCGCATGACCCCGTACACTACCCTAAACCCTAAAACACTACCCCCGCACGACTCCCTACACTACCCAAAGACCACTGCACTACCCTAAACCCTAAAACATGACCTCCTACACTACACAAACACCACTGCACTACCCTAAACCCTAAAACACTACCCCCTACACTACACAAACACCACTGCACTACCTTAAACCCTAAAACACTACCCCCAGCAGTACCCCTACACTACCCAAACACCACTGCACTAACCTAAACCCTAAAACACTACCCCCAGCAGTACCCCTACACTACCCAAACACCACTGCACTACCCTAAATCACTACCCCCAGCATGACCCCCTACACTACCCAAACACCACTGCACTACCCTAAACCCTAAAACACTCCCCCAGCACGACTCCCTACACTACCCAAACACCACTGCACTACCCTAAACCCTAAATCTACCCCCAGCATGACCCCCTACACTACACAAACACCACTGCACTACCCTAAACCCTAAAACACTACCCCCAGCACGACCCTCTTCACTACCTAAACACAACTGCACAATTTGTTACAGGCGTTGCAACGCAGGCCTGTGGTGCTTACTGGAAGTACCTAGTGGGCTAGTTGGGCCCCAGGGACCCTCAGGATTCAAGGTGACCTAATCCCCCAACTTAAAACGCACCACGGGGCGCGTTTGCACAGTGGTGAAGGGAGGGGGCGGGGCCTCAGGTGACATGTGCGCAAACACGCCCTGTGGTGAGTTTTAAGTTGGGGAATTAATTCCCTTTGAATCCTGAGGGACCCTGGGGGCCAACTAGCCCACCAGGTACCTTCAGTAAGCACAACAGAGTTGCGTTGCAGAGAGGTGAAAAAAGGTGCGTGGCCTCGGAACGCCTCTCTGCAACTCAGCTCTGTGGTCCTAACTGTAGGTACCTGGGGGCTAGTTGGGCCCCAGGGACCCTCAGAATTCAAGGGGACTTAATCCCGCAACTTAAAACGCGCCACGGGGTGCGTTTGCACACATGTCACCTCAGGACCCCCCCCCTCCCTTCACCGCTGTGCAAACGCGCCCTGTAGCGCGTTTTAAGAGGTAGTTTTAATCCCCCTGCCCTATTATGTACTAGGGACTTGCAGAGGAGGTCATGCTAATCACAGGGGTACCCCAACGCATAGTGTTCCCTAGTGTATGTAGGTGTTTTCACTGTATTCTAAGAGTCTTTTAGCATAGCACTGGCTCTGGTTAGTCAGTGTCAGTTACCACCAGTACCCGTCTGAAAACGTTGTGGGCACAGGATGATTTTGCAACAAGGCCTCTTTCTGCTCCTCTGTTGGTTCTTTCTGCACATCTTTTGCTTCTTTCTGTGCGTTTTTCTTCTTTCTTCACATGTCCTACCTCTGTAGGCATAGTTAGAAACTAGCATTTAAAAAAACCTTTGAAATTCACTTAAAAAATCATAGGTTTCAGGCACGTATAGTTAGAAATTAGCATTTAAAAAACCTTTGAAATTCACTGAAAAAACCATAGGTTTCAGACACGTTATAGTTAGAAATTAGCATTTAAAAAATCTTTGAAATTCACTGAAAAAACCATAGGTTTTAGGGACAGTTATAGTTAGTTGGACATTTCACTCGTACAAAACCATAGAAATTCCCCCGTTATAGTTAGTTCAGCTAACTATAACTCGCGCCCCGCAATGCACTGCTGATGACGTCACATATTACATCACTCATGACATGGTCAGTGACATCACTGATGACATCACTGATGACATCTCAAATGACATCACTGATGACATCATCCATGTGATAATTTCATGCATCTTCTCACACCCTAATATAACTTTTGATACACCCACTCTAAATTACAGACTGCCATTCTCAAAACCATAGACACTCCAACACCAAAAACTACATACCCACTCACTGATTCTTAGGTCTACACACACATCCACTCACTCACCCGTACAGTCACTCATACTTAGTCACTCAGTACAGGACTATCATATGCACTCATACACCTATATAAACACTCACACACCGCCACTCATCCATAGAGGTACTCACACACCTAGTCAGTCATGCAAAAAATTAATCACACTGCCATTTACTCACCTATACAGTTATACACACACCAGCTCACTTACTCATACAAATACTAGCACATTCTTACGCTCTTATACAATCACTGATACAAGTACACACTCATCCATACAGCCACTCTCACAATCACACACTCTCACTTATAGCCATTTATATACTCCAACACACA
Source organism: Calotriton arnoldi (assembly GCA_963921515.1). Classification (NCBI taxonomy): domain Eukaryota; kingdom Metazoa; phylum Chordata; class Amphibia; order Caudata; family Salamandridae; genus Calotriton; species Calotriton arnoldi. The sequence goes on along the minus strand of CAWUFW010009572.1, from coordinate 165,141 downwards.
TATATACTGCCTTTCACATATGTAGTTACTCACACATGTACCACTGAGATATACATTCAATCACTAACACACCCATACACACACTCACCCACCCATACAGTCCATCACAGATGCACTCTTGAAACCATGCACCCAGTGAATCACCAACTCACACATCTATGCACAGAGTCACACACACCCCACCCACACAAACACTCAGGCACCCATACAGATACTCAGACAATCAATCAATAACCCATGTAGACACTCATGTAGCTATTCAGAAAGCCATGCAGCCGCTTACAAACCAACAGACAGACGGATACAGACATTCACACAGTTTAGTCACTAACCCATGCATTCAGTAAGATACATTTAATCACTCACTTGTAGAGTCAGTCACTCACGTATTAAATCATCCATTCAGACACTTATACACCCACTCATTCTTCAATACGCCTTTCCCTATATATATTAAACATATTTAAACTTTACAGAAACACACAGTTACTGGATGATGTCATCAGTGATGTCATTTGAGATGTCATCAGTGATGTCATCAGTGATGTCACTGACCATGTCATGAGTGATGTAATATGTGACGTCATCAGCAGTGCATTGCGGGGCGCAAGTTATAGTTAGCTGAACTAACTATAACGGGGAATTTCTATGGTTTTGTACGAGTGAAATGTCCAACTAACTATAACTGTCCCTAAAACCTATGGTTTTTTCAGTGAATATATATATATATATATATATATATATATATATATATATATATATATATATATATATATATATCCACCACCAAGCTTACACGATATAGTAAGCACGAGCCACACCAATCCAAGTTTTCAAGTTTAGATGTTTATTCCGGGCACAAACGACGCGTTTCGAGCTAAACAGCTCTTGGTCACATGACCTTTGTTCGGAGTTTACTCTTTTTTTATATAATTTGCATCACACATGACGCCAAACATAGAAGAAAGACTGTAAATAGATTTAAAGTTCCATATTACATACGTGAAAAATACACACATTATATTTAAGTGACTTGTGAATAAAGAAAATAAATAATACATTTCATTTCACATTGTGTGATCAGCATAGCATAAAATATATACAACTCTTTAATTTATCATAATATAATATCAACTTAATTATTTTAAACTTAAGTATTCTTAAATAGGCAGTGTCAAAAGACCTCAAATTCAAAATCAATGTGCATGATTAATACAACAAACCGAACATGTGTTATACAAGAAATCTAGGGTCTAGTATCCCCAATCCATCATACCATTGATTACATTCAGTAATTCATCATAATGAAGATTGTAAATAGTTTTATTTGTTTTTATAATATCATTTAGATCCTCCCCGTGTTAATTGAGATAGAACAGGATAAGTGCCCAGTACTTATGGATTGCTCCCATCACGGTTTACTACTCAGTAATCAATATATGTATATATATGCTCCAGCACTCATTTCCGCGAGAGACCCGAGCCACTTTACGATGGCGGGCCGTGGCGGGGTTGCGAATCCCTAACAAATCCACAAACGCGTCATCCCAAATTCAAAATGAACAACGCAATGCAACTCTACGCGTTTTGGAGCGTCTGCTCCTTGCTCGTGAGCAAGGAGCGGATGCTCCGAAATGCATAGAGTTGCATTGCTTTAATAAATAATCATGCTAAAAAGAAGCTGTGCCGTGGTGTGTTGTTCATTTGGAATTTGGGATGATGCGTTTGTGGACATATATATGTATATGAAAGCGAAAGTCCTGTCCGCCCCTCACTCCGGCGGAACTCCAGGCACGGACCTCAATACTCCTCAAGAAAATCACGAACTCCCACACAGCATAGGTGGGTGAAGCAGTGTCGGTTTTATTTGTTATTTCAAAACCTCAATAACCACAGGAACAATGCCTGCCATGACGCGTTTCGCTCCTCACTGGGAGCTTGATCACATGATGCGTCTCCTCTAAGTGACGTTTTAAAAAGTGAAAGTGTGCACAACCGCCTGTAAACACAAACTCGCCTGGCTCAATTGTGCAGAAAACAGACTATGGCATTATCCTAGTCAATGTAATAAATACACAGTTGTAATAAATAAATAATCGTACAAATACGATTAAAAAACAGAGTATGGTGAAAAAATCATGAGAGTGGTAAAAATGCATCTAAAATACAATTCCTTCAAAATGCAGTAAATATAATGAAACCGCTCATACATCAACCTAAATAACGGTCAGGATTACTATCATGTTATAATGGGCAAGTGCCCAATAAAATGATAAATGAATTTGCACCACTCTAAGAATAATATTGTAAAGACATAATATGACTAGGGAATCGATAGTGCCACATGAAGACAATGGCATCTTGTCTAAACATTTCAGGCATAAAAAATAAAAATAAAATTAAAGCAATTGGATACAAATAATACACCAATCAATATAGCAGCATATACACAACTGATAGGATACAAAGTGTCATCATTTCCTATTAAAGTGCAAGTGCAAAAATATCTCAAACGGTCAAATTCATAATGACCAGCTACTAAAAAGATCAAAACTGGATACAATCTAGTTGTAACAAATGCATAATAAGTGAATAACTAATCCTGATGCCAACAGTGTTAAATAGTCTGTGTAGAAAATAAGTGCAAAGTGAAAAAAGTGCAAAATCGCGCTGTGCAAAATACTGGTTCACTAGCAGCTTGGGAAAAACCCTAAATCATTTAAGCCTAAATGATCATAAAGTGCAAGTGCAACACATAGTATCAAGTTCACAGATAAAACCACAACTACAGTGAGCATAAAACTGATTACAGACACATGACAAAATTAATAAACAGAATTCTCATCACATATGAACAAACAAAGCCCACTGATACCTGAAAAAAAGAAAGAGGATGACTGACAAAAGTGAATCTCTGTTTCTAAGTAAAGAGACTCTAGTTATCATCATAAAAAGTTGTGCAAGTCCTCACTCATATTTAGGCCGTTAGGGACTCTTGTATCGAGAGCTAAAATGAAATGTGATTCACCTTGCCTTAATAGCTTATCTCGATTTCCTCCCCGTCCGGGGTTTGGAACTGACCCTAAAACTGTGTATTCCAGATCCTTCAGTTTGTTGTCATGAACTGATTTAAAATGTCTGGCGGCCGGATAATTATGGTAAGAATTCACAATGGCCCTTACGTGTTGGAGGATGCGTTTATGCACTGGGAGTTTGGTGCTGCCAACGTATTCCAGGTACATTTCCATTTATAAATGGCATATTCAGTGCGACAAGTAAGATATTCTTGAATGGCTATCTCCCTCTCACTAAATGCTGTCTTATAGTGAGTACCGTTCTTAGCAAACGTGCAAGCACGGCAGGAGTTACATTTAAAGAAACCTGTTTTAGTGAGCCAAGTGCTTTTAGGCCTAACCTCTGGCATTGGTTTCACAAAGGCATCCCTCATAGAGGGTGCCCTTCTAAAGGTGATAGCAGGCAGACTAGGTAGAATTGGACCAAGAATGTTGTCGGTCAGTACAATTGGCCATTCTGAATAAATAATCTTACGTATAGTATCTTCTTGTGTGCTGAATGTGGTTATTAAACGAATAGAATGTACACCTTCGTTCAATGCATATTTGTTGGCAGCACTTTTGCATTGGGGCTGAAGCAGGATATCTCTTTGCAAGCTATTGGCTTTATTCAAGGCTAAAGTTAGAAGTTGTTTCTTATAGCCCCTATCAAGAAATCTACAATATGCTTCCCTCTGACATTCAATGGAGACAGCTTCGGAACTACAGATTCTCCGAATCCGAATGAATTCGCCATACGGTATGCTGTTAATTAAATGGCGGGGGTGTGCGCTTTCTGCATGTAAAATCGAGTTACCAGCGGGGGGTTTTCTGTGTAACTTAGTGTGTAAGGTACCTTCATTTATATACAGCAGAACATCAAGAAATTCAACACTGGAGCTATCTATGGAGGCTGTGAACCTTAAATTCAAATCATTAGAATTGATATCTCTTACAAACTTCACAGCCTCCTCCTTTGTGCCGCTCCAGACCAAACATATGTCATCGATGTAGCGCCAATAATGAACTGGTGTTTGGTTCTGAGGACATGCTTCTCCCACCAGCCTACATGCAAACATGAGTAACTGTGGGAGAAACATGCCCCCATCGCCACACCACGCACTTGCTGATATATTTCATTCTGGAATAAAAAATAGTTAGTCATTAAACATAGTTCAATTATTTCCAACAGCATACTGTTATGTTCTTTCATGTTAATGTCCCTGTTCTCCAAGAAATGTCTGGTTGCATTCAAGCCATTCAAATGATTGATGCTTGTATAGAGCGATTCAATGTCCATGACCACTAACAAATAATTGGGACACCAAATTACATTTTTAATCTTGCTTAAAAAGTCAGTGGTGTCTCTTATGTATGATGGTAAGGTGGTCACATGTGGTTGCAGGAAAAAGTCTACATATTTAGAGAGATTTACGTTCATACTGCCTTGGGCTGAAATAATTGGTCGACCTGGTACTGGAGTGATCTTTTTGTGTACTTTCGGCAAAAAATAAAGCATAGAAGTAACCGGATGTTTAATATTTAAAAAATTCATTTCTACTTTAGTCAACAAACCGTTTCTCCTCCATTGATGAATTTTCTTTCGTGTATTGTCTTCTGTTTCTCTCATCTCAAATTTAGTTGATTTTCTGTAACATAGAGTGTCAGAGAGATGACGGTCAGCTTCTGCCAGATAGTCTTTACGGGACCACAAAACTGTGTTACCACCCTTATCTGATTTATTGATGATAAGGTCTTGATTCTTTTGAAGTTTAGCGATCAGGGTATGATACTGTGTATTTCTGTAGTCCCTATGACGTTAAGTTAGAGTTACAGTTCTGTTTAGAGACTTTAACTCAGTAATGACTCTGTCACTAAATACATCCACTGCATCTTTCGGCATAACCGGAAGAAACGTAGACGTAGGACAAAAAAAGGACTTGGAGCTGTCTTCTTAAGGCAAATGTCTTGGCTGGTAGAGGCTGAATCGTCAACACTAGATTCATGCGCTAGGTCATAGAGTACCTGCAAGTTAGGTATATCTTTAACTTGTAGTGTCTCATCTGTATTGATGTGACTGGGAACAATAGTTGATGGTCTGCCGGTGAATGTGTTTAATTGAAAATGTTTGATTAACTTTATTTTCCTAATGAACTTAAACACATCAATCCTGGCCTGGTTATATGAGAAGCGGTGTTCAGGACAAAAGGAAAGACCAAGTGATAAAATTTGCATTTCAGCCTTAGATAGAATAGAATCCGTTAAATTGATGACAGTATTCTGAATGCCACTTTTCACTTCTTCCAATTCCTTCGCGCATTCCCTCTCGAGGTAATTTTTGCAGTGCTTGACCCTCCTCTCCCTCCTACGTTTGTTGGCTGAGCCCCTTGCACATACTGAGGTTTGCGGGAGCGCAAGGTATACCGCCGGTCCTCGCTGACAAAATTCCGTTCCTCTGCTAAGGAAAAGCTTGTTGTACCTAATGGCAAAGTTGACAAAGTACCTGGTTGACCATCCTCAGACTCGCTGTTTGATGTTAGAGAGACTGAATCAGAATCACCTTCATTTACTCTGGCCTCACCTCCAGCCATTCCTTGTTTGCTTTGTGAATTGCCACTGGTTGATGCTTGTCTTTTATAGTTATCATATTTGCGTGCAAACGTAAAAATTCTTCCAGTGACGTAATCATTTTGATCACGTGCAAATTAAAAAACTTTCTTTCCTTGATAGTGTCCTCATGTTTTTTTATTCGTAATTCAATTTCATGTTTCCCTTTATTGATCAACTCTGTTTGTCCAGTAGCATCAAGTAGGCCATTTACACGATCAATTTCTACCAAGAGCGCATTGCGATCAATCTCTGCATATTTCATTAAGATGTGGATCATGTTCATTGATGCCTGCAAGTTATATATATTTATATATTCCAAAAGCCACACCATCTCGAACCAGCACTGCAAACAAAAAGTGGTACAATCATGAACCAGAACCCTGGAGATCGTGCACAATCCTTTTGTTCATTAAACACCGAGGATGTGCCTTCTCATAGTGGGCTGACATGTTTTGCATATATGTCACAACTGGGTAGTTATAGTTAGGACTACGTTTCCATAGGTAAATAATTTTTTGGCTTGCTTATAAATTTGGCACCATTTGACCATTCTTCATGAAGTTTTCCAACATATATGTTGTTCCACCTCAGCCCCTTCCTGGAAAGTTTCAGGGTGATGCGTCACACAGGGGCCAAGAAAGCACCTGTCTCAAAACTCATTTTCCCCATTCATTTTTCCATAGGAAAAATTAGACACAGCTACAACCAAAACAACTAAATAAATTGCACCAAATTTGGCAAAAAGCAGGATCTTAGCCCAGAAAGCAGGCTTTGTGTCATTTTATGTGAATCAGTTCAGTAATATTGGAGAAATTAAAGTTAAAAATGTATGTATATTTTATACCGTAGAGGATCAGCAAATTTAACAGAACAAAAGATATGATCTGTTTGGGTACCACCACATCAACATAGATGGGGCATCAGCTATTTGTAGGAAATGAAAACAATTCATTCTTAAGGTTGAACAGCTAACTTAAACGTCTACCCTAAAAATTGTTGACAATGTTCTACACATTTTATATAAGAACAAGAACTGTCACCTACTGCTTTTTGACCTCTCAGCTAATTTGAGCACAGTGAACCATGGCACTCTCATATAAACTCTCAGAGATTGAATGGGAGTCAACAGATTAGTCCTCAGACTGTTTATTTCTTATTAAAATCAATGGAGCAGTCCTTTTTTGGGTCACTTCCTACCTGAACAATCTGTGTCAACTAATAAAAATAGTAGGCCTGGCCAGAGTTCGCAGAGTTCCGTGTAGCGGTACACCGCGAAGTGACCAAAAAATACTGCAGCGATACGCAGAGTTCTGCAAGCTATGGAATGCGTCAGGTCGCACCGTTTGCACTGATTCGTAGCACTGCTGTTTGTGTCGTTCTGAAAAATCAGCGTGAACAGCACCATGTGCAGCGCAAGAGGGCGCTGCGTCTTACTGCCACTCGAGTAGATGTTCTACCCGGCAGCTTCCTCAACGAGAACGGAAGGTTTCTCAACACAAGCGGTCGCAACCATCCGTGACAGCCCGTGTTGATAAATCTCGCTGGGAGGTGATCTAGCATTGGATTGTACTTGCTCGCCAACTTAACATTGGCAAGTGCGAGCCAGGAAAAGTGGAGCAGAGTTTTTCTGAACTCCACGGAGTGCGGAGTGTAGAAAACGGAGGAGAGTTCACCACCCAGGCCTAACAAATTGTCAACTGCCTCGCTAACGCTGTCATGATAAAACAAGTAATTGATATTGTTTCCCATACTGTATTTAGCCTTTGCTTGGAAACTCTAGCTTCCTCGCTCAGCCTTACTAACATCTCCTAGCACTTTTTTGTTGATGACACTCAACTATATCTGATAGCTATCAATGGGAGAGGGAGGAAAGGTACTGGAGCCAGTTCACTTCCCCAGGTTAGTATATATGTATCAAGGAGAACTAGCTATGAGATAGGTGCTCCTAATGTATGTTTGTACTGAGCAAAACACATTTGTGTTTTTTAGAAGGCCCTCACTCACCAACCTAGTTGGTGACATGCTTCATCATCGGGCCCCACCCAAGGCACCGAATGCTCCTTGGGTGTGCTTCAACACCTGGATACAGCGGAGCGGGTTATTGCACTGTGAGTGTGCGGTGAGAATGAGTGAGTGAGTGTTAAAAAACTGTCCAACGGGTCCCAAGAAACAAAAAAGAAACTATTTTAATGTGTAGGCCCTTGGCAGTGATTAAAAACGAGAGGCAGATATCTGTGGAGATCTTAAGTAACTCCGATATCCTAATCAGTCAACATGTTTCAGCCATACTCTCATTAGTGGGATGGCTTTCTTCAGGACCTTAAGTGTGTGCAAGTTAAGTGGTGGTCTAATGAAGTCGTGTATAAAAAGACCATCTATGTGCCGCACGCGCTAAGGTGCGTTATGTGGTAGAGGATGTTTTCCTCTAGTGGTGCATTCCTGTAGGGAAAGAAATGACAAACAAACATATAAACAAAGAGCCATGTAAAAATGCTAACTTAGCACATTCTGACAGGTGATTTAAGGAGCGTGGTGTCCGTGCTCTATGCGGGCAATGGCGTAGTGAGGACGGAGTGTGGTGTTCAGTTAGTGGTTTAAACAGACACCTAGTTATTATGTGTTACCAAGTGATAGTCAATGCATGGTATACGAGGTGCACGGAAATACAAAAAAATTATTTTAAGTAGATGCATGGTTCCTTACTCAGATATTATCTGGAAAATGCCCCCTGAGTTCCATGTGGGGGTCCGACCTGTAGTCACACACTGTGTGAAGTAGGAAGAAGACAGAAATCATATAGGACTCATGTGACTGGCTGGCCATGGGAAACTATTGCCAGCGTGTCAGCATTTCAGCGATTCAGCCGGCCCCCAGAAAACAGCCCCACTTACTTCATCAAAGTCGAGGACCCGCCTTCGTACCTACTGCAGCTGCCATAGAGCTCCGTCGATGTGAGCCCGGTGCCGGAGTTGGGTTTAAATACCCTGCAGAGGATTCAGGTGCAGGCTAGCTCGCTAATTGAAGGGCATTGGCTGATGCTAAATTGGTTCCTGGTGCAGGCGTGCTTTGCTCTGCGAGTAGCGTCTGTAAAAGTAAACAGAAAGGAAAGCGACGGCGCGTGTGTCTATATGCTGGACGCTTGTTTATATATAATGTTATGTTGACAATTTTTGTCGGAAGGGATTTATTAAAAAATATTTATAAAATGTCTCTGTGTATTTACAAGGTTAGCGGGAGGGCTGAAAAGTGGAGAAAAATATCGCTGGTGAAAGAAGAAAGACTAAGGTCTAGACATTCCCAGAGCTGGAGCGTGGAAGCTCTTGTGATTACCGGCAGAATAGAGCGTATCTGAATATATGCAGGCTGCCCTTGTCTCTTGACAAGGCTTGGTAATGAATAAAAAGTCCCCCGTGAGAGGACTCCCGGTGTGACGCTTGTCATGGTATTATGTGTGGAGCCAACGTGAGACACGTGTATACGGTTCTCAGAACAGTGTTAGTGTAAATGATTGCAAAGAGCGTGTGGGAGCTCTCTTAAAAATATATTTTATAGTCATAGACCCTGAGTGTGCCACATGGTATATAGTGTGCAAAACCAGACTGGGCCTGTCTATGATAGTATATAGACACGTGTGTGTTTGGGGCTCTTGTGACAATGCTAGATTAGCATAGAGCATGTAGGGGATCTCATAGGGGATGAGTGAGTTCATTGCATTTGTACAGAGATTGGGCCAGGGTTGGTGACCATTGTTGGTGAGCAGGGACATCAGAGTTATGTCATGCTAGGCATGTTGGGGGTACTCATGTTTGATTCAGGCTATTCCAAGGGATATTATCGTTCAGTCCTGTTATGTTAGTGGAAAGACAATATATCCAGCATTGTTCCTTTTGTAATAGGGTCCTGTCGTTGGTTGTGTTATGACAGTCAATTTGTTCTATCACTGTCCAGTTTAGATAGTTCGGGGTATGACCCACTAGGATGAAGTGGTCAGTCAACTTGCTTAAATTTTTTTTGCAGCGTATTGTGCTGCGATGTTCCACAATGAGGGTTCTTACTTTGTGGCTGGTCATGCCCACGTATCGTAGGGCACACGTGCACATGATTAGGTAAATGTCGTTGGTGGAATTGCAGTTAGTATGTTTAAGCTGTCGCCATGTTTTGCCTGTCTCCAAATCTAGAGTATTGGTGGCCTTGGTAATGTGGCAGACGCTGCAGTCTCTGCAGGGGTAATGGCCCATGATGCCAGGGAGGCCCCATGCGTTAAGTACCGTGTTGGTTGCTGGTGTCCTGGGTTTGGTCGGTTTGGTGGAGACCAAGCGGTCTCGTAGGCTGCCTGCTTTTTTGTGGGCAAAAAGTGGTTGTTCCCATTTGAGGGAACCACTATTAAGTATGTGCCAGTTCTTTTTCAGTATTTTTGTCACCTGGTTGGAGGCCACATTGTATGTGGTGACACATGTCAACGGTGTCGTCGTGTTTTCTCGTCTGGTCTCTTCGAGGAGGGCTTCTCTTGGTTGGTTGCGCGCCCGCTTTTTGGTGGTTTTGATTATCTTCTCTGGATACCCACGTTCTCTCAGTTTGATAGCCAGGTCAGAGGACTGTTGTTTGTAGTCCTTTGTTAGGCTGCAGTTGCGGTGTATACACAGAAATTGGCCATAAGGGAGGTTCTCTCTGAGTGGTCTCGGGTCGGACCCCCACATGCAACTCAGGGGGCATTTGCTAGATAATATCTGAGTAAGGAACCATGCATCTACTTAAAATAATCTTTTTGTATTTCTGTGCACCTCGTATACCATGCATTGACTACCACTTGGTAACGCATAATAACTAGGCGTCTGTTTAAACCACTAACTGAACGCCACACTCCGTCCTCACTACTCCATTGCCTGCATAGAGCACGGACACCACGCTCCTTAAATCACCTGTCAGAATGTGCTAAGTTAGCATTTTTACATGGCTCTTTGTTTATATGTTTGTTTGTCATTTCTTTCCCTACAGGAATGCACCACTAGAGGAAAACATCCTCTACCACATAACGCACCTTAGCGCGTGCTGCACATAGATGGTCTTTTTATACACAACTTCATTAGACCACCACTTAACTTGCACACACTTAAGGTCCTGAAGAAAGCCATCCCACTAATGAGAGTATGGCTGAAACATGTTGACCGATTAGGATATCGGAGTTACTTAAGATCTCCACAGATATCTGCCTCTCGTTTTTAATCACCGCCAAGGGCCCACACATTAAAATAGTTTCTTTTTTGTTTCTTGGGACCCGTTGGACAGTTTTTTAACACTCACTCACTCACTCTCACCGCACACTCACAGTGTAATAACCCGCTCCACTGTATCCAGGCGTTGAAGCACACCCAAGGCGCATTCGGTGCCTTGGGTGGGGCCCGATGATGAAGCATGTCACCAACTAGGTTGGTGAGTGAGGGCCTTCTAAAAAACACAAATGTGTTTTGCTCAGTACAAACATACATTAGGAGCACCTATCTCATAGCTAGTTTTCCTTGATACATATATACTCAACTATATCTGACAGTCTCATATAAGATGTAGGATCCACGGCCTAAGCCACAGAAGTAAAAAAATTGAGTTCCTCCTACAATCCTTACCAGATTTCTTGACTTAGATTCAGTAATGGCTGAACTCAATTTTAAAACTAAACTGTAACATTTAGAGTCTGCAAAATCCATGTTCTTCCTATTGGACAAAAACTGAAGCCTGCAAGCAAAGGTGGCTCAATTACAACGTAGACTTCTAGGGTGTAACAATACGCTCATTGCTGACCTAGAAAAGTGGCAAAGTCATTCAGTATATTAGGCTAATTTATTAATAAATCTATCAGGTTGGCACTCTTAATTGCTGCCTTTTCTTTGTCAGTGAATTTGTCATCAGCAATACACTCTGACAAGTCTGCCACTGGCAAATCACCATGGGCACAACCATCACAGCAGACGGGGAATGCCTACTGGGGCAAAAGAAAGTCAAATATATTGGGAACATCTTGATTTTAAAAACGCAGACAGAGCAACAGACTTCAAAGGCAGAAGAGGACACCAACTGCATTGACAGAGAGGTAGCTTTGATGGCACTTGTAGCTTTTTTTCTGGTCTTAGTCTAATTACATGACTACATAGCCAGTATCCTCTTTCAAAACCCACTACCTAGTCTTTCTCTGCCAGGAGAGACATGATAGATGCGGTAAACGAGGACCGGAGCAATCATGAGTGAATGAGTGCAGAGACAGAGCCAGTGCTGGAGCAGGCTGAATCTGGGAGAGCGCCCAAACCCGAAACAGCTGACAGCGGGCCAAAGGTTGCTAGGTCAGCCTGGTGGAAAGTGATATGCAATAGGTGACAAATTGTAGGTGAGCGATGATAGGTCGGTGTGGTTTGCTCCCACGCGGGTTCCAGCCTGCTTTCTGTCTGTTTCCCACCTGTTGACCATCCACCCTCACCGATGTGAGTCCCAGACTGTTGTAGCATTTGCATCCAGTTCTGGTTCCTGGCAGCTGACCGTACTTCTCCCTCCCTTCTGTGCAGCGTTTCCACTCTCCTCCCCTCCACTCTGCTACAATATTGTATTGCTTATTGCGCTTCATGCAGGGGAGCGCTGAGGTCTATGTTGCCTAAGCCACCACTGCCCTCCCTAAACTGGCTATTTCAAAGTCTTCTCACAGAGACGGCCGCCTACCTGTAGTATTTACAGTGAGCCGGTAGCCCATAAGTGGGATCTCATTTTCGTGCTTGTGCCCCTTCCAAGTGGCTTATTTAGGTCGTCATTACTACAATTGAAGGGATGAAGAGACGGTGCTCATATTTGGACTTGGTCAGCCTGACTACAACTGCATACATCTTCTGATTCCCCCTTGACTCCACCCCAGTGCACTCGCAAGAAATCGGGTGAGTCACAGGAGCAAAAGCCACTAAGGGGGGACGCTGCTATAACTTGGGTCAGCTACGCAGCTCGTCCCCAAGTTAGCAATCAGATGTCCATCTCTCAGAGACCATTACTCAAATGAAAAACCCAAAAGGGCCATAGCTGGAATAAAACAAGACCTATCTTTGTAGTAAACTGTAAGTATTTATACTGAGGATTAAATACACAAGGGCTGTTAAAAACTTCAAGCACACAAAACCAGACCTACATCACTGTCCAACTCAAGTTCGATGGTCCTCTTAAAGGATCCTCAGTGTGTGTGGCAAAGTGAGAATGATATACAAGGGCAAGAGAAACCTTGGATGCCCACTCCTTCTATCAAACACTACTTCCTAAAACCCAATAAACTCAATAGGCAGGTCCCAGGTATCACTCCTCTTAAAGTACAACGTGACAATTCTCAAGTCACATGGGGCACAAGTCAAGTTAACTTCTCCAACTCTGAAGATATTTCAACCAAGCCCTGATGCACCAACAAGTGGGAGGTAACAACGCAATAATTGAGCTTTCTGTAACCATGGATTCTGAAGATTTAGTAGCTGACCCAGTGTCGACACCCATCCTCACAACTTTCATAGTCAACAAATCCATTTCAGCACCTTCCTACTCTCGAATTATCAAGACTGTATTGCACGTTCACTACACCAACTTGGGAGAAACAATGATAGATTTAGCTGATTAATCTAGGGCGTATCCGTGAGTGTCCACTATAATGCTGAGTTCCTCACCAAAGATTGTCAAATTGTACCAGCATTCAAACTAAAAAGATTGCCTACTAAATTACTTGAATGCAATGTTATTAGAGGACATGGAGCAAACATACCAAAGGGTGCCAAACTTGGCAACCAATCACCCCCCTGACCAGTCCACAGCAACACAACAGAAATTATGTCAATTAACTCAACTTTGTTAGCAGCCACCATCACGCTAACGTGGAAGTCCAATAAACTGGAACTGCAAATTGACCTGATGAAAATCCCCCATGCATCTTCTAACTAACATAAATTCAAAGATTGTCAGACTAGAGTCAAATCTGTCATCTTACCATCAAATTAAGGAGTCAAAGAGTTGCATATGCACACCCATAGTTGACAAACTCTGCACTCGCCTGGAACTCCTGTCCCTCTTAGTGATGTACTTGAAGAAAATGAATTGATCAACTAAAGAATGGGTTGCAAGGAACAATTTAAAGAGCAAGAAACACAAACAGGAGGGCATTCTTTCAGCCTCACCAACCCTGGCAACAAACATTTTCTTGGGAAACACTGCACTAATCATTCAGAGAGAGAAGACCTTGCAGGCACAAGACTGTCAACTCAAAACAATAGCCAGCCTGAAACATCACTTGATAAGCTAGGGTGCTCAGAAGGGGAGCAGAACGCACTGGCCACATCTGGGTAAGGGTTTACCTGAAGAGAAAAGAAAGGCTAAAGAAGAAAAATCTAGAGCCCTACTAGACTGATGGGCTGGACAATGACCCCAAAGACAAACACAAGGGGCACAAGGGACACACCAAGGAACCCAAACAGCATAAACTCTTCTGCTTGTTCTCAAAGGTCCGCAAGAAGCAGCCGGTGCAAACACGGAGTGACAAAAGGACAAGTAGCAATGCAGTGATGGATGCTGTAAGTTAGCCAGACCTTAAGGATGCCAGGAAACCTGACAGGACTGAATGAATTTGAAGTCCAAGCCTCCTCAGGAATACCATAGCCTCATTCTCAGCAGCCTGAACCGAGTGAGAACCTCAATCATACCGAAGCGATCTAACTCTCAGAGGGACTAGAAATATAGGAAAAAAAGCCCTACAGTTTCAGTACAAAAGTAAGCATACAAAGTAGAACTCATAGAAGACAATTCACCCCTGCTCACCCATCTGCACTGGACATAATTCCCATAACTGTCTGATTATGAGTGACTCCCAGGGCAGGTTTAATACTAGGCCCGACCCAAATGCAGACATCACTCACCCACCAGGACCTATAATCAGTAACCACCCAACTCTTACTTTCCAAACAATCCACACATAGCCATTCGAGTCTCTCAAACAGAGACGGGGTGGCCTCCCAGTCTGGAGTAGATAGCATATGCAGGGACAACCAATACACAGCACTTTATATGATATTCTCCCCACAGTATGAATTAAGGGGCCATAACGATATAATGGAGAGGGCAAACATCTTCTGCTGCCTGCAACATATTTCTTCTATAAAGCACAAAAAATCTAAGGACATTACTAGGATACATTATGAATCACTGTGCCACCTTTCCAACCTACAGTCAACCATATTAGCCAGTGTCATCAGCGAAAAAGCAGTAGTTTGACAGTGGGGCATTGAACTAATCAACAAGAACCACTCAACATTTTAGAATCAGGAGATGTGTTATGCTTACAAGAAACATGAGCTTTAGCGCTGATTCCATTGGCAGGATGCCACGAGATCCAACAACTAGCCGCCAAAGAAAAATGCTTTGGTAGACTCTTCGGAGGCTTGTCTATTTATATTTTGACTGAATTAAAGGTTGCAGCAACTGTGCTTCAAGCAGTCATAATTGTTTGATGTTGTTTACATTGGTGTTTGAGTCCACTTCTGCTAATTAATGTCTATCTAAATTTGCATATTTCGGCCAAGATGCTCACAGTGCTAGATTTCATTGAGGCTCTTGAGGGCCTATTATGTAAATTTCCAACCTATGAAGTAATACGAACAGAGGATTTCAACATATCCAACTTTTACAGAAACTAACACATAATGAACCCAAATCGACGGTCCCCTATATAACTAAACGGACAGACTGTCTAAAAGCTCATAATTTGACTCCTCTACAGTTCAAGGGTCCTCCTCTTAATTCATTATACCTCTTTAAGGATACCTCGATCATAGACTACACGTTTGTGAGCAAGTCTCTATAGGAGTCCCAGAAAACCTTCTCAACAATTTCACGTACAGAAAGTGACCATCTTCCCTTTAAAACGCTGCTAAAACTTGATCACCTTAGAGCTGCTCAGTTAAAGATACTGGGGCTTCCAACTGTGGCAGAAACCAACACATTAGTAAGCAACTCAGGGGCATATTCACAAGGAGCTATCGCCGATTTAACTGCACTTTATCGCAGCCAAAGTCGTGATAAATTTACCTCCCCATTCACAAGCCGGTGTTAACAGCCCACAGCACCAGTTTACCTGTGATAGCAGCCGCAAAAAACATCGCCACAGAGGACCCCCGCAAATATCGCTAATGAGATGCAGAGTGGGCGTTCCCGTGACAAAAGTCGAGACAACAGCACACCTCAACATTCACAACGACCAGCCACATCCGCGATAAAAACACAAAACAGGCGATAAGGCGCGTTAGCACCAGGAAATCTACACCTGCTCTGACCTGGTGTAAACTCGGATGGCAGCCTGCAAACCAAAAGGGAGCACAGCCCAGGGCTACATCGGAAGGGCAACAGATGCCATGGAGCCACCCATCATGCGGCCCGGACGCCCAAGAGGGCCACAACACCCACAGCCACCACACCCAAGAGGGCCACAACACCCACAGCCACCACCCCCAGGACCACCCCTCCCTGGCACCCCCCGACCAAAGACATGCCACATCAGCCACACCTAAACATGTACAAAATATTCCGCTTGATGCCGCACAATCACAACTGGTGACATGGATGTGTCGTCACAGAAATGACCAGCACACATTCACGTTCGAAGCAACAAATGAAACTTTATTAAAATGAACAACAAAATGAAATGAAGACACATGGCCGCTCCCCTCCGGACAATACGTAGGTCACAGCCTGTAAGACAAAAAACATGATGAGAAGGTGTGTCCTGCGCACATCAGAGGACAGAGAGAGAGCGAAGGAGAGAGAGAGGAAGAGAGGGAGGGAGAGAGAGAGGAAGAGAGGGAGAGAGAGAGAGAGGAAGAGAGGGAGAGAGAGAGAGAGAGGAAGAGAGGGAGAAAGAGAGAGAGAGTGCCGCCCCTGTGTACCCAGGCCACACTGCTCACCTGCTGCCACAGGTGTGTCTCCACCCACGTGCCGGTATGTAGTGCAGTTCACCAGGCCACACATCTCATTCAGAGCCATCAGCTGAAAGAGAGCCCAGATACATGACTGGCACAGTACACACACTTGCACAAGACAACATCACCTGCCCACCCATGCACACCCAGGCAGAGGCACCCCAACCTCACCTGCTGCCCATCAGAGCATGCCCGCCCATGCACACCCAGGCCCCAATGCTCACCTTCCACCACCTGCACGTAGACAGGAGGTCTCACCACGTGCCGCTGCAAGCCACAAGCCTGGGGCCCACGGACATGGCACCCTCCACCTCATGCAGCCCCACTCCGCAGGCCACCAGGTTTCACGTTTGGTGCTGGGTCTTGATTACTCCATGGCAGAGGACATACCAGTGCACCAGGCACCATCGCAGGCTGCACACCCACTCAGCCCAATGGGTGCCACCAACAGTGGGATCCAGGAAGCGTCGCCACGTGGCGTTAGGCCCGCGCTGCCCGCTGGCTCTGGCCTACACTGCGGTCCAGCAGGGCACACAAAACCTGAGCTGTATGGACCGCCGGGACGGGCATCATTGCAGGCTGCACACCCGCTCAGCAGCTCAAGGTGCCACTGACACAGTGCCCCCCAAGTCACCGTCCCGTGGCGGAGTGCCTGTGCTGTCCGCAAGGCCCCGGGTGCCACCAACCCTGTGCAACCCCAGCCTGCGCCACGTGGTGGTAGGCCCGTGCCTCACTCAAGGCCTCGGATGCCACTAACCGTGTGCTGAACAACTCATGGGCCCTACATGTGTCAGAACCGTGGAGCGGCCGTTATCCAGTCACCACCGGAAGAGGGGAATGTGACGTTGTCGGCCCCTTATGTTGGTGCAGTCACATGGCCTGTGACGCCTGTGCCGGATGGGTGTGGTTTGTGTGGAAACCTGCCCTCAGGGAGTGGCTGTGACATTCTGACAACTAGACCAGTGACCTGCACACCACCAATGAGTACGGCTGCGACAGGTAGCAATGAGGGCCCCCCCTTGGGGCGTTAGCGGAGTGGTCTGGCCTGCCGTATGCCCGACCAGTGCAGGGTTTGCAACAATGACTATGGGGCTCTGGGCGTGGTCCAGTCCATGTCCGGACAAGGAAGTGACTGATGCGTGTGTCCCTGCTGTAGTGTTCACGGAACCCGCTACACAAAATGCAATGTTGCACCCTCTTACTGGCATCCCACAGGATGAACATCATTGATGCAAGGGAAGGCACTGTCCCCACATTCATCCACACATCTATACATGAATGACGTAAGACATTACACAGCAGTGCGTCACTGGATGTTTATTTGCACATCCAGTGCAGTCATGCAGCTGGAGTGGTAGAGGGCAATGCCGAGCACACTACACAATATGGGCACGTGGAGGGCCAGCCAGTGTCCATCCGGGGATGACCTGTACTGTGGAAGAGGAAGGGTACAGTCCACAGTCTGTCCGCCGTGTCATTGGTTGTCAAACAGGATGTGGCAGTCCATGTCGCTGTCCAAGGTGAGTGCATCGGAGTGCATCCGGGGTCAGTGGTAGGCCTTGAGGCCATGTGCGGCACCAAGCAGAAACAGGCAAGGTGGCAGAAATGAATGCTAGTGCCTGGCCCGCCTGACCACAGTCCCATCCACATCCTCGTCCCCGGGTGTGTGCCCTGCCCCACCTGTGGGTGTTGCAGTGCCGGCTGCGGCACTGTGTGCCACTGTCACATCAGGGGCCGGAGAAGGATTGTCGGCTGCACTGTGTGGCAGTGACATATCAGGTGCCGGAGTGAATACACCTGCCGCACTGGGAGGCACTGACACACCAGGGGGCGGAGATGTGGATGGTGTGGGGGCAGCAGCATTCATCATCGCCACGCCTTGTGGCAGCAATGCCATGACGAGGACATGCAGGGCACGGTAGATCCCAGCTACATTTCGCTGATGTGCAGCGACGGCTGCCATCCTTTCCGCCTTCATCCACACCATGTCCTCCATGAGACTCTGCATGTTTGCCAGCTCACGGCTCGCATCCCTGGGGCCACTCTGAGTGGACAGGTGTTCTACCCTCCATGTCATGACTCCAGAGATGTCAGTCAGGGCTCGCTGGAGACCATGGGGCGGACATAGACACCCAAGGATGGTGTCCAGTTTGTTAGCCTTGAGCTCAAACCCCACCCGCACCTGCTCGGCCGTCTCCCTCTGGCCCTCCAGCACACGGCGTTTGAAGGCAATTTGTTATTCCTGGGGGTCTTGGGAGGGTGCTGGGGCTGTGGGTGCCTCCTGCTGGGTGGTTTGGCTGGTGGGTGGGGTCTCATGGATGTAGCTGGGCTGCCCTGATCCTGGAGGTGAGTTGCGGAGGTGGTAAATGAGGTCTTGGATGGTTTGGGTGTCGATGCTGATGTTGTCCTCCTCCTCGTCATCAGTGAAGAGTGACTGTGACTGCTCTGCAGGAGGTGTTGACAATGCCCCTGCGATGTGAAGGGGAGATGGTGTATTACAATGTGTCCACATGTATGTAGCCGCATGGTACAGGTTGACATTCAGACAGCATGGCATTGTACATTGTGACAGTGTGTGGGTCTGGGCGAGGACCCAGAGTGATTGTGGGTGTGCACTGTGCCCTGCTTGCTTGTGCATGTGTGCCATTGTGGCCATCTACCCCCGTCCCCCCAGCACCTGGTGGTCACTCACCCTGTTGCGGTTGTGTTGTGTCATGTCGAGCAGTGCCGGTCCCCCGACTCCTGCCACAGTCTCCACACTGATGACTGTCGACACCAGCTCCTCCATGTCATCCAGCTCCAGCTGTGGCGCTGAGCCCCCACCTCCGGTCTGCATTGCTGCCTTCAGGTTAGTCGAGAGTTTCTCCTTGGTCTTCCGCTTGATGTCATTCCATCGCCTCTTGACCTCGTCCATTGTCCGCTTGTGCTCTCCGACGGCATTCACCTTGTCGACGATGTCCCGCCATATTCCAGTTTTGGTGCCCAATGACACGTTGGAGGTGACGAAGAGTTGTTGATGGTGTTCCATCACCTCCGTGACTATGATCCTGTTTGCCTGCGGACTGAACTTGGTCTTCCTGGTCTTGTCCTTGCCCTTCCCTGTCCCCGAGGTCCAAGGCTGGTCGTCCGGGGTGCTTGTGGGGTTGCGCTCGTCCTCTGCGCCTGCTCCGGCTGCCTCCATGGCGCTTGTGTGTTGGTCAGTTTGTGTGTAGGTGTTTTTTTCTACTTTTATGGAGGTTTTTGACGCCTGCCAGGTGTGTGTTGCAGGCCTGGTGCTGCTTGTCGCTGGTTTCCTCATCGCGCTTTGGCCCTTCGCGTGTTTTTTGGTGTTGTGGTTTGTGTTTTTATCTCCATCGTGGTGGTTGTATCGCGGATTGGCAGACTATCGCATGGTACCGCCTTGTTGTGAATTCCACGTTGACACGGGGTTATTTTCCCGCGGTGGGCTGCGATATTGAAAGTTGCGTTACGCTACTCTTGCGGTAGTTATCACACGTTCTTGTGAATATACCCCTGAGATGGGGCAAGGCTCCCACAGCCCAGTTCAGCAAGTGGAAGCATTCCCTTGATTTTCAACTTTCCCACTCTGACTATCTAACATGTACCAAGCTGCACTTAGATTGGGATAGCTTAACTGACGCTCTTCACAGCAATATAAGTGGCAAAGGGGCCCCGTTTCGAAAGGTAGCCAACAGACAGCAGATTATCAAATTCTTGTGATACACTCCTGAATTAGGGAAAAGTAAGTCAGTTTTAAGGGTGGCTGCTAAAAAGTATAAAATAGACAAATCTAACTCAGTCACAGCCCAATCCTACAGCAATTAAAAAAAAAAAAGAGTTATAGGCCGCTTTTGTGGTCCACTAAGCAAGGTAATATTGCATCAGAATGGATACACATCCACTCCTTACTTGGTCGTATCAGCCAGGCTAAATACCGACACCATATTAACACCTTAAATAATGTACCTGGTCACAGAGGGAATAGTGTCCCACTGGATAAGTGGATCAATTACTTACGTGGGCTCTAGACCAATACAGTCACATCTAACACTGTATCCAAGGTCTAATATGAAAAGCCCAAGCGCATTACTGGACAGATAATCAAGAGGTTGTTCAAATGATAATCAATGCATTCAGAGGAGATGGGGCACTCGGGCCCAAAGGTCTTCCAGGCGCTCTGTTCAAAGTTGATCTTCTTTCACCCCTATAAAAGGGTCCCTCAGTCCTGGAAAGGATCCATTCAACACCCCATTTACAAAAAGGGCAATAGGGGTGATCCTGAGAACTTTTGCCTAATTGCTGTATTAGACATCAAGGCAAAAGGATATGCGAAAAGTTTACTTCACAAACTTGAGGAGTGGACACTTAGAGAGAACTTGATCCCATTCTATCAAAAAGACTTCCAGCAAAACTCATCAACTACTGACAAAATGTTTGCCTTGGCCTATCTTGCTCACTGTTTGGTACAACATTTCAGATCTCCACTATTCACATGCTTCGTTGATTATTTGTGTCCTTCAACAGGGTGGACCGGAACAAGCTCTGGGCCAAGCTTGCATATGGGCGCGTACCTTCCCCTTTACTTAAGGTATAATTTCCCTTTACTCGGACACCTGGGTTCTCATTAAGTAAGGGTTTGATAACACTACCACGTGTTAAATACCAAGAAGCTGAGGCCTCAAACAAGGGTGCGAATTGGCCCTAATGCTATTTAATTTGTATGCTGCTGACTTGAGTCATGCACTTACAAAGTCAAACACATTTCCCCACTGGGTAGGATCTTACAAACTGCATATGTTCTTGTCATCTTGGACCATACAAAAAACGTCATGCTCCCCACATTGAAGGAACTAAACAACTATGGGGCATATTCTCAAGGACGTATCGCCGATTTATCGGCACTTTAGCGCTGCAAAAATGGCGATAGATTCATCGCCCTATTCCCAAGCTGGTGCAAACTGCTGATATTGCCAGTTTCCCAGAGATAGCTGTCGCAAAAAACATCGCCACGGATGAGAGCGACAACTAACGCTAATGATATGCAGAGTAGGCGTACCCGAGCAAAAACACACGAATACACCACTTCGCGATATTCTCAACGACCAGCCCGATCCGCGATGCGACCCAAAAACAGGCAATAAGGCGCGTTAGCAGCAGGGATTTAACACCTGCCTTTTACTGGTGTAAAGCCGGACGACAACCTGCAGCATGAAAGGGAGCCCAGCCCAGAGCCACATCTGAAGACCAACACATGTCATGGAGCTACTGACCATGCAGCTCGGAAACCCAAGAGGGCCACAACATCCACCGCCACCATCCCAAGGCCCCCCCCGGACTACCACCGAGGCAGCGCAGAACAAGACAGCTGACCTTCCCAAAACGGCATGGCCCCACAGCCACACAATTGCAGAATGTGGGGAGAGGTGGGAACCAAGTATGTGTGAAGGAGGCAAGTCACCCATGAATAAGAATGTACACAATGCCAAGTTTGGCGGTGATGTGCTGGACAGACTACAGTATGCAGAGCACAGACATGTCCATGTGGACATATACTGCTGGTGTTTTTAATGTTGTGGACAGTGGACGCAACCATGTTACCTCAGGCAGTGGGGAAGACCCCGGTCATGTATCCGTGTCGTCCCCCCCTGTAAGCGTAAGCAGAGTGGGCTGGGCCGGCGTACGCCAGGCCAGCGTAGGAGTGTGAATAAATAGGCCGGGGCTCTGGGCATGGTTCACTTCCCGGATGGCCAACGCGTCTGCCAGGGAGACACCCCTCACCCTGCCACAAGTCTGCCGCCATTACCGCCAGCCTCCTCAGCCAATCGCTGGCGTCCGCGACACAGGCCCCCAGCGCACCCAGCGGCACAGCACCACAGAGTTATGTGTGTGCTGACTGCTGTCTGCGGCCTACACTGCGGTCAGCAGGGCCCTCAAATCAAATCCAATCCTGACCTGCAAGGACACGCCATCATCTCTGGCTGCACACCCGCTGAGCGCTACAGATGCCACCAACTCAGTGCACCACAAGTCATCATCACATGGCTGTGGGCCCTTTCTGACCGCTGCCTCCAGCCTACACTGCGTTCAGCAGGGCTCACAAATCAAATCCAATCCTGACCTGCGAGGACATGCCATCATCTCTGGCTGCACACCCGCTGAGCGCTACAGGTGCCACCAACTCAGTGTACCACAAGTCATCATCACGTGGCTGTGGGCCCTTTCTGACCACGGCCTCCGGCCTATACTGCGGTCAGCAGGGCTCACAAATCAAATCCAATCCTGACCTGCGAGGACATCCCATCATCTCTGGCTGCACACCCGCTGAGCGCTACAGGTGCCACCAACTCAGTGCACCACAAGTCATCATCACGTGGCTGTGGGCTCTTTCTGACTGCTGCCTCCGGCCTACACTGCGGTCAGCAGGTCCCCCAAGTCAAACGACGCATCATCCCAGGCTGCACACCTGCTGAGCGCTTCAGGTGCCACTAACTCAGTGCACCACAAGTCATGGACCCTTTATGTTTGAATCTTGTGTGTGTGATTCCAGATCTGGTGCCACTAACTCAGTGCACCACAACTCATGGACCCTTTATGTTTGAATCTTGTGTGTGTGATTCCAGATCTGGTGTCACTAACTCAGTGCACCACAAGTCATCACCATGTGGCTGTGGGCCCTTCCTGACCGCTGCCTTCGGCCTACACTGCGGTCAGCAGGTCCCCCAAGTCAAACGACGCATCATCGCTGGCTGCACACCCGCCGAGCGCTCCAGGTGCCACTAACTCTGTGCAGGTCAAGTAAACGCCACATGGCTGTGGACCCTTTCTGACCGCTGCCTCCGGCCTACACTGCGGTCAGCAAGGCTCACAATTCGAATTGAGTCTTGATTTATTTATGGCGCAGTCCAGTAGGCAACAGACATTTCTTCCAGTGCGGCCCGCCCGGACAACGCATCACGCAGGCCGCGAATCCGCCGAGCGCTTCCGGTGCCACGAACTCAGTGCAGCTCAAGTCATGGACCCTTTATGATGTAATCTTTTGTGTGTGAGTCCAGTTCTGGTGCCCCTACCTCAGTGCACTGCAAGTCATGGACCCTTTATGATTGAATCTGTGTGTATGATCCGATGATCACTGTTCTAGTTGTTGCCAGCACCAAACACTCCCTGAGGGCTGGCTTACACTCACCCCACACCCATCCAGCACAGGTGTCACTGGACATGTGACCATGGTAATAAAAAGTGGCGGGCGCACGTGCCCGTAGCCAGTTCCACCATACATCTAAGTGTGTCCGTGTGGTCATTATGAATGCGTGATGGCCCCTGGCCCTACCACATCACATCGTGCTGTGGACAGCGGACGTAAGCATGTCACCTCAGGCAGTGGGTAAGACCTTGGACATGTAGCTCTGTCGTCCATCCCTGTAAGCATAAGCAGAGTGGGCTGGGCCGGCGTACGTCAGTCCAGTGCAGGGGTGTGTAGAATTAGCCTGGGGCTCAGGGCGTGGTTCAGTTCTGGCCTGGACAAGGAAGTAACCAATGCGTGGGTCTCTGTTGTAGTGTCGGCGCCACCCGGCCCGCAATTGACAATGTTGCAATGTAGCATGCACCCGGAGGGTGGGCTCGCACGAACAGTGAAATGAAGGAGCGCAAGACCACTCGGGGTCTTGGCTCAAACATGCCAAGTGATGTGTGTATCTGCATTGCCGCAGCACGAGCCAAATGCCTAGCCTTAATCGCAGCGCGAGTTCAGCCAGGCATGAACTCTACATCTGTGTCCGCACTATCCTTACCATATGCCTACACTCACGTGGCCGCCCACCTTCAACGGCCAACATCACAGTGTCGTTGTCAGGCTTGTGGACATGCGCAGACAGGCATGACAATGGTGTGCCTTTGGAGTGCAAGTGATGCAACCATGCAGCGTACACAAGTGAATAGGCCCGGGGGGAGGGAGGAGCAGCTGTGAGGCAACGTAACACACAGTGATGCTGCTTATTTGCCACATGCAAGTCATGTCAAACATGAATCCCAAAGTCACACACATCCCACCCCACACCCAACAAGCCACATCACAATTCCTGAATGCAAGCAGATGACAAACTGACATTAGGGATGAAAGCTCCTTTGTCTGAACTATCAGGCGGAAGCACATCTGCACATCCGACCTCGGAATTGCATGTGCCCGGCACCCCCTGACAGATATGATAGCAGTTGAGGACGACTCCCACACTATGCACAGCCTGACGACAGACCAACGTATACACGCCCCACACACAGAAGTCCTTGCTCGGAGTTATCTTGCATGGAATGGCCTTCACACTTACTCCCACACCATCCCAGGCGTACAACCGTTGCACACTTAAACAACTCATTGATCCGAGCTGTGGCATTTCATCCACAGAACTGGTGCAGGTCAGAACAGTGCCACTTCAACCAGGGCCAGTAATGCAATGGCAGAATATCCCGGACACATGCACAACCCCTGTCACGTGGAACTGTACCGTGCACGTATGCTGCATTTACTGGGGGCACTGCCATAAGTAGTGCTGCGGGTCAGTTACCGGCTAAGCTTCCGCCTTGCCAACGTCACCTGCGTTCAGCCTGTGTTGCATTGTCGATCGTGCATATTCGAGTGGTCCATGGATGTCTGCCTATCCAACAGGACGGTAGGCGAACTGGATTTCGACATGTGTGTGCGCCCCCTGTTGGCCCACGACCAGGAGTGTCACCGTGATACCTGTCTATGGGATGCCTGGATACTTGGCATACATGCTGGCAGCTGGACCTGGGATATTGCAGAACTCCTCGTGTGCAGTGACCACATTGAGCCGCTCCCTTTTGGGCTGTAGTGCTAATTGAGACAGGGGGTGGACGCAGCACATCTGTCTGGACCTGCTAATGGATAGCCTCACCGTCCTGTTCGATGGAGTCGACAACGACCTCATGTTGGAGATGATTGCCTACAAAGCTGCAATCGCTTTCATGGACGTGTAACTGCGTACCTGCAGCCACAACAGTTTGGAACGCATTACACATGTC
This sequence comes from Calotriton arnoldi, assembly GCA_963921515.1. Lineage (NCBI taxonomy): Eukaryota > Metazoa > Chordata > Amphibia > Caudata > Salamandridae > Calotriton > Calotriton arnoldi. The sequence goes on along the minus strand of CAWUFW010009572.1, from coordinate 139,472 downwards.
TCGACACCTTATTGCATCTTGGGGTTCTGGTCACATATCCCACGACAACAGTGGACATGGCTGCATTCGCCTGGACCTCGAATACATGGGCGGACAACCACGCGGGGTAACACACACCTGTGACAGGTGAGGCACTCCCCCAGAGTGGACAGCGGCGCTTGGCAACGTTCTTGATTCTGACATGCTGCTGCATTGGTCCGCATGTTGTGGCACTTCTCTTGCCCGTACTGACACGCATATGTCATAAAGTCTACACACATTCACTTGTATTCAACTGTGATGTGAGTTGTTTTGAATGACGATGTGTGTCTCACTGCCTATCTGGGTCACGGCCATACATGCGCATTGATAGCATTATCCAGGGAGTACCATTTATGGGGAATCACTGTCCCTACATTCATCAATACTTTCATGCATAATTGATCAGGGCCATGACACATCAGTGTGAATCTGAATGTTTTATTCGCATTCAGTGGGGTGTTTAAGCTGGACCAGTACAGGGCCATGCAAACCCCACTTTACATTGTCGCCCCGTGGAGGGCCAGCCAGAGTCCTTTAGGGATTGACAGGTTCATTGGAAGAGGAAGACTTCAGTCCACAGTGTGATTGCTGTGTCATTGGTAACCATTACAAATATGGCAGTCCATGTCGTGGTACAAGGTGAGTGTCGCTGAGTGTAACGGGGGACAGTGGAAGATGTTATTCCAGGGCATGATGCAGAGGGCAGAAACAAGCTGAAACAGGCCATATGGCGGTGATGTATGCTACCACTTCAATCTTACCACCAAGCCAGATTCATCATCATTTTCGTCCTCTGATGTGTAAGGTGCCTCACTTGTGGGTGGTGGTGTTTGGTCTGCCGCACTGTGTGGCACTGACACTTCAGGGGGCGGAGTTGTGGATGGAGTAGTAGCAGCAGCATTCATAAGCGCCAGGACGTGTGGCGGCAATGTCATGATGAGGATCTGCAGGGCATGGAAGATCCCAGCTACATCTCGCTGGTGTGCAGCCGTGGCAGCCAATCATTCCGCATGCATCCACTCCATGTTCTCCATGATCCTCCGCATGTGCCCCAACTCCCGGCTGACATCGCTGGAGCCACTTTGTCTAGACAGGTGTTCTTGTCTCCGAGTCATGACTCCAGCGATGTCAGCCATGGATTGTTGGAGAGCATGGAGCAGACAGTGGGTGTCCGTTAGGGACTGGAAGTGGACCCTGATGGGACTTAGACACCCACGTATGGCATCTAATTTGGCTGCCATGAGGTCGAGCCCCACCCACAGCTGATCAGCCGTCTTCTCCTGGCACCCTGACACACGGTGTTGGAATGCCATGTGTTGGTCGTGGGGGTCCTGGGAGACAGCCGTGGTGGTGGGTGCTTCCTGCTGTGTGATCTGTGCAGGGGGTGGGGTCCCCTCGATGCAGCTGGGCTGCCCTGCTCCTGGAGTTGGGGTGCTGAAACTGTCCATGAGCTGCTGGAGGGCGTCGGTGTCGATGTTGGGGAGGTCCTCTTCGTCATCAGTGTTGAGTTGTTGTGTCTGCTCTGCAGGAGGTGTTGATTCTCCCCCTGCAATGTGAAGGGGAGATGCAGATTGACACTGTGTTTACATGCATGTTCACGCATTGTACAGGTTTACTAACGGACTGCATGTCAATGTACATTGTGACTGTTTGTGAAGAGATGCCTATTTGATGCGGGACAGTTGACATTTCTACACCATCAGGGATGTGATTTATTTATTTATTTATAAAGTTTTATATAGCGCGAACATGATCCCGAAGGATATCAGAGCGCTTTACAATTTGAGGGAAAGTAAGGTAATAGTAGCAGTACTATCGTCAGAAGGGGTACCAACCTAAACAAATCACATATGCATATCAAACAAAAGGTTACAATCGAAAGGGACAATAAAGGGTAAGGTAAAAACTGGAACATAGCGAACTGGGAGGGGAGCAAGTGACTAGTAAAGCAGAATAACACCAAACGCAGGACTTAGGGTGTATTTCCAAAGCATTAGAGCAGAGGATCCGAGACCCTTTTAAGGTAGGAACTTGTTCATGAGGAATCTTTTTACTTCCAATTTGAAGGCAACCTTGGAGGAGATTCTGCGTATTCTGGTGGGAGAGAGTTCCAGATCTTTGGCGCAGAGCCGGGGAAAGCTCGGTGACACGTTCTCTTTTTGCGAAAGATCTGAGGTTTCAGGAGGAGAGATTTAGCACTGCGAGAAGGTCAACCCAAGTGAGGATGTGAGGTTGTACTTGTCTATTGTCATCTCACAGTTTCCTGCTATGCCAAATGCGAATGGCCATTTTCTACACCCAAGCGGCAGCAGTTGTGTCCTCTGTTCTGTTGCGAGAGTGTTGCAGTTTCTAGCTCTGATTTGGCTGGCCCTTCTCCCTTTCAGGCGGTGTGCCTTTCACTTCTGTGCTTATACAGTGCTGAGATATTGCAGACTTGGGTAAATTGGGCTCTTGGTCGGAGTTGTGACTCTTGGGCATGGTTTGTCCGCAGATGTGCTCTACTTAATTGTGCATGTGTGCCATTGTGCCCATCTCCCCCCATCCCCCCAGTCCCTGGTCGTTACTCACCCTGTTGCTGTTGGCTCAGGTCATGTTGTGCAGTGTCCGGTCCACCAACTCCTGCCACCGTCTCCCCAATGATGACTCGGGTCACCATTTCCTCCATCTCATCCAGCTCCTGGTGTCTCGCTGGGCTCCCACCTCCAGTCTGCATTGTTGCTCTCAGGTTGGCAGCGATTTTCAGCTTGGTTTTGTGCTTCACATCAGTCCAGTGCTTCTTGCAGTCGTCCGCTTCCCTTCTCTTCACTCCAACTGCATTCACCTTGGCCAAGATGGACTGCCATATTGTATTTTTAGTTGCCAATGTCACAGTGGAGGTGATGGACAGTTGGTGGTGGTGTTCTGTCACCTCCGTAATTGTCATGATTCCCCTATCCTAGCCCCGAAAATCATGGAGTCTGGCACAGCGTAGAGTCTCCAGCTCCTCGTGGAGCCCCTGATTCCCCTATAAAAACCCTCCCCTGTCCCGTGCAACCAGCACGCCAAATGTGTATTGTGTAGTCATGTGCTTGAACCTTTATTATGGAGTATAAATCACGATAATACTGTGCAATTGCAATGCTTGTCTGTGCAATGCTTGTCTGTGCTTACAATAACCATGTAACAGTAATCTGCGATAGCAAAACTTGTTTGTGCTTACAGTGACCATGCGCTTGTTTGTACTGACAGTTTGCTGTTTGCAGTAAAGAATTAATCACTAAAAGATTGCGTACTCAGCCGCATGCATTTCTGTGTCCGCTCCTCTGCCTGAAAGAAAGAAACTGAGTAACGACTCACGCCGCGTAACGTAAGACGCACATTTGCATAGCGCCATCTTGGGTGTGGCTCTATTACATAATGCCACACCCAAGATCTGGAAGATGCTTAGCCTTCCGTCCATTGTCAGGAAGACAACAGTATCCAGGGACGCATACCTGTAATCCGACGCGGCATCTTCGTGGTTCCTGTTCTTCACTTGGAAGTCATTCCGGTCTGTTTACAGCAACGAACCGGAAAGAAAGAACAACACAGAAAGCTAAGTGAAAAGTATTTCATTAATCTCAGGCGCCCATCGCAAGACAGCAATGAAGCTTAGCGCGTTTGTTTAAATAGATGAAAGACAATTTTTGGAACGTTTTTTCTGTCAACAAAAGGAAAAACACTTTGGAAAGACTTTCAAATATCACCATATTGATATCAAGACGGACATTGTAGATTGTTTGTTCTTTTGTTTGTTCTTTTGTTTATATCATTTAACAGCGATTGTGATGGAACAAGTTCATGGGGACTTTTATAAGTAAGTGCTTACCTAGAGACATGCAGTGTTTACATTGTAATCTCATAATCAAAGGTTGATATGGAATATTCAGTAACTTATTCATCATTTCTTTATAACAGAAGAGTTACTGAATACATCACTGCCACGCCCCATAACTACCATACCCTACAACAACCACTACGAACCCATCATAAGACTACTAGGACGCTATCCCCCACTTCTATAGTTCGCAGGTAGGAAAAAAAACAAAATCAATGTAACGTTATTTCCATTAGGCAAGGAACACAATTTAACGTTGTGTGAAACCTTTATCCAAAATACTATAGCCAATCATATTATTGCCATTAGGAAAGGAACGTAATTTAATGTTGTGTGAAACCTTTATATCCAAAACACCATAGCTAATCATCTCTTGTTGCATCGCAGGTCGACAACAAGAAGTCATCAGCGTCCAGTATCTGGCCCTCCTCCTTGAACCCTATTGCTTAGCCCTAATGAACATATAAAACACTGGTTATAAGGTAGGGTACTGGGAAGTTGGCTCATAGCGTTTCTGCGAAAGTCTATGACACACCCTACAGGTAAGAGTGCATTGGTTGGTCTGACAGAAGGCTAAGCCCACGTGCAAAGTTTCGCCCAGATGCTATGGATCAAACTTCACAGATATCGTTGCAGGATATTGCCGCTATTTTGGCTGATATCAAGTCAACAAATGCTGCACTATGTAGATATATCTCTACTTTACTGAGTAATATGTCAACTGCTACTTGGAGCTTTCCCTCCATGCAGAAACCTCTCCTCAAGCCACCAAGTTTTCAGCCAGCTATGCAAACATTACATAATAGTACAACCACATCACCTACTCAAATACAAGTCGTAACTCCTGTTACCATTCCCCTAGCAGTAAATTTACTATTTTCTTAAATCAATGTCTTTTGCATTTTATAGCCAAACCAACGGCCTTCCCAGATGATTCGTCTAAGATTGCCTTTATTCTGTCCTATTTAGGAGGGGATGCAGCATTGTGGTCAGTTCCATTCGTTGAGCGAGATGATCCGATCTTATATGATTTTAGACGCTTCAAAACTACTTTGAAAAAACTATTTGCCAAACATGTTTTTGTGCAATCTGCGGACAACGAATTGCTTAATTTAAAGCAGTGCTCTTCGGACTTACTACATTATATGTCACTATTCAATAGGCTAGTAATAGAAGCAGAATGGCCAGAAGAGAAATGAGTATCTCTTTTCTATAGGGGTTTACGTGATGAGCTAAAAGACATGGTTACACAAATCTTAGATCCACCAGATGACTGTAGCGAGTTCATCGATTTAGTGGTTAAATTGAATCATCATTTATCAGAACGAAAAGGTGAACGAGGTAGATCAGATCATAAGATGTTGTTTTTTAAAGACAGACCTAGCATTAAGAGTGAACCCGTTACTAAGATACATATGGGTGAGCCTATGCAGATTGGATCAATTAGTGGACCCCTTACTAAAGAGGAAAAGGACAAACGCAGGAAATTAAATCAATGTCTTTACTGCGGAAAAAATTGACATTTTGTAAAAGAATGTCCCACCCGTCCCAATAAGAATAAAACCAAATCAAATGAGGTGGCAGCGGTATAGCATTCGGAAAACTAACCTGCTCGACGAAAGACGAGGTCAGTTTGTCGAGTGCACTTTCTAGTTTGGCCTCCACGGCTCCTGAAGCCTCGTACCATCATCTTAGCATTAGAGTAATACTGCAATCACAGGAAAATAAGGGACGGTCATGGTCCATAGACGCCTTAATAGATTCTGGAGCCACAGGTAATTTCATAGACACGCAATTGTTGCAAGATTTAGGATTAAAAACAGTACCGAAAGCTAGGCCGGAAATCTTGAGGGCTGTTGATGGCAAAGAATTAACTTCAGGTCTAATACAATACCATACAGATAACCTTACTATGACATGCTCCACAAAACATAGTGAACATATCACCTTTGATGTTATCGATGCACCACAATTTTGCCTTATATTAGGTGTTCCATGGTTAGTCCAACATAACTCCAAAATTGATTGGTTACAGAAAACAGTATTGTTTGATTCCGAATACTGTCATACGAAGTGTCTTCAACATTCGGTATCTGAACATCTAATACAAGGATATGATTTTCCTAAAGAGTCTAAAAGCATATTACTCCTAGCACTATCCAGATCTAGTGGATGTTTTTGATAAAAAAAAGGCAAACACTATACCACCACATAGGGATTACGATTACCGCATTGATCTAGTGCCTGGGGCAACCTTGCCATGCAGTCGCATATACGCCCTCACAGAAAAAGAAAATGAGTATTTAAGAACCTATTTAGATGAATACCTTGCCAACAGGTTCATTCGACATTCTAAGTCCCCGGTCTCCTCCCCCCTTTTTTTTATACCAAAAAAGGGGGGTGAATTGCGCTCATGTATAGACTACCGTGCTGTGAACAATGTAACCATAAAAAATCGGTACCCACTTCCATTAATACCAACGTTATTGGACCAAATCAAAGATGCAACCATTTATACAAAACTGGATTTACGTGGAGCGTACTATTTTGTGTGAGTTCGTGAGGGCGATGAATGGAAAACACCATTCCGCACAAAATTCGGCCTCTATAAGTATCAAGTTATGCCCTTCGGACTGTGCAACGCTCCAGTGGCATTCCAGTTTTTTATAAATGAGGTTCTAAGAGACTTTTTAGACATCTGCTGTGTTGTATATATTGATGATATACTCATATATTCTAAAACTGTAACTGACCATCTACAACAAGTACGATCCATTCTTCAACAGCTTTTAAAAAATTCCTTATACGTAAAGTTGGAACAAAGTATGTTCCATACTACTAAAGTTGAGTTTCTGGGTTATATCATTAGTCCCTCAGGAATCTAAATGGATCCAAAGAAAATCCAATCAGTACTTACCTGGCCAAGTCCCTCTTCTGTGAAACAGATCCAAAGCTTTTTAGGTTTCGCCAACTTTTATAGGCGATTCATTCACAACTTTTCCCAGATTATAACCCCAATCACTAAACTTCTACACAAAAACACTAAATTTGAATGGAACGAGTTAGCAGAAAAGGCCTTTCAAGACCTAAAAAAGCAATTTACATCGGCACCTATCTTAATGCATCCTGCTCCTTCTCGTCCATTTATAGTCGAAGCAGATGCCTCACAATTCGCTGTAGGAGGCATTTTATCACAGAGACATAAGGACACTGGTCAAATGCATCCCATAGCTTATTATTCTAGAAAGCTATCTCCTGCCGAACACAATTACGCTATAGCTGACAGGGAACTATTGGCTATAAAAGCTGTATTTGAAGAGTGGCGCCACTACTTGTTGGGTGCTAGACACCCAATTACGACTTATACCGACCATTGTAATCTACAAACCTTACATTCTGTTAAAGCTCTCTCAGCTCGCCAATTATGTTGGACTCTGTTTTTTAATGATTACAATTTCATTATTACTTATCAACCCGGAAAAGACAATAATAAGGCGGATGCTTTATCACGCATAGGAATAAGTGACGAAATGTGTACAACTCAAGTAAAACAGCAAACGATTTTACCAACACATTGCTTTCAAGTGGGCATCACCAATAAAGATGTGGTATTAGAAATACAAACAGAACTAAAAACAACAAAGGTACAGGAATGGCAAGAAAGTTACCCTCTACTCCAGTGGAAAGATGATGTATTATTTATGAATGACCAAATATTTGTACCGTCTGCAACTTTACAGACTCTGGTTATACAATTACATCATGATACACCTATGTCCGCACATCCCGGAGTTACAAAAACTTACCAATTGATTAAAAGGAGTTTCTGGTGGCCTTCCATGTTTAATGATATAAAAAATTATGTTGACACCTGTACACAAAATAAACCAGTACATCATGCCCCTAGTGGTTTGTTACATCCTTTGCCACTACCTCCACAACCATGGCACACGGTGTCCCTTGATTTCATTGTTGAACTTCCTCGTCCCAAAACTGGATTCAATATCATTTTAACAGTAATCGATCATTTCACACGCATGGCACATTTTATACCTTTGAAAAAACTTCCTTCTGCAGTAGAATTGACTCAAATTTTCATGAAAGAAATCATCCGGTTGCATGGAATCCCATCTGTAGTTATATCAGATAGGGGTTCTCAGTTTATTTCCCGTTTTTGGCAACACTTGGGTAAATCATTAAACATAGAAATCCGCACCTCCTCCAGTTACCATCCTCAAACAGATGGTTTAACTGAACGCACAAACCAAACCGTAGAACAATATTTGCGTTGTATGTTAACTGAATGTGATCAAGAATGGTCGGATATTTTATGGGCTTTAGAATTTGCATATAATAATATGGACCATTCTTCATTGGTATGTCTCCATTCTTTTGCACACATGGATTTCATCCAAAAAACATTCCCGGACAGACATTCTCTCCTTTAGTAATTCCATCTATATGTGACTATGTAACTAATCTGGTCTCTATTCAGCAACAAGCTCAGTTTCATTTGGCAAAAGCAAAAGAAAATCAGAAACGCATAACAGATGTACATCGAACCTTACAACCGTCATATGCTGTAGGAGACAAAACATGGCTATCCACAAAACATTTACGGATAAAAAGCAATAAAAAATGTTGTCCTCTCATTATTGGTCCATTCCCAGTCGAAAAAGTCATTAATCCAGTGTGCATTAAGTTAACTCTTCCACCGAAATATCGTTTTCATCCCGTCTTCCATGTATCTTTGTTGAAACCATTTAATCTCATGACTCGTACTAGACCATCTCCACCTTCAATTGACATAGAAGGGGTGCTTGAATTATGTACTCGATTCTAAGAGAGTTTGCTGGAAATTATATTATTTGGTAGACTGGAAGGGTTACGGGCCTGAGGAATGGTCCTGGGAACCTCTTTCTAATTTACAAAACGCACCAAGAATGGTGAAGGCATTTCATACCCGATATCCTGACAAACCAAAACCCATTCCTTTGGTCTTAGGGGGGATTTTGCGGGGGGGTACTGTCATGATTCCCCTATCCCAGCCCTGAAAATCATGGAGTCTGGCACAGCATAGATTCTCCTGCTCCTCGTGGAGCCACTGATTCCCCTATAAAAACCCTCCCCTGTCCCGTGCAACCAGCACACCAAATGTGTATTGTGTAGTCATGTGCTTGAACTTTTTTTATGGAGTATAAATCACGATAATACTGTGCAAGTGCAATGCTTGTCTGTGCAATGCTTGTCTGTGCTTACAATAACCATGTAACAGTAATGTGCGATAGCGAAACTTGTTTGTGCTTACAGTGACCATGCGCTTGTTTGTACTGACAGTTTACTGTTTACAGTGATGAATTAATCACTAAAAGACTTGTGTACACAAGTTCGGACTCAGCCGCATGTAATTCTGTGTCCGCTCCTCTGCCTGAAAGAAAGAAACTGAGTAACGACTCACGCCGCGTCACGTAAGACGCACGTTTGATTAGCGGCCATCTAGGGTGTGGCCCTATTATATAATGCCACACCCAAGTTCTGGAAGATGCTTAGCCTTCCGTCTGTTGTCAGTAAGACAACAGTATCCAGGGACGCTTACCTGTAATCCGAGGCGGCATCTTCGTGGTTCCTGTTCTTCACTTGGAAGTCATTCCGGTCTGTTTACAGCAACGAACCTGAAAGAAAGAACAACACAGAAAGCTAAGTGAAAAGTATTTCATTAATCTCAGGCGCCCATCGCAAGACAGCAATGAAACTTAGCGCGTTAGTTTAAATAGATGAAAGACAATTTTTGGAATGTTTTTTCTGTCAACAAAAGGAAAAACACTTTGGAAAGAATTTCAAATATCACCATATTGATATCAAGACGGACATTGTAGATTGTTTGTTCTTTTGTTTGTTCTTTTGTTTATATCATTTAACAGCGATTGTGATGGAACAAGTTCATGGGGACTTTTACCAGTAAGTGCTTACCTAGTGACATGCAGTGTTTACAGTGTAATGTCATAATCAAAGGTTGATATGGAATATTGAGTAACTTATTCATCATTTCTTTATAACAGAAGAGTTACTGAATACATCACTGCAAAAGGCATGCCCCACAACTACCACGCCCTACAACAACTACTACGAACCCATCACAAGACTACTAGGATGCTATCCCCCACTTCTATAGATCGCAGGTAGGAAAAAAAACAAAATCAATGTAACATTATCTCCATTAGGCAAGGAACGTAATTTAACGTTGTGTGAAACCTTTATCCAAAACACTATAGCCAATCATATTATTGCCATCAGGAAAGGAACGTAATTTAACGTTGTGTGAAACCTTTATATCCAAAACACCATAGCTAATCATCTCTTGTTGCATCGCAGGTCGACAACAAGAAGTCATCAGCGTCCAGTATCCGGCCCTCCTCCTTGAACCCTATTGCTTAGCCCTAGTGAACATATAAAACACTGGTTATAAGGTAGGGTACTGGGAAGTTGGCTCATAGCGTCTCTGCGAAACTCTATGGCACACCCTACAAGTAAGAGTGCATTGGTTGGTCTGACAGAAGGCTAAGCCCACGTGCAAAGTTTCGCCCAGACGCTAGGTCGACAACATGAAGTCATCAGCGTCCAGTATCCGGCCCTCCTCCTTGAACCCTATTGCTTAGCCCTAGTGAACATATAAAACACTGGTTATAAGGTAGGGTACTGGGAAGTTGCCTCATAGCATCTCTGCAAAACTCAACCACGCACCCTACAGGTAAGAGTGCATTGGTTGGACTGACAGTAATGAGGATCTGGTTTTCCTGCGTACTGAAACGCGGGTTCCTCTTATTCTTCTCCTCGACCTTCCCTGTCCCCGAGGTCCCAGGCTGGTCCTCCGTGGGGCTTGTGGGGTTCTGGTTGTCTTCTGTACTTGCTCCGGCTCCCTCCATGGTGCTTCGCAGTTGTTTGTGTTTTGTAGGTGGTTTTTTTGCCGCTTTTATAGTGATTGTTCCCGCCTTACTTGTGGGACTTGCGGGCCTGGCACTGCTTTTCGCTGGATTTTTATCGCAGTTGGGTCCATCGCAACTTTTTTCATGTTCGGGTTTCCTTTTTTATCGCCGTCACGGTAGTTGTATCGCGGACATATGAGCTGTTCTCGGGAAACTATTGCATGTTACCGCCGTGTTGGGAATACGACGTTGACACAGAGTTATTTTCCCACGATAGACGGCGATATGGAAAAGTGCGTTAGCCTATTTTGGCGATGTTTATCGCACGTTCTTGTGAATATCCCCCTATAATTTAGATAATACGTTGGTGGTAAACACCACAATGGTGAGGGTGATGGTCTTCGGGAAATACAAGCACAATCAAAACATAACTGGAGGCTTGGCAATCTTAAAATTGCATCAATCTCAAGCTATAATTATCTCAGTGTTTGGTTTTTGAAGAACGGAGAACCAAATCTACATTTCAAACATCTTACAGGTAAAGCCTCTGCCCTAACATTTGCATTATGCAAGCTACATAACCTTTCACATAGTACATTGGCAGAATATATAATAAGTATCCTCAAAGCGAAGCTATTGCCAACAATTTCATTCGAGCATCTAGCCTACCAGGGGCAACTGTCCCCAGCTTTGGACAACCTTCAGTGTAAGGGGTATAGAATGATTTTTAATCTTCCACGGAATACTCGACTATGCCTCCTTTGACTTGAGGTTCGTCTGAACACAGGATCTTGAATGCAAGGCCCCTTTTTAAAATATTTTTACTCTATTCACTGAGCCGAACCCAGAGCCCTAAAAACCCCTCTCAAGAAGATCTTTTTTTTAAAAAGACAATCCGTGGGCCCTATATATAAATGCTGCTGTAAAGGATTTGAAAATGAACCTGGAAGTGATGACAACAACTCCGGTTTTAAGAGCCAGTCCAAAGGCCACTTTAAAAAAACAATCAATTGTGCAATGTTGAAAGGCTGACTTAGTCAAATAGAATCCGCCTTCTATGCTTCCTCAATTACCAAATCATACAATGGCATCAGAACGAAACCATACCTGAAAGCGGCCCTAAGCAGGGAGTGCAGATTCATCATTCTGTGCATTTGGGCAATGTTTTGACTAATAGTTGTTCGAATAAATGAGTTGAGAGCTAACTAGAAATCATCACAGGCTATAAAAAAATGCAGATTCTGTGCCCGGGATTTTGACCAGCGCACTGCACTGTATTGAAACCAATGTTTTTAAAGTACGGGATTCAAACGTGCAGGAAGCTCTAGGCCTCTGCTTTAGGATTATCACCCCTCTGGAGCGTGGTTTGGCAAGTTTATAAATAAAAAACTTAGCGTGATCAATTTAAATGTGTAGACAAGGCGCCCAGTAAACAAGGGAACTAAGGGCCACATGTACATAGGTTTCAATTTGTGATTACTTATAGCGATTTTTTGTCATACGCTATTAGGTAATCGCAAACACCTATGTACTAATGTGCCTTTGCCACATTTAGCTATTCCTTATGGGGTCGCAGTTGACCTACCTCATTAATATTCATAAGGTAGGTCGCAAATTGAGACCCATTGGGACTCGCTAAAAACACAGGGACGATGGCCTGTTGGAGACAGCAGACCACCATGCCTGTGTTTGCTTTTAAATAAATGCAAAAAGAACAATTGATGGATAGAATGCAGAATAATGTCATACATTCAACCCAGTACAGAGATCTGAGCCTAAATCCATTGTTTTTTTTGCTTCCCATGCCATTCCAGTTTGAACCCAGCCATATGCAAATCAGTCTTGACCCTGATCTCTTGACTGGGGGTGAATGTTTTGATTTGTTCTGCATTCCGTCCATCAATTGTGTGTCTTTTGCTTTCTCATCCTAAGTGCGCCGGGTATGCCCAGACGTGGGTCCCGGGCTCACTGTGCCACTGGAATCAAGCTATCCTGGCTGATGAGGGGTGAAACCCCAAAACCAGTCCTAGGATGCTTGTTTCTGGTCCAGGGAGGACCTGGCTTGGCAGTTCGGGCTGGACTGTTCCCATGAGGCACAGGGTCAAGACTGATTTGCATATGGCAAGGTCTAAACTGGGGTGGCATGGTAAGCAAAAGAATGATGGATTTAACCCAGATCTCTTGACTGGGGGTGAATGTTTTGATTTGTTCTGCATTCCGTCCATCAATTGTGTGTCTTTTGCTTTTAAATAAAGCAACTTTTTTTGTTGTTGTTTTTGGAAATGCAGCCCATTTAACTTACAGGAAAAGGGTATGCATTTCAAAAACAAAAAATGAAATGGTTTCTTTTCCTTATTCATTCATTTCATTTTATTTAATTTCATTCATTTTTTAGGAGTAGGTGCTCTTAAAAACCGTTTTCGTATACATTCACGGGGGACCACTTCCCATTTGCAAATGGGTTACCAACAAATTCCAGTTGGTGGTAAAATGCCAATGTTTTGTGACCGCATATCGGTCGCAAAACATTCTTACATACCACTGCGAGTCGCTATTAGGAAGGGACGCCCTTAACACGCCCCTTCCTAATACCGAATGACTAACCCATTTTGTGATGCAGTAATAGGTTACCGAATAGCAAAATTGACCTTTGTACATATTAAAAAAATAAAATTCCGGTTGCAAATGGCCCAATTCTGCAAATTGGGCCATTTGCGACATGAAAAAAACTAAGTCAAATGGCCCTATGTATCAAAACTGAATAATGTAGAAGTTGTCTGGGTGTTGAGCTTAGTTATATTTAAAGATTTTCTCCATTAATTTTATCTGGTTCTATTCTGTGTTTTTCTATCAATTTTAAGTAATTGAATTAATAAACTATTCATTCATTCCTTCGTTCTTTCAAACCCATCTGTTGCTTGCCACTCTGTGTTTGTTTTTCTGAGGGGCTGCCTTGTTATTAAGAGGCAGAACAACTTGTTGCCAGACCAATGGCTGCTAGGCTTAGAAATTCTGGGTAAATCTAAATTAATGAGAGTAATGAAGAAAATTACATTATTTTGCACTGGGTCACCTGTGTAAGGTGTAGCCGATACTCATTTTGACAATAAAAGATTGGAACTGCCTACAATAAAAGCCAGACTGTAACAGGCGGTTCTTGTAATGTATTGCCACTAGAGGAAGCCACCGGGTGGATCATGCCTTATGTGGTGTGAGGAGGAAGGAGCAATAACAGCTACAATGGCTGTTGAATGACTCAGAGAATATGAGGGAGAAAAAAGCTAGAGGTGTGAGGCGAGGGGTAAAGGTCGAAGCTTCATTTATGGAACGCAGAACCTCCAGACACTGGAGCAAACATAATGCTGCAGGAGGATGCCACAAGGACAAACCGTGACCTAAACTTGCCTGAAGGCAGTGGGCAGGTGCGCAGCCAAGGAAAAGCTGCCGGTTCTAGCTGCAAAAGATAGGCCATCGAAAATCTCTTAGAACTGTGGTAATATCAAGTTGACTGGTATTAGCATGGTGGATAGGTTGAGCTGGTTACCAGTCAACTTGACCTGAAACCAATACACTTGTACCTCACACCCTCTGAAACGTATCTTTTTATTTGATAGGTACCACAATGTTGTCTCTCACCCAAAATATTGGTTTCACCCTCTAGATGGATTGATGATTGTATCGTCTCTTCTGTATTTTATGTACGCAAAAACCTAATAAAACTTGTTTGAAATAAAATAAGAACTGTGGTGATATCTCTTCACTTTTGAATTTTGACTTTGCACGCTTTTTCTGCTCCATGGGGATACCAATGGCCATCAGCAGTGGCCGGTTCAGGTAAGCGCAGTGGGGCAGGGGGGAGAGAGGGAAGCCAACAGACGATGGAATAGGGAAAAAAAAATAAAAAAAATAATTCCTATTCCATCGTCTGTCGACTCCCCGCCCGCCTCACCGCGCTTACCTGCACTGGCCACTGCTGGTTGTATCCCTACTACTTTATGCAAATTAAGCCCTATATCTGATGCAACTCTCCACAGAAAAGTAAGCAAACATTTGACAGTAAAATAGTAAAAGAGTTTCTAGATTGTCAAGTCTACTGATGCAGTATACAGAGTCGCCGACCTTGGATAATTCTGATAATACTTTAATGGATTCTGGTGACAGGGATAATTCAACAAACAATGTGGACGAACCCACTGCAAGAGGACGGCTCACTTGTATATGAGTGCCAAGAAACCCTTTGAATTGTTAAAAGACCCCTCACCCACCAACCTGGTTGGTGGCATGCTTCATCATTGGGGTCCCAACCGGGTAGTCGAATACCACCCGGTTGTGCTGCGATGCCTGGTTACAGGGATAATTCACCAAGCTGCAGCAAAACACTCTCAAACATGGTTAGCTCAAGTGAGAAAAAATCTTCAAGAGCTGGGGTGTAGTACGCAAGTTATCCAAGAGGCCCAACCTCTTTGAGATGCCTAAGCTGTTGAGCAACTGGGTAAAGAATGGTTACAACTAAACTTCAGAATTCTCCTGCTCCTTTTCCTCCTTTGTCAGAATCTGATATGCACCATTTGGAACTGCTTCAAAGTATGGTTCATTCCGTTATCTTTTTGGGATTTTCTGGGAGGTCTACTACCTAACAGAATATCCTTTCCACATTAGAATCTCTCAATAAGGCCAGCCCTGCTGCCCACTTGCTTTTCAGTTATGTGAGATCAGGGAGTCCTAACAGAGTCAAGCTATGACACAACTCCAGATCCAATTGTGTGGTATTGACAGGGCTACTGGTATGATGTGATTGTGTGGATGCAGCATTTTTCACAGAATTACAGATTTGCTCCATTAGCCACATAAGCCATTATCTGCTACATAATCAGTAGATAAAATTCTAGCTCATACAGTTCAAAGGTTACTAAAAATGCAGTGACATATGTTGCCACGCAGTTGAAGGCCTTTCTTAAAGCTAGACTGGTCAACTTGCTGCTGCTTATTGATAGATTTGGATGTTAAACTGGTACTAATGAGGTGCAAATAATGCCCAGACAGTGTTAACAAGAGTAAAAATGACAAAATAATGCTATCACAAAATGTGTTGCATTACGCCACATAATTTACTGTATCTTACCACATAATTTAATCGATATGGCTGCATAACTTAGCCCTCTCCTGCTGAATTTTACTGTGGCCCTGGGTATTGTTCACAAACTCACACTTATAACTGAAAGACTGGATGAACTAGAGCAGAGAGTCTCTGAGTTGGGGACCAGTGAAGGGCACTTCAGAAAAGCCCTGGGAATCTTGTAAAAGAAATCAGAGCTCTAAAAGACAAGGAAGAGGAAATGGAAAACCACTCACGTTGTTCCTATTGGTGGTTTATTGGGATTCCAGAAAATTCCAAAAATGAGTGTGGAATAATCCCACTAATAGAAAGACTCATACAAAAAATACAATGCCCAAATTTACTGCTGACCTTATAATCATGAGAGCTCGCCTGCTCCCTGGACAAATCCCCAACTCTCATTCAATATACCCATGGACAGTTTTGGTCCATTTTTTAGACTATCAGATCAACTAGAGATTGCTGAAAGAAGAACCCAGCTTCAGGAAAAAACTCAAGGCATGGTTGTTGCCATGATGATTACCCAATTCGTACCGTTGCCAGCATCTCTCTCTGCCAGCGCTGGGAAGCCCTTGGGCAGCTATGCGCTTTATAACACCACCAAACATAAACATAAATAAAAAAGAGCAGATATTGGCCAAGGCAATTCAACAGAAGTCGTTTGGTTATCCAAAGAATTTTCTTTTTAGGTTTTCTCGGATATGATGGTCGCTGCAGCCAGGAAGAGAAAAGACTTCAGAAATATGCTGGACTCTTTTAAAGTAGTTGGGTCTCAGGCTGCACTTGTTCAACAATCTTAGCTAAACGTTTTTTACAAGGGCATTGTCAGGTCTTTACTTGAGTTGAGCTGTTGAAGGCTGTTCTGTGTTTTTGAATTGGGCATTTAGCGGCGGCCGGCTCAGGTAAGCGTGGTGGGGTCGGGTGGGGCAGGGCGCGGCAGGGGGGAAGCCGACAGACGACGGAATAAGTATTATTTATTAATTTAACTATACCTATTCCTTCGTCTGTCAACTTGCCCCTCTAATTTTGTCAGTTACTGTGCTACCATCACAGACCGTCTTGATGTATTGCATCAATTATATTCCTTGACTGTACGTTCTAGGGGTCCTATTACTATGGGAGGGGACTTTAATTTTTTTAGCCACCATAGTTGGATGCCTTGAAAAAAGACTTAAAAGCAATTTAAACTCAAGGCAACTGCTGCTATTACATCTTTTAAAGAAGATTTTGGTTTGATAGACCCTTGGCATGAGCAATTTCTCCCTCGGAAACAATTACATGTTATACAGCCAGACATAAGGCATAGGGCCTCTTTTATTATAGCCAACGTTTTTTTTTTCGGGGCATGCAGTGATAGCTGCCGAGTTTGAGTTAGACACCCCTCCACCCCCAGATGATAGTCTTTTAATAAATTGTGTTTATCGGAGGTTGATTGAGTCTCATGCACTTGCACTTTTATAACTGTATTTTTTTTTAATCAAATATTGACTCTGCTCCATTTAGCTATCATTTGGGATGCTTCTCAGCAAGACTGGTTAAAACCAGGAAAGGTATGATCTTCTAGCTTCCAGGAGGACCCAGAGAGGGCATCCTTGATTGTGAATACTCAGAAGACAGAATTTAAGCATCAAGAGTTGGAGTTGTGAAAACAAAAGCTTAGAAATCGTTATATAGCTTTGGATCCGTTAAGAGAAAATAATATTAATCAATGATGGAATGAAGAAACACATCATTTTGGCAAACTAATAGATTGGTCAAATAAAGCGAGGGCTAATGTGTATTTCGTGAAATGCGTTAGTGATCCGCAAACAATCTGCTCGTATCGGATCAAGAAATAATAGAGAGGATTTTTTTATATCACTATAGAGCTATATTTATCAGTCAGACATGGCTAGCGACACAAATCTGATGACAGATTTTTTTTTAGTTAAATCAGTATTCCTAAATTTACATGGAATCAGGTTTTAGACTTGGCAAAACCACTTACGGTGGAGGAAATAAGTCTACTCTAGACTACTAAAACAATTGTGAAAACCACAAGTAGCGATGAACCACCTATTGATATTTATAAAATTATCTTTCCTGAACTTCCGAGATATTGATTAAATTATTCAACTCAATCTCGGAGGGTGCGTCAGCTCGGGCCGCCTCATTTTCAGGGGCTATTGTTATTAGTATTTTAAAGGAAGAGAAACCTTCAGATAATCATAGCTCGTATCGGCCGATTGCAGGGGCGGCTCCTCCATGTGGGCAGAGGAGCGTCGCCTCACTGCTTTCTCAAAGTGCGAGAAGCAGTAACATAAAATGGTATAAATACCATTTTATGTTACAGCTTCTTGCAATGCGAGAAAGCAGAAGGGTTTGGTTTGGTTGGGCGGTCCTGCAGCAGGGCAGGGGAGGAGTGGCTAGCCCAATGTTGCGGGCCCTGACTGTTTGGTCGGCCCTCTGGGGCTGACCAAACCAGTCATGCGCACTCTGCCATTTTCTCTATGTAGGCTGCATCCAGCCTACATGGAGAAAATGGCCTCCCTATAGGCGCCTGGCTGAGCGCAATTCCCACCAATCACAACACTGCCATTCCAGCATTGTGATTGGCTTAGGGGAGGGGAGGGAGGCTGCCTGCTTCCTGCGAGGAGCAGAGAAACAGAGACGACGCGGGACCGGATCGTGCCGGCTATAGTAAGTTATTATTTTTTTTCTAATTAAAATTACACCCCCCTCCTTCCGCGCGACCCCCCTCCCCGCGCGACCTTCCCTGCCCCCCGATCTGCGAGTTATGCCGGCCATGACTGTCCGATTAGCTTGCTAAATTGGGACTATAAGGTATTTATAAAAACCCTTACTAATAGGTTCTTGGCAGGTGCACCTAGCCTGATTCAACCTGATCAGAATGGTTTCCTGGATAGAAGAGCCATACTCACTTTCTGGTGAAGGCTATCGTCTATCTCTCGCAAATTAATCTGAAAGCTGCAATTTTAATGTTCGGTGCAGAACCCGCGTTCAATTTGATAGACTGGAGAGGCCCTTTTTGCATTTTGGGGACCGATTCATTTCCCAGACAGCTAGTATCAATCGAGAATGTTGTATATTATCGTTTCGGCTTCCATTGTTATTAATTCACTAGAAGCGGGTAAGATTATGCACGGGCCTCATCAAGTGGCGTCTTCTATCCCAAATTTTTTTTGCTGTTTTCATTGAGGTATTGGCATTAGCAATCCGTAGGAATGATAGAATTTGTTCTTCTGGCTGCGGTATATCGAAAGTAAAATTGTATGCGTAAGACTGCGTTTATGTTCAGGCTGGAAAATCCTAGGTTCAGTATCTTTTAGAGGAAATCCAGGAATTCACTAAAATTGAGGGTTATAAAATGAATCAAGAGAAAGCCAATATTTTATAATATAATGCTTCTCCTATTGACTTCCCTCGGTTTTTGTGCTCCGGTTTTAATCCGGATGTTAAAGGCCGTCCCACATGCTATAGGCCTTTGTCTTTGGCTTGGGCCTGTAAATCAGATTGAGGGCATTTAAATACCGGTTTAGCCCTCAGCAATGGGTTATAAAGCTATATTAACTGCCAAGCTTAACTCAGCATACAAACCCCAACATTCCATGCATCACCACATGCTCACACCTTTAAGGCATCTACAATCAATATTCTACAGCATGCCCAATCAACTCATGCCTACAATGACATGGCATGTCACTCCATCATTTCCTTTCCTTGCACACAGAACAACCCTGCCACTCCACGTCACTAATTCTCAATGCCAATCAAACAAGATAGATAACAATAGCACGCCACGTCGCACAACATCTAGTCACAATAGTTAACTAAGCCAATGTGACCAAGTACCAGAAGAAAGAAAGCAACATAAACTGAGCATTGTATCATGCCCTTTAGATACAGAACAAATATATTATGGAATATCTCCCATACATAATCAAAACAGCCTCCAGCATGGAAGGCTTCTAAAAAAGTACAAGCTTCCAAACGCTGGTGCAATCCAGTACTCCCAAAAACAAAATTATCCCATATCACTACCTCAGACCAACGTCCTAAGGCTGTGAGGTAAGGAAGCACCCATATACTAAACTTGTATGACCTCTAAAGCCAGGAGCACATATCAGGTCCTCACTTCCATAGTCAAAAGTGAATAACCCGAGTTCACACAAATTAAAAAATATATATTTAAAAAAACACAAATACATCCTGCCTCCAGTACCACACACCTGTCAAACTGTCACATTTTTGCACAGTGACGACTGGCCCTAGTCGCATATTCCTACCAATGGGTTTACACTTCCTCAAGCTTCTGAACTTATGACTGACAGTCACAACACCAAGCTGAAAAGCATCAAACTTAACTTTCATTAGCTGTCAACCAGATTCACACATTCAACCAACAATCAATGCAGAGTCAACCACAAATACTCACTGTATGGCCAACGCCTGCAGGAGGGTGCTCACAACCAACTCCAATCTGCCATGCAACCTCAAATCAACACATGCTTAATCAAACACAGAAATCCCATGAGATCAAAATTCAAAACTTCTCTTTAAATCACACAATTAACACAGCCTGCAGAATTATACTGTGCTTCCTTCCATCACCTGCCACACAACAATGAATCGTACAAACCAAATTCTTGAACATGTACAATTTCTTAATAAGCACAATGCATTAGCTCTACATTTTAACCTTACTCCCCTTCACAAAAACTATGGAGAAGAAACTTCACAACCCACAAATTATTTATAAGGAAAGAGAGGCAACACATCTACATGAATCTAGCATATTACTAGAACACATTAAGTACATGAATTTTTCTATAAGAAAATGGGTAATTAGTTGGGGAGAATGTGATTCCTATCCACATAATAATAAGTCCTCAAATCCTTACAGGTCAAACACACAGTTTATAATATAATAATTGAAATCCGGGCTTAATTAACCCCTCGTATTTATGGCACAGCGCAGACAGGGTTAACTTAGGAAAATGTATCAAGTAATTAGCAAAACTAAAACAGTCAAAAACACAACACAATAAAAGTCTCAGAACCAATTTCTGAGTGTTAAAAACAAATATAAAAAAAAACAGCGAAACATCTAAAATCACACACGGGGTCCAGAGAAATGAATATTTAAAGCTTTAATGCAAAAAGTGCCAAGAAAACGTAATTCACCAATCAGAAATCAGAGCTCGTGTTTCTCCATGCCCTTAGTGCAATTTAAGGCCGACCGCAATGGCTGAGTCAATGGCTGGAATCATAGCTGGTGGCTGGAGACATCAGGGACTGTACCGATACCCACTGATAAGGCTAAGAACCTGGGGATCTTGTTAGACCGTCACCTCTCATTAGACCGCCAGGCCAATCGTGTGACTGCAACATGTTTCTGGTTGATCGGGATGTTAAGAAAGATTTTTCCTTTCATTCCCTTTGCTGCAAGGAAACTAGTGGCTTTGGCATTAGTCATTTCGAGAGTCAATTACTGTAATACTCTGTATTTAGACACCAAAAAGAGCACCCAAGCTAAATTACAGCTAGCGCAGAATGCACTGGCCAGGCTCACTCTGGACATTCCTAAACAAACGTCAGTGAATAAGGGGCTATGGCACCTTCACAGGCTTCCCATAAGAAAATCTATTATGTTTAAATCTGTTTGCTAAGTGCATACGCCCTACATCAGACTATGTTTCATAGCTACATACCCGATAGGAATCTTCGATCTGCTCATCTTAATCTGGTGACAGTGGCCAGATTTCAGAAGAAGAAGTGGGGAGGGTGTGCCTTCTCAATTGCGGCAGTAAGATTATGGAACACACTGCCAAGTCATTTGACCGGCATAAGATCCCAGCCCCCTTTAGGAAACTTTAAAGACCTTGCTCTTCACACAATAGTTTTTTATGATAGACCGTGTGTTTGTTACTCCTGGGTGGAGACCTTCATCACTGTGACCTTAGCGCCTTGACGGCTTTGGGCATTTGCTGCGCTCTACAAATAACCATCATATCATATCATATCATATCATATCACATAATATCATATTATATCATATCTTATCATATCATACAATGAAGTCCTTCCAACAGTAGGTGTCATTGCCTGTTGCAGGTATTCTGCAGAGGCACAGAACTATGCTTGGGATCACAGAGCCTTAGTAGGCAAAGACTGAGTCACAGCTGCGGCCGCTGCAGGTAAGAGCAGTGGGGCGGTGGGGCCGGGTTGGGGGATTTCGAGAGTCAACCACGAGGGAAAATTAATTATTTATTAACTTTCCCTCGTGGTCGTCTTTTGAAATCCCACCCACCCGGCCCCACCCCCCCACTGCTCTTACCTGCTGCGGCTGCTGAGTCATCCTACCACCTTAGTACCCATGTGCCCGAGACCAACTAACTATAGTGTCTCACTTGCCCTTCTACCCATTCACAAAGGAACAGGTGATTAGACACCCCAGAATACATCACTCCCGGGCCCTCTCAGGAATCGCGGTTATAGGACACACCCTTTTCCTCTCACACTTGTGCAAGTCCACAATAAGATCTGACAGAGACACAAAAAAGGTTTAAAATGTTTATTTTAACTATCGTGCTCTAGCATGCAGTAGACATGCCAAAATAAGTAAGAAAATGCCTAGCACGAATACGGTTAGCATAGTAAGTAGTCCATAAATCATAAATGGAGCAGTCATTATATAAGATAGGGTAGTCTATCCCCCCTCCCCTTCTACAGAAGCAAAGTTATTATATATCAGAAGCTCTGTGGGTGTTTGCAGCAGACCTCGTACCTTAGCATACACAGATGAACGTTCTGCATCTCAGGTGCTGTCACGATCTCTTCCCTGGAAAAATCCCTCTCCAAGTGTGTTGTTACCTATCTGCGCATACTTATATGACAAAAGTAAATGTTCACAAACAACAGCTGAATCTGTGTGTTTTGTCTAGGTGCTAGGGCCTTACCAGAACAAAATAACAAGGGACATTGTTGTTTGACCTTGTCTACGGTGTGCAGACTAAATCCCAGGAAAGAACAGAACACGAAAACAACAGCAGGTTCTGTGTGAAAGTACAGTGTGGCACAAAGCAAAATAAGTTTGTATAGTAACGTGTGCAAATCAGAGAGAAGCCTGGAACAGGCTCATGCTAAAACAGGAAAAATTACAATGGGCCTGCACGGACATATGACATGGCTTGAGGTCCAGCTGTCACTTTAGAGGTCAGAAAAAAGTTTGAACTCTCAACCTTTCAGACGTTTTGGGGCAGTTCCTCTTAGCCTCTTAGGCTCTCTAAGGCTCCCAAGACTTCAGGGTCAGCATTTAGGGGCTAAGGCTCACTCTAGAAGAGGCCAATTTCCAGGCCAGTTCAAGGAGTAACTCCAGGAAAAACAGCCTCATGAAGCTTCTTATGACCCTGTAGCCACACATGAGGCCACCCAAATTGCATTTGGAATCCACTGTCTAGTCCTGGGTGCAAGTGCTTAAATGTATTTATAAGTGATAAATGGTTCAAGTGTCTGATTGGTAGTGATCTCTTTGGCTTTGTGCCGAGAAACAAACAGTCAAATGACTTTTAGTTCTCTTTGTCACCATGAAGCCAATAAAGCACTGCCCTAGGTTTTGGACTGTAGTCCTCTCTTTATTTCTAGGGGTGGATATAACTAATGTAATTTGCTGTAGCGTAATGAATACACGAAATTACAGGACAATTATGCTAGATTACACAGAATGGCACGAGGAGCGTAACTCAGCACTTAGAGCTCATTTCTTAGCCCAAATGCTCCCTTGAGTCCAAAATAGACCAGAGGATGCATTTTGTGCTAGGATAATAACTCTACATGAACCAGAACACAAACAGCAGCAGCCACTTGTGCTCTGTTCCTGTGTTCTTGAGGTACACATTTGCCTCATGTTACTCTTAATTATGCAAAGTGATATAATTGCTTATTTTTTGATAATTTTGTGTCACAAGATCAATTTGAAATTACTGTGATTACTCCGACGTAATTTCCTCCAGGCATATTTATTTCCAACTTCCGAAGGGCAGTCCTTCTGCACCCTTCACCACCAAGGAAGGGGGGGGCATGCAATGGCTTTTAGTACTTACTGCTGCCTGTCCACGAGCTGCAGTCCTTCCTAGATAGCTACTCAAATGCACCGGTGCATTAAATTAGCTACCAGAATACACTGTATGAGACTCATGGGATTCATTGTCATAGCTATATGGTCAGCACTCTAGAAAGTTGAGTTGGACCCGTGCCCAGTCCCATAAGATGTCAGCTTGTACCTTGCAATCAAATCTTCATTGGAGCTGTGCATCCTTCTCCAACATCACTCTTGAAGTTATGTTTCCTCCTGTAGATAACAGTAACAGTGGTGCCACGTTAAATGTAACAGCCACAGATCTACTTCTTTCACTCTTCCCTGTGGTGTCCCACAAGGGTCTTCATTGAGCCCTACCCTTTTTAATCTGTACGTTACACCCCTGGCCTTATTAATCAAAGGCCTTGGCTTTTCGGTTGTCTCCTACGCTGACGACACCCAGATTGTGGTGTCAGTCACGGAAAACATCGACAACACAGCTAATTGTTTCCACAACTGTATGCTGCAGATTGGGAAATGGATGTCCACCAACTGTTTGAAACTGAACTACGACAAAACAGAGGTGCTATTGTTTGGCAATAATCCATCATTTTGGGGCCCCAGTTGGTGGCCTCAGGAAATGGGTCCAATACCCACTCCTGTGCCAAAGGTGAAAAATCTGGGCATTCAGTTTGATGGAAAACTTTCTTTTGTGGGACACGCTAATGCTATTACCTCATCCTGTTTTTTCATCTTCAAATCTCTCAGGAAGATCTTCCCTTGCATCCCTTTGAACCTGCGGAAAGCTGTGATTACCACAATAGTCTTTTCTAAAATTGACTACTGCAATGGGCTCTTCCTGACGGCCCACAAGAAAGCTTTAGACAAACTACAATTGGTCCAGAACGCGGCAGCCAGGCTGCTGTTAGGGACCCCAATACATCAGTATGTATCCAAGTTTCTTCCATCACTTCACTGGCTCCCGGTTAAGAAAAGGGTTGTGTTTAAATCCTTATGCTTAGCCTTCAAAGCTCTCCACTCCAAGGGACCAGTCTTCATTAGGCAACTCTTCCATCGCTATATCCCGACCAGAAATTTAAGATCGGCCTCTCATGCAAAACTGGTTATCCCCAAGTTCAGAAGGGCCACTTGGGGAGGAAAGAGTTTTGCTGTCACCACTGCTAAACTCTGGAATACTATGCCACTTACCCTCAAAACCTCAAACAATCTGCTAATTTTTCGCAAAGCACTAAAAACTTGGCTTTTTAATAATTAGATCAAACACGTTCCCCCATCACTCGGTAGTTTCGCCACTGTCTGGGGTTGTTGCCCTGTCTCTCCTCCCATGGAGCATCAGCGCCTAGACACCCACGGGTATTAGTGCGCTTTAGAAATCCAATTTTCATTTCATTTCACTATGCATATGCGCAACAAAAAAGGCTAGTCTGCAGAATGTGGGTAATTGCCATTATGCAGGCGATGGCTCCAGTCCCACACCTCTCCTCAGTTCACTGAGTGACGTGCCATAACTGGTATATTGTGGTAGAATGAAATGAATGCACAAGCCACTCCAGCTTGGGCATGGTACAGTGAATGATGTGATCACATTAGGGAGGAGATGTGACGTAGCAGCTACAATTACTGACCTTGAAACTGGGGTACCAAGTTCAATCCCGGCTGTGGTTTAACATCCTGTTATTCTGGACAAATCACTCAATCTACACTATGCATAAAAAGAAAAAAAATGGATAACGCAATCAGGTTCTCTTGTAAGTTGCTCTGATGCCCTTGGTCCAAGTTCCTGTTATATAAAACTGCAGAACAAAATTGCACTATTTTCTAATAGAATTGAAATCCTCAATGTTACCATGCCAAAATTACTGACGGCATTATCAAAACAAGAGAAACTCACTAAATCAGAAAAATGCACCCATCTGCCTAGTTTAGTACCTCGTATACAATTCAATACACCCAAATCCTGTTAAGTGCTTATCTCTATCTCCACACAAAAGTACACTGCATCTTCTACTCTCAGTTGACCATTGGCCACCCTCACCAAGAAGCTGCTACTTCTACTCCGCAGCACACACCACTTGCTGGTGGATTTGAGCAGGGATGCCCAAGATTACTCCTTCATTTTCGCAGGGACTCTCTCAATCTCTAGGCTATCCTCCCCTTTTGTCAGGAACAGCTTCCAAACATCAACAGTCCTACTACATATCCACGCTGCTTCTTTTAAAAACTCAGCACCAAAATCTTGTAGTTGGAGTGTAGGGTCTGCAGGTAAGAGTCTGCAGGGTCTGCAGGTAAGAGTCTGCAGCCACACAGGTAGTAGGTTCATTCGTTGTTTCAGATTACGCCCCTAGGCCTAGAACATGATAGCTTCTGCCAGTGCTCCAACCTCCCTGTAACTGCAATTCACTGCCAGTCTTTTCCCAGCACACAGTCACTGACATGCATCATCACATTGACACATAAGTACAGCATTCAGACTCAATATTATGCAGTAGGCCTTCTCGGCCCATGCATACACAGGCACAACATGTGACTACTTCATCCCCTCTACTTACACCCAACATAACACTAGAAAACACTGACATCTATTTTGGTATTGCCTCATAGAGGGCTACATATAAATGGACGTATTTTACAGATCATGTTTCTGGAACTGAAATGATAACAGCTGATCCAGCCCTCCTATGATGGAGTTTAGTCCAGCTGGGAAGAAATCCCTCTGACACAAAGAGCCCAATTCCGATCTCGTAAGGAATGCCTCCGAACGGGATTCGTAAAGAGCAAATCCAATTCAGAGCCTAGCTTTCCGTCTGAAACGCCCCCTGTTACAAATGACCAAGTACGATGCGAAGATCACGTCCGCACTGACCGAATCGTTTATGAACCCGAATCTATCCATCTGACTAGTACGAAGCAAAATCATGCTGTGCAATGGAGCCGCATTCCGAATGGGCAAGTACGATGCACGATTCAGACAGCTGTATCGACTCGGTCTCAGCGAGTGTAAGCAGCTGTCGGAATCGCACTTTGGCGGGCCAGAGCAGGCCCCCCTTTACCCGGAGCACTCTGAATCGGTAACGGGGGTGTGCATTGGTCCCCCGATCCAAGCATGCACAGTGTGGCGGGCAAAATGGGGTGCCCGCAACAGTGTGTATGCTTTTCCTCACCCACCCCTTTTTTGCTATGGGAGGCTGTGTACGGGACTTGTGCATGGGTTTGTTGTGAGATTAGTGATGTGTGGGGAGGGCCCCCTCTGGGCACATAGTCGACGGGGGCCTACTTGCTGTTTCTAGGTGTGTTGCAGTGTGCCAAGGAGATCAGGGACATGATCCAGAGTCATTGTGGGTGTGCACTGTGCTATACTTAATTGTGCATGTGTGCCATTGTGCCCATCTCCCCCGTCCCCCCAGTCCCTGGTCGTTACTCACCCTGTTGCTGTTGTGTCAGGTCATGTTGAGCAGTGTCCGGTCCCCCAACTCCTGCCACCGTCTCCACACTGATGACTGTGGACACCATTTCCTCCATCTCGTCCAGCTTCTCCTGTGGCGCTGGACTCCCACCTCCAGTCTGCATTGCTGCCTTCTGGTTGTTCCAGAGTTTCTGCTTGGTTTTGCGCTTCACATCATTCCAGCGCCTCTTGACCTCTTCCACTGTCCTCCTCAGCACTCTGATTGCATTCACCTTGGCCACGATGGACTGCCATATTCCATTTTTTGTCGCCAATGACACATTGGAGGTGACAAACAGTTGTTGATGGTATTTCATCACCTCCGTTATCAGGATCCTGTTTTCCTGCGGACTGAACCGCGTCTTCCTCCTGTCCTTGCCCTTCCCTGACCCCGAGGTCCCGGCCTCGTCCTCCGGGGGGCTTGTGGGGTTCTGCTCGTCCTCTGTTCCTGCTCCGGCTACCTCCATTGTGCTTCGCAGTTGTTTTGTTTTTGTTTGTGTTTTTTTTTTCTGCTTTTGTAGTGATTTTTCCCACCTGACGTGTGTGAATTGCAGGCCTGGCGCTGCTTATCGCTGATTTTTGTATCGCAGTTGGGCCCATCGCGACTTTTTTCACGTTCGGGTTTGTATTTTTATCGCCGTCCTGGTAATATTATCTCGGACATTTGACGCGTTCTTGGGAGACTATCGCATGTTACCGCCGTGTTGAGAATACGACGTTAACACGGAGGTATTTTCCCGCGATAGACGGCGATATGAAAACGTGCGTTAGCCTTTTTTGGCAATGATTATCACACGTTCTTGAGAATATCCCCTAGGTTTTGTATTGCAGTGGCAATTTTGAGAGTCCAGCAGGTTGTACTGCTGAGTGGGCCAAACTCTATTGTTCATGTGAACTACGGGATGGAAATAGTTTGTAATTTAAAGAATACTGACTGCTCCAGCTGAACCAGAGCAGTTGATGATTAATACGGATGCTATGTCTCAAATAGTGGTAGTCATCTTGCGGGTACAGTGTATTGTACGAGTGAGTGTGACAAACTCTATTTTTAGTGAGAACTAGAGTGCGAGGCAACCTATATTATATGATTAATATGAATGTGAACACTAGGCAATGCAAGAACAATGACAAAGTTGCATGAGTTATGCTGTATAGTCGCTAGTAACAAAAATCGTATAAAATAACTTATCTTTGGATTCAATTTGATTCATATTTACTTTGGATTGCAATAGATCAAAAACGTTTATCACAAACATCGTAGCTCATTGGTTGAAGTTTCTTAGAGAGCAATATGTGTATTGGCAGTTAAAAGCCTTATACCAGTGCTGAAAATTTACGATCTTCGAATGTAATAAGTAAATTGCATTCCTACAAAATGCGTAGGTGTACATAAAAAAAGGTAGAATCTTGTAAGGAATGTTTGTATTAAGTACCTTTTACAAGCACGATAATTCTTGCACTTCAAGTCTCAGCAGGACAGCTACTAACCATCATAGATGCTAAGTCTTATATATAGGCAGCCATCTTCGGGGTACAACTTGTACAAGTGAGTGTGACATACTCTTTCATTAACATGAGCTAGACTGCGAGGTAACGCATGTTGCATAATGAAAAGTGAATGTGAGTACAAAGCAGAGCACAGTCAGTTACACTATTGCTTTTACTTAGGTATGTAGTAGATAACAAAGTATAAAAGGATATTTCTGAAAAATTTATGTTAAGAAAATGCAATTCATGAAATGTACAAGAGTCTTCAAGTTAAATTATGTTGAAAAGGATTTTAAGTGGCACAAGAATCGACCCTTAAAATGATATTAAGTGGCGGCATCCTCAAACACATGACGGTATTTAAATAAAATGTTCCTCTGACTGACTGACTTATTTGTAGAGCGCACTATTGCCGAGGCGTCTTGGCGCTAAGTGGTGTGCAGGGATGGCAGCAAACAGGGATCAGGAATGGGTGAAAAGCCAAGTTTTTATTTCCTTCCTAAACGCCAGCCTGCTGGGCTGAAGTCTAAGATGTGGAGGAAGGGAGTTCCATAATTTAGCCGCTAAAAAAGAGAAACGTTTACCTCCACACCTTACTTTTTTAATCTTTGGAAGGTCAACCAATCCAGAAGAAGAAGATCTTAAAAGACGCGACGGTACATATCGAGCAAACAAGGATTGCATATCCTTAGCCCCTCCTCCAAATAAGGCTTTATGTACTAGGCAGAGTGCCTTAAAGTCAATCCGTCGTTTCACTGGGAGCCAATGAAGTTGCTTTATACTAGTGGATGTAGGATGATGTTTAGGAAGTTTGAGCAATACTCGCGCTGCCGCATTTTGAATTGATTGGAGTTTAGAGAGTTGGGCAGCACCTGCTCCCAAGTAAAGAGCATTGCAATAATCTATTCTCGATAAAACCATGGCACCTACCACAGTTTTCCTCAAAGAGAAAGGGATGAACGGGAGTATCTTCCTTAAGCATTTTAACGTAAAGAAGCAGGCTGACGAGACTTGATTGATCTGTGGTGCCAAAGTGAGGTCTTTATCGATCAGAAAGCCAAGGTTTCTTGCCTTGTTTACTGGTAACGGGCAGGTACCGGCAGCAGATGGCCACCATAATTGGCTCCAGACCGATGAATTCTGTCCGAATTCCACAACCTCCATTTTTTCGGCATTAAGCTTTAAAAAGTTGGAGTTCATCCAGGACATCAATGCAGAAAGACAATTACAAAACTGGGCGGCTGTTACGTCCAAAGTTTGTGCTACGGACACTACAAGCTGAGTGTCATCAGCATAAGACACCAGCTTAAAGCCATAGCTTTTAATGAGTCGAGCCAAAGGGGCAACGTATATATTAAACAACGTCGGGGATAAAGCCGAGCCCTGTTGAACTCCACCAGGGAGAGTGAACTCTCCAGACTGAAGGCCATCCCAAAGGATCAATTGTTCCCTGGATGCTAGAAAAGAGGTAAGAAGAGCTAATGCTTTACCACTGATGCCAACATCCTGCAGCCTTCGAACTAGTACTGCATGATTTACGGTGTCGAAGGCTGCTGTCAGATCAAGCAGGATAAGAGCAGCCCTTCCTCCACCATCCATCACCTTCCGAATTTCCTCAGTTGCCATAATCAAGGCCGATTCAGTAGAATGCAGTGATCTAAAACCATGTTGGGTAGAGTCAAGGATATTATTTGACTCCAAATATGATGTCAATTCTGAATTCATAGCCTTCTCCAGAATTTTGGCAGGTAGGGGCAGGCAGGAGATGGGACGGTAATTTTTCTCTTCCAGGGGATCCATCTTAGGTTTTTTTAAGAGAGGACGAATACAAGCCTTTTTCCAAGTCAGCGGAAAGATCCCTGAGATTACAATTTGGTTTAATTGGAGTCAATAAAGCGCTAATCTCCTTAGGGACTAAATGTAAGATATGCGATGGACACGGATCTAAGGGGGAGCCTGACTTGGATTTCAGCAAGAGATCAGCCACTGTTTCCTCACCCAGCAATGGAAAATGAGTTAGGCTGCAGTGAGAGACCTTGTCCTCCTGCTTCTCTACAAGATTACTCTCAGCCACCTCAGCAGTTTTCAAAAGTTCATTATATACGGACTCCACCTTATTTTGAAAAAAACCGGCGAGTTTGTCCACAAACTTTTGATCTGGAGTGAACGTAGTGTCACGCGGACATCTCGTCAAGGCGGAAACAGTTTTAAATAATTCTTTTGTGGAGTTTGTGGCCTCCTGAATTTTGGCAGTAAAATAATTTGTTTCGGCCTGGGTTATAGCACTTTTATATTCTTCTAAGGCAGCACAGTAGTCTTTCCTGTGTGCCACGCTGTATTCAGATCTCCAAATGCGTTCCTTTTGTCTGCATTTGATTTTAACTTGTTTAAGTTCCGTCGAATACCAGGGGGACGAGGCTAGCTTTCTTCGAGATTGCTTGGCCACTTCCGGTGCCACTTTATTTGCTGCCCTGTTGAGCCAGCTCTCGAAAATAGTAGCAGCCTGGTTGGGGTCAGTTGGAATTAGAGGCCTTTCACTCAGTGCCAGTGACAGGTCGTTTTTGCAAACTGATTTCCAAGCACAAAACTTAACCAGAGAAGGTCTGTTCTTACGACAGTTATTAGTTGTCACCAGATTGATGGTGAAGTGTACTGCCGAATGGTCAGACCAGGGTAATGGACATACAGTCTTAACTTCTATCAGATCATTGTTAGTGAAAATGCCATCTAGTGTATGGCCAGCTTGGTGTGTTGGCTCACAAATAATCTGATTCAGCCCAAAACCAGCTAGCTTATCTATTAGGCTGGACGTATCAGAATTATTGTTGGCTTCCAAGTGAAAATTAAAATCGCCAAGTACCGTAAAACATTCAGTGTCTAGGCAAGATTCCAAGTAGGTCTGAAGGGAGGTAATAAAGGAAGATCTCGGGCCAGGAGGTCTGTAGACAAGAAGTCCGGGGAACAGTTCTTGGTTATTATATTTTATACTGAAGGACAATGCCTCGGCATCTAATGTGGATTCTGGTGTGATTCTCACCGTATATTGGGAGCGAGAAATCACAGCGATTCCACCACCCTTTGCCCCTGTTCTATCAGAATTAGCAACAAAGTAGCCGGCCGGGATTGCAGCATTCCAGTCCGGCTCATTTGTTTCATTTGCCCAGGTTTCTGTGAGGAAAACAAGGTCTGGGTTTTCTACTTGGATAAAGCACTCTAAGTGAAGCTTGTGCTTGATCATTGACCTTGTGTTGAGTAAAATGCAGCTGATGGCTCGAGGATTCTTATTAAAAAGATCAGAAATTTGAGCAGCTGATTGGGGGCCCTTGCTATCACGTGAGGAGTTAATAGCCCTATTGTAGACCGGCTTGTTTTCCCCCAGGTCCTTAATTAAATGAATTGTAGACGGATCTGAGACCATCCAGCCACAGATGTTACAACACCTATGGCAGGGAAGTGGATTATCCAACTGTTTGTTGTGAAGCACGCATTTCCCAGGATTATAACTCATAAGTTCATTGTGTGAGTAAGCATGCCTTGGACAACGGACAGGGATTCTGGTGCTGGGCGCGTTTCGGGCGCTGATGGGCGCAGACGGGCTTGCCTTTGGTGCGCCTTCAGCGCGCCACCGGCGCGCCCGCTGCACGGACGCATCCGGATTTAAATAGGAAGTGCTGGAGGACCAATGCGAACAGTAGAGCGCTGACCTCTGTGCGGGTCCGCTCTTACAGGTGGGCACCACACTCAGCGTCACGGCGTCACAGCAATTATAAGGTAGGCCTAGAGCAAGAGAATTACATTTCCATTTCACAGTATTTTTAAAATGGTAATGATATTTTTAAAAACAGCACAGGTAAAAGAGAAGACAACCCTCCCCACGCACTGTGAGCGCTATACCCAAAGCACGAGCCAAACGCGCGGTCGCAGCATCCGGATTTAAATAGGAAGTGCTGGAGGACCGATGCGAACACTAGAGTGCTGACGTCTGTGCGTGTCCGCTCTTACAGGCGGGCACCACACTCAGCGTCTAACTATGATAACATTTATAGTAAATTCATATTAAACTTTCTGTAATGCTGTACAAATTAACTGGAATCACAAGCATTAGCAGAGGATGGAAATACACTCACAGATGTAATAATATAGAATACAAGGCTTAAAGGCTGAATTTTATACCAAACAGTAATTTCCTGCTTGTTTGAGAAAACGTGATTACAGATTTTATAAATTCAAGCCTGGCTACCGAACATTATGTAAAAGTTTGGCTTGAACGCTTGGGGTTAGGATTAAGTATCTACGTGTTCTAAATTTAGTGGTACGAGAATAGTATTCAGTGAGGCTGTGGGAAATTAAAGTCACTACCAATCTCTCAAACTCCTCGGTTATTTTGTCTCAGTGGCCTTAAAATTAAAAAATAAGAAAAAAGTCACTAATTCTAGTTAAACAGCTAATTGTACACTCCACAATCAATATGCATGCAGTACAGTATATGAGTAAAAGCATAAGGAAATGAATAATCTATGTTATACATTTTGTTCTGCCTCTTACAGTTTCTTGAAGACATCTAGAGCTGCTAGAACACTAAAAAAAACAGTTCTATTTCAATACTGCAAATATGGCAGGATGGGGCTTGCTGATCATTATATTTGATAGTTACGTTGTGGACATTAAGCACAGCTTGCAACCTCTAAGAAATGTAATACGTTTGCATTCCCACACATAAAAAGGGCACTGATAATCTGAGGTTGACTAAACTGTATGTTCCAGAGTCTTCCCTTCAAATCTTGATTGAATTGTCTTCCATTTGAGAAAATTGATGCCTGTGCTTCTTTCCATGTTATTCAATTATTTATATTATGAATGCATTATAGCACTTTTATCCAAGGTGCTCTACAAAGGACAAATGGCACAAAAACAATGAAATAATGAGAAACAACGTGATTACACTTGATTAGATGGTATCTGTCAAACATGGGTTAATAGATTGGAGGGAAGTGAATCCTTTTCAAATAATAAGTTCAAAATCCTGTCAGGTCCAACAAAGTACTTCAATAAATTAACATGGGCTCGACTTTTGGTAGCTACGGCAGATTGCAGACACACTTGAGGAAAAGTGCTAAAACAATTAAAATGACAAAATGCAACACAATAAACAGCCAACAACCAATTTCTAAAAATAGATACAAATTTTAAACGAACAAAAACTACAACTGAAATCCAGTAAGGGGAATCAAAGATATGAGTTTGTAAAGTTTTAGGACAAAAAGCATCAAGAAAAATTAAATTGTCAATCATGATGGAGTGGGATACCCCAAGCAGCTTGTCTCAATGAAAGATTTTATCATCTGATTTAGTCTTTGAAATAGAAGTTGAAATCCTCCAATGGTGCAAGGCTGCTGGCCTTATTCTGCAATGTCCTCTTGAAGTCAGAAAGCTGTTGGACAAGGTCCTGCTGAAGCCATTTGTTTTCAAATGTTGTGGCCATGGAAGTTCTCTCATCAGGCGGATACTTTTAGCATTTTCACCCGTTCAAGATTTATACCTTCAGACTTAGTGTCGTTTTTAGAGCTCAAAATCCTCCAGCTCGGCAAGCCAGGAAGCCATACCCAATTAACCACTCTCAAAATTGAATACGTTTATTGCGATGTTCCGCTGAAGCTCCGGAGGTGTTGGAATTCCAAAGTTTTTATGAGTCCCAGCTTTCAGACTTTTTAAAGCAGGTCCTCTTTGACACTAGAAACATGAAGCTTCGATTACCTCAGAGACAGCACTTAGAGGCCAGGGCTCACTCCAATAGAGGCCATCAGCAGATACAAATGGTACTGGTAAACTGAACTGTCAAAGTAAAAGTCTTCCTGCACCTTGTTGTTTCCTTATAGCTACAAGAAAGTCCAGTCAATTGACTCTTAGAATCCTCTTCTCACCCTTGAGTACATGTGGGAGAAGACTATCCCTTCTGGTCTCCAAAGAGGTCACAGACAGCAGGTGCAGTCCTCTTCTGTTCTTCCGCAGGTCCAGATGGATGTGTTCTGATAAAGTTTGGGTGAAGTACCACTTTTGTAGGATTACCTAGCCAGTAGGTGGTGCTGACCCCTGGACATTTCCTAAACAATGAGAAAAAAAATCCTAGGGGGCAACCCTTCCTACCTTTGCAGCCCATCGTGTTTGTTTTACTGCAAACTTTCCCACAGTGCACTATTCTGAGGAAAATCAAATATGGTAGCACCTGTCTGCCCTTGGAGGATTCTAGTGTGCCAGCCAACGGGTGATTTGGGGGAAATTAGAAGTCCCCTCCCCTCAACTACACTCAACTGGTTCTGGGACCAGCTGCATCTCCGAATGGGCTAGTGGCAAGCTAGCTACAGATAGAAAAAGAAAAAATTCTTATTTTCCCAAGACTCCCTTTACATTTAACTTTGAATAGACATGCCTTACACTGGTCCCTTTAATGGTAACGAATTTCCTGAACCCTCCCCAGTTGCCATTTTTGAGCTGAGATGAGTCTCATACCTCACACCCAGGTGTTCCTCCCAAAAGGCCCAAACCATTTTTTCATTTCAATAAGTTTTGTGAATGCAAACCAAACACGTAAA
This sequence comes from Calotriton arnoldi, assembly GCA_963921515.1. Taxonomy (NCBI): domain Eukaryota; kingdom Metazoa; phylum Chordata; class Amphibia; order Caudata; family Salamandridae; genus Calotriton; species Calotriton arnoldi. Next base: position 103,938 of record CAWUFW010009572.1, on the reverse strand, counting down.
ATAAACATAAGTGAACATGACAGCATTACTGAATAAAGGTCAGATAAGGACATTGTAAAATATTTTTGGGAGGAAATAGCACTGATGTAGAAAGTCTATGAAATTCAAGCAAGGCAATACATCGTTATCATAGAGCAACTCAGACAACACACATAAGAAATTTCTCCTGCACCCCGAGAGGGAAATGTGACAAACAAAACATCAGAATTGAGAAGGGAAAGCAGAAAGTTATGTAACATAATGATAAAGAAGAAAAAAGGGAGTGGGTGGAAAGGGATGTGTGTATTGTCAAGTAAGGTATTGTAGGCCCAAACTTAATAGTTGAGTCCTAGGGAAGGTCCTGTAAGGAAGAGGGCTCTAAAAGACAGAAGCCTCCTCCATATATTTGTCTAACAGCCACCAGATATTCTTTAGTGACTTACAGGTATACTGGAGAGGGCAAAATGAATGATGAGCACCCCTGATATATGTCACTCATGCCCACCAAGTTTTGAATGAGATGAGTGTTAGACCTGCAATCCTTAGGGTGGTCTTTCCCCAACGTTTTGCCTGCTTGCCTCTACTTTTTGCTGTACCTTTTTGTTGGCTTTAGGACTCTGAGCACTTTACCACTGCTAACCAGTGCTAAAGTGCATTTGCTTCTCCCTTAAACATGATGACATTGGTATATACCTGATTGGCATATTTATTTCACTTATAAGACCATTATAAAGTAGCATACCATATACACAGGGCCTGTAATCTAAATGCTACTTGTGGGCCTGCAGCACTGGTTGTGCCACCCATAGAAGTAGCCTGTCAAACCTGTCTCAGGCCTGGCACTGCAAGGCCTTTTTGTGCAGTTTACTGCCACTTCTACTTGGCATTTAAAACCACTTGCCAAGCCATAAACTCCCCTTTTACTACACATAGTTCACCCCTGAGGTAGGCCCTTGGTAGCCATAAGGGCAGGTGTACTGTGTACCTAAAAGGCAGGACATGTACTTTCAAGTTTTACATGTCCTGGTAGTGGAAAAGTGCTAAATTAGTTTTTCACTGCTTTGAGGCCTACTCCTCTCATAGGCTAGCTTTGGAAATTCCTTAAATCATGTATAAGGTGTAATTCCCAATCAGAAAGAGTAGCTAAATCATTTTTCATATCTTTGAAATGGTAATGATAAATTCTCTTTAGTGGTAAAGTGGGATACGACATTACAATTTTCTAAATGCCACATTCACTGCAATCGAGGGAATCGCGTGGCGATCCGGAGAACGATGCGGAGGTGAGCGGCGCTGGAGACAGAAGAGAGCCATAGTAGAAGCGAGGGGGAAGTGAAGAGGAGCGGCAATTTTAGATCACGCAGACTGAGGGCTATGTCAGGAGAAGATCGGTAGTCTAATCTTCATCACTGAGCTGAAAACAATAGATCCTGAAAGCACCCCCTGGGAACACTGTTATCACTGAACTCATACCACCCCAACATTGGGAGCGTCCTGCTGCACCGGGCCAGAGGAGGGGATTGGCATATTTAAGCGTGTGAAGAAAGTGAAGCAGTGCAATTATTTTGGGTGGAATTGACCATCCTGGGAGAGGGGCCAGCACTTGGGGTATCGAACAAGGGTGGAAATGGATCAAACCCTGAAGGGACAGCGTGAGGCACGTTTACCGGTGACCTCGGGCCACCTGAAGCTCAGCAAAGGGTAGACGTAAATACTTCATCGAAGAGGATACCGGGGCCTCTTAACAGCAGCCGGCCTACCATCTCCTTAAAACGTCAGAACGAGTGCAAGGCTACCATCAGGGAGTCACAGTGAGTTAAAAGTGGTGAAGATAGAAGTGGTCTGGTTGCCCAGTACTTGGGTCGTGCAGGGGCCCCCTGAGGAGAACCTTGACAGGCCGTAAGGGGAATCACTGGCCGGAGCAGGTGGCGAGCTGTAGCCAGGAGGGCCCTAGCCTGACAGAAGGTCACCAGTCGTAATTTCTAGCACCAGGGGACCAAAGGGTTCGCTCCAAACAAAGTTGGACAAATTCGTAACCCAGAAAATGGCGGACATGGACATATCAGCTAAAGGAAGCACAGCGACACGGCCGGGACCAGAAAAAGATGACCCTAAGTTAAAAGACATTATGGACGCCATTGCGGGGGTACGCACATCGCTGGAACACAGAATGGACTCGATCACAGTGGAGGTGACTCTCATTAGGGCAGATTTACATAACATGAGCGAGAAAGTCAAGAATATGGAAACAATCACCGAGGAACTAAGTCGCGATGCCAAACAAATGAGACAAAAAAATTAAAGAACTCCAGACCGCGAGCAAAATGGCGGAAAACAAACTAGATGACTATGAAGGGCGGTCCGGCCGTAACAATGTTCAAATAATTGGGGTCCCTTAAAAATCGGAGGGGCCCGCGGGGAACCTCTCTGTTGAAGACTTGATTACCAACCATTTGCAACCGAAAGGTCTGTCTAAATTTTCGAACTAGAAAGAGCACATAGGATCCCAAGAGGAAGACCAAAACCCGGGGCACCGCCGAGACCATTGCTGGCGAGATTCCTTCATTTTAGAGATCGAGACATTATTTTACAAACCGCTTGCACTGCTCCCCCAGTTAAATATGAGAATAGTGAGATAACCTTTTTCCCGGACTTTACACTAAATGTGCAGAGACAAAGGCGCTCCTTTCTGGGAATCAAGAAGCAACTTAGAGATAAGGGTCTTCCATACTCGATGTTGTTCCCTGCAAAGTTCAGTGTCGAAGCTGAGAGGCGGGCCTGGTTCTTGGACACTCCTGAATCGGCCACGGACTGGCTAGAAGGATGGAGACCCGCAAAAGAGAACAAATCCAGAAGATTGAAAGAACATCCTCCGACAAAACAATCGTCTTCTAACGATAGATCAGCACTGCTCACCAATGACAAAAACTCTGAGGAATCTTGAGGATACCCGGGGGCCAGCAGAGTGGAAGAATGCCATCTGGATGTGCTGGGCTGGAAATGCTAAGTGACAATAATGCCTGTATTTTATACGCTGAGCTTTATATATGAGTTTATATATGATGGCGGGTGTGGGGAAAAGTAGTTCCACCCCCTTACAACCTACAAATAGTTTAGGGGCAGGGCGACAGGCACTCTGCATAGTTGGGATTATGGGCAGTTCTAAGCCCAGACTGCAGGGAAGCAGGGAGGGGGGTAAGGGTATTTCATTAGTTTTGGTTTGTAAGTTAGACGACAGAGTAGCATAAGGCATCATGAGAAGTGGGAGGGATAAAGTATTTGAGGTGGCTCCCCCCGGCCCTCGCTGGCCGCCACATGCATCTAGAAGCAGGACCGCAGACTTAAGTGCCGAAAGAAGTTATGTCGGTAGATCCAACAAACATCACTGTGGGTTCAGGAAGGGATAAAGGATTCAGACTCCTGTCCTGTAACATCAACGGCCTTGGGGATAAGCTTAGGAGAGGAATAGTGGTGCAATTTATTAAAAGACATACCCCGAGGTAGTGTTACTGCAGGAGACGCACTTAATCGGAAGCACCTGCAAAGTGTTAGCGAGGTGGGGGTATCAACTGGTTGTACACTCAGGATTCTCCTCGGGATCTAGGGGGGTGGTAATCATGATGAGACGATCCTTTCCACTTGCGATCGAACATACCTGGACGGACATACAGGGCAGGTACGCTGCAATATCGGGGAGATGGGAGGGGGTGGCACTGACCATAGTATCAATGTACGTCCCTCCTGGCTTACCAGCATCAGCATTTAGAGATCTGGGTAAGGTTATGCTGACCTTCCCTGAGGCGAGAGTGTTGATAGGAGGAGGCTTTAACTCTGTTGTGTCGGGTCGACTTGACTGAAATACCCTGCGAGACATAAGGTCCCCACTGCTGCTTCTCCCCAATTTTCTAGAAGCAATGGGACTGGTGGACGCATGGCGCGTTCATCATCCCAGCGAGACACAGTTTACATTCCATTCAGGGGCCCATAAGAGTCTCTCAATAATAGACTATATACTCACCCCAGCAGACCAGGTTGGGCACATCAAAGAAGTCCGGCATCTGGCATGGGGTATCTCCGATCAGTCCCCGATACTGGCCCAGGTGGTGGGGGGGGAGGGACAGGTGGGGAGAATAGCGCCAATAAATCCCTGGCACCTCCGAGTCCCGGCAGTAAAAGAGAAAATCACACAAGTGATAGAGCATTATTTCAAGAGAATGAGGGATGAGTGTGATCAGCCCAGATGCTTTGGGAGGCTTTCAAGACAGTGGTGTGTGGACATGCGCTCTCTCAATTCGCAGGGGTGCGTAAGGAAAGAAATGCGGACCTGGTTAGGCTAGAGGAAGAACTCCTGCAGTTACAAGGGGAAATGACGAGAACTGGAGAGGAAAACATAGAGCACAAACTATACCTGAAAAGTGAAGAGCATAGGGGTTTGGCTTCGGACATGGCAAAAACAATAAGCAGGGACAAACTCGGTATGATATATGAGCTGGGGGATAAGGCAGGAAAACTGCTGGCATGGTTAGGTAAAAGGAGCCAGGCAAATCGATCAGTTACTGAACTGGTGGCGGAGACGGGGGAAATGTTGTCAGATCCGCAGGAAATAGCTGAAGAATTTGCCAAATATTATCAGCAAATATATACAGTGGAGAGGTGTGGTGCAGCGGCCAGGGCAGCTGACTTCGGAGCACAGGGCTCACGGTTCGATCTCCGGCAGCAGCTCAGCTCAGCACCATGTGACTCTGGGCAATAGCTCACTTAATTTCCACGACGGCCCCCAGTGCCTTGAGACCCGTAAGGGTGAGTAGTTCGCGCTTTACAAATACGGATTTACATTTTTTTTTTTTTATACATCCCATACCACCCGCCCAGAGGAAGAATCAAGGGTTCTGCTGTCAGATATAACGCTCCCGACATTATCAGCAGAGGAAAGGGCACTTTTAGAAAGTGACTTCACAAATGATGAAGTGATGCAAGTCATCAGGAGCCTTCAATCATGGGAAAGCGATGGGCCCTAATGGCCTCCCAATAGAATTGTATAAACTAGCAGCCAAGAAAATTGCCCCTCATCTTAAAGCCATGTACGAAGAGAGCCGTGATGTGGGCATGCTACCCAAAGACCAGCGAATCGCCACTCTGGTAGTAATACACAAGGATGGCAAACCCAAAAATGAATGCTCCTCGTATCGGCCCATCTCGCTGCTTAACGCAGAGGCCAAAATCCTTGCAAAATTCCTAGCCGCCCGTTTGGTCCAAGCTATCTCTAACCTGGTCCATCCTGACCAATGGAATAGAAACGTTGAGAGAGGACGCAGTGGGGTATCCTTGGACGCCTCTATGGCCTTTGATACAATTGAATGGCCCTATCTGTTTGCCGTCCTGGAAAAACTGGGATTCGGTCCCAGCTTTATGAGCTGGATATGACTTTTATATACAGGTCCATTAGAACAGGTGGTAGTAAATAACAAAAAATCCACAGTTTTTCCTCTTCAGATAGGAACATGGCAGGGCTACCCTCTGTCCCCACTGCTCTTTACATTGACGCTGGAGCCACTTGCATCGTGGATCCGGAAGGACCCCGTAATAAGAGGGCTGAGATGGTCAGAGGACTGGGAGGACCGTATCTCCCTCTATGCTGACGATATATTGTATCTTGCGGGACCCAAGATATCAATAAACAGGGTCCTCAACATATTTACAAATTTTGGTAGTCAGGATACATGATTAATTTGGCTAATTCTGTGATCTATGTGTTACACGGGAAGTTCCCCCCTTTGCCCAAAGGTTGCAGATTAACAGAAGCCATACATGGCTTTAAATATCTCGGAATCTATATCACAATGGATCCGAAGTAGTCCTACACCTGTAACCTCCTTCTCCTGTTGCAGCGACTGAAAAGTGACGTAGAACACTGAAAGTCGCTCCCTCTGTCCCTATTGGGTAGAGCTGCATTATTTAAAATGATGTCCTTGCCGCGCTTTTTATATGTTCTGCATAATTCACCTTCCCCAGTACCAACCACTTATTTCAAAGCCATAGAATGTGAACAGAGGGAACTACTGTGGATGAGTAAACCGCCCCGTATAGCGCTCCCAAAACTGGTGCAAGGGTGGTATGATGGTGGTATAGGGCTCCCGGATATCAAGAAATATTACTGAGCAGCACATTAGGCAGCTATCAATCACTGCACGTATCGGCCCAACGATGATCCGGGGTTTAGAATGGACAAATGGCTTTTACCGGGAGAGAGTTATGCAAGGGCACTATACACTAGACCTGCAAAACTGCACTTAATGGAGCCCACGTGGCATTCAGTCCAGGTGTGGCACACTGGACTGGATGGGATGGTCTAAAAAGATTATGCAAGCCACCCCTCTGTGGGACTCGTAACAACTGGGCACATTAAGGAAGACAAAGGGCTTCAATAATTGGCAGATGATATGGATATCTAGGGTAGGGGACCTGTGGAGAAAGGAGATGTGACCCCCTTTCTGCAACTGCAACAAGAGTACGAACTATCTAGTACAGAGAGATTTAGATATCTGCAGGTGCGCCATGCCCTGAAAGCCCACATCCCAAGGGGAGAAACCCCGCCTGAATCTACGCCCTTGAAAGATAGAATTCTTGATGAACACATGCCCAAAAAAGCAATCTCTCTGACCTATCAGAAACTAGTAAACCATACACCTGACTCCCTCATACAACTCCGTAGAAAGTGGGAAACTGAAATTTCAGAGCTAGATGACGACGCATGGCAGGAGGCGCTGGCATCCCCCAAGGAGGTAGCAATCTCCTCCAAGCTCAAGCTGGTGCAACTAAAAATATTACACTGAATATACCTTAGGTCCAACATTGGTGAAGATGGGTTATATGGAGGACTCGGGCTGTGGGCAGCAGTGCAGCAGAGAAGGCACATTTATCCATATATTATGGGAATGTATCCATGTTAAGAAATATTGGACGGACGTGCTCCGCAGTATCACAGAGGCATTGGGAATAGGATTGGAACCCGAAGTCAAAAGATGTTTACTGAATATTTGGGAACCCACAGACCTTAATTGTAAAGAAAAAACCTGGGCTTCTGTGGGGCTAATGGTTGCCAAACGAAACATTGCAAAACTGTGGGGGGCACAAGAAGCACCTACAGTGAACACATGGAAAAAGGATATGAATTGGTGCATGGTAAGAGAAAAAAACAGTATTTATGGCCCGGGGATTCCCAAAGAAATGGATGCAAATATGGGGCAAGTGGAACACATACAGAGGTAATATCTGCACTCCGCCCACCCTTCCCCCCCCACAGGAAGAATGAGGGGCTACATATATATAAAGATGTGGACATTGGGGACTATATTTATGTTTAAAATATCGAAGAATAGACTGTACGTAAGGAAGCAATTGTCTGACCAATTTCCATGTTGTCTGTATCATCATTACTTTGTCATCAATAAAAAGAGTTTAAAAAAAAAGACAGCCACAAACACAGGAAGGTGAGGCTCATCTGCATTCTGAGCACTCATCTGCATTAATCTGCATTCTGATGGATCTTCCTCAACAGGAAGAATGTGAAGGGCTGACACACTTCAATAGGAAGTGTTCTGTGCACACATAAAGCACCAACTAATCCCCCCCCTCACAGATGGCCTGGTAGACAGGGCTGGGTTGAAAGGGAGCCTTGTGCACTTCAGAGAATTTCTTTGAAGTCACCCCTTATATCAACAGCACTTTTGGGTATAAGTACTAGGTCTCTGACCCTACCAAATCAGTCCACTACTAGACCAGGGAAAAACTCTGCTGGAGTAAAGACTGCTGTGCTGTAAGGATTGCCACTTTGCCTTGACTGACTATTTTGAGGAAATGCTAGCTGTCCTGATTCCTGCTGATCTCTGCCCTGCTGAGGACAAGGACTGGACCCATCTCACTTGAAGCCAGAGTGACTCCAGGGGCATGATGGCTTGCCTCCTCTTTTCTGAAGTCTCAGGGACACAAAAGACTTCCTGCAATCCTGCTTGCACTTCTGGACACTGCCATCTGTGAGTCCTACCCTTGCCTGAGGACCCCCCTCCAGTCCTGGACCTCAGAAGTGGGTTCTGGATTTGTATTTCTACAAAACCGACAAATCGCCACCACTACGCCAGTCGGAACCTACACATTGCCCTTCAGTGCTGATGGAGAGGATGTTCCACGACAGCGGTTTCACGGCCTTTCTCAGCCCGATTATGATGATCTGCATGGCTCGACAATGATGTAGTGCATTCATCTCTACGGAGTTCGACGATGACGCAGGAGCCCACTGTGTGAATGGGAACCGATGTATTGTGCTCTTGATATTGACGCTTGCTCCATCCAAGGTACTTTTTCAGCAGGACCTGTGCAAGTCCCGTAGCTGGCCTGCCCTTCATTGCAGTTGCCCTGAACTTTTGATTTATACTGGTCCCTCATGACCTCAAGTAACCTTTTGACCCCTAGTGACTTTTCACATTTAATCTTAAAAATTAATGTCTCAAGTTCTACTTATTGGATTTTTGTCATTTTGGTCTTGTTTTACTCAGATAAATATTCGCTGTTTTTTAAACCTGTGTGGAGTGTTTTTGTGGTGTTTTCATTGTGTTACTGTGCCTGTGTGTTGCACAATTATTTGACACATTGCCTCTTAAGTTAAGCATGCCTGCTCTATGCCAAGCTACCAGAGGGTGTGCACAGGTTAATTTAAAGTATGTATCTAGGTTACCCTGACTAGGATTATGGTCCCTTCTCAGACAGGGTGCAAACCTCTGTCAACTAGAGACCCAGGGGCATATTATCAAGGAATAGCGATATTTATCGCTAACCGCGCTTAGCGCAAATTATTTTAACGCCGCCTATCGCTGGAAAATATCGCTGAGATAACACCCTATTAACAAGGTTTATCTCCATAGCGATAACATTTCCAGCGATAGCGGCAAAATGTGAGAATATCGCTGGAAAAGCAGCGATATTCTCGCATTAACGCTAAGGTGGATTCAGCATTAGAATCCACCTCCTATACTACAAACAGGTAAGTCATCCTCACTAGCAGGTGTTAAAATCTAGCGATAAACGCGCTTAGCGCGAATTATTTTATCGATTCGCCTGCCTTGCTAATAGGGAGTAGTGGTGTTAGCGACTGTTTTCAGTCGCTTTTAGTAGGGAACGCCTTCCTTGCATGTCATTAGCGATAATTATCGCTGACATGCAAGGCGATGTAAATCCCGGCCGCTAACGCCTGAAAGCTGTCGCTAACGCCTGTTAGCGACAGCTTGCTGATAGGGCGATAAAATTATCGCCGCTTTAGCGGCAAAAAGTGCTGCTAAAGCGGCGATAAAGCCCTTGATAATATGCCCCCCAATTTTTAACAATGAGGTTTAAAGATTTCCAGTCCACAAGAATCTGCTTAGCTACTGTGGTTAGCAGAAGGTCCAATAGAGCATATTCAAAACAGGTGACAGAAATGGAGAGTGGAGACTCTAAAGTTCCTAAAATTACAGCGAGAAAGTCTAGTATGATTTGCTGTTTGAGGATGGTTGCTAATTGATTTCCAAATTTTCTCAGTAAGACTGAATTAGTTCAGAACTGAAAAACATATGTTCACAGTCCCTCAGTTTCTTCTTTACAATTCCAACACATGTTCGAGTCGATTAGACTGGCTTTGACTAATCTGCTTGGGGTCCAATATGTTACATGAATGTTTTATTTTTGAAGAATTGTTATTGGGCTATAGAGTACACTATTTTGTGTTGAAGAGCTTTACAGGAGCTAGTAGACCAGGTGATAGCATCAGGGGGTTCACTGTTTAGTTTTCTGAAATGTTTATCCCATTTGGATGGGAGTGTAGCAATTGGACTATCCGTGTGGATGTTTAACAATTCATAGATTCTGGAAGCTGTATGCCCAGCTTCCAGCCATTTCCAAAGAAGAACACCTGATTCTGGTACACCAAGAGTGCTAATTCTAGATAGTTATGTCTTTGTTTTAAAAAAAGTGTAGAAATCTAGGTTGGATAGATTTTTCATGAGTTAGTGGGTAGCAAATGTTAAGGGGCCAGATGGAGAGTATATGTCTTTGACTAACGAGATACCTTTAGTGGCCCAGCTTTGAGCATTATACATTGGTAAGTCATGTTTTGTCTTCTTACAATTCCACGAGGTTAGGAGATTGGAATTTGAAATATGCATAGACAGTTTTTTTTATCTAACAGAGGAATAGCCTTCCCTTTTTCTATTAGGAATTGTTTTGAGTGAGGTGGATATAGGTGGGTCATTGTAAGGTACACAGTAATGTGTAGAATGAAATGAATGAGCGTTCTATGTAAAGCCAATAGGGCTGGAAAATTGGGTGGTCGATAAACCAACATGTGCCTTGAATAGCCAAAAAATTGGTATGGTAGTTAAAAAAATAAGACAGTTGCAGCCACCAGCATTGGAATGTAATCGTAATCTTTAAAAGGAAGTTCTGGCTTTTTGTTCACCCATTGTAATGAGTATGTAATTTTAACCAGTGAGGAAAACAATTGGTTAGATAATCTTAGCAGCAGCATGCTGGAAATAAAATTGACTAGTGGAGTGATCATAATTTTCAAGGTTGCAATACAGCCCCACCACGAAAAGTATTATTTTCGTTCAGCTTACCTGAGGATGACAGGACATCGAAAAGCCATATACCAAGGTATTTAACATGCTGAGACTGCCAGCGGAGTGTTGAATTGCCTAGGAATAAGGGAAGACAATGAACTTTCAAAGGGAGTACTTATGTCTTATCTTTGTGTAAATCATATCCCGAAATCACAGAGAAGCATTGTATGATTTGTTTTAACATAGTAGGAGTGGCAGAATCAGCTTCGATGAAGAACAAAAGGATGTCATCAGCATATTTCATCATCTTTAATATAATCAAATCAAAACAAAAGCCCTGAATGTCGGGGAACTGATTTAATAGTTGTAGAAGAAGATTAATATCCAATAAAAACAACAATGGTGAGACAGAACAGCCTTGACACTTGCTCTGTTGAAAAGGGTAAGGCATCAGACAAAAAGCCATTAATTCTCACCCTCACTGTAGCAGCAGCATATAACGCCATGATCATTTTTATAAATTGTGTTCCAATATCTTGATAGGAAAGGACTGCTTCTAGATATGGTCAACTCACCTTATCAAGCGTCTTCTCTGCATCCAAGGCTATGGTAATAGCAGGGGTGGCTACCAGATTGGCTTTTTCAATTTCATGACAAAAAGAGCGTGTGGTGTCGCTCGGCAGCCTACCCTCTAAAAAGCCTCACTGAGAACCATAATCCAAATTTGCTTTAATTGGTTCTAGACATTTTGCCAAGATTTTTGCATATAGTTTCGACTTCAATGTTAATTAAGGATTTTGGTATGTAGTTTTTTGGATCTCTATAGTCTTGGCCATCTTTTGTGATGACGACTATCGTTGCAGCAGTGCCCCACACCTTCCACGTGTGGATGAAGTGTGTTAAAACCGCTTCATGTGGAGGGAAGATGGTAGGTAACATGGTTTTGTAGGAGTTGATTGGAAGCCCTTGAGGGCCAGTTGCCTTGCCACTGGGTATTGTCTTTATGGCATCCAAAATGTCTTTCTCCGTGGTAGGTTTGCCAAGGACAGTTTTATCTGAGTCAGAAACAGAGTTGGAACATATTTTGTTTTTTGCAAATTGTTGGCACGTCTCTTTAGCAGTAGTGGTGGTTGGTATGTACAATGAAGCATAAAACTTCTTAAAAATGTCCGATCTTTCTGAGGTTTTAACTTTGGTGGTACCATCCACATCCCTGATGTTAGAAATAAGGGATGTAATTTTTTTTTTTAAATTAGGTAAACTGCTAGCGCTTTACCCACTTTGTTCAAATAGAGTAGCTTTTTAGTTCTGTGTGCCGGGACCCATAGATGAGAGTGTTTACTCACTATTTTGTTGTATTCATATTTTAAGCGTTTGAGTTTGTTTAACAGTCTAGAGTCTTCTGAATGTCTACGTTTTGGTTTAGTTCTTTTTATTTCAGCAGTTAGGGAGTCAAGAGAGCCTTTAACCTCTTTATTTCTTTTATTGATTCCACTGATAACTAGGCCCCTATTATAGTACTTCAATGTATCTCATAAAGGGACAAGGGAAGTAACAGAGGCCCAAATTTATAATTTTTTCATGCAGCGCATTGAAGCAAGCCAATTTGCTGCACTGCTCTACGTGAAGGGGCAAGAATGTGCCATATCTATCATTATACAGCGTATTCCTGTCCTTTCCTAGTTCTGGCACACGTTTGGCAGCCTAGCCCCAATGCAGGCACATTTGTGTCACGGTGCAAGGGTACTAGTGTTGTAGGCAGGATTGTTATTGTGCAGGAAGGTACACCTTCCCACCAGAAACAACCCCCAGAGGCAGAATGCAGCACACGTAGAAAGCGTAAACACCAAGGAGAAATAAAGATATTTCTCCTCGTAACACATCATCTGGGGAGGCGTAGCATTTTGACACATTTCCAGGTCTACCAGTAATGGAAAATATGGGAATGCACGAAAATCCATGGGTGAATTCGTAGGAACACCTATACTCCACCCATGAAACGCCACCCTGGGGCAGTGATTTGCGCTGCCTTGCATTTCAAACCATGCAGGGCCATGCAAGAGGGCCTTGTATGGCATCATAAATCTCACTTAGGTTTTGTGTCACCCTTGCGCCCATTGTGTGGTGCAAGGGTGACTCGAATCCCTTGATAAATCTAGCCCAGAGCATGCATTTTAACAAATGAATAATTCTAGTCACCTGTTGATAAATTTGACCCTTTATCTTCTAGGAGTTCTGCATTCAAATGCCCAGAATTATTTTCCTCAACATCGTCATGTGCTCAACTGTTCCATCACTGACCCATTGAAGAAGGGTAGTGTTGACCCAAAGGTAGTCGATGCATGAGTAACTCATCTGTGGTGCTGAAAAAATCATTATTGAGCTTGTGACTTAAGAGAGATTCTGTAAGGCCCTATGTGATGTTGGTGGTCTGAATTTGGAAGGGGGGATTGGGTACATGTGAAGATTAAAGTCACACCCACAAATAATGGAATAATGCAAGCATTTTTTGGGAGGAGCACTAATTTTGAATTTAGCCTGTCCCAAAATTTGTGGTTATCAACAATAGGAAAATAGAAATTCAAAGCACAATGTTTGTTCTCTCCATTTTTTATTCTTGTTAGAAACTGTCAAGCCTCTTCATTTTGCTCGGTGGTGATTATGCATAGGCCTGAGCATTTAGAAAGAAAAATAATCACCCGTTCACTTTTTGCTACCTCACCAGATCAGAACATGTCCTTTACCCAGCTTGATCTCATAGTCAGTGACTCACTGTATGTTATTTTTGTTTCCTGTATGAATGCTATGCCAACGTTTAAGGTGTTACAATACTCACTAATTTTCCTTCTTTTGGTTGGGTACTTCAGGGCTTTTACACTAAGGGATGCAACTTTAAGAGTAGACATAGGGGTAAAACAAGACATGTTGGTGGATAAGCAAGCACAACAAGATGATGGACGAAGTGCTGAAACTATTCAAACTCTCACCCCCAGTCAAGAGCTCTGGGTTCCACTGTTCTTTTGCTCATCATGCCACCCCAGTTTTGACTCAGCCATATGCAAATCAGTCTTGACCATGCCCCCCATGGGAACAGTCTAGCCTGAACTGCCAGGCCAGGTCCTCCCTGGACCGGAAACAAGCATCTGGGACCAGTTTCAGAGTATCACCCATCATCAGCCAGGCTTGCTTGAATCCAGTGGCACAGCGAGCAAGGGACCCACGTCTGGGCATACTCTTGAAACAAAACAAAAAAACATGGTAACCTGTGAATATTTGAAGAAGACAAGGAACAAAAACTGTAACAGCACAAGCCAAGAAGAGAACTGCAAACCCGCTCCCTTCCATCCCCCGTCCATCAGGGGCAATCACAGAGAGACAGAATCGAAGTTACAGAGCTATGGAGGAACCTTATTAAAGCAAGGAAGACAAGGTCTCCTCATACTCCCAGGAACGTAATAACATGGTATCAGTAGCATTAGTGGACTACAATGGCATACTTGCGCAGAACATGTGACCCTAAATGTCCGAGAACACTGTGTAAGAGTGGAGAGTGTATAAAATTGTAAGCAAAATGGAACAGACCTCTGTGCCAACGTAATACAGACACCTTCATTAGTAGCAAAAACATGAACAAATAAACACTGTGGGCCCGATTCACAAAAGTAATATGAGACAAATTCCTAACTTTACGACTTTCGGTATTCACAAAGGGCATTTAAGAGTAGTAAAGTTAGGATTTTGTCTCAGTCAAACTTAAGTTTTGGTCTTAAGAAGACCAAAACTTAAGTTTAACTGAGACAAAATCCTAACTTTACTACTCCTAAATACCCTTTGTGAATACCGAAAGTCGAACAGGTTAGGATTTTGTCTCAGTTTACTTTTGTGAATCGGGCCCCATATCTGAATCTATCATATCATCCTAGGAGTAAATAAGCCAGCATTGACTCGTTTACTAGCTGTATAGAGAGGTGAAAATAAATGGTTAGAGATCATCGTAGTAAATGCACGTAATTGTAAGACAGTGTTAGAAATGGGGGTGTCTAGTTGGCATAGGTAGGTACCATTGTCCAAGTATGGGCCCTTCATCCTAGTCAGGGTAAGGGGGGATACAATTCCAAAATAACCCCTGCTCACCCCCTTGGTAGCTTGGCACAAGCAGATAGGCTTATCTCAGAGGCAGTGTGTAAAGCATTTGTGAACACACAGTAATACAGTGAGAACACTACAAATGGACACCACACCAGTTTAGAAAAATAAGTAATCTTTATCTTAACCAAACAAGACCAAAACGACTAAAATCCACAATACAGTTATCAAGTTATCCTTAAAAATAGGTTATTCACTCAAATAAATGTTGTAGCAACAAATAACTCCACCTGGAGTAATTATGACGTTGTGACAGATGAAAATCCTAAAGTACGGCGCCGACTCCGAAGTGCGCTGCTGCAGGCGCGAAGTCAAGCAGACCCCTAAAGAACAGTACCTAGAAACGATGAAAGCAAAGACGGTGCACGGTGTCAGGGAGGTGATGCGGTGTTGACAGATTCGGGAGTCACCCACATCGAGTATCAGCTCCCCGTTGGTGAAGCACTGGCATCGGTGACGTCGGGGCTGCAGTGCGAGTCGGGACGGTGCATCGTGGACATCACAAGTGGTGTCCTCGGCTCCGGTGCAGGCAGCGGCCTCGGTGATGGCTTCGGAATCAGGGTGGCACGGCATCAGCAGGCGTCAGGCCTATGGCGCAAGTCGGGGCGGTGCATCGTGCTCTTCATAAGCGGTGTCCACGGCTTCGATGCAGGTTACGTCATCTCTCGCCGGCATCGCTGCTGCAATTTCCTTCTATGGCAGCTGAAACAGCAGTTCCAGATGCAGAAAGACAGAAGAAATGAATTCTTTGTGTCCCTGAGACTTCAGAACAGGAGGAAAGCTCTATGTCAAGCCCTTGAAGATCTTCCTCAAGCAGGGGACACAGCAAACAGCAAAGTCCTTCTCCTTTCCTTGGCAGCAAGTAGCCACTGCAGGCCAACCCCAGACAGCAAAAGAGCACAGGGGCAGCATTCCTCCTCAGCTTCTCCTTGGCAAAGGTTCCTCTTGATTCCCAGAAGTGATCTAAAAGTCTGGGGTCTGTGCCCCTCTTTTTATACAGCAAAATCCTTTGTTCTCTGGTGGCAGAGAAGCCCTGTGCTCAGTCAAAACCAGTTCTGTGTTCCCTGGTGCAGCTTCCTGGCAGGAGGTGGAGACAGCATTGTCCTTGGCAGACCAAGCTCATTCAGGAGAAAGGAAATATCCTCCCCCTGCTCTGAATGGAGTCCAGGTCTATTCAGCTCAGCCCTGACTCATCAGACTCTCTGGAGCCACTGCACCTCCCCAGCCCCTGACTCTCCAAACCCAGACAGTCAATCTACATCCTAGCAGAGGAACACTGGATGGCTAAGCAAGAAAATACCTACTTTCTAAAAGTGGTATTTTCAAACAAAGAATGTAAAAATCACCCTCACTAAAAGATGCATTTTAACATTCTGAGTTCAGGTTTACTAAACTTTATTTTCCTACTTTGTTCCCAGGGGTAATTAGGCTTTTACGATGTTATAAGCAAGCTCCCCGTACTATCCTATGGGAACAGGTAGCCTTGCAATAGTGAAAAACGAAATTGGCAGTAATTCACTATGAGGACAAGCCACACACATCAGGGCATGTCCTACCTTTTACATACATTGCAACCTGCCCACAGGGGTACCTTGGGCCTACCTTACGGTTGACTAACATGTAAGAAAAGGGAAGGTTAGGGCCTGGCAAGTGGGTGCACTTGCCAGGTCGGCATGGCAGTACCAGACTGCACACAGGCTCTGCAATGGCAGGCATGAGCTACATTTACAGGCTGCTTATGTGGGTGACACAATCAGTGCTGCAGCCCACTAGCAGCATTTGATTTACAGGCCCTGGGCACCCACACTGCACTGTACTAGGGACTGACTAGTAAATCAAATATGCCAATCATGGAATCACCAATCCATAACAACAATTTACAAAGGGAGCACTTGCACTTTGGCACTGAACAACCGTGGCAAAGTGCCCAAAGCATTTAGACCAGCAAAACGAAGTCCAACACATAGCAAAAACACAGGAGGCAAAAGGCAAAAATTGTGGAAACCCACGCCAATGATGCCAGGTCTAACAGACAGTACTATTATCATTACTTAAATTATGTATGTAGGGATCTGGCTCTGTATATACAATACCAAAAAGAAGTATAGAGTCCAGTGGATCCCCAGAGGCTTTACAGAGTCTCAAGTAGATAATACTAATGCTCTCTTTTGTGGTAGTGTGTGTAAACAGTTATGCTTATCAGAGGGCTGTGCTAAGCATTTGCTGTACACACACAGGCAATAAAGGATACACACACTCAATGACTAAATCCAAAACCAATTGGTTGTAAAAATAATACTTTAGTATATTTATTTTAAGAAGCAAAGATACTCTGTTGCAAGTAAATACATTTTGCAATATCAATGCTTTTCAATTTAAAAAGTGGACATCAGCATATTTCAACAATTCAATGTTATATTATGGGAGGAAACGCAATCAGCAATATGCAGGTAAGTAAAGGATTTACTATAATGAGTTTCTGTTTGACAAACTAGTATCAGGTAAGGTTTAGGTAAGTGACAAAACTGCACCACCACCAGCACTGGGCAACCGGGTGCAGAGGTAAAACTTGGTATCTGGTGCCAATGTTATCCAATGGAGAAAGGGGGCAATCAAAATGGCACTACTTACAGGTAAGCAGCATGGTTTGGTAACGTTGTCTCTGGGGGTTAAGGTAAGCACAGGGGTGGCCACAAGGAAGTATCATACTTACACCTCCAGCGGCACAGGGGCGGCCGGGTGCAGATAGCCAACACAGTGTCAGGCACCCAATGCGAACCAAAGGGGAATCTCAAAGTCAGAAAAAGGCTGCAGGCTCAGGCCAGGAGGCCAATCAAAGGAGACCTACAACTGCACAGGTAAGTTGGGATGTACTGGAGCATCGGGACACCATCGGTTGATCTCTCCAAGGCCCAGGGGCTCCAGGTGCAGGGGTGTCCTTTGGCGTCAGGGTACAGCTTACCGGAGCAGGTGGCGGTTCGGCGGGTCGTCGTGCAGCGGCTGCAGGCATTGATGTGGAGTCCCGAAGGGGTCAGCCCACAGTGGACTCTTGTCCAGAATTGCATGGGAGCCTTTGCTAGACTGGTGGGCCACTGGAACTGAGGCTGTGGGTGTTGGGTGTAAAGAGGTAGTTGGTTTTGCAGTTTCTCAGACAGAGCTTTGGTCTTTACAGTAGGTTGTCTTTTAGACAGTTCCGAAGATAAGTAGCCTTTATGGAAGGCAGGACGTCCTCCCAGGGTTTTGAAGCTTGCTGGTCTGTAGAACAAGCCATGGGAGCTGCAAAGTTCAAAGTTTGCGGACAGGCTGGCAGGGCAGGACCAAGTCAGTGGCTAGAGCTTCTTGTTGTGCGGGGATCGGCTCTTCTTTGTCCTCTTCTTCATAGGTCATCTGTAATCTGAGGATTAAGGTTCAGGGTTGCCCATGTTACAGGGGTTAGAAGGTAGTAGTCAATGGACTACTTACCTTTAGGGTGCCAGCACCCTTTATATGTCTACTCCCTCTGGAAAGGGGGAACATCCCCAACCCTATTGGCTAGAGTCCTCCAAAACAACATGGAAAACTGTGAAAGGAGGTGGGTCACTTCAGCTGAGTGTAACTTAGGGGTGGCCCTGGCTGAGAGAGAACACATCTCTCTTGCTTACTAATTTTCCTACCGACCTTGCTGCCAAAAATGGGGCTTGGTCAGGGGCACGCATCTTCACTAGGTGGAGAGGCCCTGGTCAGCATTAAGGGTGGGCGAAGTTGGCATAGTGGTGGGAGTACCACTACGTGGAATTCTGCTGAGTTGAACAAAAACTCAGTGAAACTCCACAACTCTGTTCCATCGCATCCAGATTAATAAAACAGAAACCTCACATACCTTTGGTAAAACAAGTAACTCTATTTTTACATGCTAAAATGCATATAGTCATCTCACAAATAAAAATGAAAATATAGCAAGCAGTGAGAGAGGTGATGATTTTGGGGTCCTCCCTAACCTAGGGAGAGAACCTAGCAGATGCCTTGAACACAAAGAGCACATCATGCTGAATGATTCGGTGGTGGTCCCATCCTCCTAGGACCACCCCAAGCACAGTTATTCACTCCACTCTAGAATCTCGCCCCATAATGCTTTGCTGGGCCTTTGGTTGGCATTGTATTTTTGCCCATAACTTTGCTTGGGGTGGTCCTAGGAGGATGGGACCACCACCTAATCGTTCAGCGTGATATGTTCTTTGTGTTCAAGGCATCTGCTTGGTCCTCCCCCTAGGTTAGGGGGGACCCCAAAATCATCACCTCTCTCATTGCCGGATGTTTTTCAAAGCTCACTTTTGTAAATTGGTTATATGCTTTTTTTTTTTAAAGCATGTAAAGGTAAAGTTGTTTTTTTCAAAGGGCTGTGTGTGCAGTAGCTAACTCCACTATGTGGTGGAGTCGGAGTTTTTGCATGAATTCTGTGTTTTCAATGTAATGCCTAGTTAGCAAATCTCTGCTAGCAGAGCTGAGTTGCCCACTGTTAGTCAACATAACAAAGGATGGAAAACCTTTGAGGCTCACCTCCTTTCTATGCTGTTCCTGTTTCAGGGTATGCATGAATCACCTCTATCCAGAGCAGGCTTTGTTTCTGACCCACAAGAGCAAAAGGCTCCCATTTCGGGGGTCAGGAACATGTCTAGAGGTAGTAGGCTTGTGAGGACCAGTCAGGCACACACTAGCAATTTGGTAGGATTTGAGGGGGCATCTCTGGGTGCATTTCTTAATAAATCCGACACTGGCATCAGTGGAGTTTTACTAAGCTTAGATGTTTGGTACCAAACATGTTGAAAGTCGGTGAAGCCATCATGGAGCTGTGGAACCCGTAGTGACAAGCTCCCAGCCCATGTACTCTGTATGGATTCACTGTGCACTTATTTTGTTTAAAATGGACTTAGACACTATAGGGACATATCTGGTCATGCAGTTATGCCCTCACATGAGGTATAGTGCACCCTGCCTTAGGGCTGTAAGGCCTGCTGTAGGGGTGACTTTCCTATGCCTCTTGCAGTGCTGGTAGGCCTGGCACACAGGGATGTGTGCCAGGTTGAATCTTCACTTTTATCTGTACCAAAACACGCAGGCTACTGTGGCATTATTCCGGTGTTTGGTGAGGGATCTCAAAGGGTGACATGCTGCAGCCCCTCTCCGGTCACAAGGCCCTTGGAACTACTGACACCTTTTTACAAGGGACTTATATGTCAGCCAGAGGTGTGCCAATTGTGGAAACAAAGGTACAGTTTTGGGAAAGAACACAGGCACTGGGAACCTGGTTATCAGGAACCCAGTGCACACTCAGTCAAAGATGCATCAGAGTCAGGCAAAAAGTGGGGGGTAACTATGCCAAAAGGGGTACTTTCCTACAAAGTACACCATCTAATTTATATTTTAGCATGGCATACCAATATCACTCACCCCAGGCAGTGTATAAAATGGTGCAGCATCTTATATTAACCACTATTGACCTCAAGTATACACTCCCTATCAAACATCCAGTGAGAATTAGGTGCTATCACTATATAAGAATCCTATAGGACATAAAGCTAGTAAAATAATTTGTGTGTTAAAAACATGAGACATCAGCTGGTAGTTCAAGCGTCCATCCCAGATTCTGACTTATTGTTGATAAATCTTTCAAGATCTGGTGGTTCAGAGAAAATATTTGTTTGGCCCTGGAATACAATTTTAAACTTAGAGGGGCCTTCAAATGAATGGTTAGTGGACAATTGAGGCAGTTTCTTGCGGAGAAGCCTTTCCTTTTATCCCCTGTATCTCTTGCAAAGTCTTGAGAAATGGATAAGAAAACAGTAAGGATCAGTTGAGAACATTAATGTCTCCACAGTTTGAAAATCAAAGGTCTAATTGAAGAGGTGTTTTTAAATTTGGAAAAAGATAAGCATGTTCTATTTCAAACTCTCTCTAAGAAAGGAGCGGCTTAGTGTTGTCATGATCCTTTTTTTCAGAAAGTTGACTGTAGAGTGTGATGAGACTTGCGACTTACTTGAAAAATGTGTAGATTGCTTCTTCAATTACAATCTTCCAACTCAGTGATTTTGAGGTTAAGCTTTGTAATCAGTTTTTGCAATTTCCAGGTTTGGTTGTCGTGGAGTTTGTTGTTGTCCTTCAGGGATCTGATTTTAGGCTCAGCAGTACTTAGTCTGATATTTAGGTCTTTTAAATCTTTCAGTATGCGAACCACTACGACATGTAGTAGGTCAGTGTTGGTTTCACGGCTGTGTGCAATATTATTAACTGAGTTCAGTGTCTTGAGGATAGTGTCCAGTATAGAGGCATTATTGAACTGGTTCTTTATAGCGGATTCTGGAATCGGTTGATCCTGTTTTGTTGTTTTTAGACTGGCCTTCACATCTTTCTCCTTATGGATCTGTCACCATGACTGATTGTTTGTTCCCAACTATTTACAATGTGCAAATAGTGTTGCAGCCATGAGCAGCAAAGTCAGTACGCCAGTAAGAGCAGTCTCACCTCCGTAATCCACTCCTTGGTAAGTGAGCCGCCTTTTAAAAGAGGCTGTGTCTCTAAGAAGTCCCATAGTGGTAAACTGCTAGTGTCATGGTGCCTCACTTAACTTCTCTGCTGGGTGGGAGGCAGGCTGGAGTTGTGTAGCGCTACAGTTTTCTCCTTGTTGTGGGTCCGAACTCTTTTGCATCTCGAGCATGATCACTGGATTTCACTGTGTGTACTAGGCCACATCTGACTCACCACTGCTCCCCCTTTCCCTTTTGTTGCTGAATATGGACTTGGCCCTTTCTGGAGGGTCATCCCCAGACTTTTTGCCTTCGCTCTTCCAATTTTGCTGATTTCATTTTTGTTGACTTTAGGACTATGTGCACTTAACGACCGTTAACCAGTGCTAAATGATTATGCTCTCTCCATAGTACATGATAGAATATGGTTATACCTAATTGCCATATTTAATTTAGTGGTACTACCTGTGCCCTGGGCCTGTAAATTGAATGCTACCAGTGGGCCTGCAGCACTGAGTGTGCTACCTACTTTAGTAGCACTCTGAACATGTCTCAGGCCTACGTTGCAGCCTGTGTGTGTGCAGTTTTAAATTACCATGTCGACCTGGCAAAGCAAATCCTTTGCCAGGCCCAAACCTTCATTTTTAATATATATACGTCACCCCTAATGTATGCCTTGGAAAACCCAGAGGACAGGATGCAATGTATTTAAAAAGTAGAACGTAGAGTAGAAAGTAGAAAGTATGTCGCTGTACTTCTTACATGTCCTGGTAGTGTAAAACTCTTTCATTCGTTTTTCACTACTGCAAGACCTAGCACTCCTATAGGATAACATTGGGTGTTACCTCATTGCATTTTATAAGTGTAATATTCAACTGGGAACAGGAAATCCCTTCATATTTAGTGTCTCTGGAATTGTAATATAAAATCGTAACTTATTGTGAGGTTGGATTTTAAATTGCAATTCTGAAAATGCCACTTCTAGGAAGTTGTTTAACTAAAGAGGGTTTTGGCCCATGATCAGAAAGGCTAGGCCAATATTATAAGCACACAACAACACACATGCCAATACTGTTATCAGTTATACTTCACTTCCCATGATCACACATAACACTTAATGTGACCGTAAATCATAATTTTATTTATTTTCTCATTTAGTTTTTCCTTTCTATTTGTGAAAAAATGTTTTTCAAAAATGTATTTACAAGTACCCATCGGTTTTTTTGAAGCAACATGCAAAAAATCACAGAAGACCACAACAATAGTTTAAGTCCAAATACTCAACACCACAAACTACATTGTTGGACATGACATAGACATGACATAGACAACAAATTAAACTTTACAAAAACAAATTAAGTAAGCTCGAGTTCTGTGTTTCAATTATTACTTTTTTTTCTATTTGTAAGAACAAAAACAAAAAACAAAAAGAAAGCTCGATACAGCCCTGAAGGTTGAAATTTCGTACTGGTTTTTTGAAAAAATCAATAACAACCTTGTTCAGGGTAACAACCAGACAGTGAACTATTATGGCTCATGACACAGTTATTTGGTTTAATAGTTTCTCGACAACATTTTTAACAAATGAGCCAACATAATGTATTTTTAAGCACACTTGTGTGGTTAAATAATTGTCGACGGTTTCAAACCCAAAGATATGAATTAACAGGGTTTTACTCAGGACTTAGAACTCCTAGAGAGCTGTGAAACGAAAAACATCCATATTACCACTTCATTCCATACACTTTCATTCAATCTGCACCATCCATGCATTAAAAATTGCCTCTTTTTGAGATCCACCGATCTCCTCTGTTAGATTTCTCCTAGGTCAGCCATGATACTCATATTCCAATACTAAAAGGAGAAGAAGCAAACCAAGTCTTAGATTCTGTCTCGTGTCTGACTACTGAGATAGGCCAAACGCGAGGCTGCTGAATTCAAAATATGCTATGTTTAAGAAAGCAGGATCCGCTATGTTTTGGAAAGCGCGCAATGGTTTCAACTCGGGCAGTGTGGTCAGCCCAAGCACGAAGACGCCAGGTGTTAAACGTGTGGCAGACAAAGGGACCACTCACTTTGTTTTTTGAAGAACGCATGCGCCTCCTTGTGCAGTCTTTTTTGTTGAGGGGCCATTTGTTTTTGAAATCTAGATAAACGATGAAAATAAACGTGAAATGTTCAACTAAAAGTGAGTTGTTTTTGGCGATTCAAACGCAAATCAAAACTTCAGTCATGGTGTACCTGGATTTTTAACGTTAGAGCGTGGGTGCTACCTTTTAAATCCCAAACATTTTTCTATCTGAAAGGCGAGAAGGACACCAAGTCACAAAGTCAGTTGAACTTAGAAACAGTTGAGCTTGAAAGCTGCCCGCTTTTACAAACCGAGACCTACGCGATGCACAGTCATGAACGTACCTTGTATTATTCATCTGCATTGTGCGAGGCGCCCGAGACCGTTGCTCCTTGTGTCCGTGGGTAACATGAACCCGCTGGTGGCTTTCTTTATTTGATTTCTGGAATTTTGCACGTAACACGTGGTGGTATGTAATCTCCCGGGGATTCTGGGAATTGTAGTTGCAAATGTAGAGGTTGTTGATCAGGGTATCGTGAAGTTTGGTAGAAAGCTGTTTGTTATGAATAAACTATCCCAAAGTCCAGCCCTTCTGTTGTCAGAGCAAATGAAGTGAAGATTTTTTTAAAAACAAACTCTGTATGGAATTTGTTCCGGTTGCATGTCTCATTTCCAGTGGCGGCTTGCCGAGGGAGTGGTGCGGGATGGTGGGCAGGGGAGTGGCAGGGTGGGGGGGTAGTGAACTCGGACATACGACGGACAGAACTCAGAGGGAGTTCTGTCCGTCGTAAGTCCGAGTCCACTACCCCCCCACCCTGACCCTCCCCCGCCCGCCGCCCCACACCACTCCCTCGGCGAGCCGCCACTGCTCATTTCTGGAAGACTTCTAGGAGATGGAGTCTTCTGTATGGGGAGTAATCCATGACGGTTTTCGTGACTCCCTTCAAAAAGAACTTCTGAAGTGCGATGTTCAAATTGTGAGATGCTTTTTCGAAAGTCCCTCCTTACGGAGATGCGTCACCTTGTAAAGCCCTGCGCCACATTATACATGCGTCAGGTATAATGTATGCCGGGTGGGCGTTCCCAAGTAGGAAAGCCTCGTAAAAGTGACGCAGTGAAATCTACAAGATTTCACTGAGTCACTTTTACGACGCCACTGCGTCAAAACCTTGCGCCTGCTTGAAGCAGGCGTAAGGAGGGACGCAGCATGTTAGGAATAGGCATTCCTAACCATTGCTGGAGTTGCATCGTACTTTCGACACGACTCCAGCAATGAGCTGCCCTTACGACGACAAGATGCGTCACGCATCTGTCTATCCTTGAGCCACGGTGCGCCGCATTGTAAATGTGGTGCATCCATGGTGGCGCAAGGGTTTTTTTCCGTGTTGCAATTTAACTGGCGCATCCTTGCTAATATGCAGAGATGCGCCAGTTCTTGTAAATCTGCCCCTATGTCTTCAGTGGAAAGTTAAATATGTAATTTAGGAGTCAGACAATTAAGTTATGCTTTAGGGGTCAGAGGACGTGGGCTGGGCCCTGGACAGAAGTGCCCATGTTTGCAGACTTCAATAACCATTTGTCTCAGTCCACAACATATGGGGGTGATCACAAAAAATAGGGATTTTCTTAGAAAATAAGAAATTGTTCTTTCAGCAACTTCTTTAAAAAAAAGACCAAATGCAAATCTGATGGTAAAATGTGCTTATTCCACAGTGTGGGACCATTAGAGAAAAATATTGAAAATGTGAATGATCACAAGGAAGAGGCATTAGTGATAACAGAAACAAAGATGCATAAGAAAGGAAATGAGCGCCCGAACCTCCTGTCTTTAGTACACCCGGACCAATCCGGGTTTATGCCCCATAGGAGCACTCGGCTTAATCTTCGTCGCCTCTATGGTGTCATGCATATGGTATCGCAGCGCTCTGATGCACAGGCTGCCCTCCTGTCCCTAGATGCGCATATGGCCTTCGATAGCATTGAATGGGACTATTTATTTGCGGTTCTGGACAAATTTGGCTTTGGGTCGAAATTTAGGGCATGGGTTAGGCTCCTCTACACGAGACCGAGGGCGCGAGTAAGGGTGAACGGGTCCGTTTCTAGGCTCTTTGGGCTGCACAGGGGCACGAGACAGGGCTGTCCGCTCTCCCCGATCCTCTTTGCGCTTGCACTGGAGCCGCTGGCGTCGTGGGTGAGAGGTGATCCGGTGGTAAGGGGCATTGATCTTGGGGGAGGATGGGAGGAGCGCATCTCCCTCTATGCCGATGACGTCTTGCTCTATGCCTATCGCCCCAGGCAGACTTTCCACAGGCTCCTGCACATTTTGAGATCTTTTGGTGACTATTCGGGCTATAGTATCAATTGGGGTAAGTCTCTGGTATTCGTGCTAGCTGGTGAGCCCCCGCAGCTGACGTCGGAATGTAGGGAGCTGTCGTGCAAAACAGAATTGAAATACTTGGGTGTCTGGATCACGAAATCTGAGGCCGACTTTATGCGTCTAAATGTCCTTTCACAACTGGACAGGTTGAAGGAAGACGTCCTGCACTGGCGCGGGCTGCCGGTCTCGCTCATGGGGCGCGCTGTATTGTTTAAAATGATGGCTCTTCTGCGCCTCCTGTATGCACTACAAAATACTCCTTTCTTGGTACCGGAGAGGTTCTTCCGAGCTATAGAGGCGGAACAGCGTGCATTGTTGTGGGGAGGAGGAAGCCCCAGAATTGCCCTGAGAAAGTTACAACTGGGGGTATATGAGGGGGACTGGCCGTGCCCGATCTGCAAAAGTATTACTGGGCCGCGCAACTTGTAAATATCAATGGGTGGGTTTTCTCCCCCACTGAGGAACCGGCGTACCGGGTGGATCGGATGGTGTTGGGGAAAGGCGGTTATCTTACAGCCCTCTATTCACGGAGGAGAGGTGTGTCCAATCGCCCGCCTCATACAGAGACAGTGATAGACATATGGCGGAAGGCGACTAGGATGACGGGGTGGGAGGCCAGACACCGCTGTGGCACGGGGACTTGCTCTCGGAGGTCGCGAATTTGCGAGATCTGCAAGGCTGGAGCGATATTGGCATAGATCTCCTGGGTGATATTTGGAAGAATGGCGAGATGATTGCCTTCGCCACCATGCAGGCGGAATACCAGATGGGGGTGGGGGAATACTTCCGATACCTCCAGGTTAGACACGCTCTGCGACGCCATTTGAAGGACGGGGAGAGAGTGGCTGCGTATGCCCTGTTAGAGGACAGACTGTTGCTTGATCCTATGACCGACAAGGCTATCTCACTTACCTATAAAAAACTTATAAACAACACACCAGACCCCCTGGGACCACTCCGGGAAGCCTGGGAGTCGGACGTGGGCCTCCTTGAGGACGATGACTGGCTGGAGGCCTTGCAAAGTCCGAGAGAGATAGCAGTTAGGGCCCGATTCCGGCTAGTCCAGCTGCGTATCCTGCACCGTTCATATGTACCCAGGACAACACAACACCGTATTGGCTATTGTGATTCTGATAAGTGCCTGCGGGGGTGTAGTGAGCCGGGAACGTTCTTTCATATCCTGTGGGAGTGCCCCGTGATACGGAACTACTGGATGAGTGTGGCCCAGGTCATGTCTGAGGTGGTGGGGTCTACGGTCCCGCTGGACGTCAGGTGGTTTGTCCTGGGAGTGACGGGAGAGGTGGTCTGGCCCAAGTGGGAGATGATCTGGCTCGCGCTAGCCGGGATAGTGGCAAAACGAAATATAGCCAGACTTTGGGGAGCGAGAGAAGTTCCTTCGGTGGGAGGATGGAAAAAAGACCTCGACTGGTGCCAACGGGCTGAACAGGTGGTGTATCAGAGCCGAGGTTGTCCGCGGAAATGGGAAAAGATCTGGAGGGCCTGGAGGACGGACAGGGGGGATCTATTGTCAGATTGAAGGGACATTTATTGGGTTAGGGAGAGACCCGGGGCTGGATGAGGGGGTATACAGGGGCCTAAGGGACTGTACAATATGATTTATTTTTTGTACTCGGAACTGCTGATTCACCGCTGAATACTTGACAAGTGGAATGGAAAGCATTTATGTGGTTGTTTGTAATAAAAAGATGTTTTAAAAAAAAAAAAAGAAAGGAAATGAGCACATGTATAATGTGAAGCCAGTGAAAATAAATAGGATATGCAAGAGAGATAAGGCACATGAAAATCATACAAGGAAACGGAATCTGAACTAAATAGAAAAAGGGAGCTAACTGAGTAAGGAAAGGTATGAATTTGATAGTAAAGAAAAAGAGCACTTGAATTTTGTATGGGTTAAAGATGGACAAGCAGGTGTTTGGAGAGGCCAATGTAAAAGAAGGAACAGTAATTGTTGTGAGGAAGAAAGAGGGAAAGACACAGTGATTGAATGAAAAAACTGAAATAAACAATTTAATTTTTCATTATAACCCAGGTGGGAATTTCTTGTTCTTGTTATTATTGAGAAAGTTGATGTCAGTATGAATAATGATACACTCATGTATAAAAACGAAATCGCATCTTTCTTGGCAAATTCACCCATTATCAACTCCACACCAACCCTGACTCAGAAATACGTAGTCAGGCAGGTGCTGAGACCCAGGCCTGAGGTCACTGATTGGGGCGGCACGTAGCTGGCTGACAAATGCGCGAACAGTAAACCTCAGATCAATCCCACAGATAGGCGCAGCACCGCCACATTTAGCCAGGGAGATTGGCCCCAATAAAGTACACATGGCCAGAGGGGTATACGCGTTCCCAAAACACCATAAAGTCAGTTGCCACATGAAGTTAGGAACACACAGCAAAGCAGGGCACAGCACACACAGTACACATAGTGATCACGCGCTCCTCATGCCAGACATCTGGACACTTTGGGGCCGATTCCGATCTCGGTCGGAGGCGCACCCAATACCATTCGGTCGGGAAAAAAGCCATGCGAAAGCCAGTTTCCCGACCGATCCGTACAGCACACCGAACGAGCAAGTACGATGCGCACAACAGCAAAAATTCCGGCCGAGCCGTACTCACCCAAACCAGGTCCTGTTCTCCGACCGAGGCGAATCCGGAAACGCCGAATCGAGTCGCACGGAAGGGAAAATGCAGCCCCGTCCGGCCGGACAAGTACGATGCGCTTCCCGTACGCGCCGAACCCGTCGCTACGCACGGCACGTCAAAGCATCCGGGAGAGGCGCACATAAGCTCCAAATCGCGCCACAACACGATCCACGGCTACGAGACGAACACGGCACCGACGAGGACGACGCGAAGCGACGAGGACGAAGCGAAGCGACGAGGACGACGCGAAGCAACGAGAAGGACGAACGACACGAACCAACCATGAATCCCTTCGTCCCGATCATACCAATATTCTACATCTACTACCGGAACAGGCACGGACGCGTACGGCGCAGAAGGTAAGTCAGACACCAACCACAAAACACATACAACACGTACACGACACATCACACACATACACGGGGAATCTGAATATACTTACACCAGCAACAGCAGCACCATAGGGGCGGGATGCCCATCACCAATGCCACATATGCACACAGGGGCCTGAATGCGCGCCACCACCCCAACCCAGAGGGGGCTGGATGCCTACCACTACTACCACCCTTAGCCAGGGGGCAGGATGCCTACCACTACTACCACCCTTAGCCAGGGGGCAGGATGCCCACCACTACTACCACCCTCACCCACGGGGGGCAGGATGCCTACCACTACTACCACCCTCACCCACGGGGGGCAGGATGCCTACCACTACTACCACCCTCACCCAGGGGGGCAGGATGCCTACCCCTACTACCACCCTTAGCCAGGGGGCAGGATGCCCACCACTACTACCACCCTCACCCACGGGGGCAGGATGCCTACCACTACTACCACCCTTAGCCAGGGGGCAGGATGCCCACCACTACTACCACCCTTAGCAAGGGGGGCAGGATGCCCACCACTACTACCACCCTCACCCACGGGGGCAGGATGCCTACCACTACTACCACCCTTAGCCAGGGGGCAGGATGCCCACCACTACTACCACCCTTAGCCAGGGGGCAGGATGCCCACCACTACTACCACCCTCACCCACGGGGGGCAGGATGCCTACCACTACTACCACCCTTAGCCAGGGGGCAGGATGCCCACCACTACTACCACCCTTAGCCAGGGGGGCAGGATGCCTACCACTACTACCACCCTTAGCCAGGGGGCAGGATGCCCACCACTACTACCACCCTCACCCACGGGGGCAGGATGCCTACCACTACTACCACCCTTAGCCAGGGGGCAGGATGCCTACCACTACTACCACCCTTAGCCAGGGGGCAGGATGCCCACCACTACTACCACCCTTAGCCAGGGGTGGCTGAATGCCTACCACTACTACCACCCTTAGCCAGGGGGGCTGGATGCCTACCACTACTACCACCCTCACCCAGGGGGCCAGGATGCCTACCACTACTACCACCCTTAGCCAGGGGGCTGGATGCCTACCACTACTACCACCCTCACCCACGGGGGGCAGGATGCCTACCACTACTACCACCCTTAGCCAGGGGGGCAGGATGCCTACCACTACTACCACCCTTAGCCAGGGGGCAGGATGCCTACCACTACTACCACCCTTAGCCAGGGGGCAGGATGCCCATCACTACTACCACCCTTAGCCAGGGGGGCTGAATGCCTACCACTACTACCACCCTTAGCCAGGGGGGGCTGGATGCCTACCACTACTACCACCCTCACCCAGGGGGGCCAGGATGCCTACCACTACTACCACCCTTAGCCAGGGGGGGCTGGATGCCTACCACTACTACCACCCTCACCCAGGGGGGGCAGGATGCCTACCACTACTACCACCCTTAACCAGGGGGCAGGATGCCCACCACTACTACCACCCTCACCCACGGGGGGCAGGATGCCTACCACTACTACCACCCTCACCCAGGGGGCAGGATGCCTACCACTACTACCACCCTTAGCCAGGGGGCAGGATGCCCACCACTACTACCACCCTCACCCACGGGGGCAGGATGCCTACCACTACTACCAGCCTCACCAGGGGGGCAGGATGCCTACCACTACTACCACCCTTAGCCAGGGGGGCAGGATGCCCACCACTACTACCACCCTTAGCCAGGGGGGCAGGATGCCCACCACTACTACCACCCTCACCCACGGGGGGCAGGATGCCTACCACTACTACCACCCTCACCCACGGGGGGCAGGATGCCTACCACTACTACCACCCTTACCCAGGGGGGCAGGATGCCCACCACTACCACCACCCTCACCCACGGGGGGCAGGATGCCTACCACTACTACCACCCTCACCCAGGGGGGCAGGATGCCTACCACTACTACCACCCTTAGCCAGGGGGCAGGATGCCCACCACTACTACCACCCTCACCCACGGGGGGCAGGATGCCTACCACTACTACCACCCTTAGCCAGGGGGGCAGGATGCCCACCACTACTACCACCCTCACCCACGGGGGGCAGGATGCCTACCACTACTACCACCCTTAGCCAGGGGGGCAGGATGCCCACCACTACTACCACCCTCACCCACGGGGGGCAGGATGCCTACCACTACTACCACCCTTAGCCAGGGGGCAGGATGCCCACCACTACTACCACCCTTAGCCAGGGGGGCTGGATGCCTACCACTACTACCACCCTTAGCCAGGGGGCTGGATGCCCACCACTACTACCACCCTCACCCAGGGGGGCAGGATGCCTACCACTACTACCACCCTTAGCCAGGGGGGCTGGATGCCTACCACTACTACCACCCCCACTCATAGGATGGACAATGCATGACACAACAAGCACACCACAACCTAGGGAATGCAAGATTAAGACATCCCCCCACCACCATGACAAGCGTGTGTAGGCTGTGTCAAATGCCTACAACACCGAACATGACTTTCAACATACAATGTGACCCCCTAGCACATGTGCCACACATATATGTGTGTGGCACCCACAATGCAAGCAGCCCATGACCATTGTGGCAATGGGGCCTAAACCCCCATCATCACAGTGACCAAAAGGTAAGTGTGGGGTCCATAGCTGAAGCACATTTTGACCATTGTGGCAATGGGGTCTAAACCCCCATCCTCACAGTGACCAAAAGGCAAGTGTGGGGTCCATAGCTGAAGCACATTTTGACCATTGTGGCAATGGGGTCTAAACCCCCATCATCACAGTGACCAAAAGGCAAGTGTGGGGTCCATAGCTGAAGCACATTTTGACCATTGTGGCAATGGGGTCTACACCCTCATCATCACAGTGACCAAAAGGTAATTGTTGACAAAGAAAGAGCTGCAACTGCCAAACTGCATGGATCATTCCTGGTCACAGAACCAAAAACTCATCCGTGGCAAAGTAGTGTATGTGTCCCATTGCAACATAAATTGGGGGAGCCAAATACTGCAGTGCAAATGAAACATTCCTTTGGCCATGTGCAGACAAACAACACCCATGGGGGCTGAGACCGTCAACAGTCATCAATGACACAATGACAGAAGTGACCATCAGAATGCAGAACCACATATTTGCACCAATGGGCACACAAATGCAGATACCCTGTGGAGACAGCAGATGTGAGGTGAACAGATACCATACCATGGCAGCAATGGGACACACAAACCATGATCACTGTGCTGACCGATGACCTATGAGTCCCAGGGACAGCAGGGGAAACACACCAAACAACATACAGCCAATGGCACACCCAAGATATGCCAATGCAGTGGTGCAGATGCACAAACACAAACAGGCAGACCAACACTGTCATCATACACAGCAGGTGAGGGGTGGGGGTGCCAGTGTCCCCAGGCAACCACACAACACATGAGGAGAGCTGAATACCAATCATACAGATGTGCATACACTGCCACACTAAGGTAACTCATGGATCCAAATCCCCTATGTGGGCAAGCAGGCATTGTCAGGTGAGAGGGAGCACAAAACACACATGTCACACAGGCACGTAGGAACAACAACTGACACAGCAAGTCACAGACACACCACAGCACCACCCCCAGGGCCCCCACAATGTGGTGACCCTGGGCTGAATAAAAATACCACTGTGATGACAAAGCTAAATGTCGTTCACACTGTGAACCACAGTCAGGTGTCCTGAGCAACAAACTACCATCACACCTACACAAGCACAAATCAATCAGCATGGCCAGTAAGCCAAGGCCAACATGGAGGCAGGGGCCTAGCCGTGCAACAACTCTCATCTGCACACACTCAACACCACACCCCTCGACCTCCAACAATGTGCAGCAGTGAAGTACACATGCACTGGTGACATTGCACATGCACCCATGACTATTCCAGGGTGGTGGGTGGGAACCAAGGTGTAGAAACACATCACACATGGACACTCAACAAGACTCCTGAATGTCTGACACACTGCACACTACGCTGTACATGGACATGACGGCAATACCACACCGACCAATGGGATCCCAGCCACAGTCACACACCAATGAAGAAGCCAAGGTCACCCACAAAGAACACACATAGACAACAACCAACATTGCAGCCCGGACCCTGAGGAGTGCCAGCAGTCACACACACAACGTGTCACAATCACTGAAAGATAACACAAACTGGAAATCACATGACAGGGGCAAACAACAAGTGCCAAGGGGAAACCTGACTGTGACCCATCTGCGTCTGCACACAAACTCAGCCCTGACAGCAAACACACCTATGGGTGACACCCTGATGACCAGTAATGTGCCATGCACCCACATCACAGAGAACACAGGGAGAAGAATTTGGGGGAACATAGCTCAAGTCAGCAAGCATCACAAACAGGTACAACACTAGGGATCACAGCATGCGCAGATGAATGAAAGTGAACACACAGACATGCACATACAACACACACCTTGGGCGCAGGCAATGTCACACGTGTACACACTGCCATGAGGGGACTCCACTCCTGTGTGAGGAAAGCTGTGCCATATGTTGCCTCAGTAGGGCCCCATCATGTCAGCTGAGCACTTGGTCACACAATCAACAATTAGCACCAAATGAGGGCTCCCATCACATCAGCCTGGTCATGGATGTGCCAACGGAATCATCAGCACAGATCCAACACACTTGTATAGCAATGTTGCACTGACTACACGGATGAGTCCCTCCTCATTGATGCCCAAACCTGCATGTCCACTGGAGATGGCAACACGGTCAGGGAAGTAGACAAATGCAACGATGGCAGGCACAACAGATGTGCAGGGGTGGAAGCCACAGATATGAAATTGCCAATGTAAGTAGGAAACCCATTGCCAAATACTGAACACATGACACCCTCAGATGCTGCTATTGATGACATGGATACACCACATGATAGGACACATTCCCCCTGGACCACATGGGTTCCTGCACAGTAACACTTCATAATCATGATACCAGATATCACCATCACTGCAGCAAGGGCATGGTTAGCTGCACCAACAACATGTACATCTGAAACATGAGCACTAGAGAAAAGAAAGTTGCTTTATTCAGCATATGTGTTGTTTGATAACGACGTCCAGAAGAAATTAGAGCAAAGGCCAATGGCCAGTCCATTGTCAAAGTTCAAACAGGGTGACACTGGCAGATGTCACCCTACGCATGCCTGCACAAAACCAGGGACAATCCACTAGGAGGGGCAACCGGGGGGCAGGCCAGGCACCGCAGGGACAGGATCAGGGCTCACCAGGGGGAGTCAGGGAAGGGGTGGTGGGTGCTGGAGAGCCACTGACAACTGCAGTGGAGGTGTCTGACATGGTGTGTGCCGGCACAACTGGGGGGCATGACTCAGATGTCGTGGGTGCCGGCACAACTGCAGTGGACCCTGCAGATGGGGTGGACAGGTCCGCCACTGCAGTGCCCAAGTCAGACAGGGCGGTAGTGGACTCCACTGCAGTGCCTACCTCCAGGGGAGGAGAATGGGGAACAGGCAAGGTGGGTTGGACAGAGGGGGAGGACACCCTCACCACATCAGTGGCACAGACAAGCGCAGCGGGGGGTGTGGTGCTGGGAGAGCAAGTGGCAGGGGGAGAAGGCCGGAGCATCTTGGGGATGGTATATCTGTGGGTGGGGGAACCTGGGGCAGGGTGTGGTGGGGGCACCTGTGCAGTGGGGGCCTGAGGGATGGAGGACGGAGACCTTGTGCCTGAGCTGCAGGGCGGTGGCGGGGTCTTGCTCTTACCACTCCGGGGGGACTTGCGGGTGGGGGCCTCAGTCCGTCTGCGCCTGGGGGAGGGTGTCCGGGGGCGAGGGGCACTCTGCTCCGTGTGGGTGGGCTTCCTCTTCCCCCGGGATGCTGGAGCAGCTTCATCGGTGGGGAAGAGGCCGAGGTCACAGAGGAAGAGCTGCTGTGACTTTGGGGTTGCATGTGAGGCAAGGGAGGGTGCTTTGGAGGGAGAGGGAACTGAGGACTGCGCAGTGCATGTGGATGCGTGTGTGTGTTCCAGGGCCCCATCCCCTGTGAGTCTGGCTTCAGGTCCCCTGAATGTGCGTGCGTGTGCGTTTTGTCATTGGCGTGTGTGTCAGTGTGCTGGATGTGTGTGTGCTGGTGTGTGCCTGTGCCGGTGTGTGTGTGCTTGGGACGGGTAAGGTGCTGGGGAGTGTGGATGGAGCAGAGGCAGGAGGGGTGAGGGACCGTTTGAGGAGGGACACTGCTGCCGTCAGGGAGGAGTCCATGGACCTATTGCCCCTCTGTAGGTCAGACATGCCCGATGAGATGCCCTCCATGAACGACACCAGCTGAGTCAACAGCGCGGTGTGCGCATGGAGGACACTCAGCATGGCTGTCTGCCCTACATGGAGCTGGCGAAGGAGGTACACAGACTCCTCACTCAGGGCAGCAGGGGACACAGGGGCAGGGGGTGCGGTGCCTGGCCCAAAGGAAACACGCTCCCGGACATGGGAGCCTCCACGGACCTGGGGAATGGGAGCCGATGGGAGGGCGGTGGTGGTGCTGGTGGTGGCGGGGACAGCAACACTAGCTGGGGTGTGGTGGCTGCTGACACCCGCCTCCACAAGGGAGTCATCCTCCGAGTTGCTCTGGTCCTCAGCTGAGGTGGATGGTGCTGAGGACTCCTCGGTGTGGCTCCCCTCGCCCTCCGTGCCACTGGGTCCCTCCGACCACTCCTCGGCTGCTGACCCAGTCTGGCTCTCCGGCTCCTCCTGGTCCGTGGAGCTGTCCCCTTCCGTGGCCGTGGATGTATCTGCAAACAATGGGGATACAGACAGACATCAGTCACCTGCACATAACGCACACACCACTGTGAGCACAGCACATCACAGAGCAAGCCCTGGCATCATCAGTTGTACATTGCTAAAAGTGCCCTAACTGAACAGGAGAAGTCAATTGTCAGTCTGATGCCAAGCATGGCACTCACATCCCACATGGCCTTGCACCCATCTGTCTGGTGTCTGTTGGATTGCAACACCCCAGTGTTGACACATGCACCAAGTACACAGTAGTTGGACAGTGCAGAGGACACGGTGTGGACACATCACAGCTCTTGCCACTGAGTCAGTACAGGTTTCCGGATGAAAGGGATGCCCAGAGTCAAATAGGAAATGCATGTGATGCATACCAGCGACAGACACCATGATGCACCCATGTCCTGATAGCCAGCGCCACTATGGTGTGCATGTAGCACATGTCACTCCCCTGCAGGCTCACCAATCAGTAGACACATGCCATGGCGGAGGCATGCCTGCAAAGTCATACATCACTGTCTCAGTGATGTATGGCTTTGCAGCCAGACAACAACACTCTGCACTGTGTCACAATAGTAGGTCATGGGGAATGCAAGTCCAGGAGCTGCACAAGTGCACATGTACATCCCCCCACAACACATCCTCTTAACCCTCATCTGTCCAGGTCATACCTATTGGACATATGGGAGACCTGTGACACTACCCTCTGAACCTGAGCCCCTCACACTCTGCTATGCATGGGGAACAGCTGCCTGAACTTCACATTTACATGCCCCAGTCTGCATGGGCAGCTGATCAGACACCTATGTGTCACACAAGTATCGTCTCCTATGGTCACATCTCCAGTGGCATGCTGAGCCCCTACCAAGAAACTCCACAGCAGTCCTGGCGACTAATCTACAGCACACTGACACAGAGGCAGACACCTGAGGGGTCAAATCACTGTGCACAATGTGTCCGCTGATACACGGGAGTGGGAGTACAGAGTGTATTGTATGGCCTGGAGTAGGCATGACTGTCCAGCCCCACATGAATGAGGGATGAGCCCTGGACTGTAGGCAGCTGGCTAAGTATGTGTGACACACGTCATATACATACTCCTGGGGCCCAAACATTGTTCCCACCCGCAGCATGGGTGTGTGCCAGGTACCCCAGCCACATGTGGTGGATCAGCTCAGCAATTGGACCACAGATCAAAGTAACACGCTGAATACATGTCAGAATACAGGCATTGTGTAAGCAATGGACCCACCCATGATGCCCACCACAGAGTCAGGGAAACAGATGCTGTCTCCCACCTTGAGTCAAGCAAACTGCAAGGACACAGTCCTAAGTGACAGAATTCCCTGCATGTAAGGGCCACACCTGGGTATCAGATGAGGAGTGGGCAGTGCACAATAGAGGGACATGGCTCCTGGACAACATGACTGCTGTACTGTGGCAGTTTAACCAGGCCCGAGGAGGGCACATAGCATGTTAGACAGAGTACACAGTGCAGTCTTTGACTCACCCCCTCCTTGCTGCTCTCTGGCCTTCAGCTGCCCATCCAGGTCTGGAAAGACCACCGCCAGGATCCTGAGCATGTGGGGGGTCAGGGTCCGTGTTCCGCCCCTCCTGCGAGGAGGCGACAGCTTCAGCTGGACCCGTGCAATCCTCCGGGTCCAGCCCCGAAGGTCCTGCCACCTCTTTTGGCAGTTGCGGATCCGGCGCTTGTAGACCCCCACGGACCGGACAGCCCGGACGATGTCCTTCCATATCTCATGCTTCCGATGGGCAGAAGCCTGTCAGGATGACAAAGTGATAAGGCCATTACTACACATGCAACATATCCGTGCATGACACAGTTGCATATACATGTCGCAATCACAGGGGCACATGGTGTACACAGGCAGTGCACGGCTGCCCATGGACAGTTTTCCAGAAGTCACTACATGGTATCATTGCATGGGGAGTAAAACCCTGTTCAGAAGCACTGTCACTGCACCATACCTGTCCAGTGCAAGTCACCACACACTATGGGGGGTGACAACTACTCAGTGAGCCTGCTAGCCAGTGGCGTGCTGACTCTCAGCCTTGCTAGTCAGACAAAATGCACATTCAGAAAGGCAGTGCACAGAACACTCACCTGCTCCCCTGGTGTCCCATACAGCTTGCTGTACTGTGGAAGTAGGCTGTCCAGCAGGGCCTGGTTCTCCTCAAGGCTGAAGGCTGGGGCTCTCTCCACAGTACGTGCCATTGCAGGGTCCAGAGGGGCAGAGACAGCAGCAGTGCAGTGGCAGATGTCGTCCTGGAGCATGTAGTGCAGGCAAGTGGGCTCTCAGGGGAACAGGCAGCAATATATATGTGCTGGAGAGGCAGATACTGTCCCTTGTGTCCAAAGTGATAGGTCCAAGTCGTTTGCATCTTCTGAATCTGGCCAATCCATGGAATAGCAGCACCAAAACACGCCCACAGCATCCTTCAAAACTTCAACTTCATGACATACATGATTTTGCAACATTGTTGTGGGTGACCAACTGATTTTCCAGCAACCGACTCGTTCGAAATTCGAAAACGCGTCCGTTGCCAGGCAAGCCCATTGTCAATGGGTGCGCACCGATCGGTCCATTGCGGTACAACGCGCACAGGGGTACAACGCGTACCCGCACACATTGAATGCAATGGGCCGGCCGGAGGCACCGATCGGTCCATTGCAGTTCAACGCGCACAGGGGTACAACGCGTACCCGCACACATTGAAAGCAATGGGCCGGCCGGAGGCACCGATCGGTCCATTGCAGTTCAACGCGCACAGGGGTACAACGCGTACCCGCACACATTGAAAGCAATGGGCCGGCCGGAGGCACCGATCGGTCCATTGCAGTTCAACGCGCACAGGGGTACAACGCGTACCCGCACACATTGAAAGCAATGGGCCGGCCGGAGGCACCGATCGGTCCATTGCGGTTCAACGCATCACTGTATATGTGACTGGCATAGGTCAGCATGCCTGTCTCAGATGGACATATGCCAGCCACAGATAGCTCCCAGGGAGTGAGGGGCACACCTACATCACGACAGCCTGTCCAAACCTTATCATAAGGCATGTAAGGCTGCATTTCCTATTGTGTGTATGTTGGTGTACATGTTGTCCTGTGGGTGTCACCTGTGGGCAGCCACCCCCAGGCTGTGCACGTGTTCATGGGGACAGGATCCTGGGTGTTACGTGTACGTGACCACTGTGATGTGCAACTGTTCATATCTGTGCATGTGTCATGGTCACATTTCACAGTGGTGTTTGTGTATGTCATGTCACATACCCCGTGAGTCCCATGTGGGACGGTATGTTTGAGCCAGGGTGTCCCAGTGGCACAATAGTGATGGCCCTCCACAGTCTTTGTGCATGTAGTGTTTACAATGTCTCTGATTTCATGTGCACAATGGGAGACAGTCTCCACATCCACGTTGTGTGTGCATGGACTCTGATGTTGTGCGTGTGTGTCACAGACGTCCATGGCTGTCCTGCCATGGCAAGTGTGGCCACTACCTGTGGGGGTCATGTTTGTTTTGCTGTGGTGTACACATGATACTCCAGGTGATGCCAGTGTCCATGTGGCATTACAGGGTCCCTGGGAATGTGCCTGTCGTTGAGCTGTGGTGCCTGGGGCACATCTGTCCTCACATGTCACTGTGGGGGTGACTGTGACACAGCATCATGATATCCAATGGGCCAACCTGGGACAAATTGATGCCACCTGTAGGACCGTGTTGACAGATGTTGGCCATGTATGTACCATACATGTCGTTCCGGTACTGCACACTTCATGTAGTTGTGCCTCATGATGATGTATGTTGGGATCTTGAGTGTGTTCAATGCCGCATATGTGGGGTGACTGACGATCTTGCTTACTTCTCCTCTGCACTGCAGGGCTCCTGCTGTCCATCGGCCATTCCCAGACCTGGCAACGATGGTGGAACGGGACAGCATCCGACGGTACCGCTTCACCAGGCAGCTGATTGAGGATTTGGCAGTGCAGTTGTCCCCACATTTGCAGCCTGGCCGGCCGTATCCTACAGCGCTGACCCCCAAGGTGAAGGTGATGGCAGCCCTACACTTCTTTGCCACCGGTACCTTCCAACATACTGTGGCGTCTGCTGGTGGGATGTCACAGACCATGTTCAGCCGTGTGCTCCGCGATGTTTTGGCGGCAATGTTGCTCTTCCTGAACCGGTACATCTATTTCCCTAGACTGCGACGACTCACTGACGTGAAGAGTGACTTTTATGCCCTGGGGAGGATGCCGCATGTCATTGGCTCCATTGATGGGACACATGTGGCTTTGGTACCACCACAGGCCCAGGAGCAGGCCTACAGGAACCGCAAGCACTACCACTCGGTCAATGCACTGGTGGTGTGTCTTGCAGACATGACCATCACACACGTGTGTGCCCGTTTCCCTGGTTCAGCACACGATGCCTTTGTGATGAGGAGTAGTCGCATCCCCAGGTTGATGGCACAGATGCAGAACCAGCGTGCCTGGCTTGTCGGTGTGTACTGACTTTGTGCCATTGTGTGTGATCTGATCTGTAGTATTCCGCCCACTTTTCCAAGTCAGCTGATGTGCACTTGTCTGTCCGTAGGTGACTCGGGATACCCCAACATGCCGTGGTTGCTGACACCCCTCAGGAACCCTGTGACACCTGCCCAGATGCGCTACAATGAGGCACATGGTCGGACCAGGAGAGTGATTGAGCGGACCTTTGGTCTCCTGAAGAGCCGCTTCCGCTGCCTGGACAAGACCGGAGGGTCCCTCCCATATGCCCCTGCGAAAGTGTGCAAGATTATCATCGTCTGCTGCATGCTACACAACCTGGCAGTGCGGAAGGAGTTGCCTCTTATCCAGGATGACGATGACCAACATCCGCCACCTGTGGAGGATCCTGGCCTGGACCACGATGCCAGTGACGATGATGATGATGGTGATGGTGATGGTGATGATGTCCGCACACAGCTCATCACCAACTTCTTTAGCTGAATGTGAGTATCCTGAGGTGTCATGTGAATGATGTGAGTTGGCATGATGTGTGGGTGGTGCTCTGGTGCTGTTGGAGTGTGTCCATGGGCTACTTGACAGGATGTGTGTTGCGATGTGTGGTGACAGGTGGGCTGTACTCCCCAACAGTGTTGACATGCTAACTTGGTTCTGGGTGGGTATCTTGTAACATGTATTGTGCATGAGTTTTGCTGATCTGTCCTGTACTGCATTGCTTTTGACTGTGTGTCATTTCTGTCCTTCACAGGGTACTTTCAGATTCGTTTGGTCAACTGTGTCCACCGACGACGTGATTGCACATCCAGGCTGGTAGCTGTTGTGTCCCTACAGGTGATGTGCGCCACACCCATGGACTTCCTTCCGTCTACAGTTGTTGACTGTGTGCCCGCTACCAGGTGGGGTTACCTTGCATCTGTAGTGGTTACGGCATGTTGCTACTGTGTAATAAACCTGTGCTTCACTTAGTGATGTGCGTTGTCTGTGGTCACACATTTGACTGCCATTTGCTTACTGCACCTGTGGGCTACTTGACTACAACTGGGAATGGGTGTGGTGTCTGTGCATTGCACCGTCTTCCCTGGCAACATCAGTGTAGGCAATGAGTCAGATGGCCTAGGTGTGTATGTGTTGTGTACCCCTGGTGGTGTGTCTCCCTCATATGTGTCACGTTGCCTGTACTCACATGCCTGTGTTGTCCTTGCTGTTGCAGTTCGCATACACAGTGTAATTTTGCAGTTCATCATCCCCATAACAGCACCCACGTTGGAATCACGACAGAGGCAAGTATGGTGTATTAGTGTGTTTATTGTGATACATCTGTGTTAATAGTGCATAGGATGGGTTGTGCTGTACATGAATCTTGCAATCCCAAGTTCCTAGGTGAATTGAAAGTCCAGGTAGACAGGATCCCCAGTATCGGGGCCACAGTTGTCTGACACATTGTTCCAACTTGTACTCCCCATGCAATGTGTGGGAGTAGTGTTGCCACCAACAGGGTGAACAGTCTGTGCACAAAGGCGAAAATCCAGAACAGGTTCAGGCTTCCTGGGAGTTGCGCTTGGCCATCAGCCTCTCACTTTCCCCTCCTCGGACGACCCCTCTTCTTGGGGGGGGCCCTCAAGTGCAGGCTGCTGCGGTGCAGGGGACTCTCCGCCAGAGTCCTCCTCCCTCCCTGTGGCAGTTGCAGTTTGTTCTGTACCAGATGTTGTTGGCACACAGGGAGGTGTGGACTGGTTGCTGTTCATCTGGCGGAGGCATTGTAAAATGTCCCTGTGCACCGCCGTCATCTCATGTAGTACATCCCACTTGGACTCCACGCGGGACATGTGGGAGTCCAAGCGGGCATGATGGGCAGCCTGCTGCTGTTTGATGTCTCTGAGGAGCCCCACTACCTGGCTGAGCTCTCCGGTGCTGGACTGGTACGCATCAGCTATGCGTACCAGTTGTGGGTCTTCATGCACACCAGCAACGTCTGCAAGCAGCGACCTCTGTCTCCCACCCCTCCCACCACCCCTGCTGACATGTGCAGTGTGTGCAGTTGCACGCACAGATGACCCTGGTCCACCTTGGGGGTTGGTGGTGGTGGTGGTGTCCATGGCCCCAGGTTGGTCCAGGGTCACTGCGCTGGTGTTGCTCCTTATTCCGTCCATGTCGGCAGGGATGGTATTCGTGGTGACAGTCGTTGGAGGGGTGGGTGCAGGGGGTGCAGCTGGTGGACCTGCTGGTGCTGCAGCTGGTGGTCCTGCTGGTGCAGCATGTTGACTTGCACCGGATGTGCCAGGTTGTTCATCGTCCGAGGAGGACAGAGGCTGTACGACGCCAGTGAGCTCGGCATCCTCTTGAGCCTGGGACTGGGACTCCTCAGCGTCTGCTGCTGTGTCCCTATCATCACCTGTTTTTGGGAGACACAAACAATGTATGTCATGTTTCTGCAGGCATCAGTGGTTGACACACCTGACAGTTGTGACTGTGCCTCGGGGTGCGGGCCTGTACATTGTATTGTCCTAAGTCGTCACAGTCAGGGGTTGATATTGGTGTGGCACATTGTCCTGCATTATTTGGGCATTTCTATGTATTCTCTGGGGTGTGAACATGGTCTGCATTGATTGTGTTTGGTTGACAGCCAGACCTCCTTCCCACCCACCCACCCAGCCAGTCAGTTATCCCACCATGGAACGTGCTTGCATTGCAGGGAGTGTAAGTTGTCTCTCAGGATGTCAGTCAGTGGTGTCCTGCTGTTTGTTGGTGCACAGTTGGCAGCAGGGCCTTGTGCTCCCCACAGCAGTAGCCAGTGTCAGCCATCTTGTGAGTCCTTCACCACTCCCTGTGATGTGAGCATGGTTCAGGGTGGTGTTGATGGGACAGTTGTGAGGGTGAGCTATGTCTGTGACTACGACTCCCATCATGCTATTGCCTCCACCCCCTTCCCAGCATGCCCATGCTTCCTTCCTTTTGACTCTGCTTCCCTGTGGGGTGGGCTGGCTGTGCTGACAGGATGGCTGGGAGTGTTGTCCTGGCAGTTGTTTGGCTATGAGTCCCAAGAGTGTCCCTGTGCTTCACACAACATAACCCAGGGTGGTGGTGCTTTGTGGGATCTTGTGTTAGGATGGAGGGCATTGCATTCTACCAGGTGGGTACTGTGGAGTTTGTGTTGGGGGGGTGAGGGGAGGTGCTGGTGACTATAGTCAGTGCTGCAAGTCCCCCTTCCCACCCAGCCAGCCAGATATCCCACCATGGAACGTGCTTGCATTGCAGGGAGTGTAAGTTGTCTCTCAGGATGTCAGTCAGTGGTGTCCTGCTGTTTGTTGGTGCACAGTTGGCAGCAGGGCCTTGTGCTCCCCACAGCAGTAGCCAGTGTCAGCCATCTTGTGAGTCCTTCTCCACTCCCTGTGATGTGAGCATGGTTCAGGGTGGTGTTGATGGGACAGTTGTGAGGGTGAGCTATGTCTGTGACTACGACTCCCATCATGCTATTGCCTCCACCCCCCTTCCCAGCATGCCCATGCTTCCTTCCTTTTGACTCTGCTTCCCTGTTGGGTGGGCTGGCTGTGCTGACAGGATGGCTGGGAGTGTTGTCCTGGCAGTTGTTTGGCTAAGAGTCCCAAGAGTGTCCCTGTGCTTCACACAACATAACCCAGGGTGGTGGTGCTTTGTGGGATCTTGTGTTAGGATGGAGGGCATTGCATTCTACCAGGTGGGTACTGTGGAGTTTGTGTTGGGGGGGGTGAGGGGAGGTGCTGGTGACTATAGTCAGTGCTGCTAGTCCCCCTTCCCACCCAGCCAGCCAGATATCCCACCATGGAACGTGCTTGCATTGCAGGGAGTGTAAGTTGTCTCTCAGGATGTCAGTCAGTGGTGTCCTGCTGTTTGTTGGTGCACAGTTGGCAGCAGGGCCTTGTGCTCCCCACAGCAGTAGCCAGTGTCAGCCATCTTGTGAGTCCTTCTCCACTCCCTGTGATGTGAGCATGGTTCAGGGTGGTGTTGATGGGACAGTTGTGAGGGTGAGCTATGTCTGTGACTACGACTCCCATCATGCTATTGCCTCCACCCCCTTCCCAGCATGCCCATGCTTCCTTCCTTTTGACTCTGCTTCCCTGTGGGGTGGGCTGGCTGTGCTGACAGGATGGCTGGGAGTGTTGTCCTGGCAGTTGTTTGGCTATGAGTCCCAAGAGTGTCCCTGTGCTTCACACAACATAACCCAGGGTGGTGGTGCTTTGTGGGATCTTGTGTTAGGATGGAGGGCATTGCATTCTACCAGGTGGGTACTGTGGAGTTTGTGTTGGGGGGGTGAGGGGAGGTGCTGGTGACTATAGTCAGTGGTGCTAGTCCCCCTTCCCACCCAGCCAGCCAGATATCCCACCATGGAACGTGCTTGCATTGCAGGGAGTGTAAGTTGTCTCTCAGGATGTCAGTCAGTGGTGTCCTGCTGTTTGTTGGTGCACAGTTGGCAGCAGGGCCTTGTGCTCCCCACAGCAGTAGCCAGTGTCAGCCATCTTGTGAGTCCTTCTCCACTCCCTGTGATGTGAGCATGGTTCAGGGTGGTGTTGATGGGACAGTTGTGAGGGTGAGCTATGTCTGTGACTACGACTCCCATCATGCTATTGCCTCCACCCCCTTCCCAGCATGCCCATGCTTCCTTCCTTTTGACTCTGCTTCCCTGTGGGGTGGGCTGGCTGTGCTGACAGGATGGCTGG
Source organism: Calotriton arnoldi (assembly GCA_963921515.1). Lineage (NCBI taxonomy): Eukaryota > Metazoa > Chordata > Amphibia > Caudata > Salamandridae > Calotriton > Calotriton arnoldi. The sequence continues at coordinate 59,183 of CAWUFW010009572.1, read as the reverse complement.
GAGTGTTGTCCTGGCAGTTGTTTGGCTAAGAGTCCCAAGAGTGTCCCTGTGCTTCACACAACATAACCCAGGGTGGTGGTGCTTTGTGGGATCTTGTGTTAGGATGGAGGGCATTGCATTCTACCAGGTGGGTACTGTGGAGTTTGTGTTGGGGGGGGTGAGGGGAGGTGCTGGTGACTATAGTCAGTGCTGCTAGTCCCCCTTCCCACCCAGCCAGCCAGATATCCCACCATGGAACGTGCTTGCATTGCAGGGAGTGTAAGTTGTCTCTCAGGATGTCAGTCAGTGGTGTCCTGCTGTTTGTTGGTGCACAGTTGGCAGCAGGGCCTTGTGCTCCCCACAGCAGTAGCCAGTGTCAGCCATCTTGTGAGTCCTTCTCCACTCCCTGTGATGTGAGCATGGTGCAGGGTGGTGTTGATGGGACAGTTGTGGGGGGGGGCAATATGTGTGACTGCGACTCCCATGATGCTATTGGCTACACTGACTTGGCCAGCATACATAGAATTCCTTCCTTTGAGTGGTCTTCACTGTGTGTTGGTGTTGTTGTGGTGGCTACATGTGTGGATGTGTGTGTTAGTTCTATTTGTGCCACTGCCTAGCTGTAGTTGTGGTTGTGTTTGTACATGTGTTGGCACAGTTGGATGTGACTTTTTTGATGGCATGTGTTGTGTTTATCTGACTGACATACACATTTTGGGATGATTCTGTTCTAGTTGCTGTGTAATTGCTATGAGTGCATGGTTTGACTCTCCCCTTGACAGTGATGTGTGTGTTTTGTGGCAGTTTATTGTGTACATTTGTTGTGTACTCACCAGGCTCTGGGATGTCCTCTAGTCCATATACGCTCACTGGCGGAAGGATGGCCCGCACCTTCTCCTCCCAGGGCCTGAGGTATATTGGCTTGGCAGGAGGGGCCACTGCCGGTGTGTTGGCTGTTGATGTAGTCTTGCTTCAGCAGTTTCCGTACCCTCCTGCGCACGTCATACCACCTGTTCTGGATGTCGGTCTTTGTGCGCCGACATGGTGATTGGGCATTCACCCTGTTGATGATCCTCTCCCACATCTTGGTTTTCTGCGACATGGGGGTCTGTTGGACCAATGTGCCAAACAGCTGTGGCTCCACCCTGAGGATCTCGTCTACCAGGACTTCCAATTCACAATCTAGGAACTTGTGATTCTTCTTGGGGGGCATGGTGATGGGTGGTGATGGTGAGTGATGTGTGTGTTGGTGTGCAGGTGAGGGTGTGTGAGTGTGTGTTTTGCTGGGTGTATGTGAGGTAGGTATTTGTTGGTGTGCTGATGGTGTGTGGCTTGTGTGAGGGATGAGCTGTGGGTGTGTGGTTGCTTTCTCTTGGGTGCTGGCAGTGGAATGGCATTTGCAAAGGCTCATGGTAGTGATTTGTGTCCTTTATATAGGTGGAGTTGTGGGTGTGTCTTTGTTCTCTGTCCCCACCCCCCCAGTATTTATTGGCTTGGTAATTGCTTGTTTGGCCTTTTTTGGTTGATTTTTCCTTTGTGCTGTTTGTGTATGTTGGAAACGTTCTTGTGACCGAGTCGGACCCTGCATTGGTCTCGTACGGTGTTTTCCGTTTCGTTCACGCTGTGTTTGTGCAGTTTTCTATGCTGCGTACGCGTCGGTCGCGGTGTATTGTGTTGCTTCGGCTCGGTTTTGTATGCGTGTCGGTCGTACGGCTTGTCCTCCGTCCGACTCGGTCGTGTTTTTCGCGCCTTGCATCGTACTTTGCGGTTTGGAGTTGGCGGGTACGATTCGGTCGGATTTGTTCCGGGTGCGTGTCGGTCGGTTGGATTCGCGTGTTTTTCCGGCCGGATTGCTATTTCCCGAGCGGCTCGGTCGGTCGGCTTGGTTTCCTAACGTGTCGGTCGGATTTATCGCGGCTTGCATCGTACTTGGCGTGTCGGGCGCCACTGGTACGTGTCGGTCGGTAATTTTTCCGGCTCCGTGTCGGTCGGTGCTTTTTCCGGCCCGAATCGGAATCGACCCCTTTGTGTTCATGCAAAATCGAGGCCCAACTGGATTACTCATCAAATACATTGATTTATGACTCCAAAGACAGCAGTTCACATTCCTTACCAAAAAAGGTTCCCGGAACTGTTTTATTAAATGAACCTTATAAAAATCCATGGCTGATCGGTTTTAAGTTGAGACAGTCATCAGACCTTATGCCTGTAACTCTTCAACCAGCCGCACTGTTTAATTAAAAAAAACTGTTCCTGTTTTGCCAAACGCCTCTTGTTTTTTCAAGATATTTTAGGGCAGATTTACAAGCCCCTTGTGACACTTTTACGCTGCCGTTGCGTCACTTTTGCGACGCAGCGGCATTGTAAACAATGCGCCACGTTGCGACACATTTATAACGTGACGCATCTAGGGAGATGCAGCACGTTGTAAAGCCCTGCGTCACATTATACCTGCGTCAGGTATAATGTATGCAGGGTGGGCGTTCCGACGCAAGAAAGCCTCGTAAAATTGACGCAGTGAAATCTACAAAATTTCACTGCGTCACGTCTACGACGTCACTGCATCAAAAACTTACGCCTGCTTGAATAAGGCGTAAGGAGTGATGCAGCATAATAGGAATAGACATTCCTGAGCATTGCTGGAGTTGCGCCGTGCTTGCAACACGACTCCAGCAAAGCGTTGCCTTTACGCGAACAGATGCGTCTCGCATCTGTCAATCCTTGCGCCACGGTGCGCCGCTTTGTAAATGCGACGCATCCATGGTGGCGCTAGGGTTTTTTTGCGTGACGCAAATGAACTGACGCATCTCTGCTAATATGCAGAGATACGTCAGTTCTTGTAAATCTGCCCCCATATGTTCAAGCAACATCCTAAAAACTATACAAAGTTGGATGAGAAAAATCCAGAGATAATTCAGGGTCTATGCGTCTATTCTGTGCTGAAACATAGAAAGGAATTTGAGTCAAGGGAAAATAGATGGGAAGAGCAAAAGATGTAGAAGAGGAACCAGGGTAAGAAAATATAGAGCTAGCCAGCATTCAGAAGCAGAAAAACAAGGAGCGATACAGACTTGAAAGAAGCATAAAAAATAAAAGTTGAAAAATAGTCCTAAGAGTCATCAAAGTAGAAATGAGAGTTGAAACCAAAATTGAAGACACAAGGCTACTGGTTTAATAATCTGTGAAAAGAGAATGACCCAGAACAAATCCATGAGAGACCACATAGTGAACAGGAACGTCTGTAAGACTTGCCAAAATGTATCAGAGGAAAATTGCAGGAGTGCAATATGTGCAGAATCAGATGTTACTACACAAATAGAATTAACCAGGCAAATAACCAGGCAACTTATAATGAGGGCCTTAGATTTTGTGGATAATTGTAGCTGTCTCATAGACAAAGGATTTTAATAGTATGCAGAGAGAAAAGTAGCTTACATAAGGGACAGAATAATCAAATCAGCACAATTAATATAGGAGTGCCCAATTTAGGTTATGTTCACCACCTCACTACGCCTTAAATGTAGCTTTCAGACAAGACAGTCACTGAATTTTAGGCAAATAGTCAGCAAATTTCTATGATCAGATATTGATAGACACACCCTATAGAAGATAATACCCAGTGATGCGGTGCAATGTATCAGAAAGTACCATATGACATACTTTTTTTCACATATCCCTTTGTCTATATTCTGGATTATAAAGATTTCATTGAAATGTTATTCTGTTTGCTTGGGAGGGGATTAACATAAAACATGCTATACTATTTTTCATCTCTTTTGAGCTTTTATGAATGATGTATGTATTTCCAACTGAACAGAAATGGCTGAGGATCAAAACTGGACTTATATTTAAACATATAGTAAAGGCAACCAATTCATGGATTTTCAGAGAAAAGCAAAACGGAAACAACATAGTTCATGCATATACCTAAGCTCCAAATCAGAATATGCAGAAACATTTCCCTCATATGCACAATTGTAAATTGAAATGTGTTAGATTTACCTATCGGAACTAAGCAACTGAGCTCCAGATTAAAATGCCAGACTACTTCTTGAAATGCGAACCCCTCTCTCTGTGTTCCAAATCCTAATCTCCTTTGGATTAAGCAGAGATGTGCATCTTTTATACACCTGCAGACATACTATCCCAGAGACTATAGAGCAAGAGTAGATATTTGGTGAATTCCTTACCTAGTGAGTCGTAAAGCTGACACAAGAATGCAAGAACTGCTCAAAAAATATAGAATGAAAATTAAGGGGCATATATTTTCAAGGCGATATCGCTGCGTTAGCGGCACTTTTCTGCCGTTAAACCGGCGATATTTTTATCGCCTTATTTTCAAACTGTCGCTAACAGCCGTTAGCAACAGATTTCTTGCTATAGCGGCCGCTCACAACATCGCCAACGATGTCAGCGACAACTACCGCTAATCTTATGCAATGTAGGCGTTCCCGTGCTAAAACGCACGCTAACCGCACTACGCGATATTCTCAACGATCGCCCGCACCGGCGATGCGATACAAAAACACACGCTAAGGCCCGTTAGCTGCAGAAACTTAAGACCAGACAAAAGGAGGTCTTAAAAATGGTGAAAAGTGGCAGCATATAAGGGAGACTACCCCAGAGCCCCATCTGATGATCCACTGATGCCATGGAGGTACTAATCATGCAGCTTGGAGCACCAAGAAGGCCACAGCAACCACCGCCAATGCCACCTCCCCCAGGACCACCACCGAGGCTGGGCCAAATAAGACAGCGGGTCTATCGCCGACGCACCATCCTCACAGACCTAACGCCAGAGGATGTCATTACCCACTACAGGCTCAAAAGGACATCCATCCTCCGCATCCTGACACAGATAGCCCACAGGCTGACGGCACCAACACAGCGGATAACCAACATCCCTCCACAAACAAAGCTGCTGGCTGTGCTGCACATGTTGGCCTCAGGTACATTCCAACCAACAACTGCCAGAGTCGGAGGAGTCTCACAGCCAGCCCTATCAAAGTTCCTCACAACAGTTTTGGATGGCATAATCAGCCTGATACCCCAGCACCTTCACTTCCCTAACACTGCACAGGAACAGCTGGAGACCAAGCAAGGCTTCCCGCATGTGTTGAGGGCAATTGACTGCACACATGTCCTACTTGTTCCACCTGCAGACACTACCCACATATACCGCAACAGAAAGCACACACATTCCATCAATGTGCAGGCAATAGTGGACCACCGGGGCCTGTTCACCAATGTCGTAGCCAAGTTCCCAGGCAGTGTGCATGATTCCTGCATTTTCCGCCAGTCCATCATCAATCAGCGCTTTGAGGATGGCACATATGAAAACACACTGCTCGTTGGTAAGTACTAACTGAACACAACACACACCTCAACTCCACAATCATGGAACACACAACTGTGAGAATGCACATGTTACAAACTCACATTCAACATGCCAATCTACATGCCCAACTACCAGACACGACAACACAAGTAACTGTGGTTACTGGGGTCAGCCATGTAGATAAACCATCACCAAAGGCATAGCCCCTCTGCCACACATTAGCAAATGTGGTGAGAGGTGGCAACCAAGTATGTGCAATGTAGGCACTCGACCTACGAAGTAAGAATGTGCACAAGGCCGAGTGTGGCAGTGGTGTGCTGGACAGTCTTGATTGTGCAGAGCACAGACATGTCCAAGTGGGCATATAGTGCGTTTCCGTTGTCCAGCCTGATGGCAATGACAGCGTTGTTGACTGTCCTACCTGACGGGGGTGGGAACCATGTGAAGGCAGCATGTAGGATGCAGAGCCTGTCGAAGCAACTGCTGGCCTCTGCGTAGACCTGTATGTACATGGAGAGGGAGGAGTCGAGTACGATGCCTAGGTATCTAGAGTTGTTGTGTGTTGGGCTGGCAAAGGCGGTGGCCCACCAGGTGTTGCCACATGCTGATGGTGTGGTCAGGAGGATGAGGACCAATGTCCCCCCTATGTAGAGCACCCCCCAGCTGTTGAACATCCATGTTGCAACTTGATGCAATTCTCCCTGGAACCCCAGGCTGGTGTGTGGGGGTGCCATGTTGAGGGAGAGTATGAGCTACGTGTCCATGTAAGTGGTGATGCCCAATGTTTCCCTTCATGTAGCTCAAGTTCTACTCCAGGCGTCTGCAGATGCATCTGTCATCTTTGATGTTGTATGTGATCGATGTGGCATTCATAGCACGCTGTATGTTGGAGTTGCATATTGGGGCAAGTGTGTATGTGCAGTTGGAGATACATGGTTGAAAAATCTGGCCTGCGCTGTTGGCGTTGCCTGCAGCGGTGTGGGTGTTGCTGTTGATGGTGGAATGTACCAGATCCTCGTTGACTCAGCTCCTGTAAGTCTGTATGGCGCCTGCTGTGGGTTTGTGTGTCATGGGGTTTCATGACGAGGAACAGTACGCTGTGCTGGTCACACCATGGGCGTTGAGTGGTGTTGTTGAAGTGGATGCAGTTTCCACATGTGAAGATGGGGTTAAAGGTGGGCCCTGACTTGTGGATCAGTGTCGAGAAGAGTTGGCTCAGTTCGATGTTAGCAAATATCTGCCAGAGGGTAATGGATTTGGAGTACTTGTGGTATGTGAGGTGGAGTCCCTGATCATGGCTGAGTACGTAGCCCATGGAGTAGATGACGTGGTGTGTGATGACGTTGATGGTGAATGCTTAGTGTTCCCGCCCTCTGTGGGCCCTGCAGCTGAGGGTGCCGCTGACTGTTGCCTTGTGGCAGGTCTGGACCGGAAACTGCAGGTGTTGGGCGGTGGGGAATGTCTATCGGCAGCGGCAGCAGCTGAACAGAACGTGAGCCGTGTCCGGTGTGGCCCATTGGCACCTAAACGTTATCCTGGTGTTGACTGTGAGTAGTGCGGATGGGTGGCAGCGTTAGACGTTATGAGAGCCAGGGACCGTGCTTGTGTAGGTGTCAGGCTTGCGGACATGTGCAGACAGGCCTGACATTGGTGCACTGTTGGAGTGCTAGTAATGCAACCGCGCAGCGCACACAAGTGAATATGCTGTGGGGGAGGTACGAGCATCTGTGAGCCAATGTAATTTGCATTGATGCTGGTCAATTGGCCAGAAGCTACACATGGCAAATATTAATCACAAAGTAGCACCAATCACACACCAAAAAACTATTAACAGTGCCCACACAGCATGCATAACTACTAATGGACACATCTCTCCATTACATGTTTCAGGTGATCAAGGATATGCACTCACCCCATGGATGATGACACCCCTGCGAGCCACCAACACCCAGGCCCAGAGGCAGTATAATTCTGCCCATGTACGCACCAGGGGCATTGTGGAGCACACATTTGGTGTGCTAAAGTCATGTTTCCGGTGCCTTGACATCACAGGTGGAAGACTGTTGTACAGCCCAGAAATAGTGTGCAAGATGATCATAGCATGTTGTGTATTGCACAATATATGTGTGCGCACCAATGCCCCATGGATCCAAGTGCCAGATGCACCGGGCGATGCTCCGGATTATGAGGAAGATGAGGCAGGTGGAGCACACCCCACAGCTTCTGTAGCAGGCACAGCACGAAGGAGCAGAATCATAGACAATTTCTTCACATGAGCACGTAACATCGTGATTGTCCTTACCAATCATATATCTGTTCCAAATGATCCCAAGCACAGTATACATTAAAAAAAAAACTCTACACACATACCCTGCGTGCATGTTAACAACTGCATGAGTACATCACTCTGACACGTGTAAGTGTAACATTAATTGGTCACAATATCTCAATTAGAAAATGATGGTAGATCTGTCACCTCTGAACAGAGATGCTGTTTAGTGTGACATTAGTTCTAAACTAGACATGTTAGGTTCTCAAATGTGTTTTGAAAATCTACTGTTCAGCGTGTCATATGAGGATTCTAATCAAATATAGGATTTCAATAGTGTTCAACTATGTATATCAGGGTGTCATTTGGGGTAAATTATGAAATTTAGTAGGGTGTCATTTGGGGTAAATTATTAAATTTAGGGTGTCAATTGGGGTAAATTATGAAATATAGGGTGTCATTTGGGGTAACATGAAATTAGAGTGTCATTTGGGGTCCAATCAAAATTAACATGGTGTAATTTTTGTAAAATGATGCATCTTCATTAAATAAGGTTCATCTGTGTAAGAAGTTGCACTTAGCGTGCAAAACTGCACGCTTTTCCGAAAATGCGATGTATTTTTCATACTAGCGATGGGAAATACATCGCTAAACACATTGATATATACGAAATGTCACCCCAAAGCCTTTTTGCGTGCAGATTTTCATCGCTAAGTCAAAAAACGGGCCGCATTTACACAGGAAGTGATGTCAGCATGCTTCCTGTGTCCTGGAGGAGTGCTGTGCACTTTCAGTTTCTCTTTTGAGCACATTGCTGGTGATTGTGGAGAGTGTTGGAGGTGTTTGGTGGTGTGTGCTGCAGATTTGAGAGTTTGAGAGAGTTGCTGTGTCCTGTGTCCTGTCGATTGTGTTACTGTGAAGTGTGGTGTCCTAGTATTTACATGTTTTATTGTCTCCTGTCCTCAATCTTGTCGGGTGTTTGTCTTGGGGTAGTTAAATTTATTTGTAGTTGTTGGGGATATTAACTAGGGTTTCTTTATATTTTGGCAGTGGTGTTAGGTGTGTGCAGGGAGATGGTGGGTGTGGGCAGGGAGGGCAGGATGTCCGAGGGGGCTTTGGGGGGCTTCCTATGGCTGATAAAGTTTTTCCTGCCCTTGATGGTGGAGAGGGGAGGTTGTATCCTCGCAGGATACCCTGTCAGTGTGCGCAAGCAGAGGTGGGAGCGTGTGCGTGCACAGATGCTGCGAGTATTTGGAGTTGACCGCACTGTGTGCCAGTTGAGGCACCGCTGGCAGGATAGCCTGGCCCGGGAGGGTGACCTCCTGGACTACGTGGGACTCATCGGTGGCCTAGAGTGTGGTAAGTTCAAAATTCAAATTCATCCATGAATACTGTAACGAAAAAAAAAATATGCTGTGTGGGACACACTGGTGTCCAAGTGCAAAAATGTTGCACCGTGAGGCGGGAGACGTAATGCGTCCACGCACAATGTTGGCACATCAGAGACACAAGGTGGTATCATATTGATAATCATAGGGTGCAAGTTTGTGTAACCCACTGCGCTGGAGCAACACTTAGCACTGTTGTGCCAAAGCTGGCACACCTGTGCGAAAATGGGTGCAGGATAACTATTGTATGTGTACAGGAAGGGTGACTGTACATGAACAATCCAAAGCATTGTTTCTGTGACCTGTGTGCTGGCCAAAATGAAGTGTAAAAATGCTGTCCTCATAAATTGTGGTACGTTAGCTACGCTGCCCTTGTACATAGTCTCTGTGTGACAATCTATGAGATCTGAACAAATGCTCATATGAAATAGGAGATCTCCAGAGTGACTTACACCACCAACATCTGTGAAACTGCCGTGTGCGATCTGCAGTGATGCATTTGTACACAGACCATGTATTACGTCATTTTGCGTGTAGAAATGGGGCCTTGTGAATGTGTCACACAACTAGTATGTGCATGTTTGCTAGCATTATTGTCTTGTTTGGCCAGACTCAGCATTCACAGGTCTTGTGTGAATGGCAGGCAAAGTACACCCAATCATGTACCCAACATGAAACGCAACACTACAGTTACATAGCATTTTCAGTTATGGTGATGATTTGTATGATGATTATGACACGTGTGATTTAACGTCTGATACTAACACAAATTACTTTTGTTGTCTCACAGCTGGACGACCTATCATCACACGGGGGACATTGACAGATTCCAGGACCCACACGCCACAGGTGAGTTCAGACATCATATATTGGCACAGTGCGGTGTGATGAATGTCTGCCTCAAATGATCTACGTTGTAGTATGCAGTATGGGTGTGTATCACATGTACCATGACTACAGTGTGATGATGTATTGTGGAAGTCAGAAGTGTGTACAAATCTGTAAGTGAAGGTGGAGCAATGCATTTGTCTCCCAGTTGTAACTTTGCACATCCCCAGTCAGTGATACACATGGGAATAAGGTCTATGGATTCTGTCACCACAGCACATGCATGTGGATTACAGAGCGCACTGATAGGAGAGGAGATATGTAAGTGGTGTTGCCGATGAGTATCATCAGACATGGAATGCATGTACATCCTTGACTGAGATGATTGTGCAAGTGTGCCCTATCATGCACAAGGAGGCAGTGGTTTTCAGGCCGTGCGTGCTCAGACACAGGTCTGCACTGTTCTTTCGTAGGTATTACCAGCTTCACAGGAGTGGCAGTGCATAGCTGTGAGCCAAGCATATCAATGGCATGTTCCACAAACACCGAGCAAAGATGGCCCTATGAATCTCATTGGCATGTTTGTCCACTGCAATGGTGTTGCTAAGCTGTCTCCTTGGGGTCATTCCCAGGCCGACTCTGGATCAGGTGTACGAGCTCCTCTGTCACAATTGTTGACATTACTCTGCATGCATTTACCCCGCATGCTTTAGCTCAGCATTTGTTGCTGTGCCATATTTTCAAAATGCAGGCCTCTAGAACGCTATCTGTGAGAAAGGATTACCCATAACAACACTATAACCACCATGACTCCAGGGTGCCGTTACAATGGTGAATACATTGTAACAGTCTGCATTGTAAAGGACTGCATATTTGGCTTTACTACGGAGTGATATTAGTGGATCCAAGACATGCATGAGTGACAATTTAGAGGAAAGGATGTTTCCCCCTTTCTAACTGCAACGCGTCACCAATTGTGAAGTAGTGGTGGAGAGAGGGACAGCGCCTCATGTACAAGTCAGTGTTCAGCCACCCAACCTGTTTACATGTGTGCTGCGTTATGCAGCACAGATGAAAGTGTGAGTAGGGCTGTCCCAGGATTGCTCCTGTGCAGGTAGGGTAACCTTCCTACTCATCAACAAGCCCCCCTAAACACAGACACCCTTGCACTCTTGTGCAAGAGTGCCTGTGTTACCGCTGACTAGATGAACTGCACACCGTTGCTGTGGGACACACAGGGCTGCACCTGAGCATTGCACATATGATGCAGCACTGTGTCACAGGAGAGGATGAGGGTGGTGTTACACACCGGGGGATAACTGCCTCTTCCCTCCAATTCCTTGTACATGTCACCCTCAGTCAGGGAATGTCATGGCAACATCATTGGACACTGTCAGTATAATTTGGTTGTGACAGAACATGTCCCATGCCATGCACTGTCATGTCAGTCTCCACAGCATGTAGTCAGTGATCCAGGATTCAACATTTAGTTGTCCACGTCACTCTCTGACTTCACATAGTTACGCTAGAGTGTGGGCTCCCATGTTGAAGTGATCTTGTATTATAGATTTGAATGGAGAACATTGACATAGTCTAAAGGACTCACAATTTCCCATTATTCACATTTTACAGACAACATGACGCCAGCTGAGTCACACGCCTTCCAGGTGAGGAACGAACAGTACCAGCATATCAAGAAGGTTGCCAAAGGGTACCGCAACATGGCGCGGAGGTACCAGGAGGACCGTGCGGCTGGCAAGTGGAAATCTGTGGCCGATGTGGCAACACGTGGAAAAGGCAGTGGCACACAGGCCACCCCAGGCCCCTCTGGCGTCAGTGGTGGGTCCCAACGTGGTCAGTCAGTGTCCCATCCCCCTACAACAACCCCCACCCAAGGGACAATCCCACCTGGCCCTGCGGATCAGGTCATTCCATTTACTGTCCGGCACAGCAGGCTCATAATGGACAACAACGTGCTGCTGGCCGAGATGAGGCGGGAAATGGCCGAGCAGACAAGGCACCTTGAGGACATTAAAAAACACCTGGGACTGCCATAATGTCTGGACATGTTGTGCCCCATCCCCCTCTTCTCCCTTCCACCAATGTTTGAACTAGTATTTTAGGTAGTGTTAGGTAAGTTTTTTTAGTGTTAGGTAGTGTAGTTTTAGTGTAGGTATAGTTAGTGTTAGATTTTAAGGTAGTTTTAGTGTTTTTATATTGTATAGTATTTGGGGATAAGTTTCCTTTTCCTTTGGGTGGGGGGTTGATGTCTTTTTTTAATAAAAAAAAACAAAAAAATAACAAAAAAATATATCTTTGTGTAGGTTAAATGTGTAGTTAGTTCATGTATAGCTTAGATGTCTTTGTCCTGTCTCGTGATGTGCCTTAAGGGTGGGAGGGGGGTTGATGTCTTAGATATGTTTTGCGTGTTTAGGATTAGTTAGGGTAGATAGTTTAGGTACTTTTTCTCTTAATTCTAGTTAGTTTATTTTAGATTAGTAGTAGTAATGATTATAGTTAGTGTAGGATAGGTAAATTTTTCTATTTTATAATAAATGGTTAATAGTTTGGATTTCAGCTTGCACTTATGTCAGGGGTGATGTGGTGGAGTGTGTATTTTTACCTTGTATGCATCTCATATCATCAATGGACTCTCCGTTGAATGTGTAAGTGTGGTCATGACATGTCACTTAGCAGGATGGATTGTGTCAGGATACCTTAGATGTGAGCACAGAAAACTTGCATGGTTGACAGGGTGGCAAGTAGGATTTACGGCCTAGTCTAGGGGCAGTCGTTTGGGAAGTTGTACATCTTAAGTGTGACTCACAGAGTTGGCCAGCACATTGTTGTGCATTTACAACACAAGGTAGGGACATGGCATTGAGAGGATATTGTAGTAGCTACTGTTATCCATCATGGAGATGGATGTATGCGCCGGGTACCACAGATTGCATCATAGCCCTGCATCTCACATGCTCCTTGCGCAGAGTCCATCTACATTGCACAGACCTTGGCACACTTGCTGTGTCGTGCAAGTGTGTCAGATTCTTTAGAATTATATGTTCCTGTGCATGGAGGCAGAACCTCCGTGCCATGCAAGTAGTAGTCTTTCTGTGTGTCCATTGGGAAATGCATATGCCAGAACAGTGGTCCTGATTCACAAATAAGTCATCTGAGAGTAAGTCATGAGTTTAAGTTTTACGGTATTCACAAAAGGCATTTAGGAGTAGTACAGTTAGATGTACTGACTTCACTTCTCCTATATGCCTCTTGTGAATCAATGGAGTTGGGAAGTCATGATTTTGTCACCTTTAACGTTTTTGGCCATGCACACAGTTCTGCTGCCCACAAAATGGAAAATGTTGCATTGCTCCCTCTTGTGCCAGTGTCATGGCATATTCTCATATCTGTTACCTTTTGGCTCATAATGGTGCCACCCTTGAAATGGTGGCACTGCTTCTGACTTCATGGTCAGTGCAGTGCACCACGCATCCCTTGTCACATTGCCCTACCCGCTCACAGTGGTCACACCATGTGAGGGTTCCATAGTCAGTAAGCAATGTTCGTCCACAGGAAGGGGCTGACTGATGCCTTACACTTTGGGGTGAGTCCCTATTGCCAACTCTACTTCACTGAGGCCGACATTGTGGTTCAATTAGTGACTGGTAGACATGTGCCCTTACGTATCTTCATCAATGTGTATATGGTGTGCACCATCTTGGGATGTGAAATGCCATGTGCACATTCACAACAGGCTTCGTCCAGCCTGTAGGCTGTGAGTAGATATGCCAGGAGATATTCTTTCTGCAATTGTAAAGGGTGACACTACTTGTGGCCTGCAACAGACTTTGCCTTTTGTCAGACATTCCTATTTCCTCCATGGATGTGGGGCTAATTTGGGATATTGCACTTTGGTGTATTGGAGCAATGGGGGCACAGCTGGTCCACACATACCCGGTCCTCTCACTGCCTATCAGGATCACAGTAAAACATTGACATTTATATTATTTACCTGGATGTACCTTTTGGTGGATTCACTGCTCCTACATTTTGTGAGACAGCTATACTGCATTGTTCATGGACAACAGACATCTGTGTGATTGAAAGATATTTATTCACATGTCTGTTGACATAGTTGGAGACTGGACCAATACTTGGCCATGCAATCCCCACATTACATTGATGCCCAGTGGAGGGCCAGCCAGAGTCCTTTAGGGTTGACAAGTCCAAAGGATGAGGAAGAGTTCAGTCAGCAGTCTGATTGCTGTGTCATTGGTAACCAAATGAAATATGGCAATCCATGTTGAGGTCCAAGGTGAGTGTCACAGAGTGTATTGGGGGACAGTGGAAGGTGATATTCCGTGGCATGATGCTCAGGCCAGAACCAAGTTGAAACTGGCCATTTGGCCTAGATGAATGCTACCGCTTCCTTCTTTGCAATAAGGACGATTCATCCTCATCTTCGTCCTCTGATGTGTCATGTGCCTCACATGTGGGTGGTGGTAGATTGACTGCAGCACTGTGAGGCACTGACACATCAGGGGGTGGAGATGTGGATGTAGAAGCAGCAGCAGCAGCATTCATCTGCCCCAGACCTTGCTGCAGCAATGAAGTGATGATGATCTGCAGGGCATGGAAGATTCCAGCTACATCTCGCTGGTGTGCAGCGGTGGCAGCCATTTGTTCTGCCTGCATCTGCTCCATGTTCTCCATTATCCTCCGCATGCAGCCCAACTCCTGGCTGCCATCGCTGGAGCCACTCTGACTGGACAGTTGATCCTGTCTCTGAGTCATGACTCCAGCGATGGCAGCCAAGGTGTGTTGGAGAGCATTAGGCGGACTGTGGGTGTCCGTGATGTTTAGTACGTGGTCCCGGATAGAACTCAGACACCCACAAACGGAATCAAGTTTGGCCGCCAGGCTGTCAAACCCCACCTGCACTGATGAGCCATCTCCTGCTGGACCTCTAACACACGGCATTGGAATTCAAGATTTGGGTCCGGGAGGTCCTGGGAGACAGCTGTTGTGGTAGGTGCTTGCTGCTGTGTGGTTTGTGCAGGGGGTGGTGTTAGCACGATGCAGCTGGGTTGCCCTGCTCCTGGAGGTGGGTGCTGATATAGTCTAGCAGCTGTTGGAGGGTGTCCGTGTTGATGGTTGAGAATTCCTTCTCTTCATCAGTAAAGATTGGGACAGGCTGCTGTTCAGGAGGTGATGTTTGTCCCTCTGCAATTTAAAGGGGAGAAGCATTTTAACTGTGTGTTTCATGGATGATCATGCATTGGATGAGTTTACAAGCAGATTGCATGACAATGTACATTGTGTCCTCTGTTCAGTTGTGAAGGTGATGCAGTTTGTCCAACATTCTAGTCAATGTGGTTTAACTCCAATTTTTATGTGTGTGCACTGCATTGTGGAATACTTGCCTATGAAGCTTTTGTTTTTCTGCCCATTATCCCTTTCAGGCAGTGGGCCTCCACATCTGTGCATTTCCAATGCAGAGATGTTGCAAGCTGGGCTAAATATGTGTCATGGTCAGAGTTGGGACACTTGTCCATTGTTTACGAGCAGAGGTCTTGGTTACGTCAGGGGTTGTATGTACACGTGGATGTGTCAGAGTGTGACCTGCTCCTTTAGGATGTGGCCCACACTCAGCCACCTCTGTGACGTGGCCTGCACTGTGTGGAGATGTTTGGGGTGCAGGCATGGTATTCATCATGCACTGGCACTTGCATTGTCAGTGTGGCTCACAGACCCGCACCTTTTCTGTGTACTGCACATGTGCATCGGTTGATTGCAAGATTAGTTGTGTGTGAGGAGGGCCCCCTGTAGGCACATTGGCTACTAAGGTCTACTTGCTGTTTCAATGTGTGCTGCACTATGCTGTATACATGTGCATCCAGGTAGCTTTGTCTATTGTGGTTTGTATTGTGTGTATTGCTTGCTGCCCTCCTGTTGGCTTACCTGTTGTGAGTATGGTGCTGCTTGAGTTTATGTTGTTGTTGCTGGCTGGACAGACAGTGTCAACAACAATGGCCATTTACGTTGACCCCATGTGTGATGTGTAAGTGGCCCGGGATTAGATGGATGTGGAATTCCAATGCATATTTGTGGTGCTCAGGCCTTGTCACCACCACCCTGCCAACAGAATCAATTGGCAGGGTGATGTGTGTTTGTGTATGTGACACACAGATGGTCACATGGATGATACATGCTGTCCTGGTTACGGATATTCAATGCATGGATTTACATGTGGGTGATAACGACCATGACTGCATATTTGGTCACTGACACAGTTGACTTAACAAACAGCTATGTCTACATGCACATAATGGTGTCATGGGCAACTGACACCAGGACTGATGTGGAATGGTGTTTTCTTTATGGCAGATGTGTACACTTGGGAGTGGAGGTGTGCAATTCAACCTAAGGGGTGTGTGTGCCATTTTGCAACTTGTCATTCTTTGTTGCTACTTTGCTATCCTTGCTTGTTGTCATGCTTTGGTTGTCTTACTTCTTTGCAGGGACATTGTAGTTCTGTGAGTCTGGCACACAGACAAGTAATGCAGTACAGATTTGGTTGACACATTCCTGATATGCATTGTCCCCGCCCTGTGGTGTTGTGGGCATAGCCCCCCTGCTCATTGTATTACATCACCTTTTGAGTGGAGTCTGCTGTTTGGGCGCATTGTGGGATATGCACGTTTGAGCCATTTGGCTGCATGGTCAGTTTGTTGTGACATTGCGGGGCATATTCACAGGCCCCTATCGCCAACACAATGTCATTGTCTGTGATGATGTGGTGGCGATAGGGGCCTCGCCTTATTCACAAGGCAGCGTTAAGCCACTTGACGTGGCTTAACACTGCCTTGTGATTAGGCCCACTGTCACGCTGTGTTTAGCGTGAAAGGGGCAGGCAGTGGGTGTTGTGGTGGGCTTTCCCCCACCACACACATTGATATTTACACTGCCCCATGATCACAAGGGCAGCCTAAATAGGAACCAACGCAAAACTTGAGACCAGGAAAACCCTTGTCTCAAGTTGGCGATACGAGGAGGACTGCTTTATTTCTTATTGTTTTTGCATTGTCCATGTGTGCTGCCTTGTGCAGCACACATGGGAAAAGCAAAACGCCATGGTTTGTTTATGAGAAGGAAGGGACAGCTTCCTGTACATAAAGGTAACCTCCCTGCTTGCAGACACCCTTGCACTCTGGTGCAAGGGTGCCTGCGTTGGAGCTAAGTTGTGAGACTTAGCGCCATCGCAGGGGCAGAAGCAAGACTGCACCATGCCCTTGTGGATATGGTGCCGACTTGCTTTTACAAGGTGGCGGAGGGAGGCATTAAGCCAAGAAGGCTAACGCCTCTCTCCGCAACTTCCTTGTGAATATCCCCCTGCATGTGTTTCTGGTATGCAGACTCACTAGATGGTTTCTCACTTGGTGTACACACAGTGATGGCTCGCAGTGGGAGTTCTGTAGGGCGGTGGTGCGGGGGGCTGTTGCAGGGCAGGTGAGGGGCAGGATGGGGGGTAGTAGAGTTGGGGACACAATGTGCTTGAGTTAGGTAAGTAATTGATGAATCCTACTATTTGACTTGCACTTGCTGCACCGCCGAGTTAGCTATGCAGTAAGTGCAAGATAATTGGTTGGATTTATTTATTTCCTTGCCTAACTCCAGCACATCGTTTCTCCAACTCCACTACCCCCCATCCTGCCCCTCCCCCACCCAGCACAACCACCATGCACCATCGCCCCACAGGGCTCACGCTGCGAGCCGTCAATGTGTACACAGGACTGCATCTCATGGACATGCAGGGGGACACATTTACTGGAGTTGTGGCAGGATGTCTACATGGCCCCCTTGCCGCAACATCACACATTTCCAAATCGTCTGCACAGGGCCCCATCTCTCTGATACTTGGCATGTGGATGCACTGTGTGTGTGACTGAGCACGTGCATGAGTGTGCATGCCACCACCAATGTCATCAGACATGTGGCATTGTGCCCATGTGCCTGCGTTGTGTGCAAGATTGTGTATGTGCAGTTGTGTCACCCTTGCTGCACATGCACAGTCTTGCACACAACTCCGACATACGGGCACATGCATATGCGTGGAGTTGAGGCAAGGGGGCCATTTTGACAGCCTGCCGCATCTCCAATCAATGTGGGCCTTTGCTCTTTCATGTAGCCCTTCTCTTGTGGTCTGATATGATACTTGGACTATATTTGTTTGACTTTTCTGTGCACATTTCCATGTCTGTGTGCCCACCAATATGTGTCTTGCAATGTATTGGTTGAGTAGGGTGATGTGTGTCTATGCCACCAGGGCCAAGGGGATCCGGGACATGATCCACAGTCATTGTGGGTGTACACTGCAATATATTTGATTGTGCATGAGTGCCATTGGGCCCATCTCCCCCCGTCCCCCCAGTCCCTTGTTGGTACTCACCCTGTTGCTGTTTTGTCTGGTCGTGTTGAGCAGTATCCTGTCCCGGGACTCCGACCACTGTCTCTTCACTGATGACTTGGGACACCTGTTCCTCCAACGGATCCAGCTCCTCCTGTGGTGCTGGACTCCCACCTCCAGTCTGCATTGCTGCTTTCAGGTTGGCTGCAAGTTTTAGCTTGTTCTTGCGCTTCACATCATGCCAGCGCTTCTTACAGTCGTCCACTGTCCTCCTCACCTCTCCAACAGCATTCACCTTGGCCACGATGTACTGCCATATTGCATTTTTGGTTGCCAATGACACAGTAGAGGTGACAAAAAGTTGTTGTTGGTGTTCTGTCACCTCCGCAATCAGGACCTGGTTTTCCTGCTGACTAAACCGCCTCTTCCTCTTCCTCTACTGCTTGTCCTTCCCCTGGGGCTCTGGCTGGTCCTCCAGGGTGTTTGTGGGGTTGTTGTTGGCCTCTATGCTGGGTCCAGCCTCCTCCATGGTTCTTCTCATAGGTTTCCTTCTTCTTCTTTTTTTTTTGTTTTTTGTTTGGGCTGCTTGACGGGCGTTTTATAGTGGTTTTTCCCGCCGAATGTGCAAAAAGGTGCGCTGACGCTGATTAGGGTGCCGTTCCTGGTCGCTAATTGGCCCATCGCCACTTTTTTCACGTTAGCGTTACAGATTTTATCGCCGTGACGCTAACCTTATCGCCTGAGATTTGACCCGGTAGGGGAAATTATCGCCTGTTAGTGGCGTGTTGTGAATACGCCGCTAACAAGGCGATAATTTCTCGCGGTACACGGCGATAACAAAACGCACGCTAACTGAGGTTAGCGTTAGTTACCGCCGCAACATATATCCATCCCACAATTGGTAACAGGCTTTTTTGTGCTCAACACGTCCCATTGAAGTCAAACAGGTTGGCTAAAATATGGTCTTTATGCTTATATTACCTGATCACAAAGCATACATATGTTATGTCTGTAACATCTCAAGTGGCATACTATTAAAAGGCATAACACTTTATGACACAGTTGACCGTCATATCGAGAAGTGCACTTTTTCTATACATGGCACTTCACACTGTTCTTTGTGGATTCTTAACATGTTAGACTGAGGTCATGAAGAGCTATGGAGTGACACTTATGTCATAGAAACCTTTGTTGATTTCCAACAGCTCAGAAAACAGCAGTGACAGAAGGGACCCATACAGAAAATTCTGAATTAATATTTTACACGCAAAAGTAAGACCCGTACTATTGTGCACAGTTCTAAAAACAAACCATTAGGGTGTGTTATAGTCACTAGCATACAGAAGATTTTCAGTCATTAAGTCTTCTTTGTAATTTTGTAACATGATATTGATATATCACATGGGATTTTGTAATCCCTGTGTAAACATCAGTCTCAAATTTCTTTATAATCCTCGATTTGTGACACACCCATTCATTATTATGAAGAAAAGACGTCAGAACTCGACTCTTATATGTTTTTACAGTCAGGTTTTAAATAGTTTGTGTGAAAGGTGATGGTTTGACCATGTATTATATGGGATAAAGTACCCTCTGCAATACATGATAAGGATATTGCAAGTCACCTTGGAGTTCCATAACCTTATAAACGAACTCAGACTTTGGCCTCATTCATCTATATGGTTATAGAACTCCTCTGTGACTTGAAATATCCTTATAATGTACATCAGGTGGTACTTTATCCCTTATATGTTTTATTAAACAAGGTTGTTTGGGATTATTAACCTAATAAAAACTAAAACACTTAGGGGCCGACTCCGATCTCGGCCGGTAGGGCTCCGAATCGGATTCGGCTTAACCGGATCCGATTCGGAGCCCTGTTTCCCGACCGATCCGTACGCGCGTCCGGACGAGCGAGTACGATGCGAAATCGCCGACCGACTCGTTCGGGCGTCCCAACCGCTCCGACCGACTCGTCCCCGGGTCGAACCGCACCGACCGACTCGCTCGGACACGACTCGCACCGCGCAATGGAGACGTTCCCCGGCTGGGTAAGTACAATGCGCGCCGCGAGCAGTCCGACCGACACGCGCCGTCCGGCTCAAAAGAGCAGTCGGAGCCGTACTTCGGGGGTCCGTGTCGGACCCCCCTGTACGCGTAGCCGCGCGAGTCGCACTTGCGTGTACGGCGCGAGTCGCTTTGCCGCGTACACGCTGTAGGGGGCACCCTTGTTCGCCTCGCACCCATTGAGGCAATGGGAGCCCGCGTACGCGTTGTACGACAGGCTCCCATTGACTTCAATGGGAGTCTGACCGAATCGAGTCCGATGGCATACGTGCGCATCGTACTTGTTCGGTCGGGCTGCTAGGGTCCGATTCGGTCGGAAATCTCTCCGAGTCCGGCTCGGTCGGAGAGATTTCCGGCCCGAATCGGAATCGGCCCCTTAGCTGTTATGGTGATGATAATGAACAATTCCACAGTGAAACTCTTCATAGTTTTTGTAAAAGACAATCCACTATCAGATTGATTTATGCAATATTCTCAGGCTATGTTCACTGTTTTAAAAAGTAGGCCGGCTATTACAAGGAAACTGCAAATCTTCTCACTTTTATTTAGTTCTCTCCTGTATTTCGAATGATGTGATTATTTCTCCCACATATTGTCAATAAAGTGCAGGGAAAAATCGGAAATCATAAACAGGCCAGCAAAATTTTGGGGAAATCAAGATTAAATTCAATTCTATTGAACTAATTTGTTTCCCTGGCCCAGAAACTTGTATTTAATTAATACAAATGTAGCCACCAGGACAGTCCATCTACTCTAACACGGTCCCGATGTATAAGCAAGGAGAATTTTAATTAGTAAATTATAAAAAAAAATACCTAATAGCAAATATAAATCTCAAAAGTTTAAGTAAGATGCATTCATTTCCATTCAGAGAGTTCACATTCTTAATGTTGCTGTTCTCTAAGTAGGAGTCCTAAAGATTTGGAAATTGTTACTCTGTAGTTCAATTGCGAATGTTGCTTTGGAAAAAACATAACTTCACAATTAGGAAATCCTGTTAGAGGAGCATATTGGTGTTCTAGACAGTTCTGAGAGAAGTTGTGCTGAATGTTTGGGAGCCATTACAAACATGGCCAGTGAAAATACACAGAAGGAGGATGGAGGCAGAAAGCAGAAACAAATATTTTTGGATGAGGTGCTGGAAGTACCTGCTGAGGAGTGTGTATTAAATAATAATATTTTTTGGGCATACAGTTTCTTTCTGTACCTGAAGCCATCAAAATAAAAATAATATGACAAGCTATAAGATGAACAAGCATTTGCAAAGCCAATAGGTTTCGCCTATGCAAAGAAGAAGGTGTTTTTACACACCAAACATCTCTGAAGGCAGACCTGGAATGTCTAAGGACCAAGCAGCTGGAGGAGTCTGAAGACAAGCAGTGGACCAGCAGTGCCAAACAGAGATATCCGATGGCAAAGCTGAGGGCCTGCTAGTGGTTTATGAGAGCCGGCAGGGCGTTGGAGAGTGGACTGGGGTGTGTGAAGCATTGTTCAGGCATTGGTAAATTTATTTTATTTTCCCAATGTCATATTGTTTAACCAACAAAAATGAAGCTCAATTTGTGTAATAACTACTGCTTCAATGCATTTTGTGGGATCTATTTTTTAGTTAATTTTGAACCTGTCAGATTAAGCAGGTGATGGAGCAGGATTTTCATAAATAAAACCTGCTCGGAATAAATCTCTTATAGTGTGAAATCATTAACAAAAGTTGTGAGATTGACAGAGAAAATATTAACATGGAGTACTTGGGAATACAATCGAGAAATGTGCAGGAAAATGATCAATGGTTCCTGTAGGCCGCAAATGATTTCTGCATGAGAGACAGCAGAGAAATAATGATAAAGATGTTTTGGTTTTCACGTGCAACGTAAATGTAACGCGTTGACGAAAAGAGTTTTATACGAGTGACATTAACTACATAGAATAATCGTTGAAAATATTTGCATTTATATTAGAATAATACGAAGATTAAAATGAATTTATTAAATGGAGCTTTTAATGTGAACAAGTAACTGAATTTGTTTATTTCTCCTAGAGAAACTGCATGCTTTGCAGAGAAGGCCTCAGACCACTGTTAGGATGATTAATTTGCTTTTTAAAATGTAGGCTACTGCAGAGAAATGTATTTGTCCTTCATTATCATTATTGTGCTCTTTTCTTGTCGACGGCTACGTGGTTGGAGTATCGCATGGAACTTCCTACTGTCCGGGGAAATGTTTAGTTTTGTGGATAACTGTTCTAGTAAATGTTGCACTTCATTTGAAGATGTGTGCTAGCCTAGGAAGAAGAATATTGTGATTTCCTCTGCTGAAAGACGAAGATGAACGCATGGCTCTAAACAAAGAACTCTTGAGAGTGAGGTGCGACGGAAGTGGTGTGACTGAACACCCTATGCTCCTGAACCAATGAGAACTGTGAATTACTTGGACTTTGTTACTAAATTAGGGATGTACTTTAACATTTAGGATATAATTATTAGTGTTAGAATCTACTCTGCGCGCGGTGTGACTTAGGCAGGCGTGACGAGGGTGAGCATCTTCATGTGAGCTGAGAGCTGATTTCTTAAGCTCTTCTATGGCTGTAGCTGTCTGATCCTGACTCTTTAACTTTGCTCCTCATACCCTTGTGAGGATGCCCCAGCTTTCCCTTCCGGCTGGAGGGTTAGCTCTTCAGACTATTAGCACGCTGTGGTATAGTTTCCTTAGGTTCGTATGTTAATCTGTAATTGCATTGATCTTGTTACAATGCTCTTTTGTCTCTCTTTCTATCCACTCTCTCATGCTCATTTAAATGAGATGTTATTGTGAATTGTTTTCCTTGTGTGATGATCTATGATTTGATATTGTGTCCCTGTATGACTATTTACATGCTTTCAAAGAAATAGATAAAGCTAAGTGAAATAGTAAACTGAGTCTGTCATTATTGATGACTATGATTAATGAGATAAATACATTGTGATGCATAGTTGGTTTGTAGGATATTCCCTTTGTTGTAGGTCCTCATAAGGGGGGTATCATCCGTCTTAACAGTTGTCAGTCCCTGACAACTCTCAAAAGGTTAGTCGGAGGACCAGTCATAGGTATGGGCCAAATTTTTGTTTTATAATAGAAAAGACAAGTTTTAAATTGGTTACGTGTGGTGATTATGTTTACCCCACGTTTCCGCTCCCTTACAGGAAAACGGGATGCATTTAAAAAAAAAATAATAATTCTGTTTCATTTTTTAAGGGCAGTCAGTGGTCCCTGGGACCACTGCCTGCCCTTAAACAAATTTGGGGAGCCAGTCACAAAGGGGAAGGGGTCCCCTGGGGACCCCTTCCCATTTGCGACTTCATTACCACCCTCTTGAAGAGGACTGTAATTTGCAAGTGTTCTGCGACCGCAAATGCGGTCGCAAAACATTCATACATGGCTCTGCGGTCGCTATTAGGAAGGGAACGCCCCTTCCTAGTAGCTAGTCGCAATACACAATTTTGCAAGTCGCAAATTATTTGCGACTCGCAAAATAGTGTAAGTACATGGCCCAGACTAAAATTGCATGCGCAAACGGGTCGCAAACCCGTTTGCGCATGCAATTTTACATCGTACATCTGGCCCTAAGTGAATAATATAAATATTGCTTTTTCTACCCCTAGGGTCAATGGCTTCATTTAGAGGTGAATGGCAATATTTAGAGGCAAACAACCATTGTGCATAATCCTATTGGCTCCTACAGGAAGTAGTGCTAGATGTAGGTGTCCACCGATTGCATAGCCTGGCTATTTATATGCACAGGGTGAGAATGTGATAGACTAGGGGAAGGAGAGGTGTACCTCATTTCGGCCTGGATAAGAATGTTAAGGGTCAATGAGTGTAGGGGCAGCAGTAGGAGAAGACGCCTCCATATTGACTCAGTGCTTAGAATCTACTGGTGTGCTCACCTTGGGGGCCCTTCCTCGAATATGTTTCCCCCACAAATTAAAGAATAAAGACAGGACTTGTGTGTTTTTGCTGGATTTTATTTCACTTGTATATCTTTTTATAACAATAAAATACCCCAAAGAAATCAATCACACAACTGAACATGAAGAACTGAAGATCCATTGTTTATTTAAAGGGGCGCGGGGGAAGTGCTGAGGGGTGATATTCCAATATTGAGAGGTCACTTCATGGCCAGCCTTATTCATGTTGTGCCAAAACCCTCAGATGTGACGGAAAGCCCATCCTTTTATGCTATACACAGAGTTTCATGAGCCACAGAGAAGCCGGTTGTGGTTCAACCCAAAGCAGAATGGGGAAAGCAAGTGGGCGGGGAGGGGGCAAGCAGCGATGGGAGGAAGATGATGGGAGGGACCGTGCGGCTGAAATCGAAGGACTGCAATCACATGCAGTCTCAGTGCATGTTTAAAAGTAAATAAAAGAATGCAATGACATTATCGAAGTATAATTGCCATGGAATAGTCGGTTGCAGTTCTACCTGGAGCGGATGGGGAAATCAACTCCGCGGGGAGGGGGCAAGAAGCGATGGGAGGAAGGTAGTGGGAGGGGCAGGGTGGCTGGTGCAAGTGAGAGACTGCAGGCACATGCACTCCCAGTGCGTGTTGAAAAGTAAATAAAAGTATGGAATAGGCGGTCGCGGCTCAACCCAGAGCGGAATGGTAAAGCAACTGGGCAGGGAGGGGGTAAGCAGCGACAGGGGGAAGGTGGGGGGAATGACGGGGGGACTGGTGCAAGCGAGAGACTGCAGACACATGCACTCTCAGCGCATGTTCCAAAGTAAATAAAAACAGAGTACCTGCTGGCCAGTGAAAGGACACTGGCCACCAGAAACAGTACTTGGTCTAATCTCTATCGCATGGACAAAGAATCCAAAAAGCTGGAGTAAGCCAGAGGCCAGGAGGAGCTACTGGCCAATAGAAAGTAAGGAAATGAGACCCACGTGGGAGCCAGCCAACGGCAAGCAGAGTGACGTGGGATCAGCTAATAGGCAGGCTTTAAGCTTCTTTAAAGATTTTTATTTTAAATACAATAGATTTCGCTGGCAACACCATACAATGAGTGCAGTTAGCATAACTTACTGAAGCATAATGAGATCACAAAACACAGATATGATGGTTGAGCAAGAACAAGAGTATATTACTACGTGTAATAAAGAAGCTGCCAGCACAAGAGAGGGATATCAACCAAACCGGCTCTATCCTCAAATAATGATTTCTTTTAACCAACTCGTATTTCTCAGTCAGTGAGTGGAGCTACTGATATTGATATTTTTCAAACAACCCAAACACCATGAGACACAGGTCAATGCTGGGCCTCCCAAATATGCTGCAGGATATTTTTGAGTTGACTCAGCATAATCACAGAAGGACCAGGATATAAACACCCATCCTTCAAAACAGCCTAACAGTGGGAACTTAAAACAAAGCAATGTGAACTTAAAATCAAGTACACATTTGTGTAGTACTGGTGAAATACATTATGGCAGTTGCAGCTGCATGTAAATATTATTTGAAATTGCTACTAGTGTACTATTATTATAATATATGCATGACATTTACACAGCTCTTAGCCTTTGGTGGGTGACACACACCCTGGGTGGTTTACAACCACACATCAACCAGCCTCCCTTCTTCACCCATCTAGATCACCTTCGTGCTGTGTTTTATGAACTCTGCTGTAGTTCTGATGGTCTGCATACTACTGGGCTGATTCCCTGCTGACACACAGTTTTACATCATGGCCTGTGTGGTGTTGAATCCTCTTAGCTGCAGCCGGAGTTTATTGATTAAAATAGTGCCCCTTTTAATAACACGTATAATAAAGCTTAGTTTGTAAAAAAAAAGGGCCAGGGCCATTATCACTAGTCCACTGCAGTTGCACCACCCATTGCCCCTGCCTGCACTGCCAATGACAGTACCAACACAACTATTAACAATCACACTCCTACAATTAGGACTCTTGCAAGCCACTCAGGTTTTATTACAATGGCTTAGTCATTGTTAATGTGTCCTGAATTAATAAACAGCTGTTGTTGTGATCATTTCAAAATTAGACAAACAGCACCACCATGTGGCAGACCTTCATAGGAGCCGGTGCTGACAACTAGGTGCCAAGTGCCGAGCAGCACCTATTGTGACATCCACACAGTGGGTCTGATAAACATGGCTTGATAAACTGCAGATGGGTAGTATAACAATAAACTGGTCCTAAGTCCCCCTTGTTGCCCACAAGGTAGGGTCCCTGATATTTAGAACATGTGCACAATTAAAGTTGCCATACTCCATCAGTGACTTGTCCCAAAAAGCTCTTTACAGTGGCAAGGATGTAGCTGGATTGCAGAGAAAGGCAAAGTACCGATTAAAATGTTTAATCTGAACCTTTTGACAGAAACTGGCTAAAATAGTCATTCAATGACAATTTTCTGAATTGTTAAAATCCCAATTCATTTATGAAGTTGAATTTTTGATAAACACTTAGGACACAGATCTTTTAGAAAGTTACCTTTTTGCATTGGTTCTACAGCAGCTACCCAGACAGTGATTAATCTTAATGAGGCATGACAAATGCTCCCAGAGCAGGAACAATGGTCTGTGTGTGGGGAGGAGTTTTTTCTTATTCTTGCAGGAAGGCCAGTTAGGTTGTACACAAGAACATCATTAACTTGTAAAGGGGCTAAACCTTTCACAAGAAAATGTAAGGTAAGACCTAGAGTGGCCAATTCTTGGTTCCCGCAACGAAGCTGCCACCTAACCCAGTGGGCGGAAAGCTACTTCATAACTGCTTTTGTGTGACCACACAGGAGGGGACTGCTCATTTGCCTGGCCACACCTTTGGCTGGGCACACAGGCTGTGCACAAAGGAGGAAGGGTTTCTCCATTTTGAATTGTGGGATAATTTGCAGTAGGGAAAACAGGAACTGTTGAAAAAGTGGGTACATTTGACCCTTGGAACTGTTCCCAATTAGTCATGGGAAGCCAGGAGTCCCCCTTACTCATAGGCTTGTGCTATCTTTAAATGTGGCACACCAAGGCACCTTCCTCAGAATACTTTCTGGACTTGTGGGAGAAGAGAAGAGGACTAAACCCTGGTTCCTGTGACCAGAGAGGAGCCCTGAAAGACTGGACTTGCTCCCTCTTTTACACAGGACTGTGTGACTACAGGGACACAATAAGCTGCAAGGGGCCTTTCTCATGGAAGGACTAGTTTACCAGTACCAATTGGACTTGGACTGCACCTTGCTGGTGGCTTCTGCTGGATTGAATCCTAGCCTCTAAGTGCTGTCCATGGGGTCCTGGGAGCTGTCAGAGTGCCCCAGAGGGGTTGCATGTGATTTCATGGAAAAAACAATTTCATGGAATGCTATTAGTAAGAAACTATTTAATCTAAAATGTTTAAGGGAAATTTTCAGAATGAATGGCATTTACCTTTTCATAGAAACCAATTTATAGAATGGTTCTTTGGTTTATATTGATTTTTGGATTCTTATTTTTTAAGCGTAAATGCAATGGTTACAGGTCTTACTTTCAGAAACAATTGTCAGAGATTTTTATTTCAGTATTTTAATTCAGATGACATTATTTCATATTTATATTTTTTCCATTATAGAACAATTACTTCAGATGCTTTTAATTTGCCGACACATCATCAATCATAAACACCATCCATTGTTAACTCCTCACAACCCCTAAACAACATCAATCCCAGTCCCCTAAATCCCTGTACCACACCCATCTTTGAACCATAAAAACACCTTTCTATGCCTGAACTTAATTTTTTACTAACCCCCAAAAAAACCTAAATATTAATCATCCCTGAACCCAAAAACTGCAGAGTAGTCCTAAACTCCAAACAAGTTTAATGTAATTTTGGATTTTCGTTTAAATTATCTTTCCCTTAAAATGTTTCCCTTACTTTCTGATTTGTTTGTATTTTTGAAAAGTGTCTTTCCTTAAAATTGGATTTTCATGATCTGTTTTCCTCTAATGTGATTTCTCAGTTTTCATTTTCCCTTTATTTACACACATCACTCAGAGGAGCTGCTGCAGAAACCCTAAAAAGATGGGATCTCCAGAGCCATTAAGGGGACCTCATAACAAAGGTGTCTGATTTAAGTGCACCTTCCTCTTGTTCAGCTTCAGGCTTACCCCACTGGAATATTACAAGTCCCAAAATACTAAGGGGCATATTTACAAGCCCCTTGCGCCACTTTTGCGCCGCCGTTGCGTCACGCATGTGACGCAGTGGCGACGCAAACCATGCGCCGCGTTGCGCTATAGTTACAACGTGACGCATCTAGGAGATGCGTCACGCAGTAAAGCTGCGCCACATGAAACCTGCGTCAGGTTTCATGTGGGCGTACCGGGCGCAGGGGGCGTTCGGCGCAGGATCGCCTGGAAGAGTGACGCAGTGAAATCTACAAGATTTCACGCAGTCACTTTTTCTGACGCTGGTGCGTCCAATCCTTACGCCTGCTTCAAGCAGGCGTAAGGATTGACGCACCATGTTAGGGATAGGGAAGGCTGGAACAGTGCTGGAGCTGCGTCGCGCTTGCGACACAACTTCAGCACTGCGCCAACCTTCCGTCAGGCAGATGCGTCACGCATCTGCTTATCTCTGCGCCACGATGCGCCGCATTGTAAATGCGGCGCATCGGACTTGGCGCAAGGGTAAACTTGCGTGACGCATTTTCCCTGGCGCATCCCTGCTGATATGCAGGGATGCGCCAGGGAACGTAAATATGCCCCGTAGACCCTTATTATGAGTCTGGCGGTCCACTGACCGTCAGACTTATGGTGGCGGTCTCCTGACCGCCTTATTGCGACTAGGGTGGTTGGGCCATGTAGGGACCGCTGCAACTGTCACTCCTACCAGGGAACCACTGTTCCCTGTTGGTTATGCAGTGGTCCTGAGGATGCAATATGCTTGGCGGGACTGCTGCAGTCCCACCAAGCATATTACGAGTTTCCACACTGCTCTGTTTTTCATTGCGGTGAGCCCGCCATGAAAACCATGGCAGAGAGGAATCCAAGGGGGCCCTACAGGGTCCACTGGTGCCTCACGCCTTGTGAATGTACACAGGGGGAACAATATGTGCCCCCCTGCGTGCATCCACCTCAGAGCCTACATGGCATGGACTGTAGCATGCCATAAGAGGGGTTCGGGGGGGGTTCTCTACCCGGGAACATTTTGTAAAAAAGTGTGGGCAAATGGTGCATTTTCAAGCAAAATTGAGAAAGCAAGAAGGTTAATAAAGCAATTGTGAAAGTGTAGTTATGACATCAATAAAGATATTTCATATGATAATGATGTAGGTAGAGAGGTCCGCGTGACCTGGTGCTGCAATTGGTACCGGGCGCTTAGGGGTGATTTTGTCTGTTCGTATCAGGTTGTCTATAGGAAAGAAGGGGGTAAAGAGAATGAACACCTAAAAATACTGAGAGATCCGTAATAAAATGTTAGTTGTGTAAAATAGCTAAGCAGATGTCCTTCTGTAGAAATAGTTAATTCTCTGCCATTTTCAAGGTGTAGCTTATATTTCACATGTTTAGAGATGGGAACCTACCTCTATAACTCCACAACTCTTCTATAATGTCAAATAAGTGCACTCATCCTCTCAGCTATGATGATGGGCAAAAAACAGACAACATGCACCTACAGGCAGAAACATACACAGAAGAGCGCTCACACAAGCACATAACACACAGAAATGCAGAATCATACACATACAATTGCATACACATATCCACACAAACTGAAATGCTCGGACACACATGCAATCACACAATCGAGGACATATCCCTAACAATGGTTCACAGTGGGGTTCCAACCAAAACAGCAAAGCACCCGAAATTCCACAGTAATTGTAACTACACAGCCATGAAGCATGCCACACCACTAAGAGTGTCAGAATCGCATCACAACTGCGTCAGAAATCACATCAGGACTGTACTAGAATTTAAAGTTGTGCCCTGCAGGTTGCCGAAGCAGGTTATCAACGAATGCATTTTATTTAAAAAGAATTGTGACTTGCTGGTTACAAGCAATGAGTGAGCGCATTAACCGTCCAAGTTATTTTTTGATGATTCAAACCTATAACTAGCAGTATCCACACAGATCACTGCAGTATTATAGCCTGGGACCAACTAAATACACATAGATCTCTGCAACAGGCACTTTAACCCACCAAACTATTTTACATTGTTTTCGGTTTGGGAATAAAGTGGGCCGAGCAGCCGCTGTGCTTTTCAACCATGGGCCAGATCACAAAACATTCTGGTCAGCTCCATTTTATATTCCTGATGGCTAAGACAGCAGTGTCTCAGACCAATCCCCAAAAGGGTGTCCCTCCTCCTCACTTAGGTCATCAGGCCACATGAACCTCTGTATGGTAAGGAGTCTCTTTTAAAGCCGCACTGACATCTAGTTAATAACTGCACCCAGTCAGATAAACAAGCACTGCCGCCTGAAAATGCGCACATGCCCCACCTTTTTTAGACTTTGAGCAAGCAAGTTCTATATCATGCAACCCACTATTTATAGTGTTGACCATCACCACCACTGGTGCAGAATAATCAAGAATTTCCAAGATAGCTTGCAACCAACTTGCTTGTGTTTCACTTCTGGGTGTGGACTCTCAGCGCCAAAACTGTTGACTCGGACAACTATCCTCAGCTGCCAAAGTTCAAGTGATGCAACCATTGGAAAGGGGAGTTTGAAGGGAACACTCTGGCCTGCCTACAGACTGACTTAAAGACAGCGCAGAGGGGGCAATATGCCCTAAGCACTGTGCTCCTACAGCAATATTTATGTATAGATTTTTTTATTGAAAGTAAGCATGCGGTCATATGGCCTGGTACTGCCTAAGTCCCCTCTACTGTTAAAACCCAAGACCACCCTCAGATGTTTGTGTATTCCCTCCACCCCCGAGGCAAGCATTTCAAACCACACTCTTGTGGATTAGGGGGAGTAATCCCCCGGCCGTATTTATTACATAATTAAAAAACATTGATTACATTTTACATTGTGTACAATTAACGCAGAAAGTACAAATACATTGATAGATACATGATGTCACTTGTCTAACCTTAACATGTTCTAATACAAAATCCACTCCTACCGTAATCTAGAAATGTATATACTTTACTTTCTGCATGTCCCCTCTAGAGCCTATGGCAAGGTCAATGACTGGCAGCCCCCAGATCCGGTAAACTACCAATACTCCACTGAAGTAAGCTTGCGTAGGGGGTACAGCTTGTCGGACGGATACTTTCCCCCGGGCCCCCCCTACGCCCTGAACCTTAAACTCCATAACGGGGGCTGCAATTCTGCCTACTTGCGCCCTGATGCGTATGCACGTGCGAGGGTGGCCACAGGCCTACTGGAAAGAGTGACTCTCCCGGCCCCCGCACCCCGACAGCTTACCGGCTGCCCCTGGAGTTACCTGGTGGTGGCCGCTAAGGGCCGAAGACTATGCTTACCAATCATGACCTTACCGCCACAGGCCAGCATAGTTGCCCGACTATCTGGCCTCCCCCTCAGCCCACTGGAAGGTCATGCCCTGTGTCTCACGCCCTCCAACCATGCAAAGATGTCCTCCATGAATGCCTGATTCCCTTTGGATGATAAGTGAACCCCGTCCTGTAAAAAGAACTGCTCACCCCTGATGTACCCATGTCCCATTGACTTCAATGTTGGGGACCTGAACAGACTATCAAACTTATTGTTGATCCGCTTTACCGCGTGATTCAACGCTCGCACTGACTCGCCCCCTCTCCATTGGAACCTAGGGATCATGTGAGACCAGACGATCATGGCATTGGGGCACCTCTTTGCTAACCACCCCACCTCAGTGAGCAATTCCTCAACTAATACCCTTCGTCCCAGGCGAGCCAAGTCATTACCCCCTAAGTGCAGGATCCAGATTGCTGGTGGTCCCTTACTTTCTCTTAAAGCGTGGGTTCACCGACTCCCTGAATTGACCCACGCACAGTCCGCCCTGTCCATGAAAAACGATTCTCGCTCCCAGCTTACGTGCCCTGGCCTCATGAGCTCCTGAAAAGAAATGTTTTAAACGACGGACATATGAATGACCAATGACCCAGATCTCTTGCTGTTCCGGGGCCCCGGAGAGAACTTGGGCCATCACCTTTTCTGTTCGTTCGTTGATTGTTGATTGCCATCTCCTTGAGTGACAAGGTGACCTCTTCATATCGTGCCGGTGAACCGATGCAAACTTCTCCCCTGAGTCACAGGATGAAGAAACTGCAAGTAAATGCGGAAATGGAACAGTCATCAGTGCATTGCCCTACTGAGAGGCTAAAACCAAAACTACTGCACATGATACTACGTAACGGTGTACTGGAGCAAGCTTCTCTCTGAGTCACAGGATGAAGACAATTGCAATTCACACGAAATAGACCGACAACAAACGGGCTAGAGCATGTGCAGCCGCACATAGCGCTTATAGCAGTTAGATGACCACCTACCGATCCTCTTGACCTGCTCTTCCCTTAGGCCCCTTGCCACTGCTTCGGTGGCTGCCCCAATCCTAAAGGAATGGGTCCCAAAATTAGCTGACACCAACCCGGTGTCTTGGATGGCCAACCCCATGACTCTTTTGAACTGAAAAATGGTGAGGGGTGACCCATCATCATGTATCAAAAGAGGACCTGCTCTGACCCACAACCTCTGTGTCATAAAAGCCTCCAGTCTGGTAACGGGGCAGCATGTATTACCTCTAGCCCTGTGAAGCACTATGCTCTCACCCCTTCCTCCCTGATTAGTTTTGGACCTATGTAAGGAGATCATCACGGAGTCCCCGTTCATTTTTACATGTTCCACCTGTAGGCCCCCCTGCCAATCTTGTTTGTTCTGTGGCACCAGTTCTCCTACCCTGAAAGCGCCATAAAATGCGAGGGAGAAAGCCGCTTGAAACAACGTAACCTCCCTCCAGGAGCTACAAACCCGCTGTAAAGCTGCCAACAAACTAGCCAATGTTTCCAAACCTATGGGTCTCCTTTCATCAGGCTGCACACCCTGCAAACGTTGCCATCCCTTCAAAGCCTGGCACACTACAAAATTATTTGTCTGACCCCTTTTACCCTTTGCTTTAGCAAAAAAGGAGATGGCCGTAGTGTGACGCCTCGCCCGCGCCACTGGGTGCCCCTTATCCCTCATAAAACCAAGATAAGTGATCACCGACCCTGGGTCGTGCCAGGTTTGCTCCCAACTATCCCCCAAGAACTGACAAAATGACCAAAACACCCCTTCATAAGCTCTCCTCGTCCTGGGTGCTAGGCTAGCTGCCACGAGGTCCGATAGGTGGGGGCACCAAGTTGCCAAAGCTGTTCTTGGAAAGGTGTTGGATGCGTTGCTGCTTCTGGGAGGTGGGACCTGAATGCCTGCATTTTAAAACGAGATAATGCATCAGTGGCATGGTTCAATATACCCGGCACGTGCTTGGCTCTAAAAAGTACATTCAATTTCATACATTGTAACACCATCTCTTTTAGAAGCCTCAAGATCATAGTGCACCTTGCTGTTTGATTATTAATGCATTCCACCACCGCCATGTTATCTGACCAGAATATTACAGACTGATTTCTCAAATGTTCAGGCCAGACAGACAGTGCTACCAGGATGGGAAAGAGCTCAAGGAAGCTTATGTTACTTGTGAGCCCTGAGTCTCTCTACCAACCCGGCCAACGCCGTGCAATCCATTCAGACCCCAAAATGGCACCGAAACCCTCGCTACCCGCCGCGTCGGTCATCAGTCCCAACTCAGGACTGGCCCTGGGCGGATTAGGCCACACCACCCTACCATTGAAATCGCTCAGGAATGCCTTCCAAATGAGCATGTCCTGTTTGACTTCGCTGGATAGTCTGGTGTGATGGTGCTTCCCCTTGAGCCCAAACATTGCCTGCGCAATGGTGCGGGAAAAGGGGCGCGCCACCGGGATTATGCGCAGCGCAAAGTTCAGCTGACCTACTACCTGCTGTAACTGATGTAGAGTAACCTTTTCCTTCAAAAGACATTGCTGTAATGCTAATCTGAAATCCTGTACCTGATCTGCTGGCAGTCTAGATACCCCTTCCACAGAATCCAGCTAAATCCCTAGGAACTCAATCTTAGTGCTAGGGCCCACCGTCTTACCTGGTGCCAATGGCACACCAAACTCCTGCATGAGGGCGCAGAAATTCGCCAAAGCTTCTTGCAATCCCCTGTTCCTGGAGCCCCCAAGAAGAGGAAATCATCAAGGTAATGTAAGACCCATTGGTGACCCGAGTCCCGCTTGAACACCCGCTTGAAAAAGGAGCTACATTTCTCAAAATATGCACAAGAGACTGAACAACCCATTGGCATGCACTTGTCCACATAATACTTCCCCTGAAATTGAAAACCCAGGAGGTGAAAATACAGAGGGTGTACTGGCAGTAAGCGGAACGCTGATTCAATGTCAGATTTTGCCAGCAGTGTCCCTTGACCCAACACTCTCAGCATGTCTACTGCCTGATCAAAAGATGCGTATTTCACACTGCACAGAGAGTCTGAAATTGCCTCATTCACAGAATTTCCCCTAGGCGCTGAAAGATTGTGTATCAAGCGGAACTCCCCTCCACTTTCTTGGGAACCACCCCCAGAGGGGAGCAGACGAAATCCTTCATTGGGATGTTGTCAAATGGGCCTGCCACTCTACCCAACCTTATTTCCTTCTCAATTTTTGCTGCCGCTATACCTGCATTGGACCTAACTGAAAGCTGATTCTTGCAAAATGTCACACCCTTGTAACCCTGCGCCGGGATCCTGAAACCTGCTAAAAACCCCTCCCTGATGGTCCTTGCAGCTTCTGGGCAATTATACAAGTTTAACCAAGGAATCATGGCGCTGATGTTTATGGGGGATCTAGCCTTGTCACAGGGCGGACTCTCATTCCTGTTTCTTGCCTCCCTTCTCTCTGGATTTCTTGAAACACTTGGACTCGGGAAGGGATGCGTTTCCACAGAAACCACAAGAGTGTTTGAACCTACATGTGCCTGGCGCTCTGTTACAGGTCTGTTTATTGTAGTCAAAACACACTCCCTTCCTCCCTGTGCCCCCTGTCTTCCCTGCAGAGCCCCCGTGTTTCCCGTGGGGCCTGAACGAAAGGGCTGGTACCTCACGTTGTCTTGTGCCTGCCCCGACTGTCAGATGGCCCCTGAACCAGATGCCTCAGGTGAATAAACATGTCGGTCTGGTTCCATCCTAATGATGGATCCTGCGCCTTTGCCCTTCTGAATTCCTTATCATACTCCTTCCACCCATTGCCCCCTTGTGTGGCATGTGCGACAGTGATCCTATTCTGATAACACACCATCTCAGACCCGACTTCTGGGAAACGCTCCAGCATGATTGCCATGTATATAGTGAAACCTTGTATCCAATTGGCTAGATTCTCCTCTACTCTGTACTTTAAAATTATGTTTGACCACTCCTTATGGTGTGTCCACTCCTTATTCTTCCTTGCTTCCTCCCTTTCAGTCTCATCTATCAAAAGGGAAAAAATGCTAACATATGTCCCCTTCCAGATCTTTTCTTTTGTCTCCTGGGACAAATGTCGCCCCAAATGTTCCCTGCCTGAACGCATCTCCCCCAAACCTAAAGGAGGCAATGGTTTACTCATACCTGCTGGTGCCGCTGTATCAACCGGCGTTGGCGCTCCTGGATCCTCTGGTGCACGCACTGTTACTACCGGGCCTCTGCCACCACCTACTGGTACTACTCGTATTGTGACCACAGGTGTTGCACCCACAACCGGTAATGCCAGTATCCCATTTGACACTGGTGCGTTTACTGGTATTCCAGGGCCTCCACCACTACCTATTGCTACTGTGACCACAGGTGTTTCACCACCACCCGGTATTGATGGCACCCCGTTTGGCTGATCACCCTCTCCATGACTAAGCAGGTCAACGCCGTTTCCTCATCCTGCTTCAACATCCTCCGAATGCTCCGCAGGATCTTCAAGTGGATCCCCACCGAAACAAGAAAAACAGTCACCCAGGCCCTCGTCACCAGCAGGCTGGACTACGGAAACGCCCTCTACGCAGGAACGACGGCTAAGCTCCTGAGACGGCTGCAACGCATCCAGAACGCCTCTGCACATCTTATCCTTGACATCCCCCGACGCAGCCACATCACACCCCACCTGAGAGACCTGCACTGGCTCCCTGTCAACAAGAGGATAACCTTCAAGCTCCTCACCCACGCACACAAAGCACTCCACAACTCCGGACCAGCCTACCTCAACAGACGACTCAGCTTCTACACCCCCACCCGCCAGCTCAGCTCGACCAGCCTCGCCCTCGCCACAGTCCCCCGCATCCGGAAAACGACCGCCGGCGGCAGATCCTTCTCCCACCTCGCCGCCAAGACCTGGAACACCCTCCCCACCAACCTCCGACAGACCCAAGACCTACTGGCCTTCAGAAGACTCCTCAAGACCTGGCTCTTCGATCAGTAGCAGCAACAACCCCCTCTTCCCCCAGCGCCTTGAGACCCTCGCGGGTATGTAGTGCGCTTTATAAGTGACATGATTGATTGATTGATTGATTGATCTTTCCCCAACTGAGCCATAATTTGTCTGGCCTTCTCAAGTGCATCACCCTTGTTGCCAGATGCCCCTGCTGCAGGAGACCATCCCCCCACCGTCTCCAGCCACGGAAGTACCGCCGCCAGACTGGACACCATGTCCAGCTGATCCGGCACGGCCCCTCTTGGCCCACCCAACAGAGGAACCGATGGGACCAAAGGCTGTCCCTCTAACGGCACCGTGAGCCCTGGAGCACTAGGTTCCCCATTTCCCTGCAGGTTTGGCAATGGCCCCTGTGGTATAGGTATCACCTCCCTGGGAACCAGCGCTGGGGCACCCCCGGCCCTTCTCCCATTGTTCTTGGGCCTGCTTCGCTTGGGCAACGGTGGAGAAAAAGATTTTGGAGGCACAATAACCCGCCTGGGCCTCCCCTCCTCCCCTTCAGGACCATCCACCTTCTCTTGTAAACGATTTAAGGCCTGTCCCATAACCTGAACCTGCTGCATCAGAGCCTCAAGCATGACATCAGTCCGTGAACGCTTCTCACTTTGCTTCACCTTAGGGGCCATTGCAGTACAAAATGCGCTTTTATACCCACACTACAGTGATACCCTGCGCACCGACCCGACCCAATGCACCCACCCCTACCTGGAAGTTGTAGCAGCCACCGGCCAGCCTCTGCACCCACGCAACCAGAGCCACGGCCCACTGGCTAACCCAGTGAGCTTAGGTGAGTCGCCCACTCATACCCTGCGTGGCTCCCGGAAACGATGAAGTGCTGGCCTGCCTGTGCCGCCTTCACGAGCGATCCACAGCCTCCTCCGATAATCCTCCTTGCCGCTGGTATCTTGAGGAACTGCTGCACTCCGCTGCGTATCTTTTGTCCCCCCGAATCTCGCTGCGGCTGTTGGACACAGAAGAGAGTATCTCGTGTTGCGCAGCGCGCGCCCCCTAACCCCTGTGTGATGCCAAAGGTACCCGCAAAACCAGCAGGCCCCTACACACAGCAGCCCCCTTTTGCCCCAAACACAAACTCAACAATAGCGCAGACCAATGCTAAAATATCTGTTTCTTCCCATATGTAAACAATTAGTGATGGCGAGGAAAACAGTCTGTACAATGACACTCCCTGCCCCCCTACGCTCCAATTGTTAAAACGTTTGCTCACTGACTTTTTTAAAAAAAAAACGTGCAGTAATTGTCTCCCTAGTAAATGCAACCACCAGCGGCTCGCCCAGCCAGGCCCACACCACTGAGGCAGAACCACCCCCACGCTGCCAATATTGAAAAAAGGGGGGCAAAAACGCTGCTTGTGGGCACACAGATCAATGCCACGCTTCAGCTATTAAAATAATGAGCCAACAAACGCTGCTCGTGCACACACGCATCCCAAATGCCACCGATCGGGCAGCCTGCACACCGCTTGCCAGGTTTTCTTCACCATGCCGGCTGTGCGCAGGGAAACGCAGCGCCACGCTCCCTTAACAAAAAAAGGGGGCAGACTGCCGTCAATGCCCCGTGCCCCACATGCGCTTACCGGCTTCGAGCCAAAACCTCTCTGCTTCCTCCGCTCACTCGTTGCAGGAACAGAACGCCCGCAGCTTGGTTCCTGAAAACGGCTCGACACCCCTTTTTCTGGTGCAGTCCTTCGCGATCACGGACCGTGCGACCTCCTGACCGGCCCTCAAACTCGTTCCCAAAAACGGCTCGACTCCCTTCTCCTTGCTGCCCAGCTGCTTCACGATCACGGACCCACGCGACCGCCAACAACGATCCTCAACCTGCAAAACAAAGAAAAAACAAATTACGGGCTGCCGATGGCCCGGGTGCTGTTCCAGGGGGAGAGAAGGAACAAGAGACTGTTCCCGCTCTCCCAGCCCCCCTTTTAAAGGGGGGGGACACAGGGCAGCCAGTTGAATCCGGCTTGCCCCTACGACCAGTAATCGTGCAAACCGGAAGCACTAAAGTGCTTCCAGTTCACATCCCAGCCGACCACCCATTGGATGTTCTATCAAGAGGGGGGTGGAGGTGGGGGCGCCGCATCATCACGTGGCGCGGCGACCCCCCCTGCCTCCACCCTCCCCGGGGACCGGTGTGACCGCCATAATGGCGGCTCGCGCCATGTTGCGCTCTGCCTTGCCCATTATAATGAGGCTGCTTACATAGGCACACCACTAAATGGCACGAGAAGGTGTGTTTTCTCTTTTTTGGGGTATTTTAATTAATACTTCTTGCCCCTGGCAAACATGGAAGAAGCCCCACATCAGCTTGTTGACTGTAGCATCTCCCAGTTCAGCCTGCATGCCTCATCGATGTCTGTGCTTGGGAGCTCAACCCTGTCTGTACACTTTGCCCCTGGTATTTCAGCCCGAGGGTAAATCATACCCCAAAAACGTTCTTCATTGGCAATATAACGAGGCACAGACACCCAACCAAATCTTAATAAACATATACACCTAATTCATTACATTTAAATGGACCTTTGAAAGTTGCCCTGGTGTGTTTATTGCTGTTAAAACATGACAGCGAAACATGAGGTATAGCCCAATATGTACTCTAAACTGCATCACCTGCCAGAAAAATCTTATGTCACTCACATGACTTCCACATTTGCAAAGAGTACAGCAAGCGTGTTTCAGTAGTAAATTACCACAAACTGCTATGCAGTGAAACGGCAGAGCAAGGTTGTTCCTGTTCTCAGAAAAAAATAGCGTTTCCTGATATTGCCACAAAGACTGCTGCTGAAAGCCATATGTGGATCTGCAGGCAGAAAATCACGTTCCCGCTTCCTAAAATACAGTATTTTCCAGTTCAAGAAAAAGTCTGCATTTTATTGTCAGGATAATACAACACTGAAAAGCTCAACAGGAATCTGGGTTTACCGGCAACATGTGCTACTTAACAAGTTATGTTATGTTAAATGAGGAAAGCTCAGCTACTATACCACAGCATTGTCACCAATCTGTGCTGCTGAGAAGGAAAGATTTGTAGTGGCCGGCACAGGAGAACTGCAGGCTTGTACGGTGGGAAAAGTGAAACAATGCGTGCATGGAGCCGGTCTCTCTTCATGGCGCACTGAGCAGAGATTAGAAAGAGGAGAAACACAGCCTCCTCCCACCCCTGAATTGTGTGACATCACGTGCACACATTGCCAAATGCCCCTGCAACGTACCGTATCTGTCAGCCAATCCCGACACTGCTCCTGATGTTACAGCAGCGCCTGGATTGGCTGGGGCAGACAACCTCACCTCTCCTTACTGAGCCCAGGGGCTGTGGCTTCGAGTCACCCCCAGCTCCTGTATCAGCTGGTGGAGAGACTCTTAGCAGCCTCTAGTGTGCATGTCGGGTTGGTCGGAGAGCTGCAGCCGCCCAGCCCAATATGCGCACTTGGGCCCAAGGTGCGCTGCCACTGGCTACCTCTGAAGGTGCCAGTCAGACTGTGAAGCCCCACCCTCTTCTCAGGCCTGCCTCAGCCTTCAGCACTTTAACCGGCCGGCCACATGAGAACAATTCAAAATAAAGCAATTTTACTATTAAATTCAATTTGGGGGCCGAAATAATAAGTGGGTCAACGCCCCAATGCCCTAATGGAGGCATTGCCCCTGCAAAACAAACATATATGCACACATACAAAGACTCAGGCAGCGGAACTCACACATATGTACACACACGTCCACATCACCTTTTCTCATATACCTACAAACATGCTCTCATAGGTAAACAGACATAATGGGGCCGATTCCGATTCCGGCCGGAAATCTCTCCGACCGAGCCGGACCCGGAGAGAATTCCGACCGAATCGGACCCTAGCAGTCCGACCGAACGAGTACGATGCGTTCGCATGCAATCGGACTCGATTCAGTCGGACTCCCATTGAAGTCAATGGGAGCCGGTCGTACAACGCGTACGCGGACTCCCATTGACTCAATGGGTGCGAGGCGAACAAGGGCGCCCCCTACAGCGGGTACGCGTCCATGCGCATCGCGGCGTACATGCACAGGTAGGGGGACCCATGGGTCCCCCTGTGTGCGACTCGCGCGCCTACGCTACAGGGGGTCCGACGCGGACCCCCAAAGTCCGGCTCCGACAGCTTTTTCGAGCCGGACGGCGCGAGTCGGTCGGACTGCTCGCGGCGCGCATCGTACTTACCCGGCCGGGAAACGCCTCCATAGCGCGGTGCGAGTCGTGTCCATGCAAGTCGGTCGGAGCGTGTTGAAGCTGCGTACGAGTCGGTCGGCGATTTCGCGGGTGCTTGCATCGTACTCGCTCGGCCGGACCCGCGTACGATTCGGTCAGGAAACAGGGCTCCGAATCGGATCCGGTAAATCCGAATCCGATTCGGAGCACTACCGGCCGAGATCGGAATCGGCCCCTAAATCTAGTTTTTATTTTCGACCTACAAAAATATCGAGTTCTTAATATCGGAGGTACAGAATATCGACATCAAGAATATCGGTGACCAGAATATCGACATGAAGGTAAGAAATATAGTTTTTTTTAATATCGAAGTTAGTAATATCGTTTTCTAAAATATCGTTGTTAATAATATCGATATTAATATTAGTGTTGTGTATTTTAGTGTGTATGTTAATAGTATGTTATTTAATGTTTTTTGTATAAGTATATCTGTTTTTTAATGTATGTGTGAAATTTTTAGAAGTTATTTATTTTATGTAAAATAATTTTGCGTATTTTAATTCTGTAGCAGGTTGTGGGTTTATAGGGAATAGGGTGGGAAGTAATTTAATTATAATAAAGAAGTTAATAATTTTTATTAATTAGTATTTATAAGTAATGTATTAGGAATTAATTATTAATTGGTTATTATTATTTTTATTAATTATTTAATAATTATATTAATTGCGTTATTTTTTAGGAGCGGGTTGTGGGTTTATAGGAGAATAGGGTGGGAAGTAATTTAATTATAATAAAGTAATTTAATACCTTTTATTTTTAGTATTTATAATTAATGTATTATTTAAATAATTATTAATTGGTTCTTAATTATTATTAATTAATTGATAATTATATTAATTGCATTATTTTTTTATGAGCGCATTGTGAGTTTATAGGGGAATAGGGTGGGAAGTATTTTAATTATAATAAAGTATTTATTAATATTTATTTAATATTATTTATAATTAAATTATAATTATTGAATTATGAATTGGTTATTACATTTTATTAATTGATTAATGAATAATTATATTAATAGTGTTATTTTTTAAAGAAGTGGGTTGTAGTTTTATATTGGAATAGGGTGGGAAGTAATTTAATTAAAATAAAGTAATACATATTTTTTATTTATTGGTATTTATTTTTTATTTCTATTTTATAGTGTTATTTGTGCTAATTTATTTATTAATAATTAATTATTAATTCTTTGTAAATTATAATTCATTTATTTTTAAATATGCTAATTGTGTCAAATATGTAGGAGTTTTTTGTGTGTTTATGGGGAATATGGTGTGAATTAATTTATTTAAAAATTATTAATACATTTTTTATTATAATTAATTTATTTTTAAAATAGTTATTTGTTAGTAAAATGTTGTTTTTAAACTTTTATAAATTAATGTTTGTAGTTATTTTTTTGTATTTTTTACTATTAAATAATTTTTCTATGTTTTTGAAATTTGTAATATTTTTATAATTGTTTTTATTTTTGTGTTATCAATAATTTTTATATTGTAGTTGCTATTTTTTTATTTTATTTTTTTATTTAACTTTTTGGGAAATATTAATTTTAACCCTATGCTATCTAACACTTTCACCACTGTTGCACTCAGTGGAGTGGGAATAGTAATGTTTACCCCTCTGCTATCCAACACTTTCCCTACTGTTGCAGTCACTGTAGTGGGAATAGTAATTTTACCCTCCGCTATCCAACATTTTCCCTACTGTTGCACTCACTGGAGTGGGAATAGTAAATTTTACCCCTACGCTATCCAACACTTTCCCTACTGTTGCACTCTCTGGAGTGGGAATAGTAATTTTTACACCTCCGCTATCCAATACTTTCCCTACTGTTGCACTCACTGGAGTGGGAATAGTAAATGTTACCCCTCCGCTGTCCAACAGTTTCTCTACTGTTGCAATTTTTGGAGTGGGGATAGTAATTTTACCCCTACGCTATCCAACACTTTCCCTACTGTTGCATGCTCTGGAGTGGGAATAGTAATTTTTACCCCTCCACTATCCAATACTTTCCCTACTGTTGCACTCATTGGAGTGGGAATAGTAATTTTTACCTCTACGCTATCCAACACTTTCCCTACTGTTGCACTCTCTGGAGTGGGAATAATCATTTTTACCCTTCCGCTATCCAACACTTTCCCTACTGTTGCACTCACTGGAGTGGGAATAGTAATATTTACCCCTCCGCTATCCAACATTTTCCCTACAGTTGCACTCACTGGAGTGGGAATAGTAATTTTTACCCCTACGCTATCCAACACTTTCCCTACTGTTGCACTTTCTGGAGTGGGAATATTAATTTTTACACCTCCGCTATCCAATACTTTCCCTACTGTTGCACTCACTGGAGTGGGAATAGTAATTTTTACCCCTCCTCTATCCAACAGTTTCTCTACTGTTGCAATTTTTGGAGTGGGAATAGTAATTTTTACCTCTACGCTATCCAACACTTTCCCTACTGTTGCACTCTCTGGAGTGGGAATAATAATTTTTACCCTTCCGCTATCCAACACTTTCCCTACTGTTGCACTCACTGGAGTGGGAATAGTAATTTTTACCCCTACGCTATCCAACACTTTCCCTACTGTTGCACTTTCTGGAGTGGGAATATTAATTTTTACACCTCCGCTATCCAATACTTTCCAATACTTTCCCTACTTTCCCTACTGCCACTGGCTAACTCTGAAGGTGCCAGTCAGACTGTG
This sequence comes from Calotriton arnoldi, assembly GCA_963921515.1. Lineage (NCBI taxonomy): Eukaryota > Metazoa > Chordata > Amphibia > Caudata > Salamandridae > Calotriton > Calotriton arnoldi. Next base: position 15,456 of record CAWUFW010009572.1, on the reverse strand, counting down.
AAGCCCCACCCTCTTCTCAGGCCCGCCTCAGCCTTCAGCACTTTAACTGGCCGGCCACATGAGAACAATTCAAAATAAAGCAATTTTACTATTAAATTCAATTTGGGGGCCGAAATAATAAGTGGGTCAACGCCCCAATGCCCTAATGGAGGCATTGCCCCTGCAAAACAAACATATATGCACACATACAAAGACTCAGGCAGCGGAACTCACACATATGTACACACACGTCCACATCACCCTTTCTCATATACCTACAAACATGCTCTCATAGGTAAACAGACATAATGGGGCCGATTCCGATTCCGGCCGGAAATCTCTCCGACCGAGCCGGACCCGGAGAGAATTCCGACCGAATCGGACCCTAGCAGTCCGACCGAACGAGTACGATGCGTTCGCATGCAATCGGACTCGATTCAGTCGGACTCCCATTGAAGTCAATGGGAGCCGGTCGTACAACGCGTACGCGGGCTCCCATTGACTCAATGGGTGTGAGGCAAACAAGGGCACCCCCTACAGCGGGTACGTGTCCATGCGCATCGCGGCATACATGCACAGGTAGGGGGGACCCATGGGTCCCCCCTGTGTGCGACTCGCGCGCCTACGCTTACAGGGGGGTCCGACGCGGACCCCCAAAGTCCGGCTCCGACAGCTTTTTCGAGCCGGACGGCGCGAGTCGGTCGGACTGCTCGCGGCGCGCATCGTACTTACCCGGCCGGGAAACGTCTCCATAGCGCGGTGCGAGTCGTGTCCATGCGAGTCGGTCGGAGCGTGTTGAAGCTGCGTACGAGTCGGTCGGCGATTTTGCGGGTGCTTGCATCGTACTCGCTCGGCCGGACCCGCGTACGATTTGGTCGGGAAACAGGGCTCCGAATCGGATCCGGTAAATCCAAATCCGATTCGGAGCACTACCTGCCGAGATCGGAATCGGCCCCTAAATCTAGTTTTTATTTTCGACCTACAAAAATATCGAGTTCTTAATATCGGAGGTATCGACATCAAGAATATCGGTGACCAGAATATCGACATGAAGGTAAGAAATATTGTTTTTTTAATATCGAAGTTAGTAATATCGTTTTCTAAAATATCGTTGTTAATAATATCGATATTAATATTAGTGTTGTGTATTTTAGTGTGTATGTTAATAGTATGTTATTTAATGTTTTTTGTATAAGTATATCTGTTTTTTAATGTATGTGTGAAATTTTTAGAAGTTATTTATTTTATGTAAAATAATTTTGCGTATTTTAATTCTGTAGCAGGTTGTGGGTTTATAGGGGAATAGGGTGGGAAGTAATTTGGGGCCCCATTACGATGGCGGGCGGAAGCACAACCGCCGTGCTGGCGGATGCAAAACCACCAGTTACCGCCGGCACGCAGCAGTCCACACGCCCGCCCAATTACGATGCGAAAAGTAGGCCAAACACCGCCGGCAAGCCAGCAACACCGTCCGCCATCAAAGTGCGCCCGTACACGTAGCGGCGCAGCACAACTGACACACACCGTCCGACGAAACACGTACCGCCCGGTGCATAAATTACGATGCCGCAAACAAACGGCTCCCACGGCCAAGAGATACCGTACGACAAACCGAAGCGGTAACACGGACGCCGAGCACGGACAACGAAGAAGCGGCTCCCCGAGCATGAATCCAGCACTGCAGGCCCTCCCCATGCTCCTGCTGATGCACCACCAAGGACGCAACGTACCGCGGAGACGCAGGTAGGCACACACACAACAAGTGCACGCAAACAGCGCACACAGTGCAAGGGCGGAAAAGCGGACAACCCCCACCAGCGCGTGTACACTACACATCCACCATTGCATCCACATATGACACACAGGCCAAATCGTAACATCGCCTAACACATGTGTACACACCACCTGGGACTAGGAACCAACCACCCCGTCACGGCCCCAAAGCGGCGATGACGCCGCCACACATGCGCACAACGCAGAGGCCAACCGCAGTGCCATGCATGCGTCGCACACAGACACAGGGACACAACCAAGCAGCACACACATCAGCCCCACCCCGAACGCACATGACACGTGACAGGCCTGCCACAGACATGTCCCCAACGCCCAATTCACGGACAACACCCAATGCCACACAACCGACGCACACATGTCAGTGAAGACACGCAACTGCAGGACACACCCCAGTGTAACAAACATGGCGTAGCACACAGCGGCGGCAACACCAACTAGGAGAAGCAGGGCCCCTTCGGGAAGAGGAACGCCAGTACCACACTGAAACACCCATACCACCCTGCACATATGAACAAGACATATAAAGCGGAACACCAAAGAGCCCGGGGACCGACAACAGGTGGCCCAAGAATAACATTCACACACAAGGCCCAACGCAGAGCGGAAAGGCAGCCTGCCGCCCACACAAGGGAGAGCAGACAGCACTGAATGACCTTCCATTCCAACTCCGAAACCACAGCCCTACGACAGAAGCCGGTGAATACAGCCATTGTCCAAGAATAGACCAACACAGGCATGCCGAGGAGACCGACCACAGGGCAGATAGCGCATATCACAGAAGCACACAACGGACGGGGAAGAAAGAAGAAAACACTCCCCCATGTCGGCCACATGCAAGTTAATTGGAAGGAGTCACACATCACTGACCTTGAACTGTCTGAGAAGCATGTGGGAAGAGGGCCCGTGTCCTCCAAACAAGCCAACAGAACACAAGTCCTGTCTCCCTACGACTACACAGAGCTCACAGCAACCTCGGAGCGTGCACATTGCAGACTGCACACACAGCCGGAGCACGCCACCACAACGCACCGCTGCGAAATGGCAACCGCAACACACCTACCCAACTACGCCGAACAGCTCAAGCTGTACAAAACCAACCTGTTTCATACATTGGGATGCGATCTCCTGTCCCTGCTGAACGTAAGTTACCGACTGACTTACCGCATCACATTGTTCAGCTGCGTCATGCCCGTCTTCTACTGTCGGAGGTGTCCCTACCAGCATCCCGTGGAGATATGCCTCTCCAACCCGGCATGTCTGAAGGCGGACCTGCTACCACTACTCCTCCCTCTGGACGCACACGACAGGGCCTGCTCTGCCTATGGGGGCATGGCGTATGTGGCCAACATCGCACCCGCACTGAAATGGGACCACTGTGCCTCCACACGACGGATCATCGAGAACAGCTACATCGAATGTCACCCAGCATGCCCCATCATGGTGCTCCAAGGGACAACTTACGAACAACACCTTGACAGCCACCATCCGCTACATTGGCTGGCAAACATGTACACCACCAATGACATGGAAGCCCTGCTGGACGGCATCGCATACCTGACAACCTGTAAATTCGTCGGACCACAACGCAGGTTCCCCGATTGACCTATGATGTCCAACCCCGCACCCATGCTTAGCTTCCGCACGGACTGGCCAGTCACCACCACAACAGCCATACCAAACGACCGGCAACTGTAACCACACCATCAACGACATCGCCATGACATCGGATATGACCGGGACATGCACACTGTTCCCCATCACATCCAGGAACACCGCATGCATCGTGGGAGGCAGTGGCATGGGCTCTGTGTATCGCACCCACATGGACGGAACTGCACGAACAACCAGGACACGACATGGATCCAGCGCCCATGGACACACACACCGCTCAGTGGACATGAATAGGTCGCCTGGAGTCTGTGGGTGCTGCACCCCTCCCACCCCCGCCCCGGGAATCCCATACCAGGACCTTTGCATGGACGACAAGTGCATACAACAACAACATGACCCCAGTGACTGTGACATGTCCAGTAACCACCACAGTGCAACAACAAGTGGCACGCCGCTGCATGCACGCAAGCACATGCCCTGATGTCATCTCACATGCACGCGTGCATGAGGAACAACCGCAGCAAACCTGTCACATGGAACTGAGATGGACTGTGCCCATGATGCCAAGCGGTCTGGTAGGCTACATGTATACCGTCTGTGTCAAAGTCCGCAGCTCCGCAGCTATACGTAAATGTACATTAGCACAGCCTTGGCCAAGCAGATGTCACTCTGAAGCCCACATCCCACATGCAACAGCCAATCACATGTAACCCCACACCCTATCCCATTTGCAATCATGCTCAGTATATCCTCAACATGTATTCCGCTGCCAGTAGTGTCCACTATACTGCATCACAGAGGACAGAAGACTCAATATAATGTTTGAAACCAAAACTGTCTCCGCTGACTCATTTCACAAGTACGAATGAGAGAGGATGAGAGTATGTGAAGTACACGGCAGTCGTGACATGACCATGTAGTCCACTGGTATTGGATGTCAACGCAAATGAGTAGCACTACTGTGGAAGACACACATGTGTCGTGTGAAGTCGTATGGACGCAGTGCTCAGGTGGGTGGGTGCGACGGGTAGATGCGCACATGCCAAGTTGGAGCACGCCGTGTTGGGAGGGGTCATGAACAGTACACCACCGCTTCCCTGGGCATTGTGAGAGGACACCTGTCGGGGGGAGTGAACACGTGTGTGCACAGCAGCCGGGCACACGTACAAAGCGGTACCAGGCGCACCTCAGCCCACCCTCTGTGGACAAGCTGGATCCTGTTGTGCGCCCGCCATGCCCCTTGACAAGGCACACACAGCCCCAGTCGACCAGGTGTAACCCCAACATAGTCAATCCGCACAGGCGATACAGGGCACGGGATGGCAGTGGAGCATGGTGTGTGAGAGGTCTCCTCGCGCTCCTCCTGGTCATATCACACAGGCAATAGAACCTCAACGTCTAGCATGGCACAAGTCAAATGGAAGTGTAGGGGGACGCACCACAGCACGAGCAGCACTGACGTCACGGGAGGTGGCTCGCACCATCCCATCCATTGCCCATCATACCAACCACGCCACATGCCATTGCGACTAAGTGCAAGCGCGTGCGCCACCACCCCCGAGCCCTCCCCAGAGAGGCCAAAGAGTGAATGTGTGGGCCATCAGCCACAGACGGACGCGGCCTGGCCGCAAGGGCAGCCACAGCCACTGGGTGTCGCAGGTGGCGGATCCGGAAGGCGAAGACTGTGATGCATAGTCCATGCAGGCCGGGTCTCCATTTGGGGCACCACGCAGGTGGACGGCGTCCCGCCACACATCATACCCTGAGACAGCCCACTCGTGCAACTGGACCCACACATACACTCCTTGCCCTCTCTGGTGCGAGCTTGGGGCTGCCTGTGCAGGCGCTAGCCTCGCAGGTGAGCATGCATATTGGGGGAGCGAGGGGAGGACATGAGGGCTGGGGCGAAGATGACTGTATCACTGTCAGTAAGTACAAGGGATGACCCAGATGTGGAAAGGAAGAGACGTGTCCCGTGTGTACTGCAACTAGTCGCCAATCCAACTACCCCCATGTCCGGAATGTAAGCCCGCACCTAGGCCCGCCCATCCGCCACATCGAACATACCACCAGCACGACAACCTTCCCATTCGAAACACTGACTGGGGGTGGCGACCAGTGTACAATCATGTGTAGCCTACCCACGCGTACATGTGGGCCCTCCATGATCCATGTCACCTGCGGCAAAGTCATGACATGCGCAATGAGGGAAGTGAGGAGAGCTGTCCGCCCCACGCGCAGAAGGTGCATCAGCTCCACAGACCCAGCAGCGAGTCCAGCAGGGGTCACATGTGCAGGGGCAGCTGTGCCTGGTGTGAAGGCACATGCAAATAGACAGCACATCGACCAATGTGTAGTCTGCCCACATCTACAGTCCATCATCATGAGGACATAGGAATTGAACACAGGGCAACACATCTTCAGTTGGTGCACCCACCGTGACCAACAATGCGCAATCATCGACGTACCCGCCCTGTGCATGGCCCCCACCCAACGGAGGCACATCCAGTGCCACCATCCCACACACACAAGCCTTCCACGGAACATGCTGTGTCCAATGGTCAGTACAGAGTCAGCGCCCATCTGGTGGATCCTGAACAGGAGACACATGCACACACATGCCAGCTCCCACTATGTACGTCTGCCACCTGGCACGTGCAATGTAACCTCTCACCTGTGACGTGTGACTGCAAGCACACAGCCGTCTTGGCATGGGGCTGTCAATGTGGACACCTGTCAATGTTTCGGGAGGTGTGATCCGTACAGTGCAGTACATAGGGTGCAGTGCTGACACCTACTACTGTCTCATGTCCCCTCGTGCCACAGGTCCCACTTGTTTTGGCCGCTCAGCCTGTGCCCACATCGTCGTCGTCGTGTGCCATACTCATCCAGCCGCGGAAGCAGTTCCATGCTCAGCAGACATTCATGTTGCCGTGGCGTTGCCGCTTGACGGATATGCAGTCAGTCCCCATCAGCACGCCCGCAAGTCATTGGGGCCTAGATCCCCATGTGCATGCACATGGCAGTGGTTTGTATCACTAGCCATTGCCATTGTTGGGAGACCTGTGTAAGTGTATTGTGGCCGTGCCGTCCCAGCTTGACAGCTGGGCTGTGGCTCATGTGCTTGCTCAGTCATGTCAGTGATGTGTATGCGAAATTGCTATGTGTCGTGTTGCTTTGACATGTGTCCTCTGCCATTGTCCCTAGGCGGAGACCGAACATTGACCGCCCATACCAATTGCTGGTGGACATGGACGATACAGAGGTTATTAGGAAGTTTCGGCTGGACAGGCCAACCCTGCATCGACTGTGTGCCATGTTAGAACCCCATCTCCGTCCCCGCAGGGTGTATCCGACTGCTGTCACCCCCACGGCTAAGGTGATGGCCGCCATGCATTTCTTCGCCACTGGGTCATTCCAGCACACAGTGGGCATTGGAGGAGGGATGTCCCAGCCCATGTTCAGCAAGGTGCTGAGGGATGTACTGGCAGCCATGATGCTGTACCGAAACAGGTACATCCGCTTCCCCAGGGCTCGTGAATTGGCGGCAGTGAAGGGTGCATTCTATGCCCTTGGCAGAATCCCACACGTCGTTGGAGCCATTGACTGCACACATGTCGGCCTTGTTCCACCACAGGCCACTGAGCACCTGTACCGCAACAGGAAGCACACGCACTCCCTGAATGTGCAAGTGGTGTGCCTTGCGGACATGGTGATCACCCACGTGTGTGCAAAGTTCCCAGGCTCGGCCCATGACGCACACATAATGCGCAACAGCATCTTGCCACGACTGATGTCCAATATGCAAAAGGATCGTGCCTGTATTGTCGGTGAGTATGTGGAGTGGTGTAGCGTGCTGGTTGTGCGATGCTGTCCCCTGTCCAGTTGGAATAGCAACGGTTCTCTGTGTCCCTCACACCCAGGTGACTCTGCGTACCCGAATGGGGCATGGCTGCTCAGTCCATTGAGGAATCCTCGCACCCCAGCAGACGATCGCTACAATGAGGCACATGGGAGGACCAGACGTGTGGTCGAGCGTACCTTTGGCCTCCTCAAGTCCAGGTTCAGGTGCCTGGACCGCACCGGGGTGCGCTGGCGTACTCCCCACAGAAGGTGTGCCGGATAGTGGTGGCGTGCTGCATGCTGCACAATCTGGCCATTCGGAAGCAGATCCCCCTCATCGTGGATGACGGAGATCAACCAGGGCCCCAGCCCGCAGACCAGGACAGCTCGAGTGAGGAGGACAGCGGAGAGGAGGAAGCTGGTAATGTGCGGCAGCAGCTCATCGCCCGCTACTTCACTTGACGGTGAGTGTCCATGTACGACGGCTGATGTGGCTGTATCTGTGCAGGTGTGTGTGTGGTGTGTCAGGGTGGCCGTTTGTTCACTGCGTGCTGTGTGTCAACGCTCCATGGCCAGGGTAGTATGCCACTGTTGGTGGCTGTGGCATTGTGCCCTATTGCTCTGTGCGATGTGTGTACATTGCTTGTAGTTGTTGACATGTACTGTGTGATGGGTGTGTGACACACTCATTGAATGTGCTCCTGTTCTGTCTCCCACCCCTAGGTCCCTACAGGCCCTCCGGATTCAATTGCCATGCCACGCATCAGGTGCCTTTCCGCCCAAGGTGGCCGTTGTATTCCGTACAAATAAAACACAGGGCACAAACAGCAGTTAGTGTAAAAGGTGCATTTATTACAAACTGTGACATGTGATTGTGTGTAAGGTGATGACAAAAGTGGTGCGTGCAGTGACAATGAGCTGTCGGTCATGGCTGCGTGATGCTCAGGGTGTACCCACTGGTTCTATGTCCATAGTCCAACACACACATGCCATCCAGATGGCTGTGTGGAGTGGGATCGTAGTCCAAGTCAATGCAGTGGCTGGTCAAGGAAGGCTGGCGGAAGGCTGGCTGGCTGCCTCACTTGCGTTTGGAGCGTGCAAAGTCCTCCCGGGAGATCTGTTTCCACTTCGGACGGCCCCTTCCACGTTTGCGAGGGGGTGCCTGCTTGCGACATGCTGGTGGTTGAGGTGTGCTCACTGGCTGTGGACGCAGGGGAACTGGACACTGCTGCTCCACCCTGCGCCCCGGCAGGTGGTGGCGGAGGGGAGCTGCTGTCCCTGGCTGTGACCTCACCGCCACCACCAGCTGGCCCATGAGGTCCACGATTTGGCCCATACGGGCGTCCATGGACCTCAGCACCCCCAGCACCTCACGCGTGTCTGAAGCAGACCGGACCCATTGTCCTTGGGCCTCTTCATAGGCCCCAAGGACTCTGGCCATTTGAGGCAGGGCATGGCTCCCAGGGAGGCTGGCGTTTCCTGACCCTGCTCCTCCTACCAGTCCTGCTGCCACCGGCCTGCCCACTAGCCACATTGCTCACCACGGTCCTCGCTGTGGCTCCCAGGGTGGATCCAGTCGGCCGGGCCACCACCTGCGCTGGGGCTGGTGCCAGCGAAGACGTGGTGGTGGTGGCGGCGGTGGTGGTCGGTGCGGCGATGGTGGCGGTTGCGGCAGTGGTAGTGGCCACAATGACCGTGGGTGTGGCCGCAACGACAGTGGCAGCAGGGGGCTGGGAATGTTCAGCAGCCCTGGATGATGGGTTGGTGGGTAGGAGGGGTCCTGGGGAGCGGCAGGGCCCTGCCACACCTGATGGGCCTGCTTGGTGGTCCGTGTCCGAAGAGGAGGACAGATCCTCCAGATCCGTGTGTCCTCGTTGGGGGCTTGTAGGCTGGCTGTGCTGGCTGCTGGCTCCATCCCCAGCATCCAGCAGTTCGTCACCTGTGGAGAGAATGAGATTTGTTATTGTGTTGCACCTGGCGAAGTATGTATTTGTCGTCTGACATTAACAGTTCGTGCAATCTCGTACATGGGTTTCCCGGAGGCGTGTGTGTGGCTGTAGCATCTGTAGTTGTGTGTGCTTGGCAATGGGACTGTGTGCTGTGCACATGTGGCATGGGACGGATTGGCCATGCCGATGGGTGTGTTGCTGTGCCCCTACTTATTGTGACTCTGGTGTATGCGGGCTCCTGGCCCATCCTGGGTCTGGTTTGTACTTTGCTTTTGGTGTTCAGATGAGACGCTTAGGAACGCATATGGCAACATGGGGGCCATGCCCCAGATTCGCATTTGGGAGGGAATATGCTTTTGGGGTTCAAATGGAACGCTTAGGAACGCATATGGCAACATGGGGGCCATGCCCCAGATTCGCATTTGGGAGGGAATATGCTTTTGGGGTTCAAATGGAACGCTTAGGAACGCATATGGCAACATGGGGGCCATGCCCCAGATTCGCATTTGGGAGGGGATATGCTTTTGGGGTACATGCTGTGAGCCATGGGTGCCGAACGTGACATGTGTTGTGGCAGCATGACAGTGCATGGTTTGAGGTGTGTGCATGCTTGACATGGCCTGCATATTTGCTGTCTGTTGTGATTACTGGACATGGCATTGGACGCATCGTTATGAGTGAGTGATGGTTGTGTGCCAGCCAACGTATTGCAGCTGTCCCATCTCCTTGGTGTGCGTGCTGCCCTGTGCCATGTGCATCACTGCAGTGCTCGGGGGGTGTGGCCCATGTTGTGTGTTGTTGCTCACAGTGTGTCGTGCGCTTCATTGACTTCTGGCACATGGTTGGTCATGGGCATGTATCTTAGCGTGACTGCTGTATGTGTGGCAGCTGTGCGGATGACATGCCTTTCATGAGACTGGGGCTGACGGATGGGATGGATGGTATGTTGTATGTGCATGGTGTGTCTGTGTGTTTGATGGGTTCAGTGGTGTTCGTGTGCATTTATGTTGTTCCGCTCTGTTGCGTCTAGTGTTGTTTGTCTTACATAGGCGTAGTTGTGGGGTGTGTGGTTGACAGGCAGTAGGGGCTACATGGACAGGACTTCAATGGTGTTTCGGTTGTGTGTGATGAGTTGCACAGTGGCTGCCGTGTGGTACTATATTCAGTGTGGCTTGTGCATGCAGACGTGGCTCCTTGGGTGTTGCTATGTCTGTGATGGGTCATGTGGGGTGTGAGTCTGTTGTTCATGTCCGTGTGCACATTGTTCACTTGTTCGTGACGGTGGGCGGTGCTGCGTGTTCGTCTGCTACGTGACATGTCCCATGTGTTGGTCGTGTTATGGTCCTCATGCCTCCAGTAATCCAGCCCTGTCCAGTTTCCCACCTGCAAGTTGTTCGTGCGTGCACTGTACTGGATGCCACATGGCTCTAAGCGGGGGTGCTCCATGTTGCAGGTCTGTGGGGGTGGGGGGTGTTGTGGGTCGTGGGGTGGCTGGACACCCACTGACACCGATTGCTGTGGACCGTGATGTCTGCCTTTCGGCTGTCGTTGTGCACTGCGGTGGCTGACACGTGGCTGTGGGGTGTGGGGGATGCTCCTCCTTGCTGTGCTGTGGGACTAGGGGCCTGGTGTGTGTTGTACTTGGGCTGTCCACCGTCCCACCCACTGCACTTTGTGTTCCTGCCACTTACCTGTTACTTGTCGGTTAGTGCAGCTGTGGCGGACACATGGGTTTGGTGGGTGCTCGTTGTGGCGCTTCAGGCATATTTGGGGACCTGTTGGTGGTTACGTGGCTGGCTGAGTGTACACATGTCCCCACGTATGTTACAGTTGTTCGGTTTGGGCTGTGTGTGGTGGTGTCTGTTGCATGTGTGTGTGATGTGTTGTGTATTGTGTGCTGGACATGGGGGTGTTTGTCCCTGGGAGCTGTGGCATGGTGGTAGTGCATGTGAGTACATAGCGGTGTGCTGGTATACATTAGTTTGTACTTACCAGCCTCCACTCCCTCTGCTAATCCGGCGAGGATCTCCGGATGTATTATGACTCGCACCTTCTCCTCCCACGCTTTGAAGGTCTTGAAGAGCGCGGGATTCCCTCCGCCAGTGACGGCAGCCAGCTCTCTGTTTTTCCCTCCTTCTTCTTCACCAGGCTCTTTACGTCATTCCAACGTTTGTTAATTTCTCCTCTGTTCCTGGGCAGGGTCCCGACTGCATTGACCTGGTCTACGATCCGGTTCCACATTCTGTTTCTGGTGGCTAGTGGTGTGTGCTGGACCATGTTCCCATAGATTTGTGGGTACACCTTGATGATCTCGTCGACCATGACCGTCAGCTCAATGGGCGTGTACTTGGGCATCCTTTGTGGTGCCATGGTGTTTGTGGTGCTGGTGCGGTGTGTGTTGTGTAATGTGCAGGGGGTTTGTGGTGCAGGTGTTTGGTGGTGGTGGTGGTGGTGGTGGTGGTTGTGATGTGTGCGTTTCTGTGGTGTGCTGCTGTCCTTCCTGTGTCACTGTGTCCTCTCCTCTCCTCTCTGGTTTGCAATGTAGCAAGGGGTTGTGGTCTGTGGGAGTGCTGCTTTTGTACTCACCTATGTGGGTGTGTCCTCATGGTCTGTTGTTTTCAGGTGTGTTGTGTCTGGGGTTCTGGCCTTTGTATTTTTTGTTTGTCCGGGGGGTGTTTTCGGGATGTGTACTGTGCTTGTGTATTTGTGCGTGCCTTGCTGTGTGGACTTGTTGGCCATGTTGTGTGCTATTGGTTTTGTGAGCGGATGGTTTCTGTGCAGGTACGTGGGCGCCATGGCTTCTGCCGTGTCGATTCTCATCGGCGTTGTTTGCGCTAGCGGGCGGTATATTTGTGGTTTTTCCGCGCTCATGGCGGTGCGATCGTAATTTCACGTGCGGTGTGTCGGCCGTGAGGGCGGGCGGTTTTGTGTTGTCGTGCGTGTTTCCGTCCGTGGCGGGCGGTTTGACTCCGACTCGGACGTTGGCGGGCGGTATTTTGTGTGATTTTTCCACCGATGGCGGTTTTCGGTTTGTGTAATCGTAATGGCGTGGTCGGTGTTCAGACGGTGTGTGCGGGCGGATTTTTGCCGCTTCCATGCCTGGCGGATTTTTTTACGCCGGGTATCGTAATGGGCCCCTTAATTATAATAAAGAAGTTAATAATTTTTATTAATTAGTATTTATAAGTAATGTATTAGGAATTAATTATTAATTGGTTATTATTATTTTTATTAATTATTTAATAATTATATTAATTGCGTTGTTTTTTTAGGAGCGGGTTGTGGGTTTATAGGAGAATAGGGTAGGAAGTAATTTAATTATAATAAAGTAATTTAATACATTTTATTTATTAGTATTTATAATTAATTTATTATTTAAATAATTATTAATTGGTTCTTAATTATTATTAATTAATTGATAATTATATTAATTGCATTATTTTTTTATGAGCGCATTGTGAGTTTATAGGGGAATAGGGTGGGAAGTATTTTAATTATAATAAAGTATTTATTAATATTTATTTAATATTATTTATAATTAAATTATAATTATTGAATTATGAATTGGTTATTACATTTTATTAATTGATTAATGAATAATTATATTAATAGTGTTATTTTTTAAAGAAGTGGGTTGTAGTTTTATATTGGAATAGGGTGGGAAGTAATTTAATTAAAATAAAGTAATACATATTTTTTATTTATTGGTATTTATTTTTTATTTCTATTTTATAGTGTTATTTGTGCTAATTTATTTATTAATAATTAATTATTAATTCTTTGTAAATTATAATTCATTTATTTTTAAATATGCTAATTGTGTCAAATATGTAGGAGTTTTTTGTGTGTTTACGGGGAATATGGTGTGAATTAATTTATTTAAAAATTATTAATATAATTTTTTATTATAATTAATTTATTTTTAAAATAGTTATTTGTTAGTAAAATGTTGTTTTTAAACTTTTATAAATTAATGTTTGTAGTTATTTTTTTGTATTTTTTAATATTAAATAATTTTTCTATGTTTTTGAAATTTGTAATATTTTTATAATTGTTTTTATTTTTGTGTTATCAATAATTTTTATATTGTAGTTGCTATTTTTTATTTTATTTTTTTATTTAAATTTTTGGGAAATATTAATTTTAACCCTATGCTATCTAACACTTTCACCACTGTTGCACTCAGTGGAGTGGGAATAGTAATGTTTACCCCTCTGCTATCCAACACTTTCCCTACTGTTGCACTCACTGTAGTGGGAATAGTAATTTTTACCCCTCCGCTATCCAACATTTTCCCTACTGTTGCACTCACTGGAGTGGGAATAGTAAATTTTACCCCTACGCTATCCAACACTTTCCCTACTGTTGCACTCTCTGGAGTGGGAATAGTAATTTTTACACCTCCGCTATCCAATACTTTCCCTACTGTTGCACTCACTGGAGTGGGAATAGTAAATGTTACCCCTCCGCTGTCCAACAGTTTCTCTACTGTTGCAATTTTTGGAGTGGGGATAGTAATTTTTACCCCTACGCTATCCAACACTTTCCCTACTGTTGCATTCTCTGGAGTGGGAATAGTAATTTTTACCCCTCCACTATCCAATACTTTCCCTACTGTTGCACTCATTGGAGTGGGAATAGTAATTTTTACCTCTACGCTATCCAACCCTTTCCCTACTGTTGCACTCTCTGGAGTGGGAATAATCATTTTTACCCTTCCGCTATCCAACACTTTCCCTACTGTTGCACTCACTGGAGTGGGAATAGTAATATTTACCCCTCCGCTATCCAACATTTTCCCTACAGTTGCACTCACTGGAGTGGGAATAGTAATTTTTACCCCTACGCTATCCAACACTTTCCCTACTGTTGCACTTCTCTGGAGTGGGAATATTAATTTTTACACCTCTGCTATCCAATACTTTCCCTACTGTTGCACTCACTGGAGTGGGAATAGTAATTTTTACCCCTCCTCTATCCAACAGTTTCTCTACTGTTGCAATTTTTGGGAGGGAATAGTAATTTTTACCTCTACGCTATCCAACACTTTCCCTACTGTTGCACTCTCTGGAGTGGGAATAATAATTTTACCCTTCCGCTATCCAACACTTTCCCTACTGTTGCACTCACTGGAGTGGGAATAGTAATATTTACCCCTCCGCTATCCAACATTTTCCCTATAGTTGCACTCACTGGAGTGGGAATAGTAATTTTTACCCCTACACTATCCAACACTTTCCCTACTGTTGCACTTTCTGGAGTGGGAATATTAATTTTTACACCTCCGCTATCCAATACTTTCCCTACTGTTGCACTCACTGGAGTGGGAATAGTAATTTTTACTCCTCCGCTATCCAACAGTTTCTCTACTGTTGCACTTTTTGGAGTGGGAATAGTAATTTTCACCACTACGCTATCCAACACTTTCCCTACTGTTGCACTCTCTGGAGTGGGAATAGTAATTTTTACCCCTCCGCTATCCAATACTTTCCCTACTGTTGCACTGATTGGAGTGGGAATAGTAATTTTTACCCATCCGCTATCCAATACTTTCCCTACTGTTGCACTCTCTGGAGTGGGAATATTAATTTTTACCCCTCCGCTATCCAATACTTCCCCTATTGCTGCACTCTCTGGAGTGGGAATATAAATTTTACCCCTCCGCTATCCAATACTTTCCCTACTGTTGCACTTATTGGAGTGGGAATAGTAATTTTTACCCCTACGCTATCCAACACTTTCCCTACTGTTGCACTTTCTGGAGTGGGAATATTAATTTTTACCCCTCCGCTATCCAATACTTTCCCTACTGTTGCACTGATTGGAGTGGGAATAGTAATTTTTACCCATCCGCTATCCAATACTTTCCCTACTGTTGCACTCTCTGGAGTGGGAATATTAATTTTTACCCCTCCGCTATCCAATACTTCCCCTATTGCTGCACTCTCTGGAGTGGGAATATTAATTTTTACCCCTCCGCTATCCAATACTTTCCCTACTGTTGCACTTATTGGAGTGGAAATAGTAATTTTTACCGATCCGCTATCTAATACTTTCGCTACTGTTGCACTCCTTGGAGTGGGAATAGTAATTTTTACCCCTACGCAATCCAATACTTTCCCTACTGTTGCACTCTTTGGAGTTGGAATAGTAATTTTATTCCCTTCGCTATCCAATATTTTCTCTACTGTTTGGTGTCGAATTCACCGGTAGCCTTCTAATTGACAGTTAATTTTGTAAAACACTTAGGGGTCGATTACGATGGCGGTCGTGAAAACAT